>CAXKVI010000005.1:16951002-17624152 GCA_964058755.1 Campiglossa producta
GGTCTTTTTTGACAGTTATGAGGTGAATTCACGTTCTCCCAAAATTCTTTATGATATGATATGATATCTTTTGTACCGCGTTTCGACTTCCGATTTCGGTTTCAATTAATCCCGAGCAAATTTAAAATATCCGATTTCGGTTCCAAATTCACTTCCGTTGTAAAAAAATAATGAGCACATTGAAGCGAATAAATGTTTAATTTTGCTTTGTTGTTGTTCTTATTGCTTTATTTGCCGGACCGCGCGTCGTTGCACTTTTGTTGATAATAAATATTGTTCACATTTCAGTTGTTCACATTGTTGTTGTTGTTGGTGTTGGTAATGAGGCAGTTCTGTGTGTTTAGCAGTTTTTTTCAACGCTATATTGTTCTTGTGGCACCATTCTCGTTCGTCAGGTTTTTTTTTCATGTATTGCTTTTTATTTTATTCTCTTTTATTTCGCGTTTTATATTTCAACACTTTAAAGTTTATCAATTTTCTTGCGTTTTATATCTAAATGTTTATTGCGATATACATACCTACTGGTATATCATTAGAACCTCCAAAGAGATTTTTGTGACGAGCAAAGATCTCTTTGCATTATAAAAGGTAGTAGCAGTCTACTGATTGCCTAATGGAACCAGTCCAAGCGTATCTCGAAGTTCCCACTTTAACATCAATGTTGCCAATTTATTTTCATTAATATCCGATGAGATCGAAAATCAAAATCTACTTTCATGCCTTAACCATTTTATTTTGTGGTAATTTGTTTGCAAATATGTACATAGACCATTTGATCTTTTACGTTTATCCCACTTCGGAATTAAAATACCTACCTTTAGATTGTTTTCCACAGAGCTGGTGATATTTTCAGTTTATTCCACTGCGGAATTAAAATACCTACCTTTCGATGTCTTATCTAAAGAGCTTATGATCGTTTCAGCTTATTCCAGTTCCGATTTGAAACATTTACCTCTATATTTCTTTTCCACAGAGCCTGTAATCTTGCCAGTTGATTCCATTTCCGAATTAAAATACCTACCTTTCAATGGAATTTTTAAGCTTATTTGATCTATTAGGGTCAAGTGCAAACAAAATACGATTTATTCCACCATTAACCCAACGTTTCTATAATTATACTTATAATCATCTTTCGTATTCTTTTCCACAGAGCTTATGATCTTTTCAGTTTATTCCACTTCCGAATAAAAGTACCTAGCTTTCGATTACCTTTTCTAACAGAATCTTGAAACAAGCACCTGCTGCTTGTAGAAGTACCACCCATCTCTGAAGTAGCTGCCTTTTCCCTATGGGGTTGCTAATTTAAATGGTGACTTGGCTCCACTTACTCGTTTGTTGTTTTTGGTATGCTTGATTCTATGCGAGCTCTCGCAGACAATGTGGGAGCGACTTGTTATCGTACGTCGTTCCAGTCCATTGTAAAATAATAGTACACAGAATGCATAGATAAGGAACTAGTTAAAATAAAACAAGAACAAAATGCCATAGTAAATAAGTGAAGTTCTGCAAAATTGTATTTAATTAAATTCAACTTGTTATATAATTAATAAAACACTTTGTTTGCGAAATGCGATTTTTAAACGTAACAATAACAAACGCTCTCAATTTATACATACATCTATACATGCGTGCGTGCCAATTTGTTGCCCTAATTGCTACTCTCCGACGTCGCCGCGCAAATTAACTTCAATTAATTGTCATGACAACTAAGGGCATTGAGCTCATTTTTGAATGCCAGGGTATTCGTTTTCGCATACAACTCTGACATTGTCTTTAGTTTCGCATAATGTAATGACATGAAATTTGGCGCTTTTATATTTGACAAATGATGTCAGACTAATTTTAGGATGTAATGCGAGTTAATTGAGAAATATTTTACTGTTCGTTATCGCATTTATTAATCTAAGAAAAATGTCTATGCAGCTCATATTTTAATGCAGTCTTCATTATGTAATTTCATGACTATCAGCTGATTATGTCATTAAAAGTCATCACAATGCTCTGCATAGAATTTAATGTCTCAAGAATGAGGTCAATTGGTATTTGAATGGACAATCAAATCAAATGTGTTAATTGTGTTAATAAATATGTATATTGGTGAGATTGCAAAAAGAATTAAGGAATAAGTCAAGAGCTGAGAGAGGTTGGGATTATAGTTGAGCTAAAAAGAAGCAGTAGGAAATTTCTGAAGGGCAGTACTGTCCCGGCAGATTGGGGATAAGCTGCGGTCCTTACCAACGTGAGAGAAGTTATGTGATATGGATGGCTGGTGGTTAGACCTGGACGGTGCGTACACTGTGAGGAGGAATAAGCTGAATGCTCAATTTATACCCGATAGACCTCCCAAATAGCCGCTAATCATGGGCACTCAGACATTTTGACGAGCTTCCTCTTCAACCCTACCTGAAGAGATTACTGTTCCGGGGTTCGGGCCGGGTGCCAGCTTTATAACTCTTATACTTTCTAGAGCCAAGGATGGGTATATGCAGCCTGGTGACTTTTCTCATGTATGAATCCAAGCAGTACTACAGGGTCGAAGCCGAAGTATTTTGTAAAGTACCCGAAGTCAGCCGAAAATTTAGGCGTCCCGATCACTGCAGCGTCTTCCAAGCGGAGGTTGTTGCTTTGAAGGAGGTTATGGATGGAAAACGCTTCAACTGTCCGAGAGTTTTTTTATTTACTCGGACAGTCACGCGGCAATTACAGCGCTAACCTACGCTGTATTGACATCTATGATTGCCAGGGAATGCCTGACTAGGCTAGCGGTATATAGTAACTTCATTGAAAACTGGTAAAACACTATACCAGGAAATACCTCTGAGCTTTTGGAACTCGAATCAGCCTTGTTTGCGCTAAGCTGAGAAAGAATTATTGAGTCACTGCAAGCTTAACAGAACAGTATCTGCAAGGAAAAGTCGAAAATATCTCAGGCGAGATGTATATCCTTCTCCGGGGGAAATATTCAGGTCTGAACCCTGCTTTACTCGTAACTATATCGTTGCTACGCAGCGGATCCATAGACAAATAAAAACTAGTGTTGCCGTTAGCTAATGGAATATCACAAGGAACCGTATAGGTGGGTTTCTGATTATTCTTAATTGCCTGTTCTGAAGATGATCATACAAACTTTTTGAATCCTCTTATAAACTAAGTCTTCCCTTTCCGAGAATGTGTCTCAGATCCCCTGAGTTATTTTTGACTATTATAAGGCTCAGCACCAAGCTTAATATGATAAGAAGCTTATCACAAAACACCAAACACCTTTTTCCATCTAACAAAATAAAAATATTCGATCTTATATGCGACCATTCATAGCCTGTCAAAGAATGCAGGAAGACCGGAAACAAAATAACTAATAAACCGAAACAAATGCAGAAAATACATAAATTAGAACCTTAGCAGTGATTTTCTATAACTCTACAAACTTTGCGCTCACTGTCACGACCGTCAATAGCGCACTGCGTTATTATTAGCTCCAGCTGTTTGACGTCCACGGGCGGCTACTTTAGCCGAAAGTATACTTCAAACAAGTCTTTATGCATTAATTCATTCAACACAAATTCGAAAGCATTAAAAGTGACACTAAAATGCGGCGTTTGTCGCACCAAAGCACCAATAGAAAATTCGAATACAAACGACCAGCGACCCTTTCTGGAATGCGCCATTAAGCAAAGGAGGAGCCTATAAAGAAATCGCGTCGGTGGCTATTTTGATTTGCGACTCTGCCTACGCGCGCATTACCAAGTCAAATTAAGTTCGATGGCTTTTGAAGTTTTGTGAAAGAAATTTGTTCTTCTTTGCTTTATGTAAAGTAGGAGTCGCACAAAAGCGTCTTCCAACTTATACTTTGATCTTCAAGTTTCTTCTTCAATTTGCATTTTTATTTGTACTTTTCCACGTTGATTTTTTTTTGTGCTGCCACAATTTCCAATTCATTCATTCAATGCATATCCGTTTATGGTAGCTAACCATGCTGTCGTCTGCCATAAATAAAAATGTCACAAAAAAAAAGCGGGGTAGCAGAAGTGTGTCAAATCTTCGTGACGTCATGGCGTGGTTTGGTTAGTTTTGGTGTGTGGTGTTGTTTGGCTTTCTAAACATTTGTTGTTGTGTTTTGTGGTTTATGTGCTGCTTGTGTTCTCTGCAGTATAGTTGGAGGAATGTCTGCTGTTTTAATGGATTTTTTTTTCTTTTTTATTCCTTCTTTTTTATTTCCTTTTATTCTTAAGTTTCGATGAAGTCGTCAGTTGTATGCACGGCAAAGGCTGTAAGTAGTGGAGAAAAAATTAGTGTTAAACTTATTTATAGTTATGTATTAGCATAATGTACAATATTAATTTAAGCTGCAGTTGGTCGATTTTGAAATTTATTTCCATATGTTACAGTGCAGCGGTATGTTCGGCGTGATTATGAATTATGGCTTAACAGTGGGTGGCCTTACACTTTAACACAATGGCCACGAATTATATTTCGAAAATTAGTTAAGTTTTTATATAATCCAAATTATAAGCACAGGAGTGGTCTCTAAATTCAATTAACTCTTTTTTAACCTGAATTTTCGTACCTATACATGTGTATATGCAATGATGTTTCTTTCGTTGATTCGATTTTAACGAGATGCATGTTTGTTGGGTTGGCATATCTTTTTGGGCTTGGAATGGGTTGAAATTTATGTTGTCGGTGCTAAGCGTAACTTTGTATACGGACTTATCTTTTTAAACATATAAATATATCTACGGACAACTGCGTAGAGTCTTCATGGTTCTTTAGGTACCCCGCTTGGAGATCACCGCCAATGGGGTTCCTGTGGACCCACTTGGAGGCATTGGAACTAGTAAATCCCTACTGTCTAGGTGGTACTTACGGACCACTTAGAAACACTTACCTTACTTACATTGGAACCCTCCCAACAAACACAGTCTCTAACGTTAGAGAAATGTTCATCTTTACGTTAGATAACTAGGGTATTTCTCTATTCGAAGGCAAAATTAGAGAACTAAATTGGAACTCGATTCGAGATAGGTTAGAGAACTAGCCAAAGGCGAGCATTTTGCACCATTTGCAAATTCACATTAGAAGCCCATTAGAGAATGAGAATGACTTCAGAATTCGACTCGAAAACTATAGTTTTGTCGCTTTGAGAATTATATCCCATTTTGTTGGAGAACGCTGTGATTCTCGAGTCGCCCTCTAACGTTAGAGATTGGAGAATGGGGCTAGTTCTCGAATGTACCTCCAATCGAAATCTAGCTTCATGGTTTTTTGGGCCATTGCATGCTAATAAAAGGCGATGCCAAAGAGAAGACGCCTTATTGAAAATGTTATACAGAAACTCATCACAATAGTCGATTACACTGGTGACTTGGATACATGCCTTCCGGCCAATTTAATCTTTCCTTCTTCTTACCACGTTAATCGAATTTTGTAAATAATGTGATCTATTTACTTGTTATATTTATGTAATAGTGTAATTGTTGGACCAATGGTAGTACTGTACTTTTTTAAATGGTTCGATGAGATTTTTTCAAATTGTTAACACTTTAATTTGTCTGGTACCTAAGCGTACCTGAAAAGGGCTTATAAGTTTGAACACATTTTCCAAAATCTTGGACTTGCTTTTCCAAACAACTATTTTTAGGCACTCAACTACACAATGTGACAGCTTTGGTAGCCAGCTCTTTGCATTCTCTTTAGCATTTGGCCGGTTTTGGTAACTAGGTAAGTGCAACCTGCGCCCACCAATATCTCATTGTGGGTTCTGTCACCTACATATTCCACTTCTGAAGTAATAAGGTACTTACTTTTCTAACTTAACCCTATACATATTGGACACTAATATTTTACTTGAATTATAGCCTATTTTTATGTTGTTGTTGTTGTAGCGAGGTGTAGCCCTGCCTAAATGTCAGACAGGGTCACCCCGAGTGTATTGCTCTTGGCCGGGTCGATATAAGAAAACGGCCTGGGTCGTTTCGGCATGATGGGTACAGCACAAGTACTGGTACCGTTCTCGTAGAACCGGCAATACAAGAAACTAGCCGTGTAGGTCATTTAGCGTTACCCAGGGTGCACCAACGGGGAGGCGACCTACTTTTATCTTCTTCTTTGCTTTTTTTAATATTTCTCCTTCAGCTGTCTGAATATGGACCTATCTGAAATCCAAACAAAAATTCGTGTACTTAAAAGAATGTCATCTCTGACAGTTTCTTATTTGCATTGACTTGATTTGGATAAGAATTTATATTAACCAGTGTTTTTGGTTCAAGCCCACTCTCGTATTCCACATCTGAATTAGAATATATATTTTTAAGCACACTGTCCCAATATTTGCTGCTTGATTATTGATCTGCCTTGGATCCCTACACATAGGCTGCCATGGCTGAAGTTCCACATTTCAACTAGTTTTCGTTTTCTAGGTGCCTTAGCCTGAGTTGGCTCTCATATAGACTCGGGATGACCAGTTTGTCTGCACAGTTTGTTATATATATATATGTCAGATTTCATCTTGATTCTTTCTTTACACTTCACTATTTTTGACTTCACAACTTTGTCATATATATTTAATTTAACTCAAGTTTACATATGTAATTATTTTCAAGGTTAGACCACTCCCAAAGCAATTTGTAAAAGGTAGGTATTTTAGTTGTTTATATCATTTTATATCCGCATAATTTTATTTCATAATTGTATAACATGTGAACAACACTTAATCTAGATTGTCATGACTATAAGCCAAACATATATCAGCTCATCTTGTCGAAACATTCAAAGCAGATAGCACGTTACCGCCTAATAAATCACTCAAAAGCAAAACCACTCCTTTAAAACTTCACCACCTGCACACATATTCACCACCAGCACACATATTCCGGTGCACACATAACCTCATTTGCGTGGTAAACATAACCCAATTTTTTATTTTCTTCTGTATTTAACAAATTTGTCATAGATTCATCATTAAAAGATAACCTCAGTCACACAAAAAGTTGAAATAATTTTCACACAAAAGACTAAGAAAAACGAAGAAGGTATGTTTAAAAAAAATGACCGCATTACCAATTTGCCAACCACGCCTATTAAAATAGCGAATGCGCACGTAAAAATTTAGCCACTTGGCTGGACAGCAATACAAATAAATGTATTCATAAAGTTAAACGTATGTAAATCACAAGCCGCGCATTGTTGGAATGACAACACAAAAGACACGCGACACAGAAAAACACATGGTTGCAATAGGTTTTTTTTATTTTTTAGTTTCATTTGTTTTCTTTTTACACCATATTTGCGTTAAAGATTTGAAACGGTATTCTCTAACATTAACCTGTCGTCTTAGCGAAATGGCACTCACTGACACATTCACTTTCTGACCATGTCAAATGTCAAAAACCATATGACTGCATTAAGCGCCAGCACTACGTCAAACAGATGCCTGGACAAATGGTTTTTGACCTTGACATGGTCAGCAATGTTGCTTGTGCGGTCTTCACTGTGCTGATTAATGTGAGTCTACATACATATATTGATTATAAATTATACTTTTTGTAGCATGCTTTTACTTGCAACTGTTTTCTTGTCCTAGGGTTTTTGCTTTACAAGCAACAAATTTACATTCTCAAAGACAATTTACTAATTTCCCTTTCGCATGTCAACTTTCTTTAATAGTTTTTAAAAGGTTTCCTTAACCTTGGTTGTTGTTTCTGACCTCTATTGGTCCAATTAGTGAAAAGATGTACCTACGGCCGTAACTTCAGAAAATGTATTAATTAATGTTTAAATTTTGACATTTCTTTGTGTGTTTACTTTCTGCAGCCAAGCTTGATTTCGATACGTGGGACGATCTTCAGACGCAAGGAAATTTGTGCTCAGAGAAATGACAAGTACGCGTCTATGACGATGCGCCTCATCTGCCGACTGCCTAACCTTTTTCAGAAGTGGAATAACTAACCTAAAAAATATGTTTTTCTTGATATCCTATCAGTGCTGAGAGAATTCATAATTTCTATATTGCTGATTGTCAGCAAAAGTATTTCCTATATTCCTGCCAATGTTACTTTATTCACCAACATTTATAAGTACAGCACTGACTTCCAGCGTGCGTCATGGCATTCATTTGAATAAAATTGTCGTAGCAGCTGCAACTTAACCTCAAATATTGCTAGATGGTGACAGGTACGGAATAAGTAGATAGTTATAAAAGTTTGCTAGGTTGTTATGACAAATTTTAAACTAGATATTTTTACAACTCACATTTGGTGCAAACCAGTGCTGTCACATCATGCTCCTTTGACATGCAAACTACTTGACACATTTTTACGCCCTTCCTTCGACCTTCTAATATCTGCAAAGTCACGTTATAACACTTAAGTGATTTGTTGTTTTAGCTTTAACTTGATTATTTAGGGCACATTTCCTGTTATGCCCCCAAATTTCCAAGCAATATGAAATCAGTGAAAGCATGTTATTAGTGGCAGGTTAAAGTGCATGAGGGAAAAAGATGGAGTCGTGCGCTTTAAGCGGCTCCTCGCCCAACATTTATCTACTCTCCCTCTACCACCTGCTTCAACCCTTTTGAAACTAGTAACTATGGGTTTTCTTAGTGAGTGACTATGTACCAACGCTGACACAATAGGGCTCTGGTGAGCGCAGAGGAACAACTAGTACGATGCCATGTTAACATATCACTTCACCTCGGAAAACAATGACACTGATCACTGTGGGCAAGTCTATCGTCGGCCATATCTTCATTATATGGAAAGTCCTGGAAAAGTCTCATGATTAGAGTTGATACATCTCTTTGTCTAATAAGTCAAATCAATGGAAATATCCGGATGAGTTTTAAGAGCTTTAATTACCGGTGAAGAAGTGCCACTTAAGCAATACTGCCGCACCAAAACACTCTTATAGTGCTGTTACCCACGGACGGATGTACGAATGTTCAACGTACGTAGAACGCAGTTTGGTTTCTCCGCTAAAGCGTTCCGCAGAATCAGTCCGTCAGTACGTTGAAAAAACTGGCAGTAAAGTGACTGCGGGTGTTTGTATGGGTAACGCCAGATACGACGGTTACGTCAAAATAGGACTTGCTCTAAAATTGACGTACGTTACTTATCTGACGTACTCACGGACTGATTCTGTTTAGCCTATAAGTTCGACGTAAACATACGTCAGTGAGTAAAGGCTTTGCTTCCTCGAAAAGCGGAGCCGCTATGTAACGTTCGCTATATAGCGGTAGCTATGCTCACCGTCATTAGCAGCACCGCTTTTCTGTAAACTTACATGCAAGTAGCGGTGACTTCAATCCATTCGAAATTGTAAATTTGCGGCCATTTTTCTTGTTTTTCTCTTTTATATTTTTAAAATATTTGTTTTGAAAACAATTAATTGTTGTTTTTGTAAACGAATTTGAAGAATTTTATTGAATTGACACCGCTATGACAATGACGGTGAGAAAAAACGTTGACGAACAATTGCCACCGTCATGACGGATGCTATATTACATTTCGGTGAACTTCACCGTCTTCTTACTTTACACTCAATTACTTTTACATGGCAGTATTTTTGACAACGTACTTCACCGCTATGTAACGGAAGCTATATAGCGTCACCGATTTCGAGGAAACCAGCCCTTAAGCACTTGTATAGCGCTCTTATAAAACAAGTCGTGCCAGCCGACACGTTCTACGTTATTGCGTTCATGAGTAACTCGGCTTTTACTTGGAACACCATTTCTCTGCTTCAAATTCTTTCATTTGCCGAAAAGCCAAAAGAATAAATTGAAAGCAAACGCCCACCAAGATCCAAATCAATTCAAAGTAATCAAGCCATAAATTAACGACAATTGAGCGCGTAAGTCAACAGCGAAATAATACCGCGTCCACATTCGCACTACTCAATCTCACTCCTACGAAAGTAAATTGCAATCAACAAATTGTCGCACAAATAAAACGCAACAAACATCAATCGATCATAAAATGAAAGTAAACAAACTACAGTTCACTGTGCGGCTTAGACAAAACCTGATAAGTGGGAGCGAACCTGCTGAAAATGGGTGGCCCCAGTGAGGACAAACAAAAACATGACTGCATTTCACTTTGCACAAGTAAAACTGCATCCAGGCACTTGTATGCGAAAATCGCACTCACAAATCAAGTTTGATGCTGAGCCGTAGAAATTGGTGCGCAATCAACGCACATATTAGAAGCGCGCTAAAGATGCTATTAGAAGCGAGTTAGTGGCGCGCAAGAAATGCAATTCACTGCAATGGACATTGTATCAGAAAGTGAAGTTGCGCCACTGCCGTAAATGGGACGCAATAGTAACTTGAGTCAAGCTATGGCATGAGCAACGAATAGCAGACAGACTGGCTGGAGGCGCGTAAAACAGCAAACACTATTCAAGTGACCGTCGCGCAGCGTAAGAGGAAACTGCTCGGCTGAGTAACGCAGAGACGCAGAAGACCCACTGATGATGGTAGCAGTTGAGTGAACATGAATGGACAGCCGTATTGAAATTATGAATGGCTGATGTGGCATCATTGAATGATGAATGCCAAATAGAAAAGGAGGTGCTGCGGAGTGCAGTAAGAAACACACACTGGCACCGCTCATACACATGGCTTTTGAGGAATATTGACCGCCTCATCACATGTTTAACTACACCGATTGACAATTTGTCTTTCAAATAGAAAGAAGGGGCACTCGAGACGCCAACACTGCTGCAAGTAAGCAATACTGAACGACGCATGACAGCTAATAAAAGAAAAGCTTGAAATAAAAGAAAGAAAAAAATAAGAACACTACCTCCCAGCATGTAAAAGTGGATAAAAAAGAGAAAAGAAGGTATGTGTTTTCGTAAATTGATGCTGTGCTCATATCACAAAGTCGAACGTATCTTGTAACCAGCAGCAAGATATTGATATACGAGGTTGCAAATTGTAACTAGGTTGACGTTCTGCTTGCCACTGCACAGTTGTTTTTGTGTTTAGATTCAAAGTGGCAAGTGGTGAAGCATCTTCACGGTGTAATCTGAAGAGGCGTTGACTAGTCAGCTCTATGACAGCGAAATTGTACAACAACAACTATAATTGAGTTTATCTTTTCACAGCTTGACTTACATATGTTTTATGTGTCACCTTGTTTGCTGCTTTTCTCTATAATTTCATGCATTTTCCCACCTAAGCTGAACTTGCTATGCCACATAAGTACATTTTAAGTTTTTCTGACAAGCTTGTAAATCTAAGCTATTCTACTTTTTTATCGGCTAGCTTATTTTTGATTTGAAAGTGCGCGCTGGAAGTTCATAAAAAAGAATACCTATAAATTAATTTAGTCGGTGGCTGATTTTCATGTAGATTTATCGGTCGACCAAAACAGTTGGATTTACTGATATCGTTCGACGATAAGAATTAGGCTTCATTGCATTTATCTGCATAAAGCTCGTGCATAATTCTTCATTAGAACTTTGCTTTCGAATACCTAGGGTCATCCCATCTCTCGACACTTTCCAGGAATCCGAACCGGACAGGTTTATATAGCATCGTCTTTATTTGTCCTGAGAACTTCATTCTATCATCTTCAGTGGCAATGTAAAGCACTATTGGCTCTCCAGGAATTCGTCACGGTCTTGAAACCGTCTTCCATACACCGGTTCTGTTAGAAATTTCGGGTATTTGCTTCTGCCGGTCAGCATCTCAAGCACCTTCCAGCCATACTTAAATAACAGCGTCAAGCGCAAAATAGCTGTAAAAAAATCCTCACAATTTACGGCGTGTGTGTATCTTGGCTGAAAAACCAAAGTAGTTGCATTGAGTTTTTTTCTTGAGAGCTTATTAGCTTCACTTGCCATCACCAGCTGTATCCTACGAAAATGAAGAATGAGCAAGCAAAACTGATGCTGTACGCAACTGCTGCATCATCACTTGAGCTACGGTGAAAACTCTGCATGATTTGCATTTAACTAAACTGAGCTTCAGGTAGCTTACCTCTCTTTTTTACCATCGCACAAAAGTTTTTTTTTCATGCTTATAACATTTAACTAAAGTTAAATTGCAAATTTCACGCTTCGACAAAGTACATTTCGCTAGCTGTGACATAAGTCAACAATTACAAGCGGCAAAAATACAAAATAATTGCGCGCCCGTTTTTTTTTATTTAAACGTATTTTTCCATTGAAAGAGCAAATGAAAAGATAAAAAGAAAAACAAAAAAGTTTTTGTACGCGTTTCAGCCAATTAATTTCTTAATTTGGTTAAAATTAATGAGTATACGCGTTGCTGACATTTTCTGTTATTAACACAGTGTCGCAGTTGAGTGCGTCTGTAATGTGTAGCAATTGTAATCGTACATACCTAAATGCAATAGGTGTGTTCGTGTAAAAGTATAGTACGAATTATCCAGCATTAAGATTTCGAAGAATTTGTACTTCTGCTAGCTCAATGAGAAATGATTTCAAAATGTGTATGCTATGAGACATACCTGAGTATCAGCTGATTTGTTTCGTTGAAAAAAAAACAACCATGTATCAAAATCAGCTGATTTCCTTGAAAGCAAGCTCTTATTTCTCTCGCTTGAAACTTTTTTTGTCATATTGATATCTATCATGAACGTGATTTGGACAGAATTCATGACAATTCATACCAATTTGCCACAATTATTTGCATCGCGAACGTACCTATTACTAAAACCGCTGACGCGTAACAGCTGTTCAAAAATAAGTGTTGCCAATTGCAGTCGGCTTTATAGAAAAAAATATAGTTGTTTGGGATTTGTACGACATGATAAAAAGGTAACTGCGTGTAGTGCGTTGTTGTAACGAAGCAATGACATGGAATTAAGCAAAAAAAAAGAAAAAGTTGTATAACAATTAACCAGTTTTGCCAAAAACATCACAAAACAATTGATCGATAGATAACAGGCAACAAAGAAATAAAGCAATCATTTGCCTGGCTTAGTTTTATTAAATGTATTGTAAGTAAGTGTTGGCGGTGACGCAATTCTTGTTAAAGGCTATAGCGTTCAGCAGAATCAGTCCGTCAGTACGTTGAAACAACTGACAGCAAAGTAGACTGCGGGTGTTTGTATGCGTAACGCCAGATACGACGGATGTAGGTCATTTTCGAAATCGAAAGTGGGCGTGGTTGGAGGGCGATTTTATTCAGTTTCATGAGGCAAACTTCAAACTATACTAGTATGCTTTGTGCGAAATTTCATCGTTTTACCGTAATCAATTTAAAAGTTACGACCAGTCGAATTTTCAAAAATGCCTCCCGAAAAAGGGGCGTGGTTATCATCCTAGCAACATACCTTGGTCAGAAAGTAACCTTTGTGCCAAATTTCATCCAATAATCTCAATTTATACTCAAGTTATGGCAGTTTATGTGATTTTCGATATCGAAGAAGGGGGCGTGGTTATCATCCGATTTCGTCCATTTTCAATAGCAACCTACCTTGGCCAGAAAGTAACCTGTATACAAAATTGTATGCAAATTTCTCAATTTTTACTCAAGTTATCGTGTACACGAACAGCCGGACTCGATTATGTTGTGCCGTTACTTAGTACCGTTATGTAGACAAAATTATAATACCCTTGTACTAAATAGAACTAGTCCGCTGGGTATACAAATTATGGAAAGCGACCACATGAAGCATCAAAAGTGGAGACGTGGAGAGGAGACGGTGGTCATTGTGGTGTACATCGAGTATACGTGGATCTCAATCCGGTACAATCAATATCAAACATTTTTTTAGAAGGAATCGGCAGTAGTTTGGCTACTTCTCCGGATGTAGTTATGCCATGCAAGGCTTCTCAGCAAAAATTGATCTGCGTTGCAGGTGCCATCCAAAGTCCATAAAAATGTAGGTCCCGTAAGTTTGTCGGAAAAAAATTTAAAGCGGCACAAAACAAATCGGACGAGAAGCGCACCGTGCTCTCTGTAGAGGTTGCTGATGAATAACCTGTGGATATATAGCGCCTCAAACTCTTTTTCAAGAGTGGAGCTGACGAGGGTTCCAATCCTCGAATAGGAAAGGCGAAGGGTGCGTTTGGTAAATTGAACAGCATATGGGGATCCAGCGAGCTTAATAAACAGGCCAAGGAATTATCGGCAGCCGCTGATGTAGCGCACGGTCTACTACAGTCTGTCAACTTGCTCTATCGCCTATCTTGAAGATCTGGAGTCGAGGGAAAATAAAGAAAACGACTTGCGGCTGTCCGATAAAAGAGAGCAGATGATGTAGCATCAGTGACACGCATCGTCGGTGATAGTAGATGCACTGCGGGTGATCTGGGCTCAAATAGAGTAAGAGCACATGAGTCGAAATTTATGAATGTATGAATACAAATACTAACTTATCGTACAGACTCGAAAGTCACATGCAAATCTGGGCATACGCTTTCAGGCTTCTAAAAATGATTGAATGCAAAAACAACCTAACCCAAGAAAACCTCATTAATACAAATAGCTCATTAACTTAATTTAATTCATTACGATTCATTAAAGATCAATGCAATTTAAATTAACACAACTATTTATTGCCATTGAACTCGCTTAATCAAACAAGATTCAACATAAAAAAAACTAGGCTGTAAAATGTGAAAAAATGCGATGCCTCATTAATGGCCAACCGGCAGACATTGACCCCATTGATTGAACGACCACTATAGTTGAGTACATTACTCAGCAAATGTGGCATTTGGCCTACACAACTAGCACACACACACACACACTCATGCAAATATGAGCCGACTCAGCAATTGACAAAAAAATTGATACAAATTTTTAATGCAGGTGTGTGTGCTTTTAACGGCATATCTCAAAAAAACTTAAATTGCGCGCGCTTGAATTGCAGAGTTGATGCGAGTATTATGTTGTGTGTGCATACCATTAAATGAACGCGTTGAATTAGTTAGTGTAAGATATTAAATGAAAAGTGACAACGAGTAACGGCTATGTTAATTAGTTTAAAAAATGCATGTTTATCAAATAACATTTGCACCAAATAAAAATTAAAAGCCGCTTAGATTGTCTAAAGTTATGAGTTCAAGTTGTCAACAGACCGGTTGATCAGCTGTTTTCGTCTTAAGCTGGTCGTTCACACACGTTCGTCATGTAGTTGCTATATTTAACTGTTTCATTTGTAGAGAAAACGTATTGCAAATCGAATCTTTGTAAATAAATTTAGTTTTCTCATATTTTCTATTTAAATATTTACTTACTAGTCGACTTTCAGCAGTTTATCTTAAGTACTTCGTTGAATTTGACATATTAGGTTAATGACTTGCGATTTACTATCTGCTGTTTATTGGGATGTTACGAAAGTTCCATTCAGATTCCGAAATGTTGGAACTGTCGATTCGAATTAAGTACACTTCCGATGTAAATATCGGTTTAGACTCTTTGGAATCGGAGTAATGACGTAACTTTTAAGAAGGAGAGCTTGAAATTTAAGACTGGTTTTCATTAGGTCAAATGGTGTCAAATTTCGTCGACTTTATCGAGATTTGGTTGCTAAAGTCGATAGAATTTGTCAAAATTTGACCTAATGAAAATATTACCTATATTCAAAAGGTGGTAATCCCATGTAGGAATATTTTTGTTGAAATAGAGCATAAAATATCTTTTGTGGCCCGTAGTCATAGTCGAAATAAAGTGTGTAGCAAAGATAGCGTCGGTTTTTGACACAATTTCCACCGGCTTATCTGTCAAAAAAGCCGACGCTAACTTTAGTACCTACTTTATTTCGACTCTGGCTATGGGCCATGCAAAAAAGTTTAGCTACATTTAAAAAAAAAAATTATAAATATCTAATTCGAACGCCACTTTTCTGACTGGTGCGAGCAGAAAAATTGAGCTCTCTCCAGTCAGAGAGTCGCAAGTTTTGATCAGAAGACTTTTTGCCGACTACTTCAGATAAACTGTCAAGCGATCAGCTGTTTGACTATTTGCATACTTGCAAGAACAGTGTTGGCAACATTTGTATCAGCTTGCGAAGAGTAGTGTGAAAAAAATGATGCAATAGTTAACTTATTTCTTGCAGGGATGTGAAGATTTAATATTTTTTTACTAGAAAGCAATCCCGTACATTTTGGTGTTGCTCTCTTACTGAGATCGAATTTCTTTATTTTGACAGTTTTGGTCAGAAAAGTAAGTGGCCTTTTACACCAGGCAATTATTGAATTCAACTCTATTGGCGTTCTCTTTTGTGTTTCCTATTCGTGTCTACACTTGCCAATTTTTCTTAAAAGCAATTTGAAACAAAATATCTCTCCTTTACAACTTTAGTTACTGTGCTACAACGTGCTACAACGTGCTACACCTTCTAACTACAATTAAATGAAAGTTTAGAATATTTTCTATTGATTACAGAAAAAAACTGTTTGCCCACCTTCATTTAATGACGAAAAAACAGTACAAAATTTCAATAAAAGCTACATGACGTATACGTAACGTAAATTTTTATTTTTATTGAATACACTAAACCGGCTGTTAGGGCTCGGTATGAAGCTAAACCACTGCATGCCGGTTTCGGAATCCACTTTCGCTTTCGATAAAGAAAATTTAAAAAATCCGATTCCGCTACATCCCTCATTTAACGAAATGCCACAGATTTGTAATTCTTTATGAACTTTCATTTTTCTTAAGCTGCCTACAATACTTATGAGTGTCAAGTTAGCTAAGCACCCTAATGCAATCGAGTCGGGACCAGGTGGATAATTTGCCGCTATTTTGCCGGGAAAGAATTAATTTTGCCGTGTAATTTTTTCCCGGAATTTTGGGGTGCTTTGCTAACTTGATATCAACTTAGCTAAGCACCCTAATGAAAACCGTGTTAGAGACAAGATATCGAAACCGGACTTGTTTCATATTTTGCCGGGAAAGAATTAATTTTGCCGGGCAATTATTTTTGGACTTTTTCATATACGAAGTTTCGTGTCAACTTAGCTAAGTTTCGATATCTTGTCTCTGACACCGTTTTCATTAGGGTGCTTAGCTAAGTTGACACGAAACTTCGTATATGAAAAAGTCCAAAAATAATTGCCCGGCAAAATTAATTCTTTCCCGGCAAAATCATGGCAAAATATGAAACAAGTCCGGTTTCGATATCTTGTCTCTAACACCGTTTTCATTAGGGTGCTTAGCTAAGTCGATATCAAGTTAGCAAAGCACCCCAAAATTCCGGGAAAAAATTACACGGCAAAATTAATTCTTTCCCGGCAAAATCACGGCAAAATAGCGGCAAATTATCCACCTGGTCCTGACTCGATTGCATTAGGGTGCTTAGCTAACTTGACACTCATACATAACTTTCATATGCAGATAAGCGAATTGTTTACGAAATTTCGCTTTTCTGCCAACACCCGTCTCCCTGCTCAGCTATTACAATTGGGCTGACTGCTCCCAACAACTTTCTTTCATGCGGGCATAGTTCACATGCGTCGCACTCCCAAATAGCGTTTAAGCTGCGCTGTGGTTCATTTGTTATTTGATTTCTCCAGATATCGTTTAAATTTTTTTTTTTGCATTCAGTTACGCGTCACTCACTTTGAACTTTCGTATACTTCGGTGCTCTGCTCTGTGTTGATCTTTTGTTGCCGAATTTGCTATCAACCATGCATTAAAATTTTTCTGTTGTGATTTGCTCCCCAGCTCGCTTGTAATGTTCGGTGCTGTTTTATTGCATGTTATTTTCTTGTATTTCTTCCTTCGTGTTTTTTAAGGTGCGCTTTTTGACCTAGTTGTATGAAGCTTGCGAATGTTTTCAAGTAGGTAATACAACATCTCTTTCGCAGCAGCAGCATTTCCGCCCAGCGATGCTTGTTAACGGTAATTTGCATGAATAAGCATACCTGCATAGAGTTGTTCAATTGAGTTTTATTAGGTTCGGTTAGATGAGTTGCCCAATTAGGTTAGATGAGTTCCATAATTAGTTGGCACTCAGCTGGGCACGTGGCCCCTTTGCGATCCCTATTTTTGGTTATTAGTCACTAGTTGTCACGCAACTTACATCAAGGAAACCACATCCAAGGGTGCACTTGGGCGTCGGAAGTTCGGACTCTGGAAAGGGGAAGGATTTTAAAGAAGATGATTTTAGTCAGAAGTTCGACATTTAAATTTTCAGAACTCTCGGCCATGTCCCTATCTATGCGTCTCCCACATTCTGAGAATGTATATGCAGGGAGCATGCCCCCGGATGTACCGATATTACCAGGGAAAGGGAATGACCGATGTGCTGAAACGGCGTAGATCAGCTCTTTATCTCTCAGAGGCGAAGGAGGTCCTTGCGACCTGGGAACTTATCAAGGGTCGGATCTGCCATCACTAATTTTTTATCTCAACGGCATAGATATATTGGCACGAGCGTCCCACTACAGTCCTTGGGATCATTGCAGATTTCTGATGATATATTAAAGCAGCGCACTAGCGCTAATTGGAGTAATATGGGACTCGCCACGTCAAACAATAAACACAGCTTACATAAGTTTTCCCTCCGAAAGTCTGGTAATAGGACGTCCGGAAGGACCCAAAGCAATTCACTTTGATAAATCTAGCCCCTGCAATGTCTGGTGCTTAGAAGTCCGGAAGGGCCAAACCTAATTCATTTTGAGAAATATAGTCCTGGTAGAATGTAGTTAGAAGCAAAACAGGTCGAAGAGCTTAGTTGTGCCCTTTACAATTGTTGTCTGCTTCGCTTAAAGTAGCACTTGTTGGCACGCTGGGCCCAAATAGTCGAAGTACCTACTTTATAGGTTTAAGTTTCTAACTAGCAAAAGTACAGTTGCTGTAACGGCGCAGGTGCTCCGAAACTTTATTTGCTAACAGCAAGTACTTCGTTTTGTGCTCGTTCACCGTTCTTCGAACCTTCATCTATCTTCCTCGAAAAATTTGTTATTGACATTCCCCAAGCAGATGGCATCTTTTCCCTTTGAAGCTCCAAAGATTTCACACAAAAAGCACTTTGCTCCTCCATCTAATTTAATTCAGTTGGGTTATTCACATTGACTTGAGAAAGTGTATTTCTTTGAATCTTCTTTATTGACAGCTTTGGAAAGACTAGAAAAAGTACCAAAGTCATGGGTATATTGTTTTATTCCCTCTTGTCTTCATTACATACACACAACTTCACATATTTGAGTTTGATATCCATAGAATCGCTTATAATGCGTTGAAAATATTTTTTGCTAAACAAATATAGCCTTACTTTCTAATACCTATGCCGTTTTTTCGGCATAATAGTTGAAGAGTTTCAAAATTACTTTTTCTCTTTCATCAAAAATTTCACGTCAATTTCAAGTGCAATTTCATTAAGCTATTAAATTTTTAGACACTTCTGAAAGTCAATTAAAATGTCATCTAAACGTCAATTATCCGCTGGCTGTCAGTGATTTAATTATAGTGCAAGTAGAGTTGGGTGCATGAAGAATGTGTTCAAAAAAGCTGCACCTATACATGAAATTCACACACCACCTGCTATGACGCGCCTGCGCTACACACCTCCCTCACTCACACCGCTTAGCTGCAATTAAACGCGCTACACCAACTTGTCGCACATCAGTGCTCATACGCATAAGCTGGCGTTAAAATGCACTCTCACTTGCAGTTTATTTTTCCGAAAATAATTGTCAGCCGAAGCATATCAAGCAGAGACATCAACACAGTGATGCGACTGTTTTGCTTGACAACATCAATAGCAACCAACGACACTTGTCAGCACTGGCATGCACCGACTGATGTGAAAGCACGTTATACACAAAATTTTATCGCATGCGATTTTCCTCTGCATTTAGTCTTTCTTTTGCAACAATTTTCCGCCGCAATGCTCTGTTGCCAGCTGTAATTACAACAAACATGATTCGCACAAAATATTTGCTTTGACATGCGACTGAATCAACAACAATAAAAAGTTTGCTGCAGTTGTTTGCCTCTGTCGCCTTGAATTCTTGTTGATGTTCACTCGCTAGAACTGTCATTACAGCTGGTTTGCTGCTCATTTTCGGTGTTGATTTTCGCAGGCGACAAAGTGTTTATTATTTTATTTTAGCATCAAGCGCCTACAATGAGAGATAAAAAGAAAAAAAAATGCGATGAAACATATAATTTTTTATGCAGTAGTGATTGCTATCCAAAGTTTTTTTATTTTCTACTTGGTCATAAAAAATGTAGAATAAAGCATCGCCCGCCATCAGTGTTGTTACTTTGCGCGACATTTTGCTGCAATTGTGTTGTGGGCGTGTTATATGCACTCAATCGTTCGTTGATGTGACCGTGAAAAATTGTGTATTTACGTTTTTCGTTTGGCTCACGCGAAGCTTGGTAACAACAATTTTGTTTGCATGTACCTTATGTGGCACATCAAATTGGGTGAACAGCATGCTAAAATTATGATTTAAATGCATCTAATTGGCTTTAAAAGTAGTATGACCTATTAAATTTTATTTAACAGCTGTTCTCAGCTGACTCATTTGCTGTTTTAGTCTCTCGAAAGAGTTAATTTTGAAAGCTTCTAAATTATAATTTACGATAATTTCAGATTTAAATGTGGATTAAGCTGAAATATTGCACAACCACATATGGATTATGAATTATGCAAATTTATAAAAACTAGAGTTCGCCCAGTGGTTGAAATTCAACCACAAAACCTTATTTTATTTACCTACCTTTTTGATATTTCTTAAATTTTCCTTTCCTTTCCATATTTTTATATTTTTGGTTTCTATACATTCCTATTCATTTTGCCTTTCCCCCACTCTTTACACCATTCAATAATATAGTTTCAATGTTGATAATTATTTATTCTTCTTAGTTCGTCTTCATACGTATTTCTATCCTTTCCTTTCCTTTGCTATCATTTGCTTTTATTTCCATTCCTTTCCTCTCCTTTCATCTCAATTTATATCTTTTGCTTTTCTTTCCTTTTCTATTCTTCCCTCTCCGTTCTTTTCCTTTTCTTTCCTTTTCTCTTCTTCCATTTCATTTTATTAACCTTCTTTCTTTCTTTCTTTCTTTTCTGTTATTTTCTTTTATTTTCCTTTCTTTTATTTTCTTACCTGACCTTTCTATTTCCATTACATTCCTTTTTCCTTTTATTTTCTTTTTCTTTCCTTTCCTTTCGTTTCCTTTGCTTTAGTTTCGTTTGGTTTCCCTTAGTTTCCTTTCATTTTATTCATTTTTTTTTTCATTTCATTTCATTTCTTTTTTTTTTTTCTTACCTTTATTTTCTTTCACGTTTTTCCTTAGATTTCTTTTCCTGTCATTTCGTTTCGTTACCTTTGCTTTCCTACCGTTTCCTTATTTTCTTTTTTTCCTTTCCTTTAGTTTTTTTCTTTTAAATTCATTTCCTTTACTTATTTTTTCAGCTTTTCATTACCTTTCTTTCCTTTATTTTTCTTTCTTTTTATTTTCATTTATATTCCATACCTTCTTCCTCGCTGCCTTTTCTATCCTTTCTTTTTCTCTGCTTTCCTTTCTTTGTCTTTCTCTATTTGCTTCTCTTTTCCACTCCTACATTACATTTCCTTCCTTCCCTTCCTTTTTTCTTTTCCCATTCCTTTCCTTTCCCTACCTTTATTTGATTTTTCTCTCATATTTTCCGTTCCTTACCTTAACTTACCTTTATTTTCCTTTTATCCATCCCTTTCCTTTCCCATTCTTTCCTTTTTTTATACTTTTATTTATTTCATTTGGTTTTATTTTTATTTTTATTTTTATTTATTTTATATTATTTCCTTTCCTTTCATTTCCAACAAATTTCTTTTTTTACTTTCAATCACTTTTCTAATTCTTATTTTACTTTTTTTCAATTTTATCAATTTTACATTTTATTTCATTTCACTAAGTCAAGCCACGAAGGGCCTTGTGCATGATCTAGCTTATTTGTGCTTTTTTTCATATCATGTCTGAGCAAGCATTTGCTTCTCCGAATGCCCACGCACAGATTTTGTTTTTGTAAACACTGTTTGTACCTACGCTCAATAAAGTGGAGCCCGTCTCATGTTTATTATTGCTGCCAACAAAACAACTCACACTCGGTCTCTCCCCAACTGCAATGAATGCAAGCACAACAATGCAAGTGTACCTTTATCAGTCCTAGGCACCTAGTGAGACAATTGTCCGAAAGTCTCTCGAGATATGAAATTATTGCTCGCTTATGAGAGCGCTATGGCCGCCTTGACCAATCAATGAATATCGTTTGTTATGCTCAGTCGCTCACTTGCAATTAACTAATCAACAACAAACGCTGTTGCTTCGGTACTTGCTGGTAAGCGACAGAGTAAACAGAGATAACCTAATTTGTTTAGTGCGAATTGTGCCGTGCTCTGACCTACATACACACATAACAGCGGCTTTATAAAGTGAATGCGTGTTTAGCACTTGTAGTGGTGTGACTTTCAAATCATATTATAATTAATTTTTTTTAATTTTTGGTTTGTTGTCGCATACCCTGCTCGGCGAGAACTATCGATACATATCAAATTTTATATACCTTGGAATTGTGGTTATTGTAAAAAAGGGAGGAACCTGTTATGTTTGCGCATTTATATATAATAGATGAATGGTGTGTTGAAATTGTGGTACAAAGTGAATGACAAAATTTAGCAGAGAGAGACAATTCTAGTTCAAACCGAACCTGTCGTGGGGAAAACATGTGGTCAGGGAGAAGGGAAACCCTTAGCACATATTGTGACTAAATTCGGCACTCTGAACAGCTCCACTCAAAAACTGTGTGCCTTTTACCTATATGAAAACTGAATAAAATTCAGAAGTGGGATCTTAAGAAATAGAAAAAGTTATAGAAAAATGGAGTCAAACAGAAACTCCACGGCGAATTCCGCGACCTCCTGAATTGCGATGGTTCATCTTATTATTTCTAGCCTCTTTGTGCAGCATCAATTATTAAAAAATGTTAAACTTAAAACTTTTCAGTGAATTTTCGTCATCAAATCAATGGAGGCAAATATGGGTAAATTTTGTTTTCTGGAATCAATAGAAACTTTAATTTTATTATAGTTAGACGGTGTAGCACTCAAACTTTTTGTCTAACCAAAGGAGCAAAGAAAGCCTTTATCGCTGCCCCCACTGGCTTAGTACTTTTACACGTACATTATGATATTAAAATCGACTTTGAAAATATTATAGAAAGATACACAAAAAAAGGGAATCGGAAAATTGACTTCAATAATTTGGGCTCGTCAACACTTCTTGCAAAAAAAAAAACCCCCACTTAACGAAGTTAGGCGCAACAAATTTAAATTTGCCTTTCTTTGATAATTTACCTTACATACATTTTACGCATCATAATCAACCACAAATCGCATGTCGTTCGACGTCACAATGATGTTATGACAATGTGTCATACAACAAAACAAAATTTATGCAACTTATTTTTTGCTGCAGTACCTACAATACAAAATTAATGAATTCAAGAAAACTGCCAGAAAAAAATCTGTATAACCACAAAACTGTTTAAAAAACTTGTAGCTATCAAACAAACATACAAGTGGTGGGTTGTAGACGCGCTGTCATATACTGTCAACTGTTTGCGTCATATTGTCAGCTGTTTGTCTTGTATGACACACAGTAAAAATTCATACATAAATAATTACATATTTTCTACATATGTATGCTGCACACGCATTACTGCAACTCTGAGTGCTTGTTCAAACTAAATTTCAAAGTCTTCGACCATTGCGCTTGCCTTGCGGTACGCTTTCAATTTAAGCTTTAAAGTTGATTTTATGGTTTTCTTTGTGTTGCTTTCAATTCTTAATAATTTGCTTCCTATTTCTATTTGATTCTTTTTTTACTGCTAAGCATCAGTTTCCTGTTAATATTTTCTTCTTTGAAATCAACGCATGGTTTGAACTGAATTAAATTAACATAATTGAATAAGAAATCAACTCAGCTGCAGTGTAGGCTTACCATAATTCAGGGGAATAGCTTTGGAACGTGTTGCTCTTCTTTGTGAGATTTTCTGATTTTCTTGCGTGTTCTTGCTTAAGAAGTTATGAATTATTATAGGAAACATAGAGCTTTTATTGCTCTTTTTTTCAAGTTCAAAGTTCATTGACTTGTAATTTCATTAGCTTATTAACATTTACATTACATACATATATATTAATTATTTTAATTATTTTTTCTTCTTCTTTCAGGTAAGTGTCTTGACTTCGTATTCGAAGTTCGGGTAAGTTTTATTTATAAAACTTACTTTTGCTTATACTGAATTGCTTTTTTCTTTTGACAGCTGGCAGTTATTAAGTTTGTAGGGTTTCGCCACCAGAAGGCTGAGAAACTTGACAGTTTGAAAGTTTATTGTGTTTCAAAGTATACCCTTGGCTACAAAAATATTGGAAACTTTGAAGAAGCTTAATATGTTTTGAAATTTACTCTTGGCTACAAGAATATTGGATTGTTTATTGTGTTTCAAAATGGAGTCCTGGTGGCTACAACAACATTGGAAAACTTGACAGCTTAGAAGTTTATTGTGTTTCAAACCTTATTTTTACTAATGGTTCAATTAAAACCCAGTGGCTTCGCTGGCTAGGCCAGTTGCGAATGAACGAAGACGATCTGGCCCAAAAGGTATTCCCAACAGCACCCGCCGGTGGAAACAGAGGAAGAGTGAGACATAAGCCTTTTCGATGAAACCCGTCGCAATCCAGTGCCGGCGTTATTCAATAAAAATCCGATCGTGCTAAGAGAAATTTTAGGGCTATGTTAAGTCGAATAAAAGATAAGTTAATTATATTTATTATACTATTTCCTCATCTCACTTCCGAGAACTTTGAACCAGTAGACAAATAGTGACAAAGTTCTTTGCTGTCATCAAAAGTTCTGCTGGCTCCACTCATTTTTGTACTAACGGTAATTGAATAACTAACGACGTGCGCGCGAAAAGTTAAACCGAACTTTGTAAGAGTTCTTAGTTGCTGCAAAAATAGTTTTGCACTGTGGGAAATCTTTCTGCTTCCGCACTTGGCTACCAAACAAATGAGCGACAATAATAAAGTACTCGTACCAGCTGCTAATGACGTTTTCAACTTTGCCAACTTTATCGACTTTAGGGAGATGTTAACAATAATAAATCTTGTTGTAGCGGAAGCGAATAATGGTTGTTTGAGTATTTAAGCTTTAGTTTTATTAGCGAAAAGCGCTATAGAGCAAATGAAGTTGTCGAATTTGTACATTAAAAAGGCGCTTAAACAAATCTGTCATTTGGAGTGTATTGAAAGATTAAGAGATTTAAAATTGGCAATTGTTGACTATAACTATAAAAGTGCCGGTAATGGATTGCAATTTCCCTTATGGTAAACAATCTAGAGCTTATTTGCCAGTAGCTAATAAAAAAATAACTCAATTAGTGACAAGCCGCGTTTCAAACTTTAATTTTTTCTTAGAAGTCCATTGTAAAAATTGATGTTTGAATGCGGTTTCAAAAAAAATTAAATTTCGCATTACATCTGTTTACAATGAAGCGAGCGAGCTTACTGTCGTGGTCGGTTGTAAACTACGTTCTACTGCTTAAACATTACTCGGTTGTGAGGCCTGAAAAACCAGTATTCAGGTCTTACCTAGAAATGTCCTTTCGCTATCCATTCCCAAAGTTTCCGGATGGCCTTTCAGCCGTACAGTCGGAGATAAGTATTTATCTTAGGACGATAATGGTTTGAGCTTGGTTCTGAACTCAAAAGAAAATCTAAAATCTGCAATGTGTCTGTGAAATGCATCCTTCCAAACTCACTTATGAACCCAGTTATGGTATCCACAGCCATGGCAGCCATGGTAACAATACACAGAGGAACCTTTAGTCAAAGAATGGACCCCTCCAATAAATGCTTTCTGTCCCAGCCTTCGCGACAAGGAAGATTGATACAGCCTTGTCCCCTATATCCTGAAAAGGGTGGACTACTCGCTGATCAACTCTTATGAACAATACGATCGGAGGAACGCCGCTCTCCAGATTGGAACTGAAGTGTGTTCTGCCCAATCCACATAAAAACGTTTCTGAAAATTGCACCGTCTCCTTAAGCTAATTGGTTCTTGTCAGAACGGCCTTACACCTGGCAAGTCTACCTACCATTAACCAGATCTGCATTTTCTTCAACTTGATGCTGGAAAAGATAATTCGAGCTTGGAATCATGAGCCAAGATGAGATCATGATGCCGGGACAAGATGAGATGGCCGTCGGAGTAATTGAGAGAAAAGTGCTCTGGAATGTTGTTGTTGTTGTTGTAGCGAGGTGTAGCCCTGCCTAAATGTCAGACAGGGTCACCCCGAGTGTATTGGCCGGGTCGATATAAGAAAACGGCCCGGGTCGTTTCGGCACGATGGGTACAGCACAAGTACTGGTACCGTTCTCGTAGAACCGGCAATACAAGAAACTAGCCGTGTAGGCTATGTAGGTCATTTAGCGTTACCCAGGGTGCACCAACTGGGAGGCGACCTACTTTTACACCCCAATAGGGGAATAGGCATGGTCCCTTCCACAATGCCAACAGTGAGTACCGATGGAAATTTAACGATTAGCTTCAAGCAGCTGTCAGCGTGTTAAAGTCCAAAGACTCCGCTGGCTGGGTAATGTTGAGACTGAAAAAGCACCAGTTTTTATTCTACATTCAAATTCGGTTGCATCGGAACGCGTCTCCCCCTCTACTAAGATGGAAAAAATAGGTGGAGGATTACTTGTCCTTAATTGGGCTTTCCAATTGTCGTCAGTTATCGTTAAACAGGAATATCTTTGATTCGTAATAGTCAAACTCGCTCGGTTAAGCTCCAATACAGAACGATTACGAAGCCGAATACAGTGGTTCAGATTATAACTTTTAATCAAAAGGAGCAAGTGTTCAGCCTAGGTGATTCCACCATCTGGAGCTAGAGCAGCGCATGACCTCAACTAATGCAGATAGTGATACCCATTGTGCTTTAAATTCTCCACGAATCCCTCAATCGGTTTAAAAGTGTTGAATTCCATATCTCATTGATCATCCACAAGAGATCAACTGTTAACTGATCACCTGTCATGTCAACATGCTTATGTCACACATGCGTATATCACGCCTCTACCAAACGCCTAAATAATGTTGCTTTTCGAATGAAAGTAAACGTTTAATGTTACCTAGTACCGTTAAAAACATATGAGTTAAACTTACGAACATTTTCACTGGTTACTTAAATACTTGAAATGTTGTTAAGCGACATTACATGGCTGCATTTTCATAGACGTTTATGTAAAAGTGTTTTGCAGACATATTTTTATTTTTGTCTTGTTGCTTTGTTGGTTTTTCTATTGAATTATTTGTTGTCTTTTATTTACTGTTTAACGCGTTGATTTTACCACTTTTACTTATTGCGATGATGTTGTTGTTGTTGCTAGTGGCTCACTGCCCGACCTGTCGGCGCTGGCATAAAACCGGCTCATTTCGTAAGTTTCAAAAGTAGTACCTAATCAATTTCTTCGAATTTATTTGTTGTCTTTGGTTGCGTCTTTTTCGTCTACCCTCTCTCTCACTCTATCTTTGTATAATGGTCACCGTGAGCTTACTTAGTTACTTAGCTATATTGTTAGTTGCCAGCTTAACGTTGGCTGTCTTATAGATTTACCTAGCGTTGTTAAAATATTGCTGGCAGCAGGAAAAAGTAAAATTTTCTATAGAAAGTTGTTTAACAGCTTTTCCTACTTAGATTTGGCTGCCTTAAATTTTTTATTTTATTTTTGACAAATTTTCGCTGATTTGCACAATATTTGCGTACGGGCGCTGGATTTCGGGCTTGTGTTTGGTTGTTGCGCTTTGGTGGCGCCAAGTGAGATTTTCCTGCTGTTTTATGGTGCTTTAATTATTTTTACGGCTACTTATTTAGAGCAGCCTTATTTTACGAAATCCATCATAATTGTTCAGGTAGCTAGTAAGCTCTGTCAGATTGGCTCCTAGTACGGTTAGGGTTATTTTATAGAGCAAATATTACGTATACTTTAAAGTAGGACCACATTTTATTCCCATTCTTTTCCAGGCCAGGAAGACAGAACGTACGGCGTGCGATAGAACGTTACGGCTCAGATTACCTTTACCAGCTCCAAGTTAAAGAAATCTCACGTCAAGGAGTCGCCTTGTTTAGAGCCTCGCTTGGAGAGAGATTTCCCAATCTTGACGTATTGCTTAACGTCTTTTGTGGGATCGCCCTTTTGTTGATTCTTCAGGGATCGTTTTTGTTGCACAAGCTGATCCAACGTGCGTTTTCGAAGGCGAACTCTGCTTCCTTGATGATATCAAACTATAGCGATCGCACTTCAGTGATACCCTCTTCAGCGGAATAAACAGAGAATCGACAAACGTTTAATAACCCTTAGTTGCAGAACTGGAAGGGCGAGTAATGACTAGCCCCTATTTGCGACCAGAATGCTTCCATACAAAGGCCAGGTCCTTGTTTAACCCTGTACGCCTATTCAGTTGGCAACAAATCCTTCATCCCTCGTGCACCAGTTGAGAAAGACATCATGAGAGCAGGACCTAGATGAGCCCAATGGGCTCGGTAGATAGCCTGCTATCCAACCTTGGTCAGTTCATTGCTCCATGTCCCCAAACGAGTCCCTCGTCTTACTTCTTCCTCGAGAAAATAACGATACTAATACCATTAAGAGATCCAGCTACTGGCACACAGCAGATTGTCCGTAGTTCACGAGCCTTTAGCCAATATCACGAAACCGAGTTGGATATTGTATAAATTTGAAGGGCATTGAGGGCTGCACCTGCACCCCCGATAGTTACTACTGGAGGTGTGATCTACTATGGTCCCCAAATACCTATACTTGCATCCCCTTAACCGCCAAAATCACTTACTGAAAGCGGGTTGTGACAAAGATGACATGTGACTAAACTTATCTGATCTTGCTTATCTCTCCACTACAAGGAACCTGAAGATTTAAAGAGGGGGGTTTGGCGATACGCTGAAAGTCCTGAAGTTGTTAAAACCGTTTTGAACTATTAGGGTAGGGGAATGATGACCTAAAGCGTTTAGAATTCCTGAAAAAAGGCATTCAACGAAACAAATCTCTCTTTGAAGCTTCCATTAGACATTTTATGCTCTCACTTTTTCATCACCTAATTTATTAACTTTTTCCGTTGGTGTTACGCTACTTATGGTGGATATTTGTGTCTCCTGAGTTATGTGCGTTCACCTCCTGGCTCGTTTGCATATTTAGGTTGCATGTGGGCGCTATGCTATAAATAACTTCACAAACATAGTGAATTAGTTTGTAGTGATATATTTTCATATCTCCTTCTCGTGTTTTTTTTTTTTTTTTTGGTAAAAAGTAAATGCATTTAGGGCGCAGAGAGAATGCAATAATTTGATGCATTTTAGGATTTTGTTGTTGTACTTTTCATTATTTTTCTGTAATGAATATTAAATACTGGAATATTTTTATAAAGTATGCAGTTGACAATCCCGAAATGGTGAGAGCTCATAAAAAACTCTGAGATGAATAACAGAGAGCCTTTAAGCAAGCCTTGTTCTTAATATAGTGGTATGCCATTCAGAAAATGGTTGATTTCGCAATTTGGCCTCTCTTTCTCTTAATGCTTTAGGGGCCAGTGACTCAGAACGCTTACTGTTGGGAAATTTCCCTAGTCCGATTTCCAGAACTCGGTCCTCCGGAACCTTCTTTGTCATCCAGTAGCATATTATTTATGCTTTAGGCGATAAGCTCTCTACTTTCTTTGGCTCTACATAAAACCTTCTTTCTTGGCGCAACATTCTAATAAAAATCGTAAACAATAATGTCAAACATGTGTTGGTTTTATATCATTTCTTCGCGCTTCGACACTTAATTTATTACTTACGCCGCTAACCCAACAACAAGTGACCCAATTATAGTATGGAAATTTCGTTGCGGTATGACTGACTTGTAAAGCTCTGAGGGGAATTT
This sequence comes from Campiglossa producta, assembly GCA_964058755.1. NCBI lineage: Eukaryota > Metazoa > Arthropoda > Insecta > Diptera > Tephritidae > Campiglossa > Campiglossa producta. Next base: position 16,980,919 of record CAXKVI010000005.1, read on the forward strand.
AAATATTTATGAAAAATATTTACACGTACTACTTACCACATTTATATTGTTTTAAAGTGAACTTGTTACTCTAAATGAGCGAGAAGTGACACCATAAATAAAAACGTTTCAATTAAAACGTTGAAAGTTTTTTGAAAAAAAAAAAAAAAAAAGTTAGAAAGTAGAAAAGGCTCCCAAAGCAGGGGTTCCTGCTACAGCAAAGCGCTGGACATTTACATAGCTGGTATTGTGCACGTGCCTGGTAAACGGCTCAAATAATCTGATCCCAGACATCCCAAAGAGATTCAAAAGATTCCACCTATTAGTGGCTTCACTAAAACATCAAGGGCCATCTCATCTGCCATCTCTTTTCTCTTTCTTGATATTATTATTGTTGAACCGTGGGCCCGAAGAGCAACCTAGCTTTTCAGCGGAGATTGGTTGATGTCCGCACACGGTAATGCCCAGCGTGTCTTCTGGACAGCGTGGATCTTGGACATAGGCGGGCTGCAAACATGCACACTCCTACTGGCAAAAAATCCACGCTCGAGGGTGCCACCTGGTAATGGATACCACAGTAATTCCGTTCAAGAGGTATCCAGCTGAGAACATGAACCAGTGTTAAATGGCTCAGTTCCTTTAATAGCTCTGTCGTGTGGAAATGTTTCTTGATCATGGTCGTGGGTTATTTTTCTACAGGGATGCCTCAAGAAGTAATAGTGTCCGTACGGACGAACATTTCCCATTTGCTAAAAACAACGACCATTTCCCTTTTTAAATATTAGAGGTAACTATATATTAAGGACATTACTGAGTACCTGCTAATTCACGGAACTATGGACAAGGTGGTCAGAACGAACCCGACTGCTTGGGGTCAACGTGTGTCGAATTCGGCTCAGTCAGCTCAAAGCACTGCTGTAGCGGAGGGTTATTTTCCTTTGTTAAATATTAGGACACTGTTCTCTCCTTAAAGGTACTAAATAAAACGATAAACAGTTCCAAAATAAACACAAAAATGCAAAGAACAATACTGGAGACAACTCCAACACTGAGCACTACCTTCGAGGGACTACGGACTAGGTGGCCAGGACAAACACGACTGCTCGGGGTCAACATGGGTCGAATTTTGCGCAGTCGACTTGCCAAAACAACAGGGACAGAGAAAGAACTCATACGGTTCTACGGGACGTTACGAGACGTATCAGTAGCGTGGTACTGACACAGTGGGCTGAAAACATCTACTGAAAAGGAGATTACACTTAAAGGGGGGGGGGGGGGGGGGGAACCTTTCAGCGACAAAGAGACCTCAATACACATATTACGCGACGAAGATTCTGAAGCGCTTTGGTAACGGGACACTCCTCCATTAAACGAGTGGACCAGGAGTGAATTGAAGAAGCCGGATTTTCGTTGATATGTATTTCTATATTCATATCTATAAGTAGGCAAGACAACACCCAGGCTACGGACTGCAACGATGGGATGATTGTGCGCTCTTATTATCTTCACTGTTGAAGTGCCCTATGCTTAGAGGGTAGCACGGTTGTTTAAATTAGGCACATACACTGGTATATGAGAGAGATCCCTCTGACCAATGTTTCATAAACTCCATTTCAGTGGTCATTTACATATCATTGCAAAGCTACAGTAAGCGTTCTTTCACTAGAAAAAGTAGAGAAAAAAAAAATTATGAAATGCTTGACGCAATACAACAAAAGATAGCTCCATTTCAATTGCAAGCCACACTGAGGTCAATGAGCTGTCATATTGCAGCCAGAATAGTTTATGTTGCAACTGAGACTGCAATCATAACAATTAACAGTGGTTGTTGTAACAATTAAGCGAATGTTTGAAAAAGCGCCAGTGGCGCAAAAGAAGGCGGCAGAACATTCAAAAAAGCAACAACAAACCATTAAGCAAAGTGACAACACAACGGAAACTATGGAACTGGTTGCGGCCAGCCGTTGTTTTGTAACGCAATAGTGTGAAAAATGGTCTAACAACAGCAAACATAATAAAACAATAACAATAAAATATTTATGACAAATGACATGGAGACTATCACAACAACATAACTCACTCCGAAAAGAGTATAACTTGCAACAAACAACAAAAAATTGCTTGCTGCCAGCTGTGAAGAGTGTTTCAACTCCGAGCTATCACTAACTTCAACCAGAAAGGCTTATTGACTTAATTTTCACATGAAATCGTCAACAAGAACAACTAATGAGTAAGTAAGCTACATACATATATATATTCGTGGCACGTATTATTGTTGTTGTATTTATTGTAGTTGTTGTTAATTATAAAATTGCGTTATGACTTTGTTGCATGCCAATGAAGCCGCCGCCACCGACAGAGTCTCTAACTCTAACTTTGGAGTAGCCGTATTGTCGTTATTATATAAACATGCAACATTTTATTGCTCTGCATGGAAACGACATAAATAAAATTAACAACAATTGTAAGCATAGTTACAACAACATCGTAAAACAATTAACACATAGTAACAATGATTGTTTTTGTCACAATTGACTTATGTGAATGTCGTCTAAAAGTTGTCAGTGGGTTAAAAGAGTCCACTAGCTGTGAAGTGGTTGAACCGTAAAAATTAGGTTTTTGGGGTAAAAGCGAGAAAACTTTTTTTGGAAGGCGACACAAGCAAAAAGGCCGCGAAGAAAGAAAAACAAAAAAATGCAAGGCCAAACTACGCTTTTGAAGGCTGGGAAAATTTTATATTTTTCGCTATTTCCAATGCCCTCAGTGAATACCAAGGCAAGGCTCATCCCTTTAATATGTGCGCTTGCGGGCTGGACCCCCTATTCCGCAAAAGAAGTTAGGGAAGTCCAAAGATAAATATCTCTTTAACGACTTGATTTGCACGCTTTCTCCTTTACCGCCATTAGCCCCCTAACCCTCCTGAGCCTGGAATCATATCGTAATCGTAAAAGACAAGGTTTCAACACTTTTCAAGATCAATCGACCAGTATCAAGATAACTGGTGAAGTAAAAGTAGGAAAATCCTCTAGCAGACATTTTCTCCAAGTGGAAAAACCAAATTTTCAGGCAGACAATAATAGGAACGAAGTCTCGACTGCAGTATAATAACCTAAAAAGATGTCATATCAGTCCTTGTTTAATCTTGCCTTACCTAGTACTCTCTGAACATCTGCCACCAGGTCGCCGTTGTCATTTTTACAGGACTTTGCCCCGGGTTTAAAACCTTCCGTCATTCGTCGAATTTTTTAATAAAATTTTCGGGAGTTGCTTCTGCTGGCTAGCATTTCAAGCTCTTCGATTTCACGCTTTCCCGCTTGCCTTTTCTTCGCCCGGAAAAGCCGTCTCGCTTCCCTCTTCATCTCACGGTAGTGTTCATTTTAACATTTTTATACCTTTCATGAACATGAAATGGTATTATAACTTTGGTCCGATGTTTGTAAATATGAGAAGAAGAAGAGATAGACCCATAAATAAGTATACCGAAATGATCAGGATGACGAGATGAGTTGATTTAGCCATGTCCGTCTGTCTGTCTGTCTGTTTGAACGCAAACTAGTCCCTCAGTTTTTGAGATACTTGGCTGAAATTTGGTATGCGGCCACCATTTTCCAATATAGGAATCATTTGTCGGACCAGCAAGATCGGACCAATATAACATATAGCTCCCATACAACCGATTATTCCGATAAACGGTTTTTGGGCTATAACTCCTGTAATTAAACAAGTAGGAACGTGAAATTTTGGAAGTATCGCTATTTTTATATGCGAAATATCGATGTTGAAAATCATTGAGATGGCATAAATATTTCACATAGCTCCCATACAATCGATTATTCCGATAAGCGGATTTTGGGCTATAAGTCCTGTAATTAAACACATAGGAACGTGAAATTTTGGAAGCATCGCCATTTTTATATGTAAAATATCGATGTTGAAAATCATTGAAATGGGATAAATATTTCACATAGCCCCCATACAATCGATTGTTCCTATAAACGGATTTTGGTAGATAACTCCTGTAATTATATCGGTAGGAACGAGAAATTTCGTAAATGTTGCTATTTTAGAATGTGGAATGTCGATGTTAAAAATCAACGAGATTGGACCAATATAACACATCGTCCCCATATAATCGATAGCTCCGATAATTTCGGTATGAGCTAAAGTTAAATTCACACAGGCTGTACTGGGGATCAAACCGTGAAAATCGTGACGCTTATTCATGAAAGGTATTTAGCCTTCGGCACAGCCGAAGACAGCTTTCCTTACTTGTTTTTTCTCACCTGTCTCCTTAGCTTTTTCTTTTATATCTTTCATATTATCAGTTTTACACCTTCCTTATGATCTTCCAGTGCCGTTACGAATCACTTTCGACGCTTCTATGCAAACTAATGTATGTCACTTTAAATTACCATTCTATTTTTAAATGCATTTTTACAGTTTTGGTGTGTCAAATTTTAGACCATTTGTTATCTGGACAATGCAAGAGAGCAATACAAAATGTTATATGCAATAAAACCGGGTTTGGAAAAAATGACACTTAGAACGTTATTCGCGATGATGCTTCAAATATTCATAGCGTAGACGTGTATCATTCAAATTTTGTCATTATGAATTTGACTTAAGTAAAACGTGCGCAACAATTGCGCTAGCATTTTTAACTTTGATTTGCTTTGTTGTTAACTTTAATTTTTGTTGTTGTTATAGACGTTTTAAATTCAGTTAATATAGTTACGCCGCCTTTGGTATCAATGCAATTCTACCGTCCGAACGATCAAAGGCAATGCAACACAAGGAAAAAATTACACAATATTCGTTCAAATGCGGCAAATATTTTTATTGTCCGCTCGTTAGGTACGTGTTGTTGGTTTACAATTTATTTTAAACAGTTAAGATAAAAAAAATATTTTTTTGAAACTTAAGGCGATCAACAAATCTTTTTCTCACTCTCGCTCAAGCGCCACATTCAAAGGGTGCGCTTGCGCAAACGATCTTCGCTTTTTTATGCTTCCAGCAGTCGTTAAATGAAATAGCAGCAAGTATGATTTTTACTAGGTTTCAATAAAATTAATGTTGACTATGATTGCCTTCTTCCCTCATTGCTGATTCATTGCGCATGCGCGCCTGTTGTCAGTTATAATTTTTATGATTAACCATCAATTGTTTGAATATTTCAATTCAATGGCATTTTTTTCAGTTATTTATTTGCATGAGAAAAAAATGTGCGTTTGAGCCGGCAGCAATTTTTTTTGCCTTTTCACACGTTTCGTTATAAGTTATTTATTTATGGTTTGTGAGTTTGAACAAATACCTACTCAACAAATTTTATTATTTAGTTTTAATGGTTGGAATTTATGTAAATGAGCCTGGAGCTTGTTTATTGTTTGTATTCTTCTTTCTAATTGCTTATGATACATTTACACTGCACCAAATGCGTCGCTTTTGGCGAAGTTATTTCGAGAATGTTTGTCCGCAGAATGAATTTGTTTGCCAAATTAGACGAATTTAATTTAATTTGACCTAATATGGTGATCAAATTCAATCTGCGGATGAACGGTCTCGAAAAAACTTGGCCAACAGTGACGCATTTGGTACAGTGTAAATGTAGCTTTATTCTGCTGTTCTTTTTCTTCTTCTCTAACTTATTTTCTCTGTAGTCTTTTATTTTATTCTTCCTCTTCTGATTCCCCCATTTCTTTTTCATTTATAATTCTCATTTTAATATTTTGTCTGCATATTGACCTTCTTGTCTGTTCCTTCTTCTTCTATGATCCCATTTTTAATACCCTTTAGTTCACCTTTTTTATGCTAAAGTTAAAGTAGAGTAGAAGGAAAGTACTTCTGTTGATTTTTTTCCTGAGGAGAGGAGAAGAAATGCCATGCCTTAATGATACTTAATGACATCCGACGTCGTCGTTGTGTAATTGAGAGGCTTGATCTTTCTCTGCTGCCGGGTGCACCTTTATTAATATGTAACTACTCTTTACAGAGTGTAGCTTTTATTGGGAGCAGGGCCGCAGCACCACCCACCACAGTGACTCGGCTTTTGTCCGTACCACCTTAGACCAAACAGACCAAACCTCGGGTTTTCCAACCAAGTGTCTACATAAATCTCATATAAATAGTTCTGACTTAGTACTCGACACTTCAGCTCACCAACACTCCCAATCAGTTCGTCAAAAGCTCAGGCAAATAGTTATTCGTCAAATTGGCCTGCTCGTTGGTTCATCAAAATTCAAAACACGATTTGTTTGCCTTTTTACTTGTCTGGTATGCCTGTCATAATACTACTTCTCGAACAGTCAGTCAGTCAGCTGGTCAAGTGAAATAACCAACCAGTTTTGTTTGTTGGCTAGTGAGTCCATCATATGTGCTGTCGGGCGTTAGCGGTTTGTGTTGTTGTTCTTGCTGTATTATTGACATTTGAGGCGGGTGTGAACAACAGCTGAGTCGCACGTTGACCGTATTCAGTGTTTATTGTTGATTTGTCTTATTTAGTGCGCGCCAATTGACGGTAAATATTGTTGGCTTACCATGTTAACATTTGTTCACAATTTCATGAGCTCTTTTTGTGGTTTTTGCTAATAAATATGGTTTATCTTTTTTTGTATTGGTGAATTATTAAATTGTGTCATTTGTCAAAATTAGAATGTCACTAACGTAAATGGGAGTTTGGTTTCTAGTCTGTATGGGGGTTTGTGGTAAATCGGACTAGTATGCAGCGGTCGACTTTTAAGGCAATTTTAATTAGCCTACTTTATTTTGTTTTTTTAAATTAAATTCCATTTTAATATATAATAATTTAATAATTGTATACCTACCTCGCCCTTTTTAAAACCGTTGACTGCAACGCCTAATCTCTATTAACTAAGTACAATCCGAAGACCGAAATAAAGGGTTGAGGTTAGTAATGTTAATCAAAATTAACGTACCAACTGTCTAGCCTACTATATATGTCAAGTTAACTCGCTTTAAAGCTGAGTAAACATTAATTGAGACTACTAAATAAGAGTGTTATTGTTAATTCCAACATCATTCAGTTAATTCCAGCGCAGATAGTTAATCCGAATCAACCTGTCATCTGTCCAGACCTCTCGAATTTTGGGAATCGACTATGGTTCGTAAATGTGTCATCTAGCCTCGTTTATTCGACTTAATCCCAGATCAGCTAATTAATCCGAATCTACGCACCACCTGCCTACCCTATAAGTCCTTGCCCATTAACCCTCAGCAAGTTTTGTTGTTCCATTAATTGAAATCTACACTACATTCTCAGATATATATGTATTTATTACTTAATTAAACCGTAATTGAATGCAATTAAATGTTTGGTCTCAACACAAAGTAATATAAACTAGCTTAATTTAGCGCATTCACAGAGTACTTCGACATTATAGGCGCCTGGTGCAAGGCACTACGAACGGGTTAAAGTTCAACTAAAGTAACAAGAATTAATGTGACCTCCAATTGTAAATGAGAATAAGGCAGTGTTTAAAAAATAGGCTTGGAAAATTGACTCATCGCTCGAAGTGCTGCTGCAGTGTAATAAGCTCACCCACGCTCTCGGCAATACAGTGGACTGACTGACTATCTACTTCAAAATTTATGTGTGTACTTATGCCAACAAGATCAACACAAGCAGACACAGAACTTTGTTTGCCCAGAAGGCAGTTGCCTACCAGTAGCTACATTCATATAGAGCTCCAACTGCAGTAGCGTTGGTGAAAATAGCAAAGGAGTAAAAACTTCAAAAAACAAAAAGTTACATAATTTCTCCGATTTCTCCGTGATTGTGTGTTTTGGAACTCAATTTTTACTTTCCCAGTATAGGTTTCCTAAATTCTGCTTACCCAAAATGTTTTCCCAAACAGTGTGGACTACCGAATTTTGATACCAAAGCTCTGCTCTCTCAAATATTAAAGCGACCTCGGCTGAGTAGAGGGATAAACAGCACTCCAATGCGAAGCACAGCACTTAGGCTGCTCCCGTGTCATACTTGCAAGACTCGACTTGAGTGATGACTATCAACTTTTAGAAATTTCCATACTTAGACTTCCCCTTGTGAACGGATGACTTTATAGCGGGCTGGCCTGCATATGCTTCGACTAAGTATAGCTCATTTCGAGAACCATTTTCTATTTTAGACCGTTTAAAGCTGTTCTTTCGGTCCTCTAGCTTCCATAACTACCACTTCACCACAACACTTTCTAGGCACCATCGTCCATAAATTATAAAATATTACAAAATATTAGCACGAACTCTAATTGACTGCAAACAAATTGAGAAAGTGGCGAAAAATAATTGAGAAAAATATGAATAGTGAAGAACTGTAAGCTAGCGTTGCCATTATGCTATTGTCTGCCCAAAGCCAATGTTAAGTTTCGTTCTTGAGGCGTCTGAGGAAGGGCCAACGTACCAGCTATGTAAGTGTATTTATTACGGTTTAACAACAACGGCAAACTTCGAATGGGAGTGCAAACAAACAACTCATGTGAAGCATGTTAATTGTAGAAACAATTGTTGTAATGAAGTCGACGCCATTGCAATGGATGAGCGCAGATCCAAGCGAAGAAGCAGAGGTGCCAGAAAAAAGCACACCAAGAAAGGAGATGGAAAGAGTTAAACTTGAGTCGCAGCTTTGTTGGGTTGTTGCTTGAAGATTGGCTTTGTTGAATGACGATTCTGTATAAATAAATGAATGGTAGTCAAAATTAAAATTTATTACGACTGCACTTTATGTACAGTTGTGCTTGAAATATTAGTAGGGCTCGCATAATGTACACTTCTAGTATCGTCAAAGGGGTTCTTAAGCTAACCATAAGCGAGGGATGGAGCTCCTGTCGAAAATGCATACCACGACTCTAATTCAAGCGGGAAATTCTCTTTCGTCATCCATGACACTACTCGCAGCTCCGGCGCTCGTCTTTTGAAAAGAAGGATCTTCTTGTATGTATGTATTTTTTGGCAGCAGAGGGATAATTTTTTCCTAAAAGAACGCGTTACGCTAACCCCTGCCAAAGTGTTGGCAACTTCCACCGTCAATACCTTCTCTGTTCTTGTTGTATTAGCAGTAGTTCGTCCTGGTTAGTCGGCTTATCCATTCGTGAAATGGGGCGTGACTAACTAAACAAGGTTTTATTGATATTGGCATATTTTCTGGAAACCGGTGCTAGCCCCTGTGGCTCGCCAGTCGTTTCTTGATTGGACCGCAAATCGGTATCCACTTGGTCCTTCCCAAAGTGGTGGTCTCCGCCTATATAAGAATCCCATCTGGGCCGGAGTATCTTTGTTCATTCGCACAACGTGGCCTAGCCAACAAAGCTGTTGAGTTTTGGTTGGCTGTACTATGTCTCGGCGTACAACTCTTACATCTCATAGTTAAATCTTCTTTGGTACCCGCTTTCGCCAACGCGTAGGGGTCCATGCATCTTTTAAAGAACCTCTCTCTCGATTACTCCCAGAACCGCCTTATCAGATGCTATCAGCATACCTACCTCGAATATATTTTAAGAAATATGTGTCCATCTTTGTACTCAAATATCTTGTCGCAATTAGCTTCCATTCACTTAGCTACCTATCTAAGCGCGCGGAGTTCACGCCTACACAATAGCCGCCTATTTACCGCGACTGCAGCTAACTTCATAGCAACAATGCAAATTTGACAATGGTTATACGGTTGCTGGGCTTCGTTTCTCTACCGCCGCAACAGTTTCAAATGTCACAAATGAAGCAGCGCGACAAAAAAAAAACCAATTCCAATGAGCCATGCAAGCTGAGCAACGGTGTGTGACGAGGGCGAGTGGTGCATGCATATGTGACTCCATTGATAACTCAATTCAAAGGTGTGAAAAGGTGTCTTAGTTAACGCCGTTGTCATTTACACAGCTGTGCAGCGCCACAACAACTAACATTTGCCAACCAACCAAGTCAAAGTGTATTAGCGTGTCAAGCAAGTGCATTTGTATGTGAGCGACACGATGACGACGTTTGAAATTGAGCTGCATTGGGAAATCCATTTGCAAAATTTTGTATGCAACAATTGCGGAAACCAAGTGGAAATAGAATAAAAGTTGAGCGTGTAAAAGTAAATCAGCAATGAAGCAGTGGAAAGAATTAGAGCATGCGACTTTTGCATATTAAGTAAGAATCAGCAAAAAAGGAGAGAAAATGTGAGACAAAAACCATGAAATTGCTTGACTTGTGGATGTGATTCGCTTTTTATTTAACTAACGGTAGTTCGACCTCTTGACATGAAAGCGGTCATTGCTAATGGGATTTCGTAATTGAATTGAATTATATAGAGTGAAGATGAGTTCAACCAACCATTGCTTAAGCAAAAGTTCAGTTACAGCGGCATCCAACACCGGAAGAAATTATGAAGAGAAGGGGCCTTAATAGATGCCGTTCCCGTTAAACTTTTGAAACCGTACCAAACGCAATGCTCTTTTTCTTGGACTTCTTCCCCTCCGAACATTTAGGACGGACGTATTGAGATCCGTGAGAATGTATTCCACTTCTGAAAAGTACTTCGAATCTTACATCGACTTTGAATAGTCCTCTCCCTAACGTCCGTGTCAGTAGATTAAATCATTTTGCCAAATTCAACCCAGTCCCAGTTGCCCTCAATAAATTAATTGGTAATGTATCACACAAGAATCTCCTAAGAACCTCGTAGAATGTATTCCACTTTTAAAAACTACTTTTATATATTAATCGGCGTGCCTCTGGTGTGCACGTCAGTAGATTATACCAAACCCTTTATCCCAAATTCAACTCAGCTCGGGTTACTCCCAATGAATCAATGTGATAATTCTTCATGTGGCTGTATAGTTTCCTCTGAATACTCGCATCACAAAATTCTCTCCTAAAAACTTTGCAGAATGTGTGTCTGGTGTCCACGTACGGAGTACGGAGCGATCCAAAGAAGTAGCGAAAATGGACTCCGCCAAATCTCCCTTGAAGAAGTGATCCTAATAAGAAGCGAAAAGGGAGTCCTAAAGAGCACCAGAAAGGAGGAGTCCCTACGAATTATATGAGGGAGTGTTTATGAGTCTGTAAATGCACCTTGGGGAGTCCTAAAAACACTTTTTCAAAGGCACTTTTCTCCGTCGGATATTTTGCTACACAATCCTCCCTTGGAGCGTGAGCGCACATTAAGGACTGCTCTAGTTAGACTCCTAAACAATCTCTAGTAGTCCTATTTGGTACCAAAAAACTTTCTTCAACTGGCTAATTTACACCAACTACTTACTTAACTATTTACTAAACTCTAAATTTTATCAAAAAAGTTAGTATACCCTCCACAACTATTTACGCTTTGAAATTTAATGAAGCATGCGAGACCTACTCCACATAGCCTAATTTACTCTAATTAAATTCATCAGTATTTTAATATGAACAAAATCTCAATTATCACAAGCTACTCAATGCATACATCTCACTCACTCCACCGCTGCAGCTACTGGCGTGCATTTTAATTACACTAATTGCACAATTATTTGGCGCGCACATTCACCACAGTACAAGTACAACTAAATAGCGATGACGATGCTGCCCGTTAGCGTTCATTGACCCTAAAATCTAAAACTAATACAAAACAAATGTTTTTTCTCTGTGGAAGCTGGCAGCGAATCGTTGCTCAGTGTGCGCTATTTGGTGCTGCTGCATCTTACTGAATTTATAGCATATATAAATTGTCACCGGGTGCATGTGTACAGTGGTGTGTGTGTGTTTTTCTCATCTCCAACAGAACGCCCAATTGCATTCCTTCAATGAAAGTATTCTAATTTTAACCACAATTTAATTTTAACTGCAACAAAAATAGTTTACAAAGAATGCGCGCAGATTTTCTGAGATTATCTAGTTGTTTTTGTGTTGTTTATTTTATGATGTAATTTTACGATTTTTCTTAATGTGACGTTAGAATGTTGGACTTGTGCGGAATGGTTCATAAAGATCTCGTGACGATGGTCCGGTGACACCATCTGAGCAGGGAAATTTTTCAGCTGTTTTTCAATTTGAGGAATGCGAAGGGCTTAGCAGATTGAGCGGCCTTAGCCTTCATTTGATGATTCGCTTAATTCCTTTTTGGGCCCCAAAGAAATGCACAGCGAACCAAAAGAGGAACGAAAAGGGACTCCGTCTAAACAAAGGAGCGCTGCGAAAAAGAAGCGAAAATGGAGTACTGAAGAGCACCGCACCGCGTTTACGGATTTCATTAAAAAGAGGAGTCCGTACGGAGTCCTTCCGGATTATCAGAGTTATAAAGAAATATTTTTTTCGTTATCTGAGGGAGTGTTTTGGGACTCCGTAAAAGCAACTTTGAAGAATCCCAAAGGAACAGTTTTTTTGATAAATTTTTTGTTTCATGTTGAATAACCAAACTTCATGTTAAATTAACATGACTTCCTGCAAAATTAACATGAAGCTCATGTTGAAAAAATTCACTTCGTGTTAAATTAAAATGACTCATTGTTAAATTAACATGACTTCCTGTTAAATTACATGAATTTATTTTAAAAAGTCATGTCTTCCTGTTAAAACAACACGATCTGCTTCATTATCTCATGCATATTTAACAGGACCTTGTTAGTTTAACATGGTTCATGTTTGAAAAAATATTCTGTGTGTGCGAGGGAGTGTTTTGGGAATCTGTTAACGCACCTTAGATGACTTCTGTGGGACGATTTTTTAATATATAAGGGAGTGTTCTGGGGCTCCGAAAACGCTCATTTAAGTAGTCCCAGAGGAGCACTTTTCTCATACATTTTAAAAGGCACTTTTCTCCGTCAGATACGTTTAGAAGGGTGAGTGCTTTTTTTAGGGAGTCCTAATGCAGCACCCGCGCGGACTCTTTGGGTTGGCTGGGGGTTTCAAAAGGTACTTTTGTTCGTCGGATACGCTTCTTTGGGGGCCTCCCTAGTTAGAAGGTGAAGAAAAATATTAAGAATCAGCACAAAAATTACAATGCAATCTGTACGCTTTGGTGCAAAACGAATCATTCACTCATCCAACCTCTTGGCTGATGCTCCACTTTAATTTGGATCACCTTCGAAATAGCGAGATCAATCACTTCCAGTCAATTTGATTAACAAATAACTAATAAATCATTGTTTAATGAAAGTAAACATTGCTTTTCCACCAAACAAATAAATCAAAGCAATGAAAGAAATATAAGTCAGCGTGTCAGCAATAGTCGCCATCCAACCAATTATCGCCACTTGTTGCGCGTCTGCTGCTTGAGTTTCTTGAACTCTCTTTTTACTGACATTGAATTTGTGAAATAAGAGCTTTTTTCCAGAATATAAAAATAAAAAACCACAACTACCGATATTAATGTAGGAATTTGCGAAATAACTCAGTGGGATGATATGACTTGTATGTGGAGTATGCCAGCGGTTAATAACCCCGGCTGATAACTTACAAATTCTTATGTTGGGTGCATGTGAAGTGCATACATTTGTCTGTGCAATTAGTGTAAGTGATTTGAAGGTCATTGGGAGATTTATTGCTGCTTACAACAATAATAAAAGTACCAGGAAATACAGTTAATATAAAGGTTAATAAGTTCATTGTCTCGGGCGCCTAAAAGTATGAAGTTTTTTAGATGACCCCAAAAAGTATACATACTCTATCTCTCGCTTTGGTTTTGAGTACTCCGTGGAGTAATTTTTTGGCAGTTTTCGGAAAGTACTCTCCCGTAGATGTTCTATGTAGTACTGAGATGCAAAGAAATGGAGCACTCCGAGATAAAGTCCCCTTCTAGGACATCGCAATGAAAATTAGACCACCTTTTTATTTGAAAAAAAAAATACTTTAAGGTATTTTGATACTTCTTTTTTTTGTAGTGAACGGTCGACCTTTGCACAACGATTAGTTGTAAAAGGTTCGACGCCTAAAACGCTTGAAATAGCTCAACAAAATTTGAAAAGCCCAAGGCGCCTATCATGTAAAAAAGGGTTGGCTTAATTACTCTCATTGGACTGTAATTAAATTAATTTGTAAAAGTCTGAAAGTAATTGCTTTGAAGCAATCAAAATAAAATTGATTCAAGTCCCGAATGGCTATACACCTGTGACGGAGCTTTGGAGTTTAAGGCGCCTATTTTTGCTATGCGTGTTTACATACGTCCCTTTCCATAGATTTTCTATTTATTTTTTAGCTTTTTTATTGTTGCCCTTCCCTAATTTAAAATAATAATTATAGTCAATAACAAATATCGAAGGTTAACAAAAAATACAATTAGTTAGGAGGAAATACGAATAACTATGCTCTAATTTGTTATGAGCTCTTTTTTTGGACATATGAAGCTAAAATTATCTAATATACACGTAGATACATATCTAATTAAAAATAATATAAGCATGCTTTTACACAATCCAAATAAACTTATGACACTGTTATTAATATTTCGTCAAACAAATTGAAATATAATATACTTGATTAATTTTTCGAGCATAAATTAAAATCAAATTTACCACCGCTCATTAAATTTTATTTATATTGGCGAAATGATCATCGAACAAACATAAAGTTTAGGTTTTCATACCAACCATGCTCATTTTTTATTTTATTTTGATTATACATCATTTTGAATTTTTTTTGTTTAATTAAATTTCATTTTTACTTTTAGTTAAATTTTTTTAAATTTTCTGCATTTTTGATGATTTTTATTTTATTTTTATTTTATATTAATTCTTACTTACTCTAAATAGCCATCTAACCGCCTAGGCGATTTTGGTCGTCCAACATGTTACGCCAGTCGGTTCTTTCTTGAGCCAACTGCTGCCAATTGGAGACACCGCGTGTTCTCAGATCTGGCTCCACTTGGGGTTCTGCCATCGGAGTGGTGGTCTCCCTCTTCCTCTACTTAAACCGGCGGGTGCCGATAAGAATACCTCCTGCGTAAAGCTCATACAGCTCATCAATATATCTTCTTCGATCCCGAAATTATCCCAAAATGACCTTAACATTACCCCTAAATGATCCCAACTGGCAGCCGCCGTGGTGTAGCGGTTAAGTGTTCGGTCTTCTACACCAAGTCGTGGCGGATCAATGCCCGGCAAAAGTAACATCAAAAATTATTTAGAAAAAGAATTTTTCTAAACGGGGTCGCTCATGGACAGTAGTTTGGCAAACTCTCCGGGTGTATTTCTACCATGAGAAGCTTCTCAAAAAAAAAAGCTCATCTGTTTTGCAAGTGCCATTCGGAGTCGGCAAAAAACTGTAGGTCCCGCCAACTTGTAGGAAAAAACACAAAAGCAACACACTACAAGTTGGAAAGAGAAGCTCGGCAAAAATCTCATTAGAGGTTATGATAACCTGTTAGTATATTTGCTGCCATTAGTTTTAGATCCCAAAATTAGCTTCCCCAAAATAACCCCGAAATGCTGTCAAAATTTTATAAATAACCCTAGTTTACAGCCAAAAAATACAA
Source organism: Campiglossa producta (assembly GCA_964058755.1). Classification (NCBI taxonomy): domain Eukaryota; kingdom Metazoa; phylum Arthropoda; class Insecta; order Diptera; family Tephritidae; genus Campiglossa; species Campiglossa producta. The sequence continues at coordinate 16,996,334 of CAXKVI010000005.1, forward strand.
AGAAATTCATGCATATGGGTGAATTGGCACTGACATGCCGAGCTGTGAACATATGTTTAAACAATTTTGTATGGACAGATTTTCGAGATATCGGTAATTTTGTGTGTGTTTTCAGGTACTTGATTGAAAAATTCCTTTTCGCGAATGTTACAAAAGCGATGGACGCGAGCGATACCCCACTCGAAAGGAAATTAAAATACGCTTCCGACGACGTATAACATGCAGGGGTGGACTAAACCATCGCTGAGAAATAGCTGGACATTTTGTCCAATTTTTACGATTTTTTTTTTTTAAATTTGATTTTAAAAATGTTTTTTTTTTTTTTATGCGAAGTTATAAAAATCAGGAACTTTTTATTTTTTCTAAAATTAGTGTGTATAATTACAAACACTTTAAAGATAATATTAACAAGGTCAAGGAAAAACTGTATTTTTGGTAATTTTTTTTGTAATTTTCAACACTTCTAAATTTAATAAAATTGTAACAGGTCGATGTCTGTATAAAGCAGATACTCAATAAAAAAGAAAACTGCGTGGTTTCTATCATTACTTGGAAAATAGAGTACAAATCAAGCTTTTTTAGAATTTTTGTCCGTCTATTTGTCTTTCTGTCTGTATGTTTGTGGTCGCATCACTCGAAAACCGCTAAATAGAATTAAATGAAACTTCACTGTTGTATTAGGAGACATTTAACTTGAAATTTAAGGTATCCCTTATTTCGATAACACGACCGCTTTCCGAGTTATCGATCAATATACGCGTATTGTACGAACACATGTTTGGTCACCTGCTGCAAAATTTTGACCAGCTATTGCTCAGCGATGGTTCGGTCCACCCCTAGATATTATACATCGTTGGAAGCGTATTTTAATTTCTTTTCAAACGAGGTTTCGCTTGCGTTCATCGGTTGTGGAACATTGGCGAAAAGAATTTTTGAATGAAGTGATACCTGAAAAAACACGAAATTACCGATATCTCGAAAACCTGCCCATACTAAAATTTTTAAAAATATGTTCACAGCTCGGCATACCAGTGCCAATTCACCCATATACATGAATATCTTGGTATTTTTTTTTTTTTTCAAATTAATTATTTGTAAACTAGTGTAATGAATAATTATGATAGTAAATTTAATGTTGGTTTATTTTCTTTTTATTGGCAAATTTCAAGTGATGTGAACAAAATTTTGAGGAAAAAAATCAGAAATGCTATAATTATTACCAAGTGATGCAATTTTATTTGATTTAGTTCCAATGCGAATGTAATTCAAAATAAATTGTTCGCACGATGGCGAAACAGTGTGGTAAAATGTAAATTAGTTACATAGAAAAATGTGTAATAGATGCAGAAATAAATAAGTTAAAGTATGTTATAAAATAATTGCAATAGAAAATTCTAAAATGCACGCAAAATAAGCATAAAACTTATTATATTATGAGAATAATTTAACTTATTAACAAAGTATTATTACAAGTCTCCAGTGTCTTAGAGCGAAATAATTTAACTAAAATGCGTGCTTACAGAAAAACTAAATAAAAATTGTTATAAATGAGCACAACATGTTAAATGCGTTTTATTATGATAAAAAAGATTTTTCTTTGAATTTTATATTATGTTTTTGTGCTTGATACAGTATTTTATATACCAACGAACATGTGAAAAGATTACACCGAACAAGCAAAAAGCGCGTGAACGGACGCTTGAGTGCTACAGTTTCCGCGCATCAAAAGCGTAATGTGTGAAAATGTAACAGCAACAAATGTATGTAATGTAACATAAGTATATTTGCATTTATAAAAAAAAATACTATTTTTTCGCATTACGTAATCAGTTTGCTGCACATGTGAATATACGGCGTGTAGCACCCTTCATTTGAAGTGAAACTTTTCAAATCTTCAAAAATCAGTTTGGTTCAATATTCGTTCATTTACTTTACGTTCTGTTTCTCTTCTTACGCTGTATTAATTTTATTTTCTTTATTTTATTAAATTTTGTATTATTTCTTTTTATTTCATAACATTTCAATTCATTTTACTTCATTTATTTTACTCTAGAAGACTCCTATTCCTATTCCCATTCCATTACTGTTCCCATTACTATATTCTTTTTTAACCCTTTTTTACCTTCTGCTTGTTTTATTACTTTACTTCCGCCATCCACTCTATTATCAACTTCCAAATTCCTATTAATTTCACTAAATCTCAATATCGCATTGCCGCATAAGAAGTTTCACTTCAAAATATGTTTTTTTTTTGTAATAGATGCATTTTATGTTGTGGGCGCAGAAGCTCACACATAAATTAGCATTTTATTTAAACTATATATAGACTTACATTAGCTCATAAATATATAAAAAAATAGGAGGCGTGATCTCTCGCCCCATCTTTCTCTATATACAAATCTCGGATTTAAACAATAGCTGTCATGCAGAAACCTAAAATTTTAACAATAAACAAAACCGGGTGGTCCATAGCCTTTTTAACAATCAGAGGGCGTCATTGTAGTATTAGCTTCTTCGCCAGCTGTCACTCGGCTGTCAATTATGTGATGACAGTCAATAAATCAAATGATTGCGGCTAAAAGTTACTGAACATGTTGTGTGATGCTGTTAGGCGCTAGAGACGAACAGTTGAGTTTATAAATCTCAGAATCTGCAAGCGTATACACCTTTCACCTGCTTTTTGTGTACCTCACAAACTTATATGTGGGTTGATAGTTTAAGGGTCGATGATACTTTCAAAACCAAACCGAGACCTGAACGTTTCGTCCCTTAAAAACTTTAATATACATACATCTCAACATTAGGTTGGTCCATATTATCAAATTCAATTCTTTTCCAGCCTCACCCCCTAGATAGGTTGCATCACGGTCAACTATATCGCAAATAAATTTTTTTCCCCATTGTTGATGGTTCCGATTGTAAACGCCTAAGGCGCGTCGCAGCGGGATTGAAGTTCAGACTATCCCATGAAGACTCAAAAAATGAAAACTAGTCTGAGCTTTTACCCCCATGCGATACGCCTTAGGCCTTTCCAATGAGAACCAAATTTTGTATGTGATATCTCCGACCCTAGTGCTATCGATTTTGAGTATTACATAAAAATAATGCGACACGCCTTAATCGTTTCCAGTCGCGGCCAAAATTTGTGTATGATATCCTCGGCTATATTAGTTACTATTGATTTAGGGGTTAAGCCTTTGAAAATCTGATATAAATAAGGACCACAAATAAAGGTAATTTTTTATTTCTCTATGTCTACATATTCGTTAACAAAAAAATGTTACGTATACGCCATGTCACTTGTATGACAATTTTAAGTGACTTTTCGTCAAGGGGAAATATGGGCAAATATTCTGTCAGGAATCGATAGAAAATATTTCAATTTATTATAGTTAGAATGTGTAGCACGCTGTAGCACACAAACTTTTGTCTATCCAAAGTAGAAAAGGTAGCATTTATGGAGTATAATTTTTGCTGGCTTATATTTTTAATTTTAATTTTTTCCGAGGCTGAAACACTGCGTGATATAAGGCTTTGTTCTTCTTCTTTCCCTTTATTAAATTCTTTGTCATACCACATTGTCAAGCAACTTTCACAGTCTTTATAGTAAAATAATCTTCAAATTCGACCAAGAGACCTCACCACCTGCTACCCGCTGCGCTAACGCTGACCAGCAAGATATTTTACTGTTAAATAAAAAAATCTGATTTAAATTAAAAAATTACATACAACCAACAGTAGTAGCAAAAAAAGCTAACGCGCGCTACACACGAACTAGAAAAAATCTAAAACCAAGAATTAAATCATCATTAATTAAATCAGCTGAAAGGAAAAAGTAATGCATTATGTATTCGTTAGTTATAAAATGAAATGCAAACTTAACAAACAAAACAAAACCAATCATAAAAAGAATTTCTTGTAACAAATTACTTACCGAAACCAACTACCGCAACAATGGTTACCGCAAAGTGCTTTTTGCTTGCTGCTCACCTTCCATCACCGCTGCGGTTATTGCCATTTTACGGTAATTCTATGCCGTAAGTAAGTAAAAAGGGAATTGAGCAGAGTGTGGAAACTGATAATGGAAATTACCAACTTACTGTAAATAAATGCTTATGTAAGGTAATTAATTGGTAGATGAGTTGAGACGGGGTTATCTTAGGGTCAACAGAGAGTGAATTATTACAAGTATTCGTTTGTGAATAAGTTGCAAAAAAATAACGAGTCTTTTGTGAGATTTTTGCTATTACGCACTCTGCACTATTTTCGCCAACAGAGGGCACTTATAATTTTACTTTGCATTGCTACTTTCCCAATAGACCACTTTATGAAGTCATATTTGTTCTTATCGAGTAGGTTCCTCGCGCCTTACCGAGTTGGTGTTATATGTTTCTCAGTAATTTGCGGAGTATTCTTTTCCAACTTTTACAAAAGATTGCATCTATTAGAATGGGTTGTGCCTTTATTTTGTCTAATTAGTGTTTACCTACCTTAAGCTGCTCTTATCGATAACGATAATTAGCTGTTCCACCCAAACTTATGGAAATCAATGTAATCGATTATACTTGCCATAACATAACACTAACGCGTTTCAATTGATAACCAAAGGGTGGTTGAAAGAGCTGATTAGCGTTATGGATATGGCGTTAACGATATGGAAGATTAACGGAGCCCTTAAGAGTATAAGTTAGGTAAGGTTCAAGTGTCTGCCGCAGAGGTACACTTAGGCCAGTTTTGAAAGGCCCATTGTGATATCACCAAAACCAGGAAAGTCAGTCCCTGGACCCGGCCATATGCAAAATCCCTGAGTTGTTGGGATTCTCCACATAGCAGAATCCCGGGACTGGCACTCCTAAACCCACACCGTTACTTCTCCTCGAACCACTTAGATGACTTGATGAAGGTCATCAAGTCCTTTATGTCCAGATACGAGATCTAGCATAGGCTATCCAGGAAGGGAACCTCCAAAAAGCGCGTTCTCGTGCCGCTTAAAGCCGGACAGTGGCAGAGGAGGTGCTCCACCGTTTCCTCCTCCTCCTCTTTGCAACTGCTACGGCATCGTTGGCAGGGCACACCTAGTCTTTCTGCGTGCCTACCAATAAGGCAGTGCCCAGTTAATACACCTATTAATATGAAGATTTCTCCTTAGGGCGTGAATGTCTCTAGATCTAGATCCGGCACCCTGGGGATTGTTGCCATCTTTTGTTGGCTTGACGGAGTGTGTACACGACAGCTGAGCGTCAGTTCAGAGTTGAACGAATAGGAGCCAAGAGCTTTGATGGTCGCTTGGCTGTCGCTGTAAATAACGATATCCTCACCGACAGCGATTTTACTTATTCAGGCCGCTGCATCCAAGATTGCTGAGACTTCAGCCTGGAAGACGCTGCAATGATCAGATAGTCTGAAAGAGAGCTCAAGTTTCAGATCCCTTGAATAAACCCTCCTCCAACTCTGCCGTCTAACTTCGAGCCGACATTGTAAACAGAAATGCCACCGTTAGTTTTGAAGCAGCTATCTCTGACTGTTGTGGCCGCACACCGATCTGTGCTCAGAGGGAGAAAACTATAAGATTCCAGAATACTGGAGAGAAAACCTAGGGTGACGGAAAAATCTGCCATCAGATTCGGATTCAGCACACCCAGAAACCGTATGGGATTTTTTGGCTGTTGTACAGTGTTATTTGTATTTTGCCTTTTACTTATAAGTATGTAGGTAAATACATAACTCTTGCACCCTCAAATTAGCTTAGCAATTAGCAGATAATATATGCAACGTATTTGGGTATAGTTTTTCCAACAACTGTTGCTTGTTTACTACCCACACGTGCTTGAGAGGCATCTTAGCAGGCGCCACCATTTTTGCGCGCGCAAAATTAACATTTGACTGGCATCACTAGCGGCGTTACCAAGACGAAGTGTGATTGGTGCATTGAAGCACCAAACGATTATAGGCACACCTTAGGGACTGGTATTAATCAAACTAATTATACCTAGCTTATGTTAGGTTAAGTTGAAGTGACTGCCACGAAAGTGCACCTAGGGCAATGTTAGAAGGAGGGCATCAAATATCAAAGCTTTATGACAATCCCGGAATTTTGAGATTCCAAAACGGCAATGGCGATGTCTTGGGTATTTTCGGGATTATCTCAGATACCGACTCAGCTGTTCGAATTATCTTCTCGAAAATCAAGACAAAGATACTGCGCAAACAGAGGTTGCCTTGTTTAAAGCTGTGTTGTTTCGAATAGCTCGGATAGGTGCTTCTCAGTTAGTTGCCGGTTACAGATTCATTACCGGACTCAGCTCTGATTTCAGTTGCGGACTGGGTTCCACGCTCGGTCTGGGTTCCACTTTCAAGGTCGCCTCAATTTCATTTGAAGTTTCCATATTCGCCACGGTCTCGATTTCAGTATCGGCGGCAGTTTAGGTCTCGATTTTAGTTTCTGTTCTGATCTCAGTTTCAGTTTCCAAATTCGGTTAAATTCACAGTTGGATACAGTTGAGAACTGGGCTTGGAACCAATTTCATATCCAGTTCCGTCTGGGTTTTAGTTTAAATGCTGAATTCTGTTATAGTCTCGGTTTAAGTTCAGCAACGAACTCGGTGATCTTATGATTTCTATATCCAGATGTTAAACTTAGTCTCCTTCAATAGAGGGATGTCTTCTTCCACTTCTAAAAAATAACCCAAGCAAACTAACTGAGCTCAGGCCAACGGGGCCCCTACTGGCAGGTAGTGGAAGGCTTAGGTGAGTTAGAAGCGAATAAATAATAAACAACGTTCGAATAAGAACCGTAAGAGAGTAGGGTTTGGTTGAATACCCCTCATCCATCCTAATTTAACAGCAGGGCCCTAAATGGGATTGTCACGAGGGACAATCTGCCCATCAGAAATATGCTTATAAAATGTCGCCCAGAAAAGAAATCAGACAGTTTTTTGGTCAACAGATGCGCGGGCTGTGTAACGGTATGGTGCAGTAAGCGTTTTGTAATTCCCACCTGAAAAATATGAAAAGAGGCCAAATGTTCTCGGAGTCGAGTCTACAGGGATATAAGAATTCCCACTTCCCAGGCATCCACGTCTACTTTCCGGCACGACTCAAGTTTTACACGTCCAAGGCCTCTTCGTAACCTTGAATAACTATCATAAGTATTTGGGGCGACTATGCAGCGCGAAGTACATCATCAGAAATCGAGCTTAATTTTCGGTAGTTTGACTGGTCTCCGTCCCGTCCCATCCCTTTGCATCGAATCGCTAGTCCAAAGCTTCTGACTTTTTTGGGTCGACATTGCGTTGAAATGGCCCATCTTGTTTTCTCTTCCTCTTCCCGTGTTATTTATGGTCGGTTGCTTTCTTTTTTCCATTCTTTCTTTATGTCTCAATTTTCTCTTCCTCCTTTGTGTCTAAATTGGCGGCTGTTATTAGCATAACTAACCCATTTGCATAAAGTAACGATTGTTTTTGTAAAGTACCGGTAACGTATGATACGCACATATACTTAACATATATTTTGTTGCTTGATGGTTTATAAAAATTAGTTCTGCTAGCTTTATAAGCACTCATATGTAAGCTCTAGCTAACAAATTTATAGATACTCATCGTTTTTTAACTCGACTCGCTGTTATGAATTAACTTACCAATGAATGAGGTATTTAAGTTTTGTTGCTGTTGTTGTCATAAAAAGTAAACAAATTGATGTTAGTTGCCCTATTATATAGTGCGGTCATTCTAGCACGTACTAACAAGCAAATTAATTTTCAAAAACACACATACATATGTATGGCAGGGACCGGGGCTAATATTGGAACAGAGGCTAAGACCGAATCCGAACGGAGTTGAAACTGACACCAAATCCGAATTCAACTGCAACTGAAACTGAATTCTAATCGAACTGAAACTTTAGATCTAATCCAGGCTAAACAGAAAAGAAATCCAATAAGACTGGAACTGAGACTACATCCGAATCGAACTGGAGTTGCAACCAAATTCGAACTGAAAACCAATACTAACATATGAACCAAGGTCGAAAAAAACTACAACTGAGATCGAAGCAGGTGGCTCATACTGGGATAAGAACCGAGTTCGAAATTTAAATTGAAATAGAGACCGAAATTGGAACCTAGTCCGAAGTTAATATTAGTACCGAAACCGATAACATCGCAGCAGAAACATGCAGCCGGCTCCTATAAAGAAACTGAAACCGAGTCCAATTATGCCTCTGGAACCGTGTCCACGAAGAAACTGGAGCCAAGCTGAAGACGAGAACAGAAAAGAAACTAGAATCGAGATCGCAACCTCTACTTCGGAACAGAGACCGAAACCTAGACTGAAATTGGAACATAGACCAATGGACCGAAACTAGAGCATAATCGGAAGTAAATATTGTCACTGTCCTGATGCTGAACTAGCACCGGGATTATAAATTGTTCCCAAATCCAGATTGGAGCAGAAACTCGAACTGGTTCCGATATTGAAACTGATGTGATTCCGCAATTGGAACCTTGTCCGACATCAAACTGAGATCAGAACCGAAGCTAGAATCGAGACCGAAACCCAAACTGCAGCCGATACTGAAATCGAGACCGAAGCGAAAATGGAAATTACAACTGAAATCGCACAAGGTCCGAGTTTGAAAGTGGAGTCTAGACAGAATAGGGAACCCAGTCTGAAACTGAAACTAGAGCTGAGTATGTCCAATAAACAAGAATATTTCCGAGATATCGACATAAATTTGTACCAGGGATAGAGATCTAAATAGGGATAGGGCTAGGAACCTAGGGATAGGGATCTAGGGCTAGGGACAGGGATCTAGGGTTAAGGGTATGGATAGGGATAGGGATAGGGATAGGAAGGGCGAATTAAAAAAGAGAGAAGCGATATGTAAAAGAAAAAGCGGATGAAGAGGAATAGAGTGGAGGTTCAGACGAATATAGAGTAAAAGGTTCAAATTTTACCGGTCTACCGGGTCAGCTAGTTTATTAATAAAGTTTAGTGAACCTACATTTAAAAAATTCGAATAGTCGAAACCACAAATCAAAGCACAATAAAAATCTATTTAAAAGCAAATTTATTTCAAAAACAAAAAAGTTAATTAATCCTAAAAGTGTATACAGTGCACGCACACAAAACTTTTATCGCACAACAAATCAAAATTTCCAATAAAAAAGTGGGCGCCATAAAAATAGGCAAAACACCCAAATAGCTAACACCCGACAGTAATGATGCCAACTAGACAGAAGACGAAAAATTGCGCGCACAATAATTGCCAGATCGATTTTGATTGTCGTTCTAATACTTTTGGTATTCAAGATTTTGAGTTACAACAGCTGGATGCATCGTAGCTCATCATGCATGTTCGTCTGGCAGACTCACTGCCTATATGTCTGAGCTTTTTCAGAGTTTTTTTTAATTTTTCTCTGACACAATTTGTAAACAGGAAACATTTTTCGTTGGCATTTGTAAGCAGTCAACTGTCAAATTGTGTTTATGCGTTTGAGGAATGAAGAGAAAAAAAAGCAAAAAGAAACAATTTGTGTTATAAACCTTTTGACCTGCTTCACTTTTGATGCTAAATTTATGCACTTTTGGTTAAATGCTCCTATTTCTTTTTTTATTATGTTTGAGCATAAATACAATGCGATAAAATGAATCAAATAAAATAAAATGAAAGAAAAAAAAATATAAAAAAAATAGAAAAATATAAAAAAATATAAAACCAAGTAAAAAAAAACCAATAAATAAAATAAAGGAAACAAAAAAAAATTTAAAAAATAAAAAACTGAAAAAATAAAGTAAAACAAAAATATTATAAAATAAAGTAAAATATAAAAAATTAAGTAAATTAAAATATCAAAAGGGTAAAATCAAATGAAAAAAAAAATAAAAAATAAAAAACAAAATAAAAAATAAAAAAACAAAAACAAAAAAAAAATAAATAAAATAAAATAAATTAAAGTAAGACAAAAGAAAAATATAAACAAATTACATAAACTAAAATAATATAAACAAATTAAAATAAAATATATATTATATAAACTAAAATATAAAAAATTAAATAAAAGGGGGTGAAAAGTCAAAATATAATAAAATAAAGTAAAATATAAAAAAAATAAATAAATTAAAGTAATATCAAGAGGATAAAAATAAAATGAAACAAAACAAAAAAAAAAAATTAAATAAAATAAAAAACAAAAAAAAGAAAGAAAAACAAGATATAAAAAAGCGAAATAAACCAAAAGAAAAATTAAATGAAATTAAAAAATAAAACAATAAATTAATTAAAATGAAATAAATTAAATTAAAAAAAAAATAAAAAAATTTAATATATATGTAAAAAGTAAAATATAAATAAATTCTATAAACTAAAATAATATAAAAAAATTAAAATAAAATAGAATAAAAAAAAAAAAATATATATAATAGAACGAAATAAAATAATTAAAACGAATAAAATAAATTAAATTAAAACAAAATAGAAAAAATATATAGTATAATAAAATAAAGTAAAATGCAGACAAATTAAATAAATTAAGATAATATAAAAAAAAATAAAAAATAAAAAATTAAATAAAATAAAACAAAATATAATAACAGAAAAAGAAAAAAAAGAAATAAAATAGAATAAAATGTAGTAAAATAAAATAAAATAATACGAAATGGAAAAAAAGTAAACCAAACAAAATAAAATTAAAAAATTAAAAAAATTAATTATCGTAAAATAAATAAAAAAAAATAAAATAAAACAAAATGTAGTAAATAAAATGAAATAAAGTAAATTAAATTCGAATTAAAAAATAATTATTTAAAAAAAATATTAATAAAATAGAATAGAAAAATAAAATGAAATAAGAGAAAATTAGTCTGGCTGTTGTCACTTGTTCCCATAGAAAGGGCGAAGAAAATTTCATATTGTTGTTATTACCTACTTGCATCTGTTGTTAACGCTCACACATATGTATATGAAAAACAAGAAACTTTAATTTGCATCCTAAAAACTCGCCAAAAATGTTAATTTAGCAAATGGCAAAAAATTCCCAAAGACATTTTTATACCAGTTAGACCAATTATCAGCGCGAAGTGTATACGCGGTTCATGTCGTTGCTAGATTAGTAAACGTATGCACTCAAAGCTTGTAGCTACTACCGTCAGATGACGCAACTAAGAGTTGCCAGCGCACTGTTAGACCAAATTTCATTGGTACAATTCAATATGTCACTTAGGTACAATTTTTTTCGTTTAATGATACAATATGTAGCTTTAAAATTTTATAAATTAAATGCAAACAAATTTTAATAGGTATATTTATTTATTTTAATTGTAATTAAATGCATTTTGTTTTGTTAATTTTATTTTCCCGGAATGGTAAAAAAACTTAAAAAATACTTATACCTTCTGATGATATTTATTTTCTATTTATTATGCATTTGATTTAATTTGATTTTTTCCTTAAATAGATTTATGAAGTAAAAATGTAAATAAAACAGGTTTTGTCTTAAGTATATTTCTAAATGACACTTTTCAATCCTTCTTTCCAGAATCGGAAGGTGAACTCACACGCAAACAAAAAACACTGCCCTGGAGTCCACTCTACTGTGTCCTGCAGCAGGATGAGCAGTCATTTACGGCATACTGCAGCGAAGAGATATCGGTAAGAGTTGATTTTAAATACTCTAATATAAATTTTAAGACTACAAATTGATAGGATTTAATGCAGTAAGCTAGATAAAGTAGTAGAGATTTTTTATATATAGAACTAAAATATCGAAAAGAGATAATTTGGAATATAATTTGGCATTTTTTCCCGAAAACCCGAATAGTACAAGGTTAAATATTAAATTTGTTCATAGCTTAAAAAAATTTTTTTTTTTTGTCAAAAAATTTCGAAATTTCGATTTTTTACCTTTTTTAAAATTTTTTTATATTTTTTGTATGGAAGAAACGGCAAAACTTCATCTTATGTTAAAAGTAACTCTCCTACTTAGCTTTTAGTTAATCCACTCTTGTATAAGAATAATTTAGCTATAAGATCGATCCCTAATATTATATTAATGCTTGACTAAGATTTTGCTATTTTCTATTTTTGTCTCTCCTTTTACGCGCTCTTCACACTTGAAACACCTAACTAAAAACTCATTATGCACCACATTTAATCCTATTAACTACTTGACGCACAAAAAAAAAATTTATAAAATTTCTGCTAAAATGCTAACATGTAGATATTCCCGGCTACACCTAAAAAAGAGGTGGGTTAAATGTATTGGTATATAACAATAATATTTTTTTAATTTTATTTTAGTATTGCTTTCGTAAAAATTAAAAATTAAAATTTATGATTTTTTTTTCAAAATAAGTCGAATTAATCAAGAAATTTGGGATTAATCGATTAAAATAAATGTTAATTGATAACTTTGCAGACTACTTAAAACTCTTCATCATCATTTATTGGCGCTTAACCGCCTAAGCGATTTTGGCCGTTTCGTATCAAAGCACGCCAGTCATTCCTTTTTAGCGATAACGGACGCCAATTGGAAACCCCAAGGGAGTTCAAGTCATCCTCCACCTGTTGTTTCCATCTCAGTCGAGGCCTCCCCCTTCCTCTGCTGCCGAATTCAGGCGACGATAGGAAAACCTTCTGTGCTGGAGCTTCTTTGTCCATTCGCATAACATGGCCCAGCCAGCGGAGTCTTTGGGCTTTAATTCGCTGGACTATGGTCAGATCTGCGTAGAGCTCGTACAGCTCATCGTTAAATTTCCTTCTATACTCGCCGTTGGCATCACGGGAAGGACCATAAATCTTCCGGAGAACTTTTCTCTCAAATACTCCAAGGGCCATCTCATCTTCTCTTGACATTGTCCATGAATCTGAGCCATACATCAGGACAGGTATGATGAGAGACTTATAGAGCGTGATCTTTGTTCTTCGAGAGAGGACTTTACTTCTCAATTGCCTACTCAGTCCACAGTAGCACTTGTTGGCAAGAGTGATTCTCCGCTGGATTTCTAGACTGATATTATTTTCGGTGTTAATGCTGGTTCCCAAATAGACGAAGTCCCTCACAGTTTCAAATTTGTAACTATCAACAGTGACATGGCTGCCAAGGCGCAGGTGCGCCGATTCTTTCTTTGATGACAGCAAATACTTCGTCTTGTCCTCGTTCACGGCAAGACCCACTTTTTTCGCTTCCTTATCCAGTCCAGAGAAGGCAGCGCTTACGGCGCGGTTGTTAAGGCCAATGATATCACTATCATCGGCATACGCCAGCAATTGCACGCTCTTGTAAAAGATTGTACCATTGCGGTTTAGCTCTGCTGCTCGAATTATCTTCTCCAGCATCAGATTGAAGAAATCGCCCGAAAGGGAGTCGCCCTGTCTGAAGCCTCGTTTGGTTTCAAATGGCTCAGAAAGGTCCTTCCCGATTCTGACGGAGCTGTTGGTATTGCTCAACGTCATTTGACAAAGCCGTATAAGCTTTGCAGGGAAGTCAAATTCAGACATGGCGGCATACAGGCAACTCCTATTTACGCTGTCAAAAGCGGCTTTAAAATCGACAAAGAGATGGTGAGTGTCGATTCTCTTATCATGGGTCTTCTCCAGGATTTGGCGTATCGTGAAAATCTGGTCGATGGTAGACTTACCAGGTCTAAAGCCACACTGATAAGGTCCAATCAGTTTGTCTACGATGGGCTTCAGCCTTTCACACAATACGCTAGAAAGAACCTTATATGCGATATTAAGAAGACTAATTCCGCGGTAGTTCGTGCGGTTAGCGGGATCGCCTTTCTTGTGGATTGGGCAAAGCACACTTAAATTCCAATCCGGAGGCATGCATTCGTCTGACCATATTCTGCATAAGAGCTGATGCATGCTTTTTACCAGCTCTTCGCCTCCGCGTTTGAACAGCTCGGCGGGTAGTCCGTCTTTTCCAGGCGCATTGTAGTTTTTGAGCCGGGATATAGCTATCCTCACTTCATCATAGTCAGGTGGTGGGACGACTTTTCCATCGTCAGGGATTGGGGTATCGGGTTCGACGTCTTCCTCGCAATTTAGCAGTGAGGAGAAGTGCTCCCTCCATAATTTAAGTACACTTTGTACGTCGGTTACCAGGTCGCCATTATTGTCCTTACAGGAGCTTGCCCCGGTCTTAAAACCTTCCGTCATCCGCCGGATCTTTTCATAGAATTTTCGGGCATCATTCCTGCCAGCCAGCATCTCAAGCTCCTCACACTCACGCCTTTCGGCCTCACTTTTCTTTTTTCTGAAAAGGCGTCTCTCTTCCTTCTTTGCCTCACGATATTGTTGCCATACACTGCGGGTTGCGCCCGTTCGCAACGTCTCCTTGTAGGCAGCGTCCTTTTTTTTCGAGGCAGTTTTGCATTCCTCATCGTACCAGTTGTTCTTGCGGGCTCGCTGGAACCCTATAGTGGCCTCAGCGGCGGTACGCAATGAGTGAGAGATATGCTTCCATTGCTCGGGTACATCGTTAGGTCGAGGATTGCCCTCTGCTAGCAGGTGTGAGAGTCGAGTTGTGAAATTATCAGCTGTCTGTGTCATGCGCAGCTTCTCGACGTCAAACTTTCCTTCCGTTACTGTGCGCACTTTCTTCGTTGCACAGAGGCGTGTGCGTATCTTGGCTGCGACAAGATAATGGTCAGAGTCAATATTGGGACCACGCAGTGTACGCACGTCCAGAACGGTGGAGCTATGTCTGCCGTCAATCAAGACATGATCAATCTGGTTTCTAGTTCTTTGATCAGGGGACAGCCATGTGGCTTGGTGTATTCGCTTATGCTGGAACCAGGTACTACTGACGACCATATTGCGATATTAAAACTCTTATATAATCAAATACTGATGAAACAGTCTCTGGAACTTTAACTAACAAACAAACTAATTGAAATCTGAGTAGCTAAAGACTAAAATTTTTGTGATTAATCAGGTTGTGATTAATCAGTTTTCTGAATAATCAAAGTATGATTAATCGGGAAAATTATTAGTTTTGACTAAACTATTCACTGATTAAACAAGTTTCGTTTAGTTGACTAATAATTATTAGTTATAATTGATCGACTAATTGATTAATCGCACATCTCTTTATAGAGTGTATTTTTGTCTTTATCACAATATTTTTTTGAATTCTTTCAGTTTATAGTTTTTAAAAACTTTGGGTGTTTGATTTGGTTTTTTTGCTTACTAGCTTGTAATTAATTTTCTTTTTAAGTAACTACTTTTTTTAAGTATGTCACAACTAATTTATTTATAAATTAATTTATTTTATGGTTTTTTTTTAAATTTATTGCGCACCCTAATAATAATACTTACTTTAATAAAATTCTCTGTTACTTCACAAAATCACAGCTAACAGACGTGCTCTTCAATGAATATCCGCGTGTACGTTTGGATCGCCTACGACGACCTGCGAAAGCTTTGTGGGATGGACCGCCGACATTGCGCGAGGAACCCGAAGATTCAGATACATGTCCTATGGACATAGGGCTAAATACGACGCTCAACAGTGAGTTAGGTAAGTGATGTTTAAAAATTGTTTCTCCTCTAAATGCGTATTTGCAATTTTAAAAGTTTATACATATAGTAGGGGTATTTATAAGGTCTCAGATATCAGCAGTGCTGTTCCCTATTATTTTAAAACCAAAAGTGTTTTTTTTTTTGTGAACTTAACTTATTCTCCCAAGTCTTCAGTGATATATACATAAATCAAAATTTTTTAAAAATTTCCTATAACTAAAAACATATTCCCTGCTCATCACGCCCCACAACGCTTAACCCCGTCCACTCGTCCAAAAAGTCCATCCAACGTACCGAAGTGACTTCGTTATTTGTCGTCACAGGTGTTGCACGCTAAACGTGTTGATCAAAACAAACGTGATAATAAAATGTTGTCAATGCAATTGCTACACAAATTCTTACAAGCAAAAGCAGCAACAAACACAGCCGGCAAACCGGAAAAACGGTGAAGCCACAACAAGAAAAATAATGAAGACAAACTGTTCCCACTGTGGAGCTTACATATATTACTCTCTTACTCGTATGCTCTTCCACACATGCGCACTTGCAAGAGCGGTAGAGTGCTCCATTGCCTACTCTTCCCAGCGCGTAAATGTAAACAAAGTAATTGTTGCTGCAACATGTTGGTAAAAGTGGTTGGTGTAAAGTTGGTAGTTTTTAGTGCTCGATTTTTATGCTTTAAAGGTCTTTTTTTTAATTTTATTTTTTATATTTTTATGACTTTGCATATTTTTTATGGCCGTTTTTAAATTTATAATTAACTTTTCTGGACTTTGTGTAAATTTAGAAACTTTTACTTACACGCAAAAAAAAAGTTCAAAATCTACACTTTTTGGAGTAAAACTAACTCTAATTTTGGTGCCAACGTTCTTGTGTGGTGAAATTTCTTAAAAAAAACAAAGGTGTAGGGATAGGGATAGGGATAGTGATAGTGATAGTGATAGGGATATGGATAGGGATAGGGATAGAGATAGAGATAGAGATAGAGATAGAGATAGAGATAGAGATAGAGATAGAGATAGAGATAGAGATAGAGATAGGGATAGCGGGAGGAAAAGGGATAGGGATAGGCATAGAATCTATACAATTTTTCTTTGATTCTAACAAATGTCAGCTTGCACTTCTATCAACCTTTTTTTTAAAAAGACATGTACATTTTTGGTTCAGTGTACAAAATTGTAGGCCTTCGCACCACCAATTAGGAAAGAGAAAACTTCTAGCAAAAAAAAAAAAAAAAACTCAAAGTGAAATCGCTGTTGAAACGATTCAATAGAATCAAACGAAAATATTTGTTTGACACAAAATTAAAAATTAGCAAAAAATGGTCATCAAAATGTATGCACGTAACATTGTCAACACCCACAACACAATAACAACAACCATGCATAGAACAACAATAAATGCTTGTTCATATACAGCCAATCAGTGAGACGAGGTGAGTGAAGCGGCTAGTTATTTGCGGCTAGAAGTAGTAGCAGGGGAAATAGCCAGTCCGACCGATAGTTGTGTGGTTCTTTTGATTGAGTTGATTGAAGTGTAGCGAGCGACGGCGCTGGAGGTGGTGGCGAGGGCAGGGGCGATGCTATTGTGCTGATTGCGCGGGCATGCGTGACGTTGAAGCCAGCAAAAGCAAAAATTAAACAATGCAATTTTTGTGTAGAGTTATAAATGAGAAAAACCTAGAAATTTACTAAAAATTGATTTTGTGAAATATACGAGAATCGCAATTGAAATATTCGGAAAGAGAATTTAATAGATATACTAAGATATTAGAAAAGAAAATTGAAATAAAACTTACAAAAAGCTTTGTTTTAAATAATTGTAAAAATTTGTTTAAAAAAATTGAGATTTTGATTTAGTTAACTTTTAAAAAATTAAAAAAAAAAATGTAATTCAAAAAAAAGAAAAAAATCATAAAAGAAAAAAATCATAATTAAATTTATATTTCTTTAAAATGTTCTTGCTTTCAAAAAAAAATTCCTGGCATGAAAATGGTCTTTTTCGGGTAGAAACATCGAATTTTTAAAAAAGAAAAGCCATACATAGAAAAACAGATTTTCGTAGAAAAAAAAATGATAAAAAATTCAGATTTTCCAAAAATTTTATTGAATAAAAATATGTATAATATACAATATAATATTATCTTGACTGAAAAATTTTTTCTATTTAAATCAGAAAAAAATGTATGAAATATGTTTTTTAATATAATTTAGCTGAAAAAAAAAAATTAAATAAAAATTCTTCCCTGGCCTAAACTGAAAAGCGAAAACTCTTAAACTAAAAATTGAAAATTTGAATTGACTTTTAGTCATTAAATCAAGGAGGGCAAATATGTGCAACATTTTTTTTCAGCAATCGATACAAACATTCCAAGCCTTCATTTTATTATAGCTAGAAGGTGTAGCACGCTGTAGCACACAACTTTTTTGCCAATAAAGTGCTATTTTTTCGTACAAAACACAACTAAGATCACACCTTTAAAAGGTTAAACAAAATATGTAGCTAAAGTTTGCAAAAATGCCAAGCAGTTTTATTTAAATAAAATTTTTCTAACTTATAAAAAAATATTTAAAATCTGAAAATTAGATATTCATAAAAATTATTTTTTCCCGCGGGTGAACCACTGTGCCCACGGTGAGCTTAAACAACTTGTTATGAAAAATCAAAACAACCAAGATATTATTTCATGGTTATATTCTTGGCCATATTTGAAGATATTCTGAGCAAAAACTGAAATCATCCATCGGACACGTTTTGAGATTTGTAAAATTTTTCTTTCTGTGCGTGCCCCTGTTCCATGTTTAAACAAGTTTCTCCAAATTTTTCTGTTTTCAAATGGTGGATCTTTACGCATGTGTCGTAGAACACTACCCCTAAGTGGTATCATGCATTTTTAGACTTCATCCCATGATAAAAACTTCAGCCAGAGCCTTCAAAACTGTTTAAGTTGGACGAATTCCAACTTTGGTCGTTTTGAATGGCGAATCTTCAAACCTGTATCGTAGAACACTACCCCTAAGTAGTATCAGACATTTTAAGACCCATCTAAAAAACTTCACCAGACACCTTAAAGCTCGGGAATTTTCTTTTACTCTTAGGTACTTCGCTTTCACTTGTATAAGCGAGTTTGTCAAACTTTGGTAGTTTTAAAATAGCGGATCTTTCCACATGTGTCGTAGAATACTACCTTTAGGTAGAATCAGACGATTTAAGATTCGTCCCCTGACAAAAACTTCAGTCGGAGCCCTCAGAACTGGGAACTTGTCATAATTATTACTGCGCTTTCACATGTTTAAGCGGATTCGTCCAACTTTGGCTTGGGAGTAGTGTTCTACAATATATACATATGTATGTATGTAAAGATCGCCATTTGAAAACAGAAAAAGTTGGAGAAACACGTTTAAACATGGAACAGGGCTCCCACAGAAAGAAGAATCCTACAAATCTCAAAATGTGTCCGATGGATGATTTCAGTTTTTGCTCAGAATATCTTCAAATATGTCCAAGAATATAACCATGAAATAATATCTTGGTTGTTTTGATTTTTCATAATAAGTTGTTTAAGCTCACCGTGGGCACTGTGCCAGTTAATTAGAAACGTTGCTTACTTACTGCTACAAAGAATCGCGATGATCACTCATACGCAACGGTGTACACACACACATAGAAACTGCTCAGTATTGTATGAAATTTCAATTGTACAAAAGCAGCGGGAAACACGCAAAGCAAAAAGCGAAAAAGAATGAAAATAAAAAAAATTAAAACAAAAAAAATTTAAAATGATATGTACGACAACAACAACCAATGAATTGAGGCAATAAAAATCGCATGAAACTGAACAATATTGTTAATATAGAAAGAGGAGATAAAAAGTAATAAAAAAGAAAATAAGAAAAAAATGTTCATTCGTTTGAATGAATTTCATTGCCGGTGCGTTGCGCCACCACCACCATCACACGTACACCTGCTCATGTGTGAGCGCCTGGGAACAGTTGCGCCCTCATTGTGTTTAATGGAGAGCTGAGAGCTGTTTTGCTGTGCGTTCAACATCCAAAACAATTCAATGTGCGCCTCCAACTGCAGTTCATATTAAGTTTCCGGCGGTGTTGGTTGTTAGTTGACCGAAATGACGGACAAAATTTCGAAGCAAGAATTCGTTTAAAACTAAAGTAGCGGTGTTTTATTCGTGTTGCGTGTTTTGTTATTTGAAGTTCAATACGTGTGTATCAGTGTATGTGTGTGTTTTATAGACACGGGCGTGCGATTGAAGTCAAATAAACAAATAATAACTCAAAAAGTAAGAAACAGCAGCAGCAGAAGCGGCAAAGGCGTGCATCACTCAAGCAACTTGACAATCAGACAGACAGCCATTCAGTCAGTTAAACGTTTGGGCTGTTCTTTCTGTCGCACGTTTCTTTGCTCCGCCGTTGTGCAGCCAGTTGTTCGGTTCGTTGCTCTTTTATTGCAAATATTTTTATTTGGCAAAAAAAAACTAAACATTTTGTTTATGATTTTTCTGTGCGCTGGCGTTTGTTAAAAATGTTTGTTTAACATTTTAAAAATTTAAAAATATCTTGCTGCTGTGATTATTGTATGCTAATTTATGTAGACAAAGCGAATGACCTGAAAGCACGCTGAGAGTGTGATGATCAGTTGCGGATATTTTGAGTGTTGGGAAAAATGTATTAAATTATTTTAAGTGTGTCAAAAATTATATAAAAATTAGAAAAAAATTGTTTTTAAAATATTTTAAATACAAAAAAATTTATGAAAACTTACTTAAATTCATAAAAATTATAAAAAAATGTTATAAAAAAGCGTGAACTCTTATATTTTTGAAACCGCTAAAACTGGCCAAATCAAAAATTCAAAAAATTATTAATAAAAATTAAAAAAAAAAAAATTAAAAAATTTACACAAAAAATTATTTATCTTTCTTCAAAACCTGCCTAATTAACAATGTTTAAAAAAACCCTAGACAAAAATCTGTTGATATTTATCGCTGAAAAAAATTATGAAATAAAAAATTTAATTTTTAAAAATAATTAAATTAAAAAGAACTATTTTATAAAAAATAAAAAAAAAAATTTAAAAATAAATAACTTTCTTAAGAATAAAAAAAATATATATAAAACAATATAAATTTTTTTTTTTTAAATAAAAACTAACCAAAATATATTTATCAGATAAACAAAAAAATTAAATTTGTAACAAAATATAGAACATAATTAAAATTAAAATTGAGTTTTAAGAAAATTAAATAATGAAAAACCATAAAAAAGTAAATCAAAAACAATATAATATAATTTAAAATAAAATCAAATCAAATGAAATAAAAAGGAAAATAAATCATATACAAAATAATAAAATAATAAAAAATATAAATTAATTAAAAAAATGTTTATTGAATAAAAAAAAAAAAGTAAAATAAAACATAAAAAAGAAGAAAGTTAATGCAATATAACAAAATATAAAAAAATGAAATAAAAAAAAATAAAAAAAAAAACAAAAATAAAAAATAACAATAAAACAAAATAAGAAATAACAATAAAAAAAAAATAAAAAAATAACAATAAAAAAACAAAGTAAAAAAAATAATAAAATAATATAAAACAAATAAAATAAAATAAAATTATTTTAGTTGTTTACGGCCTGATCAACTCAGGCATAGCCAAGAATCCCTGATGATGATTTCAGACAGAAATCGAAATATCGGCTGATCAATTCAAATAAAACAAAGGTATCAAAAGAAAAATGTAAAAAAATTATTTCAATAAAATAAAATAACACAAAAATAAAAAAATTAAAAAATTAAATTAAATAAAATAAAACAAAGTAAAAAAATAAAGAAAAATAAAATAAAATAATATAATATAATTTAAAATAATATAAAATAAACAAAAAAAAATTATAAAAAAATAAAATAAAATTGAATTAAAACAATTAAAAATAAATAAAATAAAATTACATTAAATAAAACAAATAAAAATTACTTACAAATTTGATATAATATAATATAAAATAAAATAAAATAAAATAAAATAAAATAATATAAAAAATAAACTAAAATTGAATTAAAATAGTTAAAAATAAAAAAATAAAAAAAATAAATGAAGTTTTTACTTTTTTAAGTTAAACTAAATAAGGCAAAAAGAAATAACAAAACAAAATAAAAAAACTGAGAATCATAAAAAAAAATAAATAAAAATAAATAAAAAAAAAAAAAATCAAGATGGAGAAAATAAAAAATCGTTGAAAGAAAAAATGAAATAACTATAAATAATTAAATAAAATATAATTCAAAAAAGAATAAAGGTAAAATTATTCAGCCACTTCTTCTGGTTAAACATCAACCTCTGTGCGAACTCTTGTTAAAACAAAATACATAACTACTCTGTGAGCTATGCCTGAGTACGTATAAAAACTTGCACTATCCAATTGCCAATTTGTTGTGGTCACTGCATATTTCTTGTTGTTGGTTTTAGTTGCCTGTTTGCCATTCTATACGCTTGCATGTTGGCTATTTAGTAAGCGTTCCATTTAAATTAAGCGGAAATCGAAAATTTAAAACACAACAACAATACGGCTTACGAATTAAGTTGCAACAAAAGGAAATACTAATGAGCACAGTAAAAACAAAGAAGTGCAGAAAGTACAAAAAAAAAAAAAAAGGGTAGAAGAAAACAAAAAGAGCTAAATTTAAGAACCACAAAAAACATCAACAAAACATATAAACCAAAGCAACAACAACGCCAGCTTACAGAAAGGTCTTACAAAAAAAATGCAAAATCGCCAAGAAAATTCTTGAGCAAAACAATGCAAAGGCATTTAACGTTTTTGCTTAAGCATTTTTTTAAACCTCTTTCTCCCCTGTAGTTAAAGCAGCAAACAAAGTGATGTGAAGTAAAAAAAAAAACAAAAAAAAAAAAAATCAGTGGCAACTCGAGGCAAAAAAGTGACAGTTTTGATGGGCTCAGAAGTGAGAAGCGGATAGTAAAAAAGAAAAAATTTACAACAACAAACCGAACCCCACTATCGTCATTTGCATGCTAACTGCACTTTGTCGCCATTGACAGTTAATTTGCTTTGAGCTAAAAGTGACTGTGGCTGTGTGCGTTATCCATAGTAATTACAACAACAACTGTCAGGCGCACTCCCTTCAAACCGCGCTCTCAATTAAAACGCGCGCGCTGTTTGGTGTTGACACACTCGACTAATAAACGTTCGTTTACGAAAGCGTTGAGAACTAACGGAACGCGCGAATGCTTTTTAAGTTTTTGAACGTCCTATGCAACAACAAAAATAAGTGAAAAAGCAAAACAAACAACAAAAACTTAATTACTAACTTCAGAGCTATCAAACTTAAAAAAAGAATAGAAAACGAAAGAGCTTAGCGGCGAGCAAATAACAACAACAACTTATCATAAGGTTTGTTTATTGGGCTGCTCTAGCTTACGCCAGATTGAGATATTTCACAAAATTGTGTTTAACGAACACTTTTCTTGCTCTAGGTTGCTCTATCTTTTGTTTCATGAGTACGCTCAAAACAAAACTAGAGTAATCCAGATCACAAATTTCTGCTCTAGCTTTTTTTATGGAGTAAGTTAGAGCAGAGAAGCAATTGTCATTCAGGAAAAAATTAATTTTTGAAAACTTCAAAAAAATTAGCTTGCAAGAAAATCAAAGTTTTTGTATACGTGAATTTGCATTAATTTTGAAGATTTAAACAAAAAAACCAAATAAAAAGAAACTATCGAAATTCAAGTGTTTCATGGCATTTCTGCTCTGAGTTGCTCTAAGTTGCTCTATTTCTATTTTGACATCTGCCCTGCTCTGCTCTGCTCTAACCTGCTCTGAACTTTTTTTGGTCTGTAAACAAACCTATATACAGTTGCTGCTCTCAAGTGCAACACGTCAATTGTTGCAACCGGCGGTGTAGCCGATAGAGTCGCCAGTTCCGCCGCCGCCATCGCCATCAGCTCAACCTCAACTGTCATTAGTTGACGTTTTAATTGCGGCTTCGATTTTCTGTTTTGCAATTTGCATTTGAAACTCTAGGCAAGACAATAGCCGTAAACAACAAAAAGCAATAATGAAAAATATAAAAAAACAACAACAAGCCGACTCATAAAAAACAAATTAACAACAACAATCGTCGCTAGTTTTATCTCTCCGCTTACGAAAGCGCAACAAAAGTGTTAAATAGCAGCAAAAGTGTGAAAAAATTACAGTTTGTTGTTGCTTTCCTTTGCTACACTGGCACTAGGCATTGCAATCCAGCTGTGTTGTTGTTCTTGTAAAAAAGAAACGAACTTCTTTGTGTATTGGTAAGTATGGGAAACTCATGTTTTTATCATTAACTTAACAAAAAGTAGCTTAGCTGGATATGAATACTATATCTAAGCTTGGGAATCTGTACTCAAAAGTTGACGTGTGAAATGACAAATTATTTTAAAGTATTATTCAAAAGCTAATGACACTGTTGGAAAACGTATTAGATATTTGTGTGCGCGTTTACGAGCTGCGTGAGTCATAGTCGTTAGCTGACAGATTTTAATCCTCTTTAAAAGTTGGAGTCTAAACTAGGTATGTTCGATGTAGGATACGAGAGTGTCTCGGATTTAATAAAACTAACATTTGGCGAGAAATTAATTGATATTCCTCTTGTGTTCTTCCACCACACCACAGATAGTGTTGTTTTAACAGACATGTGGTTTTAAAAGAAATTCATGTTAATTTAACAGGAAGTAATGTTAATTTAACACAAAGTCCAGTTTTTCAACATGAGATTCGTGTTATGTTAAAAATAACATGAGCGATAGTGTTGAAAAACAATAACCTGAAAAATGTTGATTTTACATGAAAATTTCTTTTAGGGTTTATTCTGGGGGTAATTTTGAGGTTTTTTTGAGGTAAGTTTAAGGTCAGTTTCAGCCAATAGTGACATCGTTTTTTGAGGACTTTGGTCCCAAACCGATCGATAATCCCAAAATTAATTTACAATTATTTAGTTCATTTTGGTCAAAAGCTCCAGAGAAAATGGTCGATACATGATGAAATAAATAAAGAAGTATATCAGATATTCCGGTGGATTCGGATGACATCGATTGAATTCTCTCATGATCAATTACTTTTTTCTGAACATACAAATATATTTAAAAGAATAACTCTTTTGAAGTTATAAGATTCGTTATTAATATGTGATCACAAAATATTGCTAGAGTAATGTGGATCTAGAGAAGGCGTACTCGAGTCAATTGCGGTTGTGAAACCACGGTCTCACCTTTGTAATTCCATTGCTCACACACTCTTATAAAAAATAACACGATATAACCCAAGTTTGTCTAAGAAAATTTCAGAGCCCCAACAATAAGTTTCTTTGACCTGGTCCCCAGCGAACATAGGAACGCACAGTGAATAATAGTCGCTACGACAAGGAGTCCACAAATCTTTTTGTGCTGTTCATTGCTTCTCTCGGACTAATTAGAGAAAGGCTGAGAGTCTAGAATGCACTGAAATGATTATTGAAATCAATCGATACGATGATTCGTCACTCCTGTTTTATGATTGTAATCTGAAGAGCTTATCGAAGCTCAAAGTAGTAAGAAGGGCTATTTCAGTGGATTTAGTGACTTAACTGTATTGTTCTCTTGGTCGCAGTATCTTAGTCATATTATGTGGTAGAATCCGAAAACTCCTAGTCATCATGATCACTCTAAGCCAAATTTTTCATCTCCAAATATTTACCAACAAATTAAAAGTATTGACCAACAATTCATTAAACTTTGAATGGCAATAACAACAATCAAACAAATTACAAATTACGAACCAAAAAAACCGAAAAACCTCAAAATGTCCATTAAACAACGCTTTTACTTATTTAACTCGTATTGGCAACTCCAACTGCGCACACTTGGACTGTGTTGACTCGAAGCACAGTTGGCAAGCTGTTTTAGAGCCAATTTGTCTGGCGTTTGAGCAAATGCTTTTAACAGTTATTGGTTGAAGCCTGAAAATTTTGACTTCTCTTTGTGTAGCACATACAAGTTTTCAGTTATCTATTAACATTTAATATTATTTTATGTTCGAATGACCTTCCATGGTGGCTACAAATATATTTGGTGTATCTTCAATTTTATTGCTTTACCGGCAAATGCTGAGCACAGCCGGCACAGTCGATTTTAATTTTTTTTAATGAGAATACAAAAACTGGTTAACATGTTTTTTTTTTTGGGAATTAAGTTCAAAGTAATATTACGAAAAATTTAAAATATTTTGATTAAATATGAAATTCTTACATCTTTTAACAGAAAAAATTTATTCAAACAAATATTCATAAATTCAAATTTTAAATACTTTTTTTTTACAAGGTTTATAAAAAAATGATTTGGTTTCAGAAAGTATTCAAAATGTTGGAAAAAAAATATTTTTGGAAGTTTTTTCACAAGTTTTATCAAAAAAAATGTTTAATCTAAAAAACATTCAAAATAGGGCTCTTCTCTCTAAATTTTTTCTCATAAAAAACACAAGAAATTATTAGGCTATTGTCAAAAGTTTTTCACGCAAGAACAAAAAACACACGTATTTTGTTGTTGCATGAAAAATCTTGTTAGCAATAGTCTAACAATTTGTTGTGTTTTTTATGAAAAATTTTTTAGAAAAGCCCCAATGTTTTGAAATTGTGAAAATTTAATTTTTTGCTAGTTTTATTAAAAAAAAAATTTTAATTTTTGAAAAATTTTTATTTATAAAGAAAAAAGTGACTTTCAATAAAATTACATTAAAAAAGCCTTCTTTTTATCAAAAAATTTTTATTTTATTTAAAAAGAAACAAACTTATAATGTTGGAAAAATCCTTAATTTACAAAAAAATAATATTTTTGAAAATATAGTTTTTTTTACTTTTGTATCTATATAAATATCTGCCGTAAATTATGCTGCTAAAGCTCTTACGATTATGATATTTTTCTACCAACTTAAAAATATAAAAAAGCGGTTAATCAACAACGAAAAGAGACGTACAAATTCTAAAAAAATAAACCATATAAATTTTTTTGTTAAAAAATAGGTTAAATAATTTTTATTTTTGTTAAAAAAATAATAGGTTAAATATTTTTTTATTTTTTTTTACATTGGCTTAAAATAAAAACTTTTTTTTATTGAAAAGCTTTCTTGTCAATTTGGTTTTCAAGGAAGTTTAAATTAAGCTGAAAAAATATATCTAAAACATACAAATATTTTAAAAATGGAAATAGTTAGAACTACAAATGAAAAGTGATTTTGAAAATAGAAAACAAAGGTTTTCAAGTATTTGCAATTTTTGTCCAAGACAAATTCGTTAAAATAATTTAAAAAAAAGTTGAAAAAATTCTGAATTTAAAAAAAAAAATTTTAAGAAACTTAATTTCTTATAAATTAAAAAAAAAATTTACGAAAGAAAGAGAAAAATGTTTAATTAACAAAAAGATGTTTGAAAAAATTGATTTCTAGGAAAACTCTTAGCAAAAAAAGTTTGATACTTCAAAATTTTGACAATAATTTTTCCAAAAACAAATTCGAAAAAAAATTTCATTTGAATAAAATTTAATGAAATGCAATGTTGGAAAAACTCTTTTTCAAAAATATATATTTCTTTAATTTGAAATGCTTTTAATTTTAAATGTTTGTCAGAAATAAAAAAAATTTCTTCCTCTTTTATTTTGTTTTATAATTTGTTTGATATTTTATTTTTACTTTATTGTAGTTTTTTTACGATTTCAAGGAACATTTAATTGAACTCAATTCATAAGTTCAAATTAATAATAAATTAATGCAATACACAATAGATATGAGTGAGCATATTTATGATTGTGCGAGCGAGGTAGAGATCGCATGCATTTTCATTTTTATTATTTTATTTTTCAGAAATTTTTCTCACACACTTGCCCGCAAACAATACTAAAGGCACTAAAATGTTATGTACATATGTTAATTTAGCTTTTAACTTTTTTATAACTCAAATTAATTGTTCGTTGCCGTTGCAAGTTTTTTTTTTTGCTCACAATGTGCTTACAATATTTTTTTTCTTTTATTTTATGCAAATTAATTTCAGTTGAGCGTAAATTACAAACGGCGACGAACGCATAGTTTCTAGTAGACAAGTATTGTCTGTCCCATACGTAGTACATACATACCTCGCCTAGTAGCGTCAGCTGCCCGGGTATCTCCTCAGCTTGTCTGCCCATTTCGTATTTATGTAGATTACTACAAACCGGTCGTTTGCCAGCACTGAACGAGTTCGTTTTTTTTCTCGCTATGACACTATTTTTCTAATTTACTATGTTTTTGTTATTTTTATTTTTTTGGTGTTCTCTGTTAATCAAAAATAGTCGGCTTAGAAGTGTTTCAAGGTTGACGTAAAAATAAATTTCAATATACGAATACAATAAAAATAGCCGCAATTATATGTATAGTGAAAATTGCCTGGGTTAAGTGGGTAGTTATAGGGGGAGAGTTTATTATCAGCAAGATCGTAAAATTGAATACTAACTAAACAAAGGGAAAGCAAGATATCAACATTACACAATTTTATAATTGAATTAAGATACGTTACTTTCGATCATAAAGTTCCAGCTAATGTCGAGGATAGGGATATGATAGCAATAGGAATAAGGAAAAAAATAATAAAACGATATGATAGAGGAAAATTAGGAGAAAGAGATAATGGAGGGATAGATGAGCAGAACAGCAGTCAACCTTAAGATTTAGCAGCGTGAGTTTGTTAGCAGGACAATGAATCTCATACATAAATAGTGAGCATTTGCTCAGACTTGAATTTGTGAGTAAAAGCTAGGTATATTGTTTTTGCAATACAAATCTAGCATTTATGTATGAGGACTAATGTCTACAGGGACCTCCAGTAATAAAATAAAAAATTTATAAAATGTTGAAAATTAACCATAAAAAATTCCTATAAGTTGTAATATTTGTTTTAATAAGCGATAAAAACTGTATTAACAAAATAAACACTTAATTAATTCAAATTCCATAAAAATTAACCAGGCATTCAAATTGAATGCTTAAATAAATTCATAAATTTGAGATATGCAGTTTTGTGTATTCCATAAATTTTTAACAAACTTGCAATACTGGCTTGGACCTCGCTTGCAGCCATCTGAAGCGACATGACGTAATGAATTTTCGTTGTAAAAATAAAACAACAAAGAAAAAACAATTTTAAATTAAAATAAATGACCTTAAACGCACTAAAGCATGTAACAAAATTTTTAGGGGTTAAACAAAAAAAAATTTTCGATCAATTAACATATTCAAATTAGTTACATATGCATATGTCTACTATGTAAATACTTGCACATAATAGTGAAACTATTACTACTATTATAGCATATATCGTTACCTTAATTCACAAAGGCCTTAATTCGAAAATTGATTTTTCACATATTTAAGTATGATATAGTAAAATACACACACACGCAGTAGTAACGGAGATATTCCAAATTTACAAAGCTATCTTTGCATGCGTTTAATATAAAAAATTTCGTTTTTTGCTTCTCCTGTCAAATTTTTTTATGTCAGTTAGGGCCTTTGTGAATTAAGGTAACGATATGTAAGTAACTATGTATGTTAAAACGTTTCTAAGTATGTATTACAAACATATTCGAGGGCAAATATGTAGATTTTTAAGAAAATATTAAGTCGGTGACTTTGTGTCTCGTACTTAACTCCAACCAAAATTTCGATCACTAGCCGGTATTCGATGACTTGATTAAACAAATGTAACATAATTTTGAAACACACCAAAAACATATTATCCTCTCTATATGTAAATGTCGGGTACAATTTTTTTAATACCTAGTTTTTTGGCAAATAAATAATACTATTTTCTTTGCCTCGTTTTTTTGGATAAATACCGGATATATATTTTTCTGTAAATGTCGGGTACATTTTTTGTTTACCCGTTTTTGGAAAAATACCGCGTTCTTTCCTTCCTTTGTACCATTTTTTTGTGAAAATATGGGTATTTTACTTTTTCGATACCTCTTTTGGGTAAATTTCCGTACCTTCCTTGACAAAATACCTGGTATATTCCATTCTATGGACCTGGTTTGGAACAAAACCTTGTCTATATTTTTCTATTTTGGGTTTGTTTCTTATTTGTACCTTTTTTGTTTAAATACTCGTTTATTACTTTTATTTATGGGTAAATTACTTTTTTGGACCTGTTTTTTTTCATAACCGCCTTTTTTTTGGTAAATTTCGAAGTGTATTATGTACTTTCTTTGCAATACTTTCTAGGTAAATACCGGGGCTATTTCCTTCTTGGTGGCGTTTTTTATTGGTATACATTTTTTAATACCGGGTTTTCGGTAAATACTGGGCTCAATCCTCTTCCTTTGTACTCTTTTTACGTTAGGACATTTTTTTTTGTACCTTTAAACATATGATTAATTCCAATTTCGCACCTTTTCATTTTAATACCGCTTGCGTTAAATACTGGGTGCATTCATTTCTTTGAACATACGTTTTTTATATCATTTATCTTTGTTACCCTTTTTTGTTTGTACCGTTAATGTTATACTTTTTTGGTGTATAAATGATATAAAGTTTTTTGGTACCGCTTTTGGTGCGAATACTGGGTTTGTTTCTTTCTTTGTACCCTTTCCATGGTAGTACATTTAATTTTTAATTTTTTTTACATAGTTCTCTTGTATCGGCTTTCGAGTAAATACTGGATTAATTCCATTCTTTGTACCCTTTTTAATTTAGCACATTTAGTTTGTGTACCTTTTTTTTGGTATATACCTTATTTATCTTTTATATGTACCATTGGTTTTGCTAAAACTTGGTAGGTTTATATATATTTTTCTTTTATTTACCTTTTGAGGTTATGCATCTGGTATAGCCATTCCCTTGTGCCGTTTATGGGTAAAAAAAAAACCCGTTGTACAATAGCATATTTTCTGTACCTTTTTTTCTTCTTTCTTACGGTGTTTAATCCTTCTATGTATCTTTTCTGTGAAAATAGACTGAGTACTTGGTAAACTCTAATTGCTGTACCTAGTCAATATCTTTTCTTGTACCTTTTTTAAATTGATAGCGGTACAGTTCAGTTCTTTGTATCTCATAAGCACCGTTTTTCTGTAAAAAATCACTTTTCGGCTTGGAAAAATTTCCTTTTGCAAGCCATGACTTCATATATATTCAGTAAAGACAGTCGTTACCCGCTGAGTTAGGCTTCCCACTTTTCATGGCAGCTACAAACAGATATTCATTACTAACATAGTGGTTTTTGTTGTTGTCATAGCTTACATATAATGACATGTTGACACGAATTCAGGCGACAAAAAAGAAGAAAATAAATATAGAAAAATAAAAAACGAAAAAAGAAAGAAAATTATTTAAATCGGTGCTAAACAACATATGACAACAGCAATTGTAATTGGACGACCGACAAAACAACCAACAAAAAACAGCAACAAAAATCCCAACAAACAACAAAACTCACTGTGTCTGAGTAATAAAATTGCTATTTAAGCAAATTTTGAAGCCTCACGTTCTCTTTTTAACAACCCGAAAACCCCATTCCCAAAAGCTTTAAACGTTGCGAAGGCGGCGTACACTCGTAATCAGCACAAAATAAATCAGCTCAAGCCCAGCTGGTTTGTTACTTAAATGTGAATGTCAGCGATTTTGTTGTTGTAGTTGCGGTTTTTGTTGTTCTTGATTTTTTTTCGTGCTAATTAAATTAAGACACTTGAGTATCGTTTTAAATGCGCGTTTGTAGAGAATAAATCAATTTAAAGGGTATTATATCAAAAGTAATTGAACCCTTTTGTGTCGAGTCCTTCAAGTGTAATTGAGAAAGAAACTGAGCTTTTGGTTTGAGTTGTGCTGTGCTACTTTAATTTATATTGTTCGAAATGGAGCAGAGTGCAAGAGTACTGAAAAGGCCTGGGAAAACTGAGTGTGTTGGAAAATTTACAGTGGGATAGGTTAAAAAAAAATCTGTTGCGAATTTATACTTCCAAAAAATTAAATGGAAAAACAAAAAAAAAAAAAAAAAATTTAAAAATTAAATTAAATAAAAATAAAAGAAAAACCAAATAAGTAAAAGAAAAAAAAGAAAAATAAAATGAAATAAAAAAATGAAAAAATAAAGAAAGTAAAAAAAAAAATAAAAAAAATAACAAAATTAAGAATAAAAAAATAGTAAAAAAAGAAACAGTACAATAAAAAAATGAAAACAAAAAAATTAAATAAAAGTAAAATACAAAAATTTTAAAATAAAATAAAATAAGTAAAAAAAAAATAAAAAATAAAATAAGTAAATAAAAAAAATTTAAAAAAAATAAGTAAATAAAAAAATAAAAATGAAAAATAAAATTGAAACAAAAAAAGGAAAAATAAAATAAAAATTAAATAAAGTAAAAAGATTTGAATAAAATCAAAATAGAGAAAACATAAGTTAAAATAAAAAAATCAAATAAAAGTAAAATAAAAACAAAATGTAAATAAAATAAACTTTAAACCAAATTAAAATAGAGTAACAGAAATAAAATAAGAAGTAAAAGAAAAGAACTAAATAAAAATAAATTAGAAATGAAATGAAATAAAATAATATAAAATAAAAATAGAATAAAGTAAAAATAAAAAAAAAAAATGTTGTGTTCTTTGCAATGATGGCTTAACAACAACATAAATATACAACATTCATATGGTTGTTGTCGAAATTTTTCGTTTCATTTTTTGTCAAGTGCATGCCGCTATAGAAGCTTTAAAAAAAAATAATTAATTGAAAAAACTACATTCTTCCATTAAATAAAATCAAAAGCATTCCCAAGACAACAAGAATCCATTAAAAAAGTGAAGCGTAAAAATGGAAAGAAAAAAAATATACATGCATAAAAAGCGGCCAAAGGAAAGGAAAATCACAATTCAGCGGAAATTGCGGTTTTTCGCACACGAAAAAAATGAAAAAGGAAAATAATATAAAAACAGCAATAACAATATAAAAAATAAACTAAAAGCGGCCAACAAATTAAAATTGCAACAAAAGAGTCGGTCGGAGTATGCAGATATGTTTGAACAAAGGCCGGCCGGCTGATCGTGCTGATAGACAAACAGACCTAGCTAAACAGACAGACAAGGCACTCAGCTGAGAAATGGAGCGGACGGCGGAAAAAAAATACGGCAAGTTTGTGCGAAAGTCGAAAAGTAGTAGTAAACAAGCGCATGACTAGACCACAGACGGACGCATGGATCGACCAACATATGGACGCTCAGATGCTTTATGTATGTATGAAGTAGCGACAGCAAGCGTAGAAGCGGCAATTACACTGGATCACAAATTCCAACTTTTTTTCTGCACCAGAGCCGCCATAGTGAAATTCCTATGTAAAATCACCTCCTAATTCCGAAAATCAAAGTTATTTTTACTTGAATGGTACCGTTTTTGAGATATTTACGATTTACCGTTATTTCAAAAAACAAAAAAGATGGCTCCACTTAATCGTGTATATCTCAAGAACAAATTGAGCTATTCGAAAACGGTTTGAAAAATTTTAAAGCTTATAAAATTTACTATAATTAGTACATACAACACTTTTTGCTAGGTCCTGCAGATTCAAACATAGTGAACAATCATTACGGATTTTTTAAATTTTTTTTGTAAAAATATAAAAAAATTTGTACTTTGCGAGGAAGCATCTCGAAAACTTTTTGTTTTTTAGCAGATATTTCCCCCCCCCCCCCCCCCCCCTCTAAGCTCTGTTTTATTACAAAAAAAAACAAGCTATCAGTGAACAAAATCGATGAACTAATACAAAAGTTATAAGCATTCAAGTAAATATATCCATTTAATACTTAAGTACCCTACAAACAATAGCATATGTACATATGGTTCTGTCTTAACTCTATGATCTTATTTTATAATTGAAAAGGTTATGTGTCTTGTTTTGACGGTTATTTAGATTAGGATCGGTTTCTCTTATGAGAAACTAACAGTAGTCGCCCATCATAGCGACATCCCAGAATCCTTGATACCGACTTTCAATCACTTTCGTTTGCTGGTGAAACCTTTCGCCACGCTCGTCACTTTCGTCGCCAAGATTTTGCGGGAAAAAATTTAAGTGGGAGTGTAAGAAATGAATTTTTAAAGACATATTTACTCCTGAAAGAAAATAAAAAAGTAAATTAGATAAATACATAAGTGACACATTAGTATATAATTTTCTTAGGCTGGATTTATCTTTCAATTCAGAACACATTTTTTGTTTATATTTTTCCCGTTCTTGTTTGTTCGGAACTGGACGATGAATTCAGATTTATGGCTATATCTTCTCATGTAAATTTATGTAATATATAATTTATATAATATTTTTTTTTATTTACCCATTTCCGCATAGTTTTTGATTAAGTCGTTCACTATCATCTCGTAGTTAGGACTTTTGTGTTTGCCTAAAAAAGAAGTAACGACCTTTTCAAAATAATCCCACGCTGCTGCCTCCACTGGTGACAATAGTTCTTTGAAATGGTTATTGGTCATCATTTTCCTTATTTGCGGTCCCACAAAAATCCTTTCCTTTATTTTTGCTTCTGAAATCTCTGGGAAGATTGTCTTCAAATGATGAAAAGCTTCGCCTCTTTGTCCAAAGCCTTCACAAAGTTTTTGATAAGGCCGAGCTTGATGTGGAGCGGAGGTAGAATTATTTTTTCCTTCTTTATAAGTGGAGAGTATTTTATGTTATCTACCCCAACTTGAAACTCGATTCGTTCTGGCCAATCCTTTATGATGTAGTGGGCTTGACGAGCTCGGCTATCCCATTTGCATAGAAAGCAACAGTATTTTGTGTATCCACTTTGTAGACCACATAGCATTCCAACGACTTTAAGATCGGCACATATTTTCCAATCATGTTCTTCGTATTTGATTACCTTGAGCAATGTTTGCATTATCTCATATGTTTCCTTCGTATTTGCTGCATGCGCGATCGGGATAGATGGCTTTTGGTTGCCAATATGCAATAATACGGCCTTTAAACTTAATTTATTGCCGTCTATGAACAATCGCCACTCTTTTGAATCATATGGTTCACCAAATTGTTTGAATAGACCAGCAATGTCTTTGCAGTAACAAACACTGTCCTCCTTCGTATAGTACTTGGAAAATTCTTCGTGACGACTTCTATAATATG
This sequence comes from Campiglossa producta, assembly GCA_964058755.1. Classification (NCBI taxonomy): domain Eukaryota; kingdom Metazoa; phylum Arthropoda; class Insecta; order Diptera; family Tephritidae; genus Campiglossa; species Campiglossa producta. The sequence goes on from CAXKVI010000005.1 coordinate 17,031,049, forward strand.
TTACCTTAACATCGGATGAAACAAATTTAAATTGTTGCATTCGAGAGGCGTGTAGTTCGGCCTTTTCCTTTGACAATTCCAAATCCCTTATCCAATCATTGAGTTGTGCTTGTGACAAAGAATTTCTTTCGTTTTCCGTTTGAAATTCAGTACAACATGATGCCGCGTAATCAGATACTACTGTTGACAATGAAACTGGAGCCGGAACTAAAGTTAAATTTGATTCTGGCAATGTCGCTTCTGTTGAAATTAGTTCTGGTAATGACACTGTAGATACGCTCGCATAGGTTACTTTTCTGGACTTTCCAACCCCAAGTACTTTTGTAGTACAAATATAGCAGTCCGTTGAAAGGCAAGTTGGTTCCCTCCACTTCATTGGTGTAATAAATTTCACACGTCGCCTAAATAGATAGTTTCAGAAATTAGTCAGCTATGCATTAAAAGGGAACAAATTCCTAATTTTTACAACGTACCTTTTTGTTCCGGTTTCCGAAGAAATCAATTCGACTCGGCATGTGGTGCACTCAGTGTTCGGTGTCCAGGGTTTTTATGCTCAATTCCAAAACACAAAACAAGGATTTGAAAACACACGTCTCATACTTTTAACAATAAATTGACCGCAGATGAAACAGAACATATCTGGATCATTTGTACACTCAAACTCTCGCGCCCTTTTATTCATTTTTTATTTTTAAGTAAATGACGGGTTATAAACTGCAATTATAAACTGAACAGTATCCGGCGAGCCTTGCAGATATTATGAAGGAACAAGGCGCATGTACTCTTATTTATACTTAGATCCAGTAAAAATTCAAGCCTACCTAAACAAAAAGGTTCCCTAGTTCTACAAAGAAAACACTACCTGCCTCAAAAATATGCTCTTGTTTAAAATGTACCTAGGTTTGAGAAAACGACACTAACAGCTTTTTGTATCTAATAACTTTTCGAAAATCTACCTGCTAACTAACTGATATACGAATACTAACACATATGTACCAGTAGGGTACTTAAGCATTAAATGGATATATTTACTTGAATGCTTATAACTTTTGTATTAGTTCATCGATTTTGTTCACTGATAGCTTGTTTTTTTTTGTAATAAAACAGAGCTTAGAGGGGGGAATATCTGCTAAAAAACAAAAAGTTTTCGAGATGCTTCCTCGCAAAGTACAAATTTTTTTATATTTTTACAAAAAAAATTTAAAAAATCCGTAATGATTGTTCAATATGTTTGAATCTGCAGGACCTAGCAAAAAGTGTTGTATGTACTGATTATAGTAAATTTTATTAGCTTTCAAATTTTTCAAACCGTTTTGGAAGAGCTCAGTTTGTTCTTGAGATATACTCGATTAAGTGGAGCCGTCTTTTTTGTTTTTTAAAATAACGGTAAATCGTAAATATCTCAAAAACGGTACCATTCTAGTAAAAATAACCTTGATTTTCGGAATTAGGAGGTGATTTTACATAGGAATTTCACTATGGCGTCTCTGGTGCTGTAAACCAGTGTTATTGCTTTGTCGCGAGTAGGGCTGGGCAACGGTGCACATGAATTTTATGGAACAGAATGGCAAAAAGTATAGCATTTTTTATATAAAATTTATTTCGGAATTTTTTTTTTTTTTGTTTTTATCATGAACTGTTGCCGCGCCAGGAAATTGATTTTTACTTAATTTTTAAAATTCTTCTGTTTGTGGTTTACTATTTCTGTGGTCTACGCTGCATTATGTACCGGCGTGCTCATTGATTGATATACGCCAATTTTCCGAATTCAAAGTGATTGTTAAATATTTTCAATTTTTTATAGAAAACTTCGCAATTTATTTTAAAATCATTTAAATGTGGGAATATTTTTAACTCCTTCATACTGTTACTTCCCGTTTTTCTCTTTGTTGCTCTTCTTTCCTACTTTTGGCTCGAGGTCGAATTGAGCATTAGTTCTACTCGTATTTATAATATAAATAAAATAAAAAGTGCTTTAAATTCAATTTGCGTTCGCCCTATAAAAAGCTAAAACATAATGATAAAAATCTATAACAATTTGTTTACATCCGGCGCGTAAACAAAACGCCCGCACTATTGCCCATATTTCTTCTCACACCTACTAAATGAAATTACATACATATGGGTATAAATATAAGTGTCGATGATTCGATTTGTATCACTTCTAAAAATAGTGCTCTTCTGAGCAATGGGATGAGCGGGCAACTTTTATTGCCACCACTGTACGAATAAAATACTTCCGTGATACTAAATAAAAAAAAATAGAAAAAAAAAATAATTAATTTAATTAAAAATAAAAATTTAATTAAAAAAGAAATAAGAAAAAAGTAGGGCGAAATAAAAATAATATAAAATAGGATACAAATATATATAAAATAAAAAAACCAAGAATTTAAAAATAAAACAATAACAAAGAAGTAATAAAATAAAAATTAAATCAAATTTAGTTAAAATAAAAAAAAATTACAAAAAAATAAAAAAAGTAAAAAAATAAGATAGAATTGAAATAATTGATAATTGAAATTGAAATTAAAATGCAAAAAAAGATAAAAATAAAATAAAAGAAGTTATATAAAAAAATGAAAAAAACCAAAGAAAATAAAATAAAAATAAATGTGAAACTAAAAAAAAGAAAAGTAAGGAATAAAAAAAAATAAAACAAAAATTAAATCAGGCTAAAAAAAGATAAAAATAAAATAAAAATGATAAAAAAAATAAAAAATGTATTTCTTAAATAAGATACAAATATAAATATAAGGAATATCTCTACATATAATAAAATTGTAACAGGTCGAAGTCTGTAAATGGCAGATATCAACAAAAAATTGATTGGGGGAAGCATTATTAAGCGAGTAGAATCCAAATCAACCATTTAAAAAATTGTTGTGTGTCTGTCTGTCTGTCTGTCCGTATGTTTGTGGCCGTATCACTCTGAAAGTAATGAATGGAATTGAATGAAACTTCTTTCGTTGGATGGCTCAACGTTCAACTTAAAATTTAAGATATTACTTTTTTCGATATCTCAACCAGTTTTGGAGTTATCGCCCAATATGTGGACCATGTCTTGCTGTATGTTTGTGATCGTAACACTCTAAAAGCACTGAATGGAATTGAATCGTTGGATTGCTAGACGCTTAACTTAAATCTCACGGGTTTTCGGGTTATCGCCCAATATGTGGACCAGGGGTGACCAAAAATATGGGTGTCAAACGAAAGGTGTCGATGAGTGCTACAACATGCGATGACATGATTCATTGAAATATCTGAAATGGTTTGGAAGATATACTGAAATTTCGAAAACTCGACCGGTTTCGCAGGTATCGACGAATATTTCCACAAAAATGTGTTAGTACATTATGGGTATCAAACAAAAGGTGTTTATGAATGCTGTCATAAACCATTTGATTAATTTCAATACCTAAGCTACCCCGAAATTTAAAATACGCATACGAAGTCGCGGGCACCAGCTAGTAAAAAATAAAATAAAAATTAAATCAGACTAAAAAAAGGATACAAATTTTATTTTATTTTATTTTTATCTTTTTTTTAGTCTAATTTAATTTTTATTTAATTTCTTTTATTCCTAATTTTTCTAAAAACATTGAATAAAAGAAAAATAAAAATAAGAAAAAAACAAATAAGAAAAAAAAAAAAATAAGAAAAAAAAAATAAAAATAAGAAAAAAATAAAACAACTAAAAATAAGAAAAAAAAAAAAAATAAGAAAAAAATAAAAAAACAAAAAATTATTAAAAAATAAAACTAAAATATGATAAAACAAGAAAAATAAAATAAATAAAATTAGAGATAAAAAAGAAATAAAACAAAAATGGAATAAAATTAGAACAAAATAAAATTTAAATGAAATACAAATAAAATAAAATAAAAAATAAAAAAATAAAATTAAAAATAAAAGAAAGCAAAAAAAAAATAAAATAAAAATAAAATTAAAAATAATAGAAAGCAAAAAAAAAAAATAAAAAAAAATAAAAAATAAAAAAAAATAAATAAAAATAAAATTAAAACAAACAAAAAATTTTTTTTTATAGATAATAAAGCAAAATAATTCAAACAACCCAAAAAGAGAAATTAAAATGAAATCAAGTAAAAATAAAATGGAAACTTAATAAAAATAAATTGAAAATAAAATAGGTTAGGTTCAAGTAGCTGCCGCAGAGCACACCAGTATCATGCCAGTTTTGAAAAGCCCGTTGTGATACCAAAAAAAAAAATAAAAAAAAAAATGAAATACAAAATTAAAAATAAAAATAACAATATTAAAAATAAAACAAAATAAATAGAAAGTAAAACTACTTAAAGTAAATTAAAATAAAATAAAATATGATGAAATAGAATAAAAATAAAACAAAATATAAATAAAAATAAAAATAGTAAAAAATAAAATAAAACAAGTTAGGATACAAATACAAAACAAACAAAAAATTTGAAAAAATAAATAACAACAAAAAGTAAAAGAAAAAAGCACAAAGAAAACATAAAAATTGGCTAGCGCTCCACTGATTCTATTTGATTAACAAATTCACTGTAAGTTTAATTATGCGTAAAAATATTTTGTTTTTGCATTTAACCGACAGTAACTTTCTCATGCACCCAACATTAAAAAGATTTTCTTATTAAATTATGCTGGTGCCCACAACGATTACTAGCTTTCGACACTTTCACGCATTGGAAAATCCATTAACTAAGGCAGCATAGTACAAACATTCAAATGCACATAATTTAATTGCGTTAACCATAATTTTTCAAAAGAAAATGGAAAATTTTTGCAGAAAAAAAAACAAGAAAAGTGAGCGCTAAAATTAAATTTAGCGGCCTAAGGCAACTGAAGTTTAATGTTGATAAAACACTAAAAAATATTGAATTTTTAAGTAAATATTTTCATGGCGTAAATATGCGTGTTTTTAATTAATGCACTTTTTTATAATATTTTTGTTGTAATTTTTTGTATTTTTTTTAGTTTTAATTTAATTGTTGATTTTTTTCTAATATGTAATCCAATTTTTTTTGTTATAAATTGCTGCTGTTTTCATTAACGGTAAAATGTATTAACAACATTATTAGTTACAAATATTTATGTTCGTTCGACATGCTTAGATTTATGTTCATAATTAATTAGTTTAATTAATGCTCACATTCCTTTATAATTCTGCGTAGCCAATCCTCAATGAATATTTTACATAATTGGCACTTAAATGGTTAAATGGCTTTGGGCGTTTAATAAAGCGCGCCAGTAGCTTCTTTGGTTTGCTAACTAGAGTTTCCTCCATAACTAGGACTAAAAATCGTGCTTTACTTGGCTCTTGTACCATATTGAAGGTCTCAATCTTTTTGTGGGTGACGATAAAAAAATTTTCACAGAAATTTCCAATTTAAAATAAAAAAAAAATGTATTTAAAAAACACATCAAAACGTATCTCTTCCTTTGCTAAGAAATCATTCATTTGTTTAACATTAATAAATATTTTCACATATTTCTTGCTCTCAATTGCCACAGACGCTTATGTAAACATTGGTCCAATTCAACAAAGAGCTTAGAAAATTTAAATTACATATTTCAAGCTCAATATCGAATGATAATCATAAATCGTCTGTAAATTTGTAATAACTGCAGCTGAAGGGCGCCGTTAAAGCATAACAGATAAAGAAGTAGTACAACAGAAAATGGTAAACACAAGCACATTAGGGTGGTCAAAATATCAAACGTCTCCTCTTCCTTTTTTCTTCCGTTTTCTTTCTTTGCCATTAAAAGAAAAAGTAGTTTTTTAATATTTTATTTTATTTAAATTTTTTAAATTTACTTTAATTCAATTTGTATTTAAGTTTTATTTTACTTTATTTTTTTTTTTTAAATTTTATTTATTTTTTTTATTTTATTCCATTTAGTTTTGTTTAATTTTTTTCTCGTATTTTTTCATTGTTTATAAGTGAAATTGGTTTTTTTTTTTTATAAGTAAAATCGAATTTGAACCACCCTAATACCCATGAAAACTTATTATTGATTTCACGCCATACAGCGAGGTAAACAAAAAAATTATAGATTATACATTTATTTACCGACGAATGTATCATTTGACTTCCGGGCTGCTGGAACAGCCTTCGATTGACGCCCAAAATATATCAGAAAGTCTGCCCTTAAAAGATTTTGTTGGCACAAAAATTTGATATTTTTCGCTTTTGTTTATTTATGGGATTGTTGCACTGAAAAAAAAAACATTTTTTTTGTTTACATCAAAACAGTTGAGAGCAAGTGTAGCCGACGACAGAGAAGTGCTTTCAATAAATTTGACGCTGACGTGGTTGAGAATCAGTGAAGTGGTGGGTGCTATGAAAAGTGTAAAGAGATGTGTTTACTTTAGGACCGTTAGTTTTCTTCAATTTATGCATAATTATGGCTCAAAAGCGTTTCTTGAAAAAAAAAAAAAAATTGCAGCGAATTTAGCAGGGCGCATTTTGACATTTAATTGAGAGAGAGCTGCAATTCGCTGCAAGTTATTGCTGGAAACATTTCATCCAGCAGAAACCAGCAAACATGAACAGCTGATCGTGACAGAGCAAACCAACAACAAAATATGCTAATTCAAATTGTTAGCCAATCAGAAACGTAACAGCTATTTTGTCTGGAAGTTTCTACTGAATCCTGTTCGACGAGCACTAAGCAAATTTGAGATTTTCACAAAACTCTCTATTGCTGACACTTTGTTTCCAACGAACACTCGTATTACTTTTTAGTGATTGATTTAATTTTTTCAGTTGGATTCGATAAGTTTTTAGACTTTGCTCTCCATTGTCATCACTACCAATCAGCTTGACAAATTATCGCCATTTTTTTGACAAGTGCCTGTCATTTTATGCGACTGTCAAAATGCCGTGCGTGCATCTCAAACGAAGTGACATTTCGCAATTATCAACAACAATGCAGTGACACTAAGCAAAGCAAAAAAGATCGTCTGAAGTGGCGGTACCTCTCTTCAAATGAGTGCAATTCTCTTTTTCTTCTATTTGTACAGTTATTATTGCATCGCACTATTATGTTGCTTGCAATTGTCATATTAACTGGTTTAATAATTATTATTAACAGCTATTGTTAAATGCATTATTATTATCAAGGACTGAAACCGAAACCGAAACCGTAACCGTAACCGATTAAAACCGATTGATTTTTCAAAACCGAAACCGAAACCGTAACCGTTATTTTTATCTGAAAAAGAACGAAACCGAAACCGTTTCAAAAGCCGGAACCGGTTCCAAACGGTTTTGAATTTTTGTATGCCTTTTTTTTTGTGGGAACATATCGTCGCTCCCAACGAAGACTAATATGGTTCAGTTAGAGTGGAAGACTAACACGGTTCGTTCTCTGCGTGGAAGACTAACACACTTCGAACTTCGAAAGCCAGTAACTAAGTTTTGGAGGCTAACTTCGAAAGACAGGGAATACCATTTTTTTACTTATCTCTTAATCTCTTCAAAAAAAATTGATTTAGTCCAATACCCAGAAAAAAGTGGATTTTGTCGTATAGCGTTATTATATTGGAAAAATGTTATAAAAATTCAGACCTATTTTGCAGCTACATACCTACTTAAGTTTTGTAGTAGTATAATTTTTTGCGTTCGTGTTTTTATTTGGAAACCGAAACCGGAACGAAACCGTAACCGAAACCGAAATAAATTTTGAAGAACGAAACCGAAACCGTAACCGAATCGTGTTACAAAACCGAAACCGAAACCGGAACGTTATTTTAATCGGTTTCATACCTTGATTATTATTCAAAGAAAATTCATAGAAAAAACGCGACAAAAAGCATACCGGCGACGATGTTGCTTTTGTCGTCAAAGCAAAAAAAGAAGAGACACTAAAGTCTCAAACATTGTTGTCACGTTGATCTACATTGTTGTCATTCAATGCTTGGTTTGTATGTTTGGTGACGCTTGGAAAATGATGACACGCATTGTTGTTGCATTACTGTTGTCGCCGACTATGTAATCAACTGTCAAGTGAGCGCTGAATTTCAAGTCTTCGAGTCAGTAAAAAAGGTATATTTGTGGGAAGAAAAAACTTCGCAGTTATGTTAAATTAAAATATAATTTTACTTAATTAAAGTGAAGCAAAATTAGAAAAAAATGTGGTATGAATATTTAGTGCTCTGCTTTGACAAATTCAATTGAGAAGAATTCAGCGCGCGCACTAGAATGCAACGCTGTTATTTTCTTTTGTTGACATTGTTTTTTAGTGTATCTCAGCTGACAATTGTTTTCTCTGTGGACAATTGTTTTCACCCAGCTGGCCGAGTGGTAAACGCATTTTTGACGGCTGATGACTGTTATTCTAACGAACTATGTTTTTCTAAAAGCATATCCGCCAGCATAGTTCAGCGAATTAAAATTCGCTAGTTAGACCATGTTGTGCGAATAAACGAAGAGGCTCCGGCCCAGAAGGTATTCTTATTAGCACCCGCCGGTGGAAGCAGAGGAATAGGGGAGACCACCACTCCAATGTACGGAGCAAGTGGCGACCGATTTTCTATTCCGGGATGTCTCCAATTGGCTTCAGTTGGCCCAACGAAGAAGCAACGGCCAAAATAGCCTTGGCGGTTAAATTCTTTTTAATAAAAACTTTATAAATGATAGCTAAAATTACTAACTGAAGAGATGGTTAGTACGAAGGCAGTATGGTCTAAGCAGTGGGAGAACCCTATCCCACGAGGGGAAAATTATTACCTCGAACAGAACTTCGTCCTTGTTAGGCGTTGATAACAGAGGGAACAATTTTTCACGAGCTTTATGAATCATCGTTGACTTCCGACTTCGAATATTCGTAGGAGAAGCGGTATAATCCTAGCATCGACATAGCTTAGCGAATAAAAAAGCACTGAGGGTTATTTTAATAGGATCTACCTATTTAGGGAATACACGAAGTGGCTCCTCAGAGAAAATATGGCTAGAATAGGCTGACTTCGATAAGTCTTCGAGAGATACAAATTCAGCTTGCAAAAAATATAATTCGTGTTAGATGAGTCGCAAGGGACCATGCGATTAATGCCAGTTTTTATGTCTTCCCATTTTACTTGGGCACGTCCTATGAAGATGGACTAATTCACACTTTTATGTCAGAACAAGTCCTGTTTGTAACCCTATGGGTAATTTCGGAGGTCCTCTTTGACCTCTGCGGGTACTCTCGGACAAGTCCTTTTTGTACCTCTTTGGTTTCTGTCGGTCAAGTACTTTTTGACCTTTTTGGGTACTGTCGGACAGTTGCTCTTTGTCCCCCTTCAAAGGCTGTCGCTCAAGTCTTCTTTGTAACCCTGAACGTTGGCTACACAGTTTAAAATAGATTTTTTATCTTTAAAAGTATAAGATGATATACTGTGCCAATGTCTTCTCGACCAATACTAGGATAAGTAATCCCAAGGGAATATCCTCAAAAGAATATTCCCGTTTCTAAATGGAAAAAACACACCTCTGCCGACTGGGCCAGAATATTTGCATGATATTTGCCACCAAAAGACATTGTGTTGCCCGAAAACGTACAACCTCTTCATATCATTCCTCACACTTTGATCTTCCCCTCTCCTTCCACCACTTTTAGAAGTACTGTCGAAATAAAAGTCCAGAGCTGGTTTTGATGTCGGTCTTATTTTGCCTAAGACTTTCATGTGTTTAGCAATATGACTTCTTGTCGTTGGCTGGTTTCTTTTCTTCTGTAGGGGCCATCTTTGCCGTACATATCAGGGATCAACTTTCAAAACATCTTTTAACCTATATACATATATAGGCCAATTATTTCAACTATTTTTCTAGACGTTTAACACGTAAACAACCCGAAGGTCAATATAAATAGAGTTTGGTTCTCTCTTGTTTCCGACCTCTGATCTATATGTCCAAACTTCCTCTGCCTCTTTTTTGAACCCAAATGCTAAACTTCATGGGACTTTCTCGTTTACTTTTGAAGCCACTTTGTAAGCCAACTTCTACAACAAGCGCATATGAATTCTTTTGACAGGAATTCATCGCTTGGCGCATCAACTGCCGAAAGCGAGGGCGGAGCCAAACCTTACTGTAAGTTCAACACACTACAAATTTTCACATGTTGGCACATACTCGAGCTACCAACAGACTAATGACAATGCCTTTGTTGTCTGTCAGCAGTATACGCTTTGGGTTTCTTGTTGTTATTACATTTGGTACATATCGTCGCTCCTAGCCAGAAGCATGAATGTGCAAAAATTAAAATTTTGGGAAATCGTATTTGAAAGTTGATTGCTCTCGCAAAATGTGAAATTTTAGCTTTTGACATAAATACATTTATTTTTGCAAATAATATTCTCATTATACTCTTTCCACTGAAATAGGTTTAAGGTTAATATTCCTTCAATTCCTTGAGATTCGGCACATTTATCTTTTAAAAATTTCCAAATTAAATTTATTTAAATTTTCGTTGAGCCAGAAACACGAATGTGTAACAAAATTGTTACGTATACGCCATGGTGACTGCGGTTCAGTGCAACACATTCACGTTTCTGGCTCAACTAAAATTTTAAAAAATTTAGAAATTCAATTTTTAAACATTTTCGTTCCTCCAGAAACATGAATGTGTAGAACATTCACTTTTCGGCATAATTGTCAGAGATTGAACTACACATTCATGAAAATGGCATTGCAAATTTCCGGTGGTTCCTTGTACTTTGGAAACCCAGCACTTTCGTGAATCGTAAAGAAACGAGAGATTAGTCACATAAGCCTATTAACTCAAATCTGGAACATTTTCACATTCATGCCTCTGGCAAGCGAGCGACTATATATACATGAGTAGTAATACTTATTGTTTATCATTTGTTGAATGAAACTTTTTCATGCACATCATCAGCATAATCATCAACGGCATAGCATAGCATGAAGTGGCAGATATGTTGATGAGTTTAGCTGCCGATAAATATATATATCTACTCGTCTGCGCCATTATGCTTTGCTAGTTTTTGGTGTTGTTGTGCTGATTTATTTTTGAGCAACCAACGAATTGTAAGCACTCATGTGTTAAGCTTGCTCATTTCACATAACCAAAGCACAGCAGCGTTATGCTACACCAGTTGCTCCGTCAGGCATTTCCAAGTTCTAGAGCTTCAACATGCGGGCTCTACGGCTTGTTGTAGCTGAGCTCTGGTTTTTTTTAATAATTTTTATTTCATTTTATACTTTGTTGCCGTGGTATGTAATTTCATGCTACAATTTTGTTTTGCTCTCTGTTTCTTTTACGCTGCCTTCTTCCGTTTATGTAGCCATAATAATTTCCTCAGAAATCCACTTTATAAGCGTTTTAACAAATTATGATTTTAATCTTAATTTAAGCTCGCTTTCCCTCATTTAGTTGTGTTACAAATTTGTTAGAATTCTCAAGTTTAATTTGTATAATTTTTTTAAGTGTTATGGCTTTGTGAAGAAATTGTTAATCCCACTTCTGATCTCCCCACGCAATAGCGTTGCATTGGGCTCTCTCAATTCGGGTATGTATTTGAGAAAATTGAAAAACAGTCTAAGGTATTTGCTGCACTGACAAGATTTGATTGGTTTGGACTAATCTGGATTTTTTCTACATGTACTCCAATTTCCTACAAATCTCTACCTGCAACATTGCGCCATTCTCACATTTTCTTGTCACTGCTGCTCCAATTATAGCTGCTGGTGCACACTGCGATGACTCAGCACACTACCAACAAAAGTGAAGTTTTTTTGTAATTTGACATTTTCATATTTTCTTCACTTAGGTACTTGTCTGAGTAGTTATTTTTGTTGTTCCATTAACTGAAATTGGGCGCTAGCTTTTACACACACACTTTATTGTCTCATTAACGTTCATCTGGACTACAACTGCTGCACTACTCATACCACACTCCACCTCTCTCCTCCATCTCCTCGCCCACAAGTGTAGCCTCACCTCAGCACCTTTCTACCGTATGGCATTTTGGCTCTTTAGAGCCACATTTAAATAAGTAGGTGTGTGCAAGTAGCGTTTTCATAGCTTTGTTCAAATGTATGTTGGCATATGAGTACCTCACCTTATGGCTTAATATCTGCTGGTGCTTATCTTGTGTGCATTACACTTCAGTGGCATCGTAATTTTTGCTTGTTTTCGACGTGTAACTTTCGTTGCAAATGGTGTACGGGTCATATGTTAGTGTCACACAAAAAAGGTTCAGTAACCTAAAACAAAGATAGCTTAGACTGTGTTTAATTTATATTTAAAACAGAGGAGAAAGTAGTTTTGGAAGTATTATTGCGGATATGAGCAGGAGAAGAAGATGGGAAATTGTTGGGATGGCCAGGGAGCCTTTTAAGTGACAAATTACTCCTCAAGACTCAAGAAATGACCATAGTTGTTAATTAACTCAACGATGTTTGGGTTCTATATTTTAAATAGCCTTCCAGGATGTGACTCTTGTTCCGGCTAGAGTCGGCCACTTACACACGAAATGGAAGCTTTGATTTAGCACCTTATGCAGTGATCGTAATGAGGCATACCGAACTCAATGAGCTCTGCGGACTGTCATTAGTGTATGGGTTACGGCTCCACCCAGAAGATCAGTGCTCCCTTTTCGCTGTAGTCTTGAAATTAATACTGTTTCACTTTCTTATTGTTTTTTTTTAAGTAAAATTTTTAAATGTTCCCATTGGCATTTTGTAAAATCGCTGGAGCTTGAACTTGAAACACAATGCAAACAGGGATGTTGAATTGCTCAAGAAATATGATCGTACCCCAAGTAGATTCTAAACCCAAGCTCCTGACTACATCTTGAAACCTTGAGTGAGATGGTGGCCTCGTTCCAATCACATGTTTCCGTTTGAGAGGATAACAATCAGCGTAGTTCGGAACAACTCGGTGTGCCCTCTGAAAGAATATGAGTGATACAGCTGCATATGCTTTTGCTAAATCTATTTATCACGCAGACCTCGTGAGTCTCAGTAGCCAATACGAAAAATGTATCTCTGAACCCGTAAGAACTGCTTGTATTCCACTTCTGATTTTTTTTATTTCGTTTGCCCATTCGCTGATTACTTCTGCATCTCCTTGTTCAAAATAATGTTTCCAGCACCCAGATCCCCTGAGTCAAAGTGCTCAGTACGGAAAATGTACCGCTGAACCCTTAACATTTCATTCGGACTGCTTTTATTCCACTTATATTTTTTTCGATTTCCGATTCGCTGGTTCCTAGTGTTTCTCCTTGATCAAAATAAAATGTGGTTAAGTGCTCAAAAAATAAATTTTGCCTAAGACTCAGGGGGTGTACCTCTGAGCCCATAACACTTTATCCGAAAAGCTTTTGTTTCACTTCTGATTTTGGTTGTTCCGATTCGCTGCCTCCGAGTGTGTGTGTAGTGAGCACACTACCGCTACACCACAGTGGCCGCCTATATGGTCCAACATTTTCGATAGCTTCTAAAACGTATGTACATTGATACCACAGCCGCTTAATTTTGTCGACCGAAGTTTCTCTTTTCGCTGCTGCACTTCACTTTTACGCCCGCTGATTACACTTTTAATTAAACTTTCGAAAAGTAACTTCTATTTTTCTGTAAAAAGTTAGCTACACACTAGTTTACTTTCGGCTGCATAACACTATTGTTTGTTTCTAAAAAAAACTCAAAACTTTCTTACTCAACCACTGCAATTTATGTTAATTACCTGCGCGTAACGCAAGTGAGTGCACAAAGTTCATTTGTACGACGAGTAGCTCTACGCCGCCAACTGTCTATCAAAGTTAATTTCGTGTGCGTTACATGCAACTTTTTCAAAAGAACTACTTTAGTGCGCATACCAACCCACTTTTAAGTATACTTACTAGGTTATAACATACATATGTAAGCTTGCACGCCCTGCATCAAACACTTGTGCAACATACTAACTCTATTTGCTGCTGCTTGTGCTTATGCGCGGCAAAGTGGCTGGTGCTAAAGTGTGAGTAGCGGTAGGCAAAAGTAGTTAATTTTTTTCACTACTCACTATTTTAACAGACATATTGTAGCTACTTCACCTACATATTTTAGAACGCACGCATATTGCATGTTAGGCAACCACACTTTTGAAATGCTGGGTGCACCAAAGGAGCTAACAGTTGTGTAGTTTGTAAGTTTAAAGTTGTTTCTTTTTTGAGGGTGAAAAAAATTAAAATGTTGTAGCCAAGTTTTGCTTTGTCTTACTTGCAACATGCATCCAAATTGTGTGCTTCAAAATGTTGCAAGTATAGCACCGAGTGAAATTTATAGGCCTTTATGTCGAATATGCGGCAAAGCCCTATGTATCTGACATATGGTTCACCGCCCTATGGCGTCATGCAACTGGCGTCATTTTGAATTCTTTTTTCTGGTTACGCTTCAGTGATTCTCAAGCAGCTAGTGCTGCAGCTAAATGTGCATGATATGTGCTTTGGTGCCTATCATTGAGTTGAATCCAGTGAAACTCTATGTAGAGCTGATGGATGGAATGTGAGTGCTAAAAGAAAAAATTCTTTTTTATTTCCTCTTGAAGCGTTTAAGAAGTTTATTTTGCCATTTTTATAATTTCTTTTTGTAAGCTACCTATAAATAGTTAGTCACTTCCTGGAAAGTTCGATCGCATCAATATTTTTGGCTTCGACACCTGTGCAGTGCTTGAAGGCACCTCAGACCATATTAAACACTTACCGAAAAAAACGAATCATTTACTCACAGATTGAAATATATGCCATTCAGAAATAAGAACTTCCGTTTTTGGAACAAAAAAATGTTTACACATGACCTGAGCTCAATTTTCCGCAATTTTTTCTCCCTTTCGTTTTTATTGTTTGCGTGAAGTGTCTCATAAAACTCGTCAAACCAAGCGATTTCCTATTAACTAGGTATTCTGATACCACGTTTAGTACCTAAAAGACAAATAAAAAAATTTAATTAAATTAAGTAGCCACATTTCAACTCACATTCATCTCCCAAAATTCCATCCATCTCCATTTATGTCTGCACCATTGTACCCACTTCACTTCACAATTTAAATGCTCAAAACTGACACCGACTACACCGTTGCTTTAATAGGACTACTCTCACGCACAGACGCCATTTCCACTGCCGCTTTTATTGGCAGCGTCATTGCAGTTTGACGCATTTCACGCGCTTACACCGTGAAAATAATGTGGCAGTGATGTATGGGCTCGCATGAATTTCACTGACGGCATTTTTTCGCACATGCATAATTTTTATTGTAAAGCGCATTTTTTTTTCTTTTTAATAGAAGAAAATATCTGGGTATGTTTGTCAGTGACGGAATTAAGTAAAAAGTAAGTTTCTTTAAGTAAAATAAAATTGTCGCTATTTTTGTCTAGAAAGCAATGACTTTTGTTACTCCGCTTGACAGCTTAATTTTTACTACAACTTTCGTGCGTTTATTGCAGCTATATCTCTATATTTTTAATTGTCACTACTTTTCTTGTTTTATTTTGTAGTTTTTAGCTCCAGATTTAGTATGGCATCATTTTATGCTATAGTGCTGTGTATTACAGCAAAGTTGTCGCTTGAAAAGAAAAAACTCTCTCTGCAAATTTTTATTGTTATTACTCCATTTAAAAACGGTGAGGAATATTAGTTAGTTTGATTTTTGATAGACCAAAGTCTTTCATTTGTTCAAAGCAGCGGTTGGTAGCCTACCTCGCGGACTTATTCATATTCCTTTTTACTCTTTGACTGATGTTTCTTTCAACTCCGTGCCCAAGTAGACGATATGCGGGTAATAGTGCTAAAAACCCCACAAACCTAGATAAATATATTTTTAGTCGACTTCACAAAAAAAGAGTCTAGGCCATTTATTCCACTTCTGGATTTTCGAACGAGAGCTAACTCGTGTCATATATGGGATGAGACGAATATCTAGAAAAATAAGAGGTCTCAATATCTGACGGCATAAGTTTTTGGTTACCAGAAAAATAATCGCCAACCTAGATCATTCACCTCTATTTATTTCACTTCTGAAATTGTATTATTTAGGTTTCTGCTTTGGAGTTAAGATATCCCGGCTACAGCGGAATTGGGCACCTTTACTGTTGTTGTTGTTATAGCAGTTGTTGACAGTCCTTTGTCGAAGATGAGACCCGTACGTTCCGGTGAATAGCACCTTGTGACACCAGCCCGACTGTTCTGATTTCGTTGAATTTTAGTCGCCTCTTGCGACAGGCATACTTACCTCGTCCATATTCTAAACCCCTAGCAGAGGTGATTCCTAGCCAGCATCCTTTAAACATACATATATTTTTGGTAAACCTTAGCACCTTTTATTCCACTTCTGAATTTACAGATAATATTTAAGTAAGGGCACTTGCGTTCTACAAATGGTATGAAATTAATCTCTAGAGGACTCAATAAGTGTAGGCATTATTTTTCGCTTCACAGAAAAAAAAATCGGCGACCTAGACCATCAACCACCTTAATTACACTTCTGAATTTGTTTTTTGATTTTCATTGAAGATATTCCAGGTTAAAGTACTAGTTGATTTTCCATTGTGGTAGGACATGCTTATTTTGGTAGGTTGCTCAGTATTTGTTGGTGTAGCCATATGGTGTGGTCTTAATGTGAGAATATTCTTTACATACTCCAGTTCTCTAACGTCAGCCTCAAACTCGTTAAATGTCTTTTTTAAGCAATCTTCTATCCATATTCCACTTCTGAATTGCATAGCTTTTACTTTTCCATTCTGAATTTTAACTATAGCCGTTTTTTATTATTTGTTCCTATTTTAACAGTTTTCTATTATCTTTTTAAACCCCTTTTTTCTTATTCTTCGACTGCTGCATATGCATTCTACATCAGCTTGTGCACATAAATTTTCGTTAAATATATGATTTCTGCACTTGCTAGACATTACTCCTTCCTCATTTTCGTAGCAATAAAAATTTACGATTTTATTTTTAAACTGCTGCTGTAAACTTCATCATATGAAGCGCATATATTTATTTATAATATTTTTTTTTTTCAAAGTTGCTTTGATGTATTTTGCCTTTTCCCGGCAAAGTTTATTTTTTTTTTAAATATTGGCTGGCATTGATTTTTATTTCTTTCTATAACAACTTCTTTAGATTTGGAAGTTTAAGAGTTTCTTCAGCTACTTTATCTTTTGAGTAATTTTTTGTTTTTGATTTCATTTTACTTTCATCGTCATAATTCTCCTCACTATTCCTGTTGATTGTTTCATAGCGATGATTACTTTTTTTAACTATTTCGGGAGGCTTTGACGTTTTCATTGCCGACTTACAAAAAAATAAGTTAGTAGTTATCAACTCCTGTTTATATGCTGAATTTATTACTATTTTAGTGCCTGATGCAAACATTTCTGCCTATGGCATTTTGCCTCTTTTTATTACTTCAAGTTCACTCAACCGCTGCTCTGTTTTATTTCGCAAATATGTGCCCAGTGCACTAACTCTTTACGTTCCCTTCAATTTCGAATGTCAAGCAATAAAGTAGCCAAAAATATAATTGCTCGCTTTCATGTTCTACGCCACATAATTACTTCCACACATTCTTACAACTCCATTGCCTTCATGAGCTCCAAAGTCAACATAATTATCGGCTATGTTTTTCACCTACACCGGCTAATTTTATCATTGACTTCGTGCGCACTTTTAACATTCACTCAGGCGTTTGCGTCAAGTGGGCTATTTTTGTTTTATTTTCTATTTCTCCACTAAACAAATTTAACTGAAAGTAAAGAAAAAACAATTTGCTAAGAAATTGTGGGTTTTATTTATGAGTTCTTACCATTTTCCACTTGCCTTTTTTGCCTGCAGCAAACCTCGCTACTGCATCACTTGCTCGTTTGTTATATTGGGCTCGTAAGCCCCCCATACAATTAACTCATTGCACAAGTGTGTATACTTCTATAGTTGAAAATTTTAGTTCAGTAAAGTGATCGGAGATTTCGAACTAGCTCACCAAAAAAACTAGTTCATGTAGTTCGTGTTTAGTTCATTTAGATCAATTATTAATATTTGTTTCCCTTAGGAAATAACTGCTAAAACACGTCCAAAAATGTTGGGAAGGGTATCAAAAGATGCCTTTTGGCGTCGTTATCAATAATCCCGAGGCGGGTCTTTTGCTATCTCCTCCTACACTTTTCAACGTGTTTTTGCAGTTGACTCTTAAAGGAAACAGATCACTCCATGATCTATTTCAATGAACTAGTTAGTTCATGAACTATCCAAGTCTATGTATTTCAGCGTGATAGACAACACTTGACTACCAAAGGTAGCCACAACTGATGCGCGACAGTTGCGACGTCATATCATACATCAACACCAAAAGTATTTTTGTACTTTTTTATTTGCCAAAAATGAAAAGTAAGGAAAAAATAAATTCGGAAGATGAAAATGCCCTGAACTTGAGTGAAGTGGCATGGAAAAACTATGCATTTGTTTGTAGGTATTGTGACGAATTCGATGATTCCTTGATTATTTTCCCTGAGTTCGATCACTGTACGTTAAATAAAACACTCCGATTCTGCTTAATAAATAGTACGCTTTATTTACTACTAAAAACCGTAGTACAATATCGCGGGTTAACTCACTGTTCAGTACTTCACTGTACAACACTTGAAAATAAACTGATTGATTTGCGTTGTCTTTGCGCGGTTTATATACCCTAGCAGACAGCAGCATCACAACCTAGAAATGTCTACACCTTTCTGGTTTATTCGTGCAACAGTGTTCTCGAAGCGTTTATCTATCGTCATCTCCTCTTTGTGCCACAATCGTAAACACGCGAGCTGCCTCTCCCTCTCTCGCTCTCACGTCATGTATGTAAAGAGCTGTAGTTGTGGTAGTGACGCTAGTGGTGGAAGATGAGCGATTCTTGATAACATTCGCCACACTGCCCTCCACCTAAGTCTGATCGTCCCGATCAGACACATTTCCCGATCCGAACGTTGCTAGTCTCTCCAGGGGAACCACTTTCATTTTGTTCCGTAGCATTCCAACAGCCTGTATGCGGTAAACAACGTCGTTGATCCGTTTCACAACTCTGTATGGTCCTTCCCAGTTGCACTGAACTTTGGGAGACACACTTTTCCTCCGTTGTGGCCTGTTAAGGAATACTAAATCTCCTTCCAGAAACCCTTCTGTTTCCATTGCTTTGTCGTACCTGGTTTTCATGTTTTTGCTTATACTTCCGGGGAATGGACCAGCTTCATCCAAGGTAATCCTCTCAACCGGTGCATCTGAGTTGCACTGCCTCCTTAGACCATGACTCGTGGACCTCAGCACCTTTGCTCTGATGCACTCATCGCATTTGGCAATCCACTCCTTTACCGACTGACCGTAACCAACCCAATAAAATGTCTGCTTAATCCTCTCCAAGGTCTTCTTGACTCCTAGATGACCTCCACTTGGATCGTTATGCATTTCCCTGAGAACATCAGACACCCGCTTCCTTGGAACAACTATAAGCTTCCGAGCGCATTGACCATCCTCACTCTCCCATATTCGATGCAAACAACCGGATACCATTCGTAAACTGTTCCATTGTGCCCAATATGACTTGGCAACTGGACTCGCCGCTGACATTTCTTTTCTTGCTAGTCGTTTGTTTCGCTCGAGCCCTCGGATCACACATGCCAGATCTGAATCTTCCTGTTGACTTCTCCAAATATTCTCAAGTAGGCATTTGTCTATCGAAGCCATTGGTCGAGGAGGTACCTTTGCATTTCGAGTGTCCTTGTGCTTCATCTCTAATGAAACTCCTTTGGTGTAATACCCAATGTTGTGTCCAAAGATCAGAGGTACTTCTTGGCCATTGTATCTCATAACTCTATTTCTCAGGTTCATGTGAATGTCTCTCACAGCCAAGAAGTCGACGCCAATGATGACTTCGTCCACAATATCTGCCACTAAGAAGTTGTGGTATGTAGTCGCATTCCCAATCGCAACTTTGCACCGCACTTCTCCATGAACCAGCTTACTTTCACCAGTTACTGTCCGCAACTTTGCATCCTGCAATGGTCGTACTCTCTTTTGGACCAAGTCACTTCTAATGATGGAATGAGATGCGCCAGTATCCACAGTGAATAACCGCTCTTTTCCGTCCAAGAAACCTCTAACAGTAACAGTACTTGCTTTCCCTCCGACCTGCGACACAGAAACTATAGGGCATTCATCTTGGTCATCTCCTCCAGCGGTACCCTTACGTCGACAAGCATTGCCGAAGTCTCTGGAGCCGATGTTGCAATGACGCACCATATGGCCAGATTTTCCGCACTTGAAACATTTAATGACACCATCGCTTTTCTTTTGTGCTCCATTCAAGGCTTCCAGAACTTTGTTGATTTTTTCGACCAAGTCTGATGTCTCCTTTTCCACATGGCGAACCTTGTTATCTGGTTTACATAAAATCGAGGCTGTCTCTTGTAATAAAGCGTGTGATACCGTCTCTGCGAATGTCCTTTTGGGGTTTGCATATGCGGCTCGCTTCGTGTCTACATCCATTATTCCATTTATGAATCTTTGGATCTTTACCCTCTCGATGTATTCCACGGGTGCATCTGCGTTCGCCAAATGAGCTAACCTCTCAATGTCCCATGCAAAATCCTGCAATGTCTCATTAGCCTTCTGGAAGCGATTCTGTAGCTCTATTTGATGTATCTGCCTTCTATGCTCGCTGCCGTAACGTCTTTCAACGGCTCCCATCAACGCTTCATAGTTGTTTCTTTCAGCGTCCGGAATAGTCTGTAAGATTTCGGCTGCAGGTCCTTTCAATGACACAAATAAAGCAGCGACTTTGTCCTCAGCGCCCCAGTTGTTCACAGCTGCTGTCTTCTCAAATTGTAGCTTAAATATCTGGAAAGGAACAGAACCGTCAAAGGATGGGGTTTTTACCTTGGGCGTGCTTGTGGAAACACTTGGACGATTCAGCTGCAACTCCTGGATACGAGATTTTAACGCATCCACCTCGGCTTCGATCTTATCCTGTCGTCCACTGACAACTTCTAGCTGCGATGAGACTCTTTGCTCTTGTGCCTCTAGTTTTAACGTTATGCGTGTTTCCTGTTCCATCAACTCTTCCTTGATCTGTGACGCCATGTATGCCTTCTGTTCTTCTAACTGAGATGCCATGCTTGATGTTATGTTGTTTGACATTTGAGCCAAGGCAGCCAATAAAGAGTTTGTGTCCACATTTGCCACTGAACCCGGAGTATCCTTTTGCTCTTCTATTTTCGTCGCTCCCTCTTCCGAAAGCTGAAAAACATGATCGTCAACATTGATTTCCTCTGCTTCCATAGCCTCTCGCAACCGTGATTGTAGCTCTGCTTTATTGCCTGTTGTTGACAATCCACGTCGTTCCAACTCGTTTTTGAGTTGCTGGATCTTCAACTCATTCAACTTTGCCATGTCCTTGTTATCCTTAAAATGTCCTTGTTATCCTTTTCAATGTCCTTGTTATCCTTTTCAATGTCCTTGTTATCCTTTTCAATGTCCTTGTTATCCTTTTCAATGTCCTTGTTATCCTTTTCAATGTCCTTGAATTTATTTAACAATACCGCTTCTGACACCAATTGTGACGAATTCGATGATTCCTTGATTATTTTCCCTGAGTTCGATCACTGTACGTTAAATAAAACACTCCGATTCTGCTTAATAAATAGTACGCTTTATTTACTACTAAAAACCGTAGTACAATATCGCGGGTTAACTCACTGTTCAGTACTTCACTGTACAACACTTGAAAATAAACTGATTGATTTGCGTTGTCTTTGCGCGGTTTATATACCCTAGCAGACAGCAGCATCACAACCTAGAAATGTCTACACCTTTCTGGTTTATTCGTGCAACAGTGTTCTCGAAGCGTTTATCTATCGTCATCTCCTCTTTGTGCCACAATCGTAAACACGCGAGCTGCCTCTCCCTCTCTCGCTCTCACGTCATGTATGTAAAGAGCTGTAGTTGTGGTAGTGACGCTAGTGGTGGAAGATGAGCGATTCTTGATAACATTCGCCACAGTATGTTGGCGCATGTGGAGGCCATTTTTCTGTTATTTATGAGCGTTTGGGGTATTGAACTTGAAAATTTTATATGTACCTACCCAGCGTTGCTTTATATAAGTAAAGCTGTTTTAAGCGTTCAGCAGAATCAATCCGTGACGTACGTCACGTACGTCGAAATAACTGACAGCAAAGTAGACTGCGGATGTTTGTATGCGTAACGCCAGATAAGACGGATACGTCAAAGTAGAAATTGCTCTAAAATTGACGTACGTGACGCAGCTGACGTATTGGCGGACTGATTCTGCCGAAAGCTTTAAAGGGAAACGTCCGGCTTGTCGCTGCCAAATTGCTTATGAAAAACAAGAAATTCTTTTTTTTTTGTATTTTAGTGATCATTTAGTGTTGATATGCTTGGAAAAAATTAGATAAATTACACACACTCATATTTTGAAGGGCCAAAAATAGTTTTCACTGTTGCCTGCCCACCTAATTTTTCGCAGAAACCACGCGCAGTAAATTACACTTAATAAATATGAATTGTTTTCGTGTCTTATTTTTAGGCAGACAAATGTGTTAAATGATATGTTTTTCATTTTGCTTTCAACATTTTATGATATATAGAGCGAGATCCCAGAGCCTAAAAGCGTCACTTATTTTATAATGGATGAAACCAACACCGATCGATAGTCCTCCCCGAATCTAGAAAGAATGTGAAAATTTTAAAGCTGTACCTATGACAAGGGCCTAGGAATCCGGGGTCAAAGTCGCCAAAAAATGACCCTAACTTCACTTATTTTATAATGGATGATTTTCACATATTTGACGTAGATTATCACCCCGCGTCAGTATCAAGTGTTGTTAGACCCGTACCAGTGACAAGGCTCCAGCCAGACACCCCCAGTTCGCGGATTTTCCTATAGAAATTTTTTCTGTTTTACCAATTTCACGCAATTGGGCCACTTTGGCTGCTTTTAACTACCCAATATTTTCCCATTTTTTGTAGAACACTACCCTAAAGTAGTATCAGGAATTTTTAGACTTCGTCCCATGGCAAAAACTTCAGCCAGACACCTCAAAACTCGGGAAATTTCACTAATTTTTACTGCGCTTTCACATGTTTAGGCGGATTTGACCAACTTTGGCCTCTTTTAAATAACAGATCTTTACACATGTGTCGTAAAATGCTACCCTTAAGTAGAATGAAGCATTTTCATACATGATCCCATGGAAAAAACTTCAGCCAGACACCTGAAAGTTCGAGAACTTTTATTTTCCTATTAATTTGCTTTCTCTTGTTTGTCCCACTTTTACTAATTTTAAATGATAGATCTTTTCACATGTGTCGTAGGACACTACCCTTAAGTAGTTTCAGTAATTTTTAGACCTCGTCCCATGGCAAAAACTTCAGCCAGACACTTCAAAACTCGGGAAATTTCACTAATTTTTACTGCGCTTTCACATGTTTAAGTGGATTTGACAAACTTTGACTACTTTTAAATAGCAGATCTTCACACATGTGTCGTAAAATGCTACCCTTAAGTAGAATCAAGCATTTCCAGACATCATCCCACGGCAAAAACTTCAGCCAGACACCTCAAAGTTCGGGAACTTTTATTTTCCTATTAATTTGCTTTCTCTTGTTTGTCCCACTTTTACAACTTCTAAACAACGGATCTTTTCAGATGTTTCGTAGGACAGTACCCTTAAGTAGTTTCAGTCATTTCTAGACTTCGCCCCATGGCAAAAACTTCAGCCAGACACCTCAAAGCTCGGGATTTTCACTAATTTTTACAGAGATTTCACTTGTTTCAGCAGGTTTCTCCAACTTTGTCCTCGTTTAAACGGCGGATCTTTACACATGTGTCGTATAACACTACCCTTAAACAGTATCAGGCATTTCCGGACTTCATTCCATGAAAAAAACTTAAACCAAACAACCCAAAGCACGGGAACTTTTCATCATTTTTACTGTGCTTTCACATGGTCAAATGGGTTTACCCAACTTTGGCTGCTTTTAAATGGCGGATCGCTACAAATGTATCGTATAACACTACTATTAACTAATATTAGGCATTTTGAGACTTCGCCCCATGACAAAAACTTCAGCCAGACACCTCAAAGCTGAGGAAATTTCATAATTCTTGCTGCGAATTCACATGTTTAACTGCGTTGGTCTAACTTTGGCTGCTTTTAAAGGGTAGATAATTTCACATGTGTCATAGAAGACCACCCTTAAGTGGTATCAGGTACGTTTTGACTTCGCCCCATGTCAAAAACTTCAGCCAGACACCTCAAAACTGAGGAATTTTTATAATTCTTACTGCACTTTCACATGTTTAAGCGAATTTGTCCAACTTTGGCTGTTTTTGAAAGACAGATCTTTGCACATGTGTCGTGGAACACTATCTCCAAGTAGTATCAGGCATTTTTATACTTCATCCCATGGAAAAAACTTCAGCCAGGCACCTCAAGCCTGAGGAATTTTCATAGTTCTTACTGCTTTTTCACATGTTTTAATCGGGTTGGTCCAACTTCGGCTGCTTTTAAAGAGCAGATCTTTTCACATGTGTCATAGAAGACCCCCTTAAAGAAGGATCGGCTATTATTATACTTCGCCTCATGTCAAAAACTACAGTCAGACACCTCAAAACTGAGGAATTTTCATAATTATTACTGCGATTTCACAGGTTTAAGCGAGTTGGTCCAACTTTTGCTGTTCGTAAAGGGCATATCTTCACACATGTGTCATAGAAGACCACCTTAAAGAAGTATCGGGTATTTTTTATACTTTTCCCCATGTCAAAAATTTCAGCCAGACACCTCAAAACTGAGGAATTTTCATAATTCTTACTGCGATTTCAAAGGTTTAAGCGAATTCGTCCAACTTCGGCTGCTTTTAAAGAGCAGATCTTTTCACATGTGTTATAGAAGACCCCCTTAAAGAAGGATCGGCTATTTTTATACTTCGCCCGATGTCAAAAACTACAGTCAGACACCTCAAAACTGAGGAATTTTCATAATTCTTATTGCGATTTCACAGGTTTAAGCGAGTTGGTCCAACCAGGTACTTTTAGACTTCGCCTTATGACAAATACTTTAACCAGACACCTTAAATCTGGGTAGTTTTCATAATTCTTACTGTGCTTTCGATTGTTTAAGCAGGTTTGACTATTTTTAAAAGGCGAATATTTACACATGTGTCGTAGAACGCAACTCTTAAGTGATATCAGGCATTTTTGGAGATCTTCCCATGACAAAAACTACATCCAAACACCTCAAAGCTCGAGTTTTTTTTCGCAATTGATCTCTCCATAGGACATGATCAAGCAAATTAGAACAGTTCAGCCCATACAAAGTGTTCAGATGTGGAATTTGTTGCATTTCAGACAATGTCACTCTTATGTCGCTACCCTGCAGCGAAAGCAACTAGTTGAAAACTACTTTACAACTAGTTGGTGCACCGGGCTTATATGGAACAAAGACAGAACACTGACTAGTTGGGCCCGGTGTTCTGTCTTTTTTCCATATAAGCAACTGGTATTTTTTACGTGTTGATGTCCTACAAGATGTCAATTGTCAGATTCGACCAGAATATATCAGTTATTTACTAGTCAGGAAATACCAGTTTCATGCTAGTTGTAAGATACCAGTTCCATACTAGTTCATCCTGGACTTTATTTTCATGTTTATTCTTAAGAAAGCAGCGGCTATTTGTATTTACCCTATCACGAAAAAGTATCTATGAATTATAAGAGAAAACGAAACGAATGAATTTTGTTTTTATTCAACTGGTATAATTTCATCCAGAAAAATCTAGTTGTATACTAGTATGGAATGGATATTTCCTGACTAGTATGGGTTCAGCCGGAAAATTCTATTTGTATACTGGTATAAAATGGATATTTCCTGACTAGTATGAGTTCTGCCAGAAAATTATAGTTATATACTAGTATTTTTCTGATTAGTTTGAGGTTTCGCTGCAGGGAACTCGCTTAAACCTGTGAAATCGCAGTAAGAATTATGAAAATTCCTCAGTTTTGAGGCTGGCTGTAGTTTTTGACATGGGGCGAAGTATACAAATACCCGATGCTTCTTTAAGGTGGTCTTCTATGACACATGTGTGTAGATATGCCCTTTACGAACAGCAAAAGTTGGACCAACTCGCTTAAACCTGTGAAATCGCAGTAAGAATTATGGGTATTACTTTCCTTTAGGGGTCAACTGCTAATAAATTAGCTAAAATTATGTGATATAGCTCAAAAGACGGGGTTCGCCCTCATGATCATGAATCCGGAAGCGCTTTTTTAATATTTAGCTTCTCTGCAGAGATATTTGCAATCAAAGTTTCAAGTTTTCATGTGGTTGTTGTAATTTTATTAGACTGTCCCTAAAAACGTGCAAAAAAAGTCCCGCCGTGGCGGTAGCCACGGTTATGTCACACGTCCGGACTTGGGATGGCGTAGCCCAGGGTTATTTTTTATAAGCGCGGCCGAAGGCCGCCAGCTCAGAAAGGTGTTTCGCACATAAATACCATGGATTCCGCCCCAATTTTGGTATCGGACCCGGGTCATTTTTCGGTTTTTTGACCATAACTTTTCACTAAAACAAAAAATTAAAAAAGCGCTTCCGGATTCGTGATCCTGAGGCCAAAACCCGTCTTTTGAGCTATCTCCCATAATTTTAGCTAATTTATTAGCAGTTGACCCCTAAAGGAAACTAATACCGAATTATGAAAATTCCTCAGTTTTGAGGTGTCTGACTGTAGTTTTTGACATGGGGCGAAGTATAAAAATACCCGATACTTCTTTAAGGGGGTCTTCTATGACACATGTGAAAAGATCTGCTCTTTAAAAGCAGCCGAAGTTGGACCAACCCGATTAAACATGTGAACAAGCAGTAAGAACTATGAAAATTCCTCAGCCTTGAGGTGTCTGGCTGCAGTTTTTTCCATGGGATGAAGTCTAAAAATACCTGATACTACTTGAAGATAGTGTTCCACGACACATGTGTAAAGATCTGCCTTTCAAAAATAGCCAAAGTTGGACAAACTCGGTTAAACATGTGAAAGTGCAGTAAAAATTATAAAAATTCCTCAGTTTTGAGGTGTCTGGCTGAAGTGTTTGACATGAGGCGAAATCTAAAAGTAACTGATACTACTTAAGGGTGGTCTTCTATGACACATGTGAAAAGATCCGCTCTCTAAGAGCAGCCGAAGTTGGACCAACCCGATTAAACATGTGAAAAAGCAGTAAGAACTATGAAAATTCCTCATGCTTGAGGTGTCTGGCTGAAGTTTTTTCCATGGGATGAAGTATAAAAATGCCTGATACTACTTGGAGATAGTGTTCCACGACACATGTGCAAAGATCTGCCTTTCAAAAACAGCCAAAGTTGGGCAAACTCGCTAAAACATGTGAAAGTGCAGTAAGAATTATAAAAATTCCTCAGTTTTGAGGTGTCTGGCTGAAGTTTTTGACATGGGGCGAAGTCAAAAAGTACGTGATACCACTTAAGGGTGGTCTTCTATGACACATGTGAAATTATCTGCCCTTTAAAAGCAGCCAAAGTTAGAGCAACGCAGTTAAACATGTGAATTCGCAGCAAGAATTATGAAATTTCCTCAGCTTTGAGGTGTCTGGCTGAAGTTTTTGTCATGGAGCGAAGTCTAAAAATGCCTAATATTAGTTAATAGTAGTGTTATACGATACATTTGTAACGATCCGCCATTTAAAAGCAGCCAAAGTTGAGTAAACCCATTTGACCATGTGAAAGCACACTAAAAATGATGAAAAGTCCCCGTGCTTTGGGTTGTTTGGCTTAAGTTTTTTTTCATGGAATGAAGTCCGGAAATGCCTGATACTGTTTAAGGGTAGTGTTATACGACACGTGTGTAAAGATCCGCCGTTTAAACGTGGACAAAGTTGGAGAAACCTGCTGAAACAAGTGAAATCTCTGTAAAAATTAGTGAAAATCCCGAGCTTTGAGGTGTCTGGCTGAAGTTTTTGCCATGGGGCGAAGTATAGAAATGACTGAAACTTCTTAAGGGTAATGTCCTACGAAACATCTGAAAAGATCCGTCGTTTAGAGGTTGTAAAATTGGGACAAACAAGAGAAAGCAAATTAATAGGAAAATAAAAGTTCCCGAACTTTTAGGTGTCTGGCTGAAGCTTTTGCCATGGGATGATGTCTGGAAATGCTTGATTCTACTTAAGGATAGCATTTTACGACACATGTGTGAAGATCTGCTATTTAAAAGTAGTCAAAGTTTGTCAAATCCACTTAAACATGTGAAAGCGCAGTAAAAATTAGTGAAATTTCCCGAGTTTTGAGGTGTCTGGCTGAAGTTTTTGCCATGGGACGAGGTCTAAAAATTACTGAAACTACTTAAGGGTAGTGTCCTACGACACTTGTGAAAAGATCTATCATTTAAAATTAGTAAAAGTGGGACAAACAAGAGAAAGCAAATTAATAGGAAAATAAAAGTTCTCGAACTTTCAGGTGTCTGGCTGAAGTTTTTTCCATGGGATGATGTCTAGAAATGCTTGATTCTACTTAAGGGTAGCATTTTACGACACATGTGTAAAGATCTGTTATTTAAAAGAGGCCAAAGTTGGTCAAATCCGCTTAAACATGTGAAAGCGCAGTAAAAATTAGTGAAATTTCCCGAGTTTTGAGGTGTCTGGCTGAAGTTTTTTCCATGGGACGAAGTCTAAGAATTCCTGATACTACTTGAGGGTAGTGTTCTACAAAAAATGGGAAAATATTGGGTAGTTAAAAGCAGCCAAAGTGGCCCAAATGCGTGAAATTAGTAAAACAGAATAAATTTCCATAGGAAAATCCGCGAACTGGGAGTGTCTGGCTGGAGCCTTGTCACTGGTACGGGTCTAACAACACTTGATACTGACGCGGGGTGATAATCTACGTCAAATATGTGAAAATCATCCATTATAAAATAAGTGAAGTTAGGGTATTTTTTTGGCGACTTTGACCCCCGATTCCTAGGCCCTTGTCATAGGTACAGCTTTAAAATTTTCATATTCTTTCTAGATTCGGGGAGGACTATCGATCGGTATTGGTTTCATCCATTATAAAATAAGTGACGCTTTTAGGCTCTGGGATCTTGGTCTAATATTTTTGCTCCCATATTAGTCAATTTGCCTTTTAAGCGCGTGTGCTCCGTTTCGGCTCTGACTTAGTCACTACTGAGTGATGCTCTAATGTAGTGTCACTAACTATATATGGACTAAACTATATTTTCGGCTCTTATAATTAATTTATGTGCAAAAATAAATGTTATTAATAGCATATCCAATTCAAATGTGTGGCACAACAAAGCGCGTGAAACTATAAAAAGAAAAATGTTACACTTCTAGTTTCAATATGGCATCATTGAAATCAATAAATTAAAATCTAATGAGTTCATGCGCAGAAAAATGTATTACTCATTTTAAAATGAGTGCGTAATTCATCAGTAAATAATATAAACACTTATTTATAATGCTAAACATCCGCGCTTTACCTTATACTTTTCTTATTGTGTTGGTACAGGAACACACTTTGTGGTTCCAGGCATGGGCGTTGCTGTTGCGCTGGAACAATATGTGTAGCAGCAATATTTCGTTCGCAAAAATAGCTGTTATAGGTTAGTTTTCGTAGAGTGGAAATTTCGTGCCTCTATCTCAGAGGCGCTTGATGGTATAGGCAGACGTGAGACATCACCTTAGCTTTAACTCCTAGTATTGCATAGGACCACATATGTACAATGTGTCAGCTGCCGAAGCAGAGGTTTTGAAGTTAACTTCTTAGGCGGCGATATGAATTTTGAGAAAATGGCTGATGATGCAACAGAAATTATGCACCGGTAATATAAATTGTAGACTACTTTCAGGCGTGTTTTGCAGACTTTCAGGCGTAGACGATTTTCACCACGATGTTTAGCTGTGAAAACCAAATAGGAGGTGAAATTCTAGGATCTAGTTAACATTGCACAAATTGTAATAGTTAGGCCGAGCAGAATTTATGGGTGTTGCCACTTATATCGGTTTACAGGGCTGCCACCTATCTCAATTTTTTTTTAAATATAGAGCAAGATATGCCAATATGGGTATCAAATGAAAGGTTTTTTCGACCGTATCCCAAATAAGATAATTTTAAGCAGGGTTGCCACCTAACCGCAATTTATTTAATTTTTCGTATATCTCGGGAACTGCTTGGCCGCTTTGGATAAAATTTGGCATATAGACAAAGAGATTATATACCTGGGTGTTGCCATTTATGGCGGTTTACAGGGCTGCCACCTATCCCAAATTTTATGCCAGTATGGGTATCAAATGAAAGGTATTTTCGGCCGTATTCTAAATACATATGACAATTTCACGCAGGATTGCCCCTTGAGGTTGCCACCTAACCGCAATTTACAACCCCTTTTACAACTCTCCCTCCCATCTTTCTTCGCCTTCACACTATCTCCCTACCTTTTTCTCTTCATTCCCCTCTTTCCTTCTACCACGCCCCTCTTCCTCTATATCCCATTCGTATTGGCCTCTGTTAATTTAGGCATAATTCTACCCACGTGCCGAATTTGAAGGAAAACGCACCATGTATAAGATATTTTCGAATTGATCGGTTCCCCGGTCCACTTCCCGGAAGTACGAAATCGTGAATGTAACCCATTATCGAATACACCTTATTCATACATATTTCGTTATTTCTGAATTTAAGAAGTTAACTTCTTTCACGTGTACTGGCTACACGCGGTTATTTTTTGGTGCTTTGCTTCATTACGAAGTGTACTTCTTCAGCCTTTGTGGTCCCTAATCTGGGAGGCATTCCCCTATCAGCCAACACGGGGTGTAAAGATGCATGGAAATTTAGCGACGCGATAGCAGCGGTAACCCTGCCGCGAAAGCAACTAGTTGAAATCTACTTTACAACTAGTCGGTGCACCGGGCCCAACTAGTCAGTGTTCTGTCTTTTTTTCATATAAGCAACTGGTATTTTTTACGTGATGATGTCCTACGAAATGTCAATTGTCAGATTTCGACCAGAACATACCAGTCATCTACTAGTCATGATATACTAGAATTATACTAGTTGCAAAATACCACTTCCATACCAATTCAACCTGGACTAGGATGATTTCCATAAAATGAACTAGTCCCCATACTATTCCAGAAAGGGCTAGTATGAAATATACTACTCCCATACTAGTCGAAAAAGCATCTATGAATTAAAAGAGAAAAAAGAAGCAAACGAAACGCATGAATTTTCTATTTTTTAACTGGTATGATTTCATCCAGAAAAATCTAGTTGTAGACTAGTATGAAATGGATATTTCCTGACTAGTATGAGTTCTGCCAAAAAATTATATGTAGTTGTATACTAGTATTTTTCTGACTAGTTTGAGGTTTCGCTGCAGGGAAGCGACGCGATAAAAGTATAAATACGTATTACCGATGTGCAACTTCTGGTACTAGCCCGATTGTACCTACGCCGAAATTTTGCCCCCGTGCCATCTTTCGGTCGTGAATGTTAGTCGCCTCTCACGACAGGCACATCTTACCGTGCGTATATTCGTTGCTGCTCTTTGTGGCACCTCTTGTCCCAAATGGGTTAATGTGAGGAGCATGTCCCCTTGAAAATATATACAAATTGCGTCTGAGAACAAAACTTGGTAGCACTGTTGTCTATCAAGCTTTAGAATTCGAATCAACTTCAGTTGAATCCCAGTCTGCAAAATACGCTTTCGAACACAGGGTTGCAGTTCGCTAGAGTCTTTGATTGACTTTTACTTGATAGTCTTCTAACTGGGGACCTTGGAACTTGACTGTTTTCTTAATGAGTAGCTAGAACATTATCTTAAGTCAGCGAGGTCTATTTTGTGTATTTAATATTTTCTACCGCTCGTAAACATGTGCGAATACTTTGAAGATTACTATCGTAGAGCGCAAGATCACGCATCCAGTCTTGCATACGACATCAACTTTGAGTACAGATTCCAACTTATAGAAATGTGTTCCCCAAAGTAAATTATATTATTTTTCTATTTTACAGCATTTGGTTCTGAAAAATGTAAAAGGTAATCGAAAGTGTGAAGCCACTAGACCGAGAGTGCTAAACACGCAATATTACCTGTTGAGTAATACAACGGCACTACGAAAAATACACACAATAAAGGAGATATTAGAAAAGTATTAAAAATTAAATTTAATAAAATAAAATTAAAATATAAAAAAATTTAATTGAAACCAAAATTTTGAAGAAAAGTGTTATTAATTAGCACCGGTGAAACGAAAACCAAAAAATAAATAAATACAACAAATAGGTTTACGCGAAATAAAACCAAAAAAAGTTACTAAAAATGCACACAAATTAATATTCCAAAGGAAAAGCGAATTTATAATTAATTTCGACAACCAACAAAACCAACATTTAGTCAACTCAATAAACGAAAAAAAGTAGAAAAGGCACAAACAAAGGAAAAAAAACACCATGAATTGCGTCGCAATACCGCCACCGGAAGAGAAACAACAACCGACATTGCAAATTTTGCATAACGAACTGGTGTTGCCACCACCACCACCATCAACATCCAGCACACATCATGCAGCCACACCGGATGTTAGTGGCAAAGCTTCAAAATCACAATCTTTACAACGCGCCACCACACATCACCTGTATTGTCGTTCGTTGGAGAAGGAGCGCGGTGATCGGCGCACCTCATCGCGAGGTCTAGCTTCATGTTTGCGCGGCGAACGCGATGAAGTGGTTAGCGATTATCGTGCATTGCGTCCTCGTGTGCCGCAAATCGATTTGCCGACAACGGTTGTGATTGGTCAGGCAGGCGGTGGAAGTGGTGTTGGTGCTGCTGGTGGTGGTGCTAATACTAGTGGTGCTGGTGGTAACAATGGAGCTGCGGATGCGGGCAATGCTGATGCGAGTGGCAGGAGTAAGTTTATATTATTGTAATAGTTAATATGATAAATTGTCTGTGAGTTGGTGAGGAGAAAGTGTAATTTAGGGTGCTATCAAATGTGTTTGAAATTCCCAACCATGTTATAAAATGTTTACCATTTATCGTTTCCTAAACAAATCTAAATCGCGCTGCCAGTGACCTCTTGCTAACTGCTAGAATTTTTATAGCGGAAATATTCTTTTACAGAGTTGAAATTGCTACTCCAAAGCCATTATCAAATTATTTTGTTGTTCTACAAACGAATTGTTGTTCAATTAAAATCAATTAGAAAGTGGCAGATAACAAAATCTATTGCTACCCTTTTATTACTTGAACAGATCTTATCGGTTCTTAAACCTTATTGCTCGTTCGTTATTTTGAAAGCTTTCGTAGCCATTCAATTGAAGGAAAGAGATGTGAGGAGTGAAAAGTTTAGTATGTCAGTAAAACTGAGTGGTGTAAGCAGTCTTAAGAGATCATTTAGACAGCGGGAGCTAATAAGGGATGGGGAGTGTTGAGGAAGAGAAATAGGAAAAAGAATAAGTGGAATAGACATAGGTAAAGTAGGAATAGGAATAGAATAGGATTACCTGGGAAATAGGAGGATATAGTGTAACAGATAGAGAAAAATATAAAAAAGGAGAATGGAAGAGGCAGCAGGAGCTGACGTAGGACGAGGTTGAGGGAAGTTGTAAGTAACTTTTCACCCACAACAACTTTCCATGGCTGACACATCAGCTTTTGAGCTCTATAGAAAGAAGACCTTCCACGCAGTTCAGAGGACTCTCACCTCTTATAACCTTACAATCGGAACTGAGCTGGGAATTGGGTCAAATAGGAACTGAGTTTTCAGTAGACGGGACTGGGTGATTCCAAACATTCTAGAGGACTTTCGTTTATTTAAAACATACAGTCGTCTACTCTACAGAGTAAAATCACTACACCACATTCCAGATCATTACTTTTTCACCTTTTCTTATCAACTAAGAAACCTCTAGCATAATTTTTCTTTCTATTTTATTTTATTTTTTGTACTATTCCATGTCATTCACCGTAAAAATAGTCACCCAAGTGTCTAGCCATACTACAATAGTTTACAGTGCAAACTTTACACAGCTGATGACGTTTGAGTTCACTTCATGGTTGTAGACATTCCTTATTCTACAAATACTTGTCTTGTCTTTCAAAGTTGAATATTGCTGCAACAAAGAAAATGATTTGTAGTCAATTTTACAATACCAAAAAAAAAATATCAAAACATTTATTAAAAGACAGACATATATCTATATTTATAGATATTCGTACAAACTATTTGACAGTTCGATGAGTGCACCAGTGCGATTATTTACCAAGCGCGCGCCAAATTTGGTTAGCTATCGGCTGCCGGCAAAAAAGAAACAGGAATTCAAAAAAATATTCAAATTGTGCAAATGAGTTCATCACGAATTAATTTCTTTTATGGTGCTGAGAACCTTCCTTATGCGGTGAAGTGTGTGTGTGTGTGCACATTCATGTGTGTCGCATGTGTTTAACACTCTCGGCCAAGAAATTTGCGATCATAAAGCTGCGACCCTGAACTCTGCTAGACACTTGTTGAAAATATTTATGACATTTTATTTTACAATGCTTTTTTTGATGTTTTTTTTCTTCTTGTGTTCCGTTATTGTTGACGCTATACCTAATAAGTAAGGAAGTTCAAGTTCTGCTGGTAAAAGCAACATTCCAAATTTTTTAGAAAACAAAATGTTTTTCCAAAAATGATTGCCCCTCGGCAATGGTTTGGCAAACTCCCCGGGGGTATATCTGCCATGAAAAGCTTATCAGAAAAAATTCATCTGCTTTGCAGGTGCCGTTTGGAATCGGCAACAAACTGTCAAACGCAGTCTATAAAGAACTTTCAAAAAAGCACACCACAAATTGGACGAAAAGCTCGGCACACAAATCTTTTTAGAGGTTGTCAAACTTGTTGGTATATCGCCGCTATGAGTTTTTTTTTATTGTCCTAAGCGCAACTGGGTATATAATTATACAGTTTTGTTTGTTCTTAAAAAATAAATTCTGCTAAAGATATTTCAAATATTTTTTGCAAAATTCATTCACAGATTTTTCAGATGCTCATTAAAAAAAGATCTTATAAATTAAATCCAAAAAAAAATTGTTATAACATGTTTAATTTGTTTTGGTAAAATTTTTTCTTTTAAAATAAATAAAAAAAATGGTTTTTCATTTTTTGTTAAAAATATTTAAATTTTTCTATTATTTTCATTCACAGATTTTTTAGAACTTCATTAAAAAGATCCCATTAATTTTTCAAGTTTTTTTGTATTCCATATGTTTTTTAAACACAAAACTTTTTAACTTTTTTGTTCAGTTATTTCCCGTAAAAACAAAGCAAGAGACATTTCCGTGTTTACATTTCAATTCAACGTTTAATTTGCATTTTTTTCTTTTGATTTTTTTGTTGAAAATATTTCACAATTTATTTTTTCAATTCATGTTTTAGATTTTAATCTGAAAAAAAAAAAAAAATTAATTTTTTTTTTATTTTCTCCCAAAAACTGGTTCTAAGTTTTTTGGCAACATTTTTTATTTAAATTCGCATTTTTTTGCCACATGCTCGATATTTTCTCTGTTCATATTTTTTACGATTCAATCAATCGTTTTATCAGTGTTTATACAAATTTTTTAAAGCTTGTTTTTAATTCAATTTTTTTCTTGAACTTAAATTAAAATTTTGATTTAACTTTTTTTAATCAATTTTTTTCTTCTTAGATAAAAATATAAATTTGCATGTTCTTATTTTCTACTTTAATCGATCATTTCATTTGCAGTTTTTTTATTGTTGAAAATTTCCATTTAAATTTTTTATCCAATTTTAAAAGTTTATTGAACACAAAAATATTTGATATATTTTTTTAAACTTAAAAACTTTCTTAAAAAAAAAATTTTTTTTTAATTTTGGTCACCTGCTAGCTATTTCCTCATTCTGTTCTTTTTTTTCTATATTTGCGATTTCATCTTCCTATTTGCATTTAAAATACATTTTCTTTTTGGTTAAATTTTTTTTTGTACTTACGTAGCCACATTTGCTTATTTCGCTTGTCCGCCAGCATTTTTGTAAATTTTTGTTTTTTTTAACAAATTTTAAAATTAGCTTACACACATTTGTTTGGCAAATTATTCATGAAATAAATATTTTTAAAAACTTTGTACCAAATGCATTTACTATTTATTTTCCGCATGAACTACTTTTTGTCTTGAGCATATGTATGTATGTGTGCAGTGGTGTAGATGAAAAAGGGGTAGGTAGAGTTTAAAAGCCCAGACTTTTTTTCGATTTCAAAAGTCAGCCGGAGGACTATTTTTTGTGTGGAGAATTAACTCTTTACTGTCGAAGAGAAACCACTGCCCAGACTAACACAATATAACCCAATTGAAGACCATGGGTCCCTTCTTAAAATAATTTTAGTCACGCCTTTGTATCTGTGAGTACGCTCTCACTATTTCTCATTGAACAAAGCACATTTACGAATTGTGAATTGCCAACAGCAATTTGCTTTACATACTAACAAGAAGCTGTACAAAGATATTTACACATTCAGGCTGCTGCCAAAATTTCTGATGACCTAATTTTATGGCATCTTGAGGGTTGTGTTTTAGAAAATTATTTTAAGCGGATATATGTAGGTAAACTATTATTTTTTGGGTTTCATTCTATTAAGTAATCTATGAATTGGGTTGTAGGGAAGTCTGAGTTTTTTACATTTATTTTGAGAATTCCACTAGATGGCGAATGGAAAACTCACTTTTAATTCCTTGAGATTACATAATATTAACGGAAATCTCCGCTAGGTGGAGCCCTTGTCGATTTAACTAAACACTTCGTAATAATGGATGGATTCTGAGCTCATTTAATAGATGATCGAGTAAAGTTCAAGTCTGATCTCATAGACTTTTATATTGTAGCTGTATTAACTACATTCAATCCCTTGCCTCCGACTAAAGTAATTTGCATCGATTATTATTTCAACACTCTGAAACATTTATATAACTGCAACTAAAATAAATTTACAACTTTGCCAATGACAACACACATAGATCTCAGATAAACCCTAACTTAAATTGGTTTTAAACCGTAAATACGAATTACTAAAATTGTTTTACACATATTACGAGTCTCGTACAACTTCCCCCTTTCTACGTGAGCAATTGTGTTAATCATGCTAATTTCAATGTTCAACAAATAAGTGGCTTCAAATTTGTACGAAAACAAAAAAAAAACTGAAAATTGAAACAACTTAACAATGAGCGTAATTGATGTAAGCAAATTTGCGCCATTTTTTTGGTGTAACTTTCAAAAAACTTGACAAGGTGATATGGAAAATAGTGTTCAAAATAAAATAACATGACCTAACATGGCAATCTTAATATGACATAACGTTTTAAAAACATAGCATAGAATAGTTACTAAACACAACATCAAAACATAATGTAACACTAAATAAACATAATGTGGCAAAATATGAACTAACTAAACGCAAGACAACATAACATAACAAAATAAAAAATAACACAATTTAACATAGCATTACGTAACATAAAATACCAAAATATACATAACATAATGTAATATAGCGTAATTTAACGAAACATGATGTAACATAACGCAATGTAACGTAACATAACACTAGCATAGCATACATACATATAACACTAAACATAGCACAATATAACATATTGAAATATAATGTAGCAAAGAAACACAATAGAACATTGCCACAGCACAACAAAATAATTATGAAAGAACATAGCATGACACAACATAATATAACATGATATACATAACATAACATAGCATAGTCAAAAAACCCAAAATCAGTCCTTACAGGAAAAAATATTTTAAATTCAGATATACAACATAACATAACACTAACATAGCATGACATAACATAATGCAACACTACATAATATATCACTGCATAACACAACACTATTCCAAACAAAAATATATGAAAGATCATAGCAAGACTGGACATAACACAACATAGCCTAAAAAAACCAACTAAATCAGCCTTAACCAAAAAAATGCATTTTAAAATCAGTCAACTGCCAAACTAACTGTAAATCTCCTTGCCCGCATAACCTCGCATTAAATTTTCACTAATGTGCTTGTAATTGACGCTTTCTGTGTGAGAAATGCTCATTAGCCAGAGAGGCTAAAAAGAAAGCTAAAAAAAAATTTAACTTGCAAGTCAAAAAAATTTAACTTAAAGAATTTAAGAAGCAAAACCAAAGAAAATAAAGTAAAAGTAAATCGAAGCTAAGTACTAGCTTTCGCCAAAGTTGCAAAATAAAACAGAAAAGTTGCTAATGGAGACGTCTTCGCACAGTCGATGAGGTTTCTTTTCCTTTTGAAGCCGTTATTCCTATTTGCGAAAGCTCTGGGATCCATGCAATGTCTCCCGAGGAGTACTGAGGCGACAAAACTAATCGACAAACGGTTGCAGACAAAAACCAATATTTTCTACAACTAAGTTCTGATCCAAGTTCCCCCCTTCAGGGTGGTTTAGTCAATAATGCGCCACAGAAAATTTCTGGAAACGACACCTTCTGCCACTTGCGCGACTACCTCGGGAATGATTTGTTCGAACACGTCGAGCCTTTATGGCGTGGATTGAAGCTACCTGTTAGGGCAGGCACACCCTACAAAAAGTAGAAGCAGGCACACTCTAACAGAAGTTGGCAAAATTGTCCAGCCTCTCCCAATGTGAACTGAAGAACCATGAAATTACAAAAAATAAAGTCTGCACTTAGTCACATCACATAAAATACTCTGGGCGGGGACCTTTGTTAGCTACGCGAGTTGAGATGCTCTTCAGACCATAGTTAAATGGGCAGCTGTTTTCGCTTACAAATTTTTACTACTTTTTTATCATACACTTTTCTTTTTTGTTGTTATTGGTTTTGTTGTTGCTGCGGCTGCATTTCGCGCTTAAAACAACATTTTTATGGCATTTTCTAAGAAATTTGCCCATTGCATTGTAAATATGTAATAAAAAAACAGCACCAACAGCACCTGAATAGACACCAGCCACTTCATGCAACCAACCATTAAATTATCGAACCCAGCAGCTCATTGTATAATTTAAACTACTCATATAAGCGCCTGCTCGGTCACGCATTTACAACCCTTTAATTTCAAGAGATTTTTGGCGCATTTTTGTTTAGAACTAAACGAAAACAAACAATATTAGCAAGTTTACACTGCATCAAATTTCTTCATTTATCAGCAAAGCAAGGCGATGTTTCTCTCTTTTTCTCTCTTGCGCACTTATACGTCATTTTCACTTTGTATACAAAATATCTAAAAAAAAGATGTACTACCAAGTTAAAAAAATATGTTGTTTGGATTAAGGCCAACCCGCTAATAAAGTTTGGCACAATGCGCAACATGTGTGAGGCACACACCCTGCACTCCCCACCTCTTGCGCCTGTTGTAATTTGTGTAGAATAGTGTGTGCCAATAACGGTATAACACGATGAATTTTATGACTTCCATCATTCAACAGCTGAAACACATCTGCCTATCAGGCAATTGAAGCTTTGGTGTAAACATTTATTGTGCGTTCCACTGACCATAGTACATGTGTCGGCAAAACTAACCTCTAAATGGGCTTTGCCGCCATGGTTTTATTTTTTTATAGAATGAGAGTTTTCATATTTTGTATGTATTCATATTTTTGTTTTGAAAATAGTTCATGCAGTCTTTGGTGCAATGGGGTGCAATGTTTTGTGGTGTTTTGCAATTGCTGGTTGAATGGCATTGCATTTGTAGGTAGATGATCGGTGAAGCTGTGTGCGTTGGTGTTTCAAGGTGAATCTCATAAAAGTAAGAATTCAGAGGCTACTTCATCCGTGTTTTTTCTTAATCTGATTATTTCTGAAAGATCTTGGTTAAGGCACACGGTGATTGCATCTAACAATGAGTTCGACTTCTTTGAATCAACAATAACGAAATAAAAAGATGAATTTTATGACTTATTTCATTCAACAGCTGACACACATCTGCCCATCAGGCAATTTAAGCTTTGGTGTACGCATTTTTGTGTATTCCACTGACTATCAAGCACGTATGGCGCAAAACTAACCTCTAAATGGGCATGTTGGCATGCTTCTTTTTTGGATAGAGTGAGTGTATTCAAATGTTTGTTTCGAAAATAGTTCATGCGGTTTTATGGGTTCTTGGGTGAAATGTTTTGTGGTGCTGAAATTTGCTGCCATTGCTGGTTGAATGGCATTGCTTTTGAAGGTATATTCTGGGGGCAGTTGGGTGCTAGTTTCAAGGTGAATCTCATAAAAGTAAGAGTTTAAAGAT
Organism: Campiglossa producta; assembly: GCA_964058755.1. NCBI lineage: Eukaryota > Metazoa > Arthropoda > Insecta > Diptera > Tephritidae > Campiglossa > Campiglossa producta. Next base: position 17,071,378 of record CAXKVI010000005.1, read on the forward strand.
TTCATTAATTCTGTAAGGCACCCGGTGCTTGTATCTAACAATGAGGGTTACTTTTTTGAGACAACGCTGGCCAATGAATATAGTCTGAGCGATATGACTAGCCACAAGGCGTTTGGTGGTTCAGTGCTATTCAAGGAGTGAGACAAGTGCAAGCAGGTGTGGTGTAATGATTTTTAAAGAGAAGATCTCTGTATGGGGCAGCTGCTACACGAACTCTTTTTAATGAGGGAACTTTGAATACCAAACCTCTGCCCAAGTTTTCTATGACCCAGTCTGTTGGCTGCTACCTGCATTTCCATATTTATCTTCAACTGCAGACAGTCTTTTTATGGCCTTTCCCCACTAAACAAACGCTTGCATGCCATTTTATTTGCATTTCCTTTCAATCATAAACCTAACAGTGTTTAGCAGCGACCTCTTTAACTGCTGTCAGAATTTTTAATAACTCACAAACTGCTTTTCAGTCTTTTTTACTTTGCTGTCGCATATTTTTCAATTGATATTAATTATATGTTAAAATTGTATGTAAATGATACTTAAGCGCATATGAAATGAGGTCATTTGCGCAAAACAAAAGAGAACTTATGATACTGGTGAATGAGTTGTGTAGGAAAATGTGTGAGTGCTTGATGGCATGGAGAGAACGGCGAAATGAGTAAAGTAGTAAGACGCAACGTATAGGGTGCAAAATGATTGGAATTGAGTGGCACTGGTGGAAACGGAACCATCTTTGACATTTTTAACGAAACGAGAATGCAAGAAATTGAAAGAGAGTGAGACTTCTAAAAAAATTCTTAAATGGTGCCGTTCGGAGTCTGCAAAAACTGTAGGTCGGCACAAAAATCTCTTTAAAGGTTATGATTAACCTGTATCGCCACCATAATTTTTTATGGGAAGTTATTGCGTATTCACGTCATTCAGATGTGGAATATTAATATGAATTTGCGAGGGTATCTTCGTTCACAGGACGCTCATGAGGTCAGAGAGCCGAATAGTTTCTCTCAAACAAATAAGAAAGCAGAGAGGGAAAGTCATGACAGATCTATCAACAGATATTTGAACTGTTGAGCTACTGCTCTAATTGCGCTGACTTGATGCCAACCGCACGCCGAAATTTGCTTGATTACCCAGCACTAACGAAAATTAAGTGAAACGACTAGAATCAAAACAAAGTGAAACAAACGACAATGGAACCAACAAAGGAAACGGGAAGTCATTGAACTACAAAAAAAACCAAAAAGAAATTGTTCAACCATTTACTACCGGCACATTGTTAATTGGCATTTCCCTATAACAAACAACAATAAAATGTTCCTCATATGTATCGGCAAATGTTCCTCATTGCTCATATTCGTACATTTCACGATTGTCATAAATGAATAATAATAATAATGTTGTAGGAATATTTGCGCGAGCGCAGCGCGCACTCACCCGCGACCATCACATAACTGCATGCCATATTGAGCTGGTGATGCGGTGATGTGTAGGCGTCAACGACGTATGCCAAGAATAATAAACACCCAACTCATAATAGCTCGAAATGACATAAATACACGTCGTACAAAAAGCCATAATAGCACACGAACAATGACTGATTAGGACTCATTGGCTGGCGGGTTGTAGTCTGCCACAATGCACAGCGTATCCCTGCTATTATTTAGTTGATGTTGCACACGCCATAAAAAGCGCTGGTGAGCCATTACGGTGACTCCCCCACATGCAGCGGTCATACGTTGAAGTGATGTGCTGAGAAGTTCTCAATTTAATTCAATTCGTTTTTTGTTTCCTTTGTCTACTTGCCCATTGCTCATCGTCCATTTCGTGCGGTGCTTTAATTGATTTAAGTGTTCTAAGCTATTATGATCATATAATATTGTGTGTTTCTGTAATTGTGCCTGTGATAAGCTTGAAGGGGGCTGATAGATTAGTATTTTGTTTAAGTAATTAAGAGTTGAAAGGGTCATAGTGTTTGATGGAGCATAAGTTTGTATTTTTTTGTCTACAGTTAGTTAGTTTACTCTGAGGGAGAGTGCCCCGCTGTGTGTGTTCATACTTAAGGTCGGAGTCAAAATCGTGGACAGTGAAGTTTTCTTGAGGAAAGTTCTCTGAAAGACTCAGAGCAAAAGGGCGAACCCTTGAAGGGAACCCTTGAGTAAAACTAAAAAGGCAGTGTCCTCCTCGATGCTTTCAACTGTCGCTGAAGCTTTATAAAAGACTCTAGGAAGTTTACAAAATGAATTGTCTTACCATCGGTTTCTAGTGTTTTTCCATTACTTTTTGGATCTAAAATCTCTAGATATGTATAATAAAATTATAACCACCAATACGTATGTGAACCAGGGGTCACCCAAAATGTGTTAGCACAATTTGGGTACCCAAATGAAAGCTGTTAATAAGAGATGTGATTAATTTCAATTTTTGAACTGGGTTTGGAGATATCTGAAAACATGTGAGACAGAAATTGAGAAGGTGGGAAGATGCGTTCAAATTTTCACAGTCTGAGCTTAAAACTATAATTTTCTTCAAAAACTTATTAGGATTAATGAATTAATATCAATATTAGTTTTAAAAGATTGTAATATAATAAAATTTCTTTTTTTACTCTCTTTCCAGGTGAGTACAAATCGAAAACTCTGCCACGCATACATTTCGACACATCCATTAATGATACTTCATTAAATGAAGGTAAATAACATGGAGATTAAAGTACAATCATTGGCTTGATTGAATTATTTTATATAAATTTACAAAAAAAAAAATATTTTTTACAGCAATTTTTGCAATTTTGTAACCTCTCAATGAGCTTTTATAGAGCCGTACTTTTTTAGTATTGTATTTAAAATCACATGCTTCATTTTTTGTTGAGCTTTGCTTAATTTATTTTGTTGTGACGTCATGATGATGATTTCTAAACAAGTCACGCAAGGGAATTGCCTTTAATAAGCGCTGTCACACAAGCAGCAACCGAATGTGTTGACAGAGGTGTCGAGTGTGCAAGCACACTAATGAATGCAAATTTATCTTTAAAGACACGCATTTATTGCATCAAAATTTTGAGTGTAACATTTTATTAGTTAAAACCACGAAAATATTAAACTCAAACTGATAGAAGTGAGGATATTTGTATAAAACGAGACCGCAACAATTCAGTGTTTTTTTTTGGAAAAACATGTCATATGGGACCGAGTTCAGAAATATTCGAAAAATGGTTTTAAACGGCCAACTCCTAGGGGTACCTCACTTGGACCTATACACAAAATTTAAACCTTTCTTAAATCAATATTTCGTGCTTATTTAGCTTCCTCTTAAAGCATTCCATTAGGTAGTATTGCCGCATCAATTATTTGTTTATCTATGCCTTCACATTCGTTGACAAAAAATGTTACGTATACGTAATGTCACCTTTAGGAAATGTGAAGTGACTTTTCGTTATTAAATCAAGGGGGGCAAATATGGGCACAATTTTGTTTCTGAAGTGTTCAGGAAATATTCTTAACTTTCATTTTGGTATAGTTAAAAGGTGTAGCACGCAGTAGCACACAAACTTTTTGTCTATCCAAAGTAGGTAAGCTAGCTCAATTATTTTTGTTTTAATATTTGGTCGACTGCACTGATTATTTTTTTCATTTAGCCAACGAATTGCTATATTTTCGTACAAAATTACAACTATATTGGGCAGCGTTCACATCGATACAATTTTAATCAGTTTTAAATTAGTAAACCCATTGGACTATTTTTTCAATTTTAATGAACTTATATATAAATAAAAATAGTTTATCAATTCTTTTCTTTTCTTTGAGTTGGTTCTCTTTCAAGCTTTCTTCGTTGAGTTAATTAAACAATTTTTTACTTTTGGAAAATTGTCTTATTGGAAAAATTCAATTTATTCCCATATACCGTTATCTTGCTGCACAAGTGTGCCCTGTAAAAAATGATCTCAATTTGACCCAAAGCGCGTGCCGCATATGCAAACTTTAGCTCTACAACAACAATGTGCAATTTTGCAACAATCTATGAAGTAAAAGTAGAACATAATTTAGTGCCAAGCTTCGCTTGCGTATTAGGCGCGTGCCGTTGAACTCGGCCTTTTTGCATATTTTTTTGCTTATCTCCATATGAAATCAACCTCAATGATTACGCATCGTATATATGTAGATAGATACACTCATAAATTACAAATTCTTGAATCTAGATTAGCATTAATTTCTTTGCTGATTGCTTCGCTTACTGATGCCATGCGTCTGATTCTTTTTGATTAGCTGTGCTAATTTAGAGTTTGCATACATATGCCTGCATGCTCTCCTTCTCATACGCGCTATGGCGGTTACTATATATGCTCTGGGCATCATATAAGTTTGAACATGCAATGCCGTCATCAATTTCAAAGTCTATAGGTTTAAAGCACGCAAACTATTAAATTGTTGTTGTTGCTAGCCGCTTTTGAAGTTCTAGTTCTGATTAAATTCTTCAAATAGCTTAGCACTTGTTTTTGCGTATTTATTTTACCGACAAATGCTGCCGAGTGGTATGTTTATAGAGATTCAAAATTTTCTTTCATTTAACAAAAGCTTATCTATTCAAGGTCGCCCCTTTGCAAGGGTTTGGCAAACTTTTCGAGTGTGTTTCTGCCATGGAAGGCTTCGCGCCAAAAATTCATTTGATTTACATATGCAACTCACCTAAATTGGTTGAGCTCAAGCTCTATCATCTTCAATACCCTGAGCAGAGAGGAGATCTTCTATTGATTCCAGCTCAACATCGTTGAAGGCGATCTTCTATATCTCGAAACTGGCCTAAATTGATTGGACTCAAGGATGATCTATCTTGTAATCTATAAATGTAGTATTATAACCGAATTGTTATTATATTCTCACTAGTCATCTGGATTGAGGTGCGAATACTTTTTTTTGGGTTTTCAATACCACAGAAGAAAGGAAATTTTGTATTTATTCTAACTGAATACCATTGCAGGCTCCTTTCTGTATCTCGAAACTCAGTTGGGCTAAATTTATTGAGCTCAGAAGATAATTTAGCTTGTGAATCAATGAGTGTAGTGAAGAGGCAGTTAAGTGCCACCATTCCCAGGGTAAAGGTGTCCGATAAGCGAGTTCATATCATATTATCACTAGTCCTCTGAGCTGAGGTGCGAAAAGCTGGCCTTGTCCAGTCTCTAGTTTCAATACCCAGAGTAGAGACGGAATATTGTATTAAGTTCCAGTGAATATTCTATTGAGTCGGTTGGGTCTTCGTCTAGTCGCACGGTAGCTCTGGCAGCTCCTCCCAAACATCTCGACAACTATTTGTGCAGCTATATCAACATGGACAAAGGACGAAGTTCTAATGAGTCGCATACCTTCGGACTTTTCATTACCCCTTTTGTTAACTTTTAAAATAAGGACCATCTAGTAACAAAATGAAGTTCCACGCGAGGCCAGTAGATACAATACACTCAGAGTGGTGGAAATCTTCTTAGTGATCTTGGGACAGTCCGAATTTTCGGATTGTACTTTCGCATTTGACAAGCCATCAAACAAAGCTTCGCTTTCTAAACCTTCTAACTCTCGATTAAGCTCCAATATTTATTATTTGTTTCACCTCAAATTCATTTCAAACTCCCTTAGTAAGTGGCTAGTTCCTAAACTTCATGAAACTCGTTGCACTTCCCTTTTCAACCACTCCCTCTTAAGCTTGAACAATGGCTTATTATTATTGTTTTGATTTGTTTTCTTTTTATTATTTTTTTTTTTTGTAACCATTGTTTATTGTACACTTCGTTTGTTGTAATATATTAAGGCTAGTGCTATTGTTATATTCCCTAGTTTTTTCCTATTCATTCTTAACTTTCTTTTGTGCATGTTTATGGACCACGTCCGAAAAGTTTAATGACCACTCAACTTTTATTGAGAGCTTGTTTTGGAACAATAGCACTTTACAGTTTTGTGTGTTTAAAAGCTTTTTAAATGTTGGAGTGTTTAATAATGAGATTAATAGTATAATAGGAAGTAAATGCGAGCAAAGAAGGAGCGAAGTACTAAATAATGCGACAACAGCACCAACACCAGTATAAGGTTGCAGTTTTAGAGTTTGTGATAGAAAATAGTGAGAAAGCTTTTGTGATGTTTATGAAGATAAAATTACAATCGATAACAGGTGGCTGTTTAATCATAGTTCACACTGTGGACTATCTCCACCCAGTTAATATCAGCACCTATGTTCAAATTTCAAGCCTTTGCAAACTCCAATCGGTTTCTAACCTATTAACATTTTTCGAGGTGTGGTTTTGAGCATGAAATTTAAGTAGTTCTAACAACACTGCTTTTTCAAGTAAATATTATTAACCTGCCTCTTTTCTACTTTTTTGCTTACCTTATTCTTTCATAAACATTCCACTTCTTTATTAATTTTCATTGCTTTAATTTACATATTTATTTTTATTTTTCATGTTTTTTTTTCGTTTTGTTTATTAATGGCAGCCCATTATATTCCGCTCGCTTTTGTTGTGACTGACATTTTTTCTATGTTGTTCAATTTTTGCCTCAATTAATTTATGTAGAGCACGCATAACGGTTTGATTGCTGTCAAAATAGCTAATATGTAACTAGCACAATCACACTGAGTAGTTGACAGCAAAGATGACTTGATCCGAAACTTATTGCTCTCTGAGAGCGTTCTAATTGTGTAATTTTTTATAACAGTGTCCAGTGGTGCCAGTATTGCGAAGATATTATTTGGGCATTTTGATTTAAACTTTGGTTATTTTGCCTTTTTCACATTAAGGCCCAATTTCACAGTGCCAGGTTAACTTACGTTTCACAGATTCGCAATTTTCATTTTGAGTTAAGCAAAGGTTAACTGCCCAACGTTGGTGGTTTAACCTCTGGTCAGATATCAGAAGGCTGTCTACCAACAATTTATATAGAAAAAATGCAATTAAATAACTTAAATAAAATTGCGAATCGATAGTTAACTGTGGAATTTAAGTTAACCTGGCACTGTGAAATTGGGCCTAAGTCATGTAAATGTGCCAAGAAAAGGTTTACGTTATGAATGTTTTTCTTACAACGTACTATTTCATAGTTTTTTTTTTTTCTTAATAAATGTTGATATTTGAAGCAAATAACCAATTTACCATCGAAATACCTGCTCAATTTCAAAACGATATTATTTGCGCTAATAGGGAAGTTAAAGTAAACTTTGGCCATCAGCAAATCCTACGACACATTTCCTTGTGATTATCATTTTATACTTTTATTTATTACGCTCTTACAGCCTTTTCAGCTAAAATCCCAAATCACAAATAAAAAACCTACTGTTTTCTGTCAATATATTTCATCTGGTAACCAGATTTTTCTCTGCTTCTGCTGGCAGATGTTCCACGATTATGCAGTGATGCCAAGTCGTAACACATAATCAGTAGGTGGCGCGCGAGAGAGTTTCACATCAAGTCATCTTTGGTTGACAGAGCCTTCATTACTCTGCTCCACCTCTCCAGCTCTACTCATAACCTACAATATTAATTCAAATGTAATTTAGAAGAGTCGGCTTAATTTTAGTTGTCTCATATCGCATATCTCATCACAGTAACGCTCCGCTTATTTAAACAATACCCCACAATGGGCTGAAATCTGGAAAAAGCGGTCAAAAATCAATAACTCGAGAAAAAATATATATATCGAAACCAGATTTTTCACCATGCTCTGTATATATCTAATCTATGTTGTTGCCGAAAATGGGCGAAATCGGTCAATAACCACGCCCACTTTTTATATATAGAAATTTTTGAAAAGACTTTTTTTTTTTAATTTGAGTATGCAGTTTTATAGGCCATACAATTTTAATTTAATAAAGTGCAAATTTTAAAAAGCTAACTATTACGGTTGATTTTTAATAACTTAGTTTCGTTCACATCCTCGTATAGGGGACCATTTTGAATTTTTTTTTTTTAACTTTTTCAAAATTTTCAAATGATATTTTTTTCATTTAAGATAACTCCTAAACATATTTTGAGGAAGATTTTTCCGTTTAAAGTGTGTCAACTGGAGCAGGATAATATCGCGTTTTCAAAATTTGCAATTTCCCCACACTTTGCCCACTAAAAAAAAAATTTAACAAACCAAAATTAAAAAACCTGGTTAAAGTACACTCTTGCAAATCTCAAAATCTTTCGTTTAAAAAAAGGCTGTAATGAATTTAGAACAGTAAATTTCAATTATTGACCTTTGTGAACCGTTATCTCAGCACATACAAAAAAGCGCATATTTGCGCATTAAAGAAGAAAGTAAATGCCCCAGAGAATACTTGAAAAAAAAAAAAATTAAATGTCTAGCGGGGATCGGGTGGGATCGGCACTCGGCGTGGCCTCCTTATTGGAAAAATTTCTATAAATAAAGGGGAGATTCTTTATATCTACCTTATTAGCCGGAATCGGTGCAAACTAAATCAGTACGATGTCCACTAAAGGCTTGAACATAAAATGTTGATTTATTTTTACACACATATCTGTATTTCGCTATTTGCTAGTTGTATCGACTATGCGAAAAAATTATTGATATACCTGAGTAGTTGTCCTTTATCTAACGAAATACTTAAGCAAAATCAAAAAAATTTTACTCAGTCCTACTTTGATGTTTCTAGATTTCAAAAATGTACTTCATTTGTCCCACACTGAACCAAAAACGTACATGTTTTGTACGAACAAAGTTTCATAGAAGTTCACGCCGATTTTTTCTTAGAATCTAAGAAAAATTTCATATAATTTAAGAAAAGTTTCTCATTATATAAGAAAAAATACGTTAAATTTTATTAACGTCAGAACTTCGTTCATAAAATATAAGAACTTAAATTCATTAATTTTTTAGCTGAATTTGTTCTTAAATATTACGAATTTGTTCTTAAATTTTAAGAAATTACGTACGTACAATTTTTTTACTATGATTATAAGAACTTTTTCTAAATATTTAGAACTTGTTTCGTAGATTTTAAGAACTATTTCTTATATTTTAGGAAAGCGTCATCGATTGAACCAAAACATTCTTAACTAGAGCAGACAGCTGCCACTGTTTAAATATTTTTTATTAATACAATTTATTGAAAAGATCGTGTGTTAAAAATTAAACATATAGTAATTATGTATATTAAAAAAAAGAAAAAGAAAAAAGTTCGCTATTATGAAGTGTAGTGTGTGATAAAGACTTGTTAAGTCCCGAGAAATTAACGTTTCACCTAAAAAGAACCCACATAAGAAGACATCTGGAAATAAACAAAAAGACTTCAACCTCAACTGAAGCAGCATCATATTAAGCTGCAGCCGTACCAGAGCGACATTATGCAACAACCCCAACTTTAGCTGAAGCACAATTACATATGTACTACTTATTTCAGCCCTCCTTTTGTACATACAAACTCCTTTTGCTAATGAATGTTTAACTTTAATTATTTTTTTAATGAAAATACGTTACTACCTTTGTAAAAGAAATAAGTATGTCAATTAAAATAAAACATTCCAACTGAGTTTCATGATTTTTAAAATTCAAGAATGGACTCATACATTCTAAGAATGAGTTCGTAAAATTTAGAATGGATTCATACATTCTATGAATGAGTTCGTAAAATTTATGAATGGATTCATACAATCTAAGAACGAGCTCGTATAATTTATGAATGGATTCATACATTCTAAGAATGAGTCGTATAATTTATGAATGGACTGACATATTCGTTCGTATGAGTTCGTTCAATTTAAGAATCTTTTCATACGTCTAAGAATGAGGTCGTAGTATGTATTGACATATTCTAAGAATGATTTCGTAGATTCTAAGAATGAGTTCTTGGATTTTAAGTATTATTATTAAAATTTAGTTTGACATGAATATTTACGAATTTTTATTCTTAAATTCTACGAAAACGTTCTTTGGAGAGCTTTTAATGAAAAAAATTCGTTAAATATATGTACTTTTTCGTAGAAAATATGTATTTTTTTGGTTCAGTGCAATGCCTAAACCGACTTTTGGCCACTTTTTGCAAAATCCGGCCCATTGTGCACCGCCTGCTCATTTGAGTGTGATGTTGTTTTGCGCGGTAGCTACATATTAATGACAGTTAAATATCGAATGACACTTCCAGTGCTTGGTAAGCACACAAGCATATCAACAATGTAACGTACAGTGGTGGACAATGAAATAGAGTCGGTGCTATCAATCTTGGCTCTTTAAACACTTCTCAGTCTGGTGATTGTATGGGTGTTTGTCTCTACTTAGCCATTCCTTGTCAAATAGGCCAAAAATAGTAAAATATCCGGGGAGTCTGTTACTGTAGTGATATCAAGGACTTCTATCAACCCTCTGTAGTTCTCTGAATCTGAATGACAGACACATTCTGAGCTGACTTTGATAGATACGCAAAGATTATTCTATATAATGAAATTAAAAGATACTCACCTTACCAGCGTCTAGTGATTGATTCTTTTGCGAGTGGATGCGGAGCGATCATATGCCGGTTGCCATCAGCTTTCGGTCGCTCCGAGCTTCCACCTTGGCCTCCGAAACGTCGCACGTACTGAAATGAGGAAAAATAAAGCATTCGGTGTATTTTTAACAAGTACATAAAATAGCTTGTTTTAAGTCTATAGACCATTGGCCGGCAATTACTTTCCTGGGAGGAACATAGTAATGCTTTAACATAGTAAGCGCTTTAACCGTGCCGGACACTGTCGTAGCAATCTTTGAACACCCTACCCTATTGCACAAGGCAGATATCAATGTCCTGGCCCTAAGAAGGATCACGAGGTTATCCCAGGTAAATTAAGAACGCTGCACGTTGATCTGCGCTACCCCCATCATCAGAAAACGGGCGCACTTGCGTCGGATATCAACGGCGCTGTAGCCCTTCTACCTTTCCATCGGTATACCCAGTTTTTGCAGCTGCAGTCTTAGCAACACATTCCTTTAGGATTTCCCTTAAGAAGCCGTTTACGCATTTTATCACTTTGCAGTTGTGGCACATCTCTTTGCAGTTCTGCCTCCATGAGGTGCTCGACAACCATCCCAGATATCCGTCCCTCAATGGAATTATAAACTGTCAGAACTTGTCTGCCACCATTGTTATTCGCATCTACGAGAAATGGTCTCTGACTTTGCGCCCCTGCCGTTGTGTTCGGTCAGTTCTACTGTCTTGGTCTGTTGTGGTATTGTAAAAATATCTATGACTCTAGCTCAATGCCCACCACTGTATATCACATTGTTTGCTTGTATGTCAATGCCCCTGTCATGCTAGTATGCCGCTGGTTAGCTCATCTTCGTCAAGCATATCGTTCGGCATCATCACACAGCGGTGAAGCTTAAAATTCAACATTCAATGTGCGTTGACTCATCATTTTGTTCTACTTCCAACTGTTTTTTCTAACCACAATTAAATACATACGAGTAGGAACGACAGGAAGTCGACATGTTGCGGATGTTTTTTTTTTTAATTCATCTTATTCGCTTTCTAATTACACTAATCGCTGTCGCTGTACATTCACTCGTATTTAAAATTCAAAATGCACTAGCATTCCAGCTGTTGCTGGTACTGCTCCGGCTTTGTGGGCTTTGCTCCTCTGCTTTGTGCTAAATAGTTCATCGCTAGTTACACTTGAATTTGGATTTTTCGTCACTCGTTTTAATTATTACGTGTCAACAGATGCTGCTGCTGCTATTTTACAGTTAGTCAACACTCCCGCCCTAACTATGCGCGCGACGTGTGCCAATTTGTGCTGTACTGAATTAGCTCATCCTATTTTTTGTGCGCGCTCACCCACGCGTGTCAGCAGATGCTGCCATATTTATATATGCAAACTAACGGACCATTTGCTGGTGCTCACTTTATTTTCTGTTGTTTGTTGTAATTGAAGTGCGAAAAAATATTTATCTGCATATGTTTGTAAATATCTTTGCTATGGGTATGGAGATTACGTAAGCTTTCACACTTGCATATAGTACTCACTCACTTGCCTTTCACTCTCTGCGCGCTCTCACGTTGGCTCATTTAGTTGGCACTAATAATTAAATTTTTTTCTTTATTTTTTTTTAAATTTAGTCATGTTTTCCTCTTTAATTATAGTTCATTTTCTATGTATTGAGTTTGCGACTCTTTCCACACCTCCAACTCTCTTTCGCGGTTTAACTGAAGTTGTTGTTGAAACTTACGCGCAGAGTGTGTTTGTTTTGAGATTTTTCGTTTGCTATGCTACTGTAGTTGTACCGAAAAGGGTATCTACTTTCTAATTTGCGATAAAGTTGTTGGCTTAGTTTCAAAGAAAGGACCAAAAACATGATGACGACATAGATTTCGTCAATATAACATGGGATTTCGTCCTCTAGAAGCGTCCACTTTCTTTACCCAAATCGTTCGTTAAAATTAAGACAGCCAGTGTCGGTCCAGCCCTTCTTTGGACCAAGTCGAACCCAAAACATCCATCTGGAGGATGCCCTTGTGCTCTCCACATTACAAAGTTGATTCTTATGGGCCTCCTCTTTTGAACAGCTCACAAGATTACAGTTACCGGAACCATCGTTAGTAACAATAATAATCCTTCGTAGTCTAAAGCAGAGCTCTCAAAAAATGTAAGTGAGGCTGTGTTACCAAGAGAGCGTTGGCGAGGCCAAGCAAAGAGCGCAATAATCTGTGTGAATTTGGCGCTCAGAATATTTCACAATTGCTTCACTATTTGTTGAGGTCTGGTCTAAAACAAATTTGACCAATCATAGCGAGATATAGAGAGAGATATTAAGATAATGAAAAAGAAAGAAAGACATAGACTTTATGCGGGACAGATGGAGAGGAAGATTGTGGTTGAGAGAATAATAGTAAATGGTTTTCTAAATGGATCTCATTTATCTCCGAAAGGAAAACAGCGGTGATTGCAGTTGCTTAACTTTTTGAGTAGGTCTGATCTAAAATGAGTTTGGCCAATCATAGCGAGAGAGAAATACACTAAGTTAATGAGAAAGAAACAAGTACACTGTGCGCGGGACATAGTGAGAGGAAGGCGCTTGTGGATAGAAGCTTAGTGAAGGGTTCTCCCGATCGAAATCATAAATTTCCAATCGGAAAAAACGTGCATAGTGTTTTAGGATCCTAATTAGATTTGTTAGAGCAGAGTACAGACATAGTCGACCTAGTCTTTTTTTAACTTTTTACTCTAGAGCTTGTCCCAAGATCAAAGCATATATTTCTAAAAAAGAAGCGCTTATCGGATCCAATTTTAGTGGAATTTTGGTTTTAACTCATGAATGAGAATTGCTAGTATATGGAAGTAGGGCCATAGCTTCGCTTACCGCCTCGTCAGAAAAAAAATATATATCAATCCTAATCATTCGGGCCTAGTTGCTCTATTTAGAGCGGTTTTTAACTGTGACTGCAATTTTCTTTTATCTTATAAAGCATGAGCTCTGAAGAAAGATCTCAAAGAGCCTTTGGAAACATAATGTCATCAGATGACAGAAAATGGCAAGTTATCATAGGCTCCAAAGCCCCAGAAGAATTCTGAGCAGATTCCATTTGAATGCGATCTTAGATCTTTTTTGAAATATCAGTGTCTATTAAATTCTGTTTGCCAAGAACCGGTATGTATCCACGGTAAGGTAGACAATTCTCTAATAGTTGATCGAAGTTGAAAATCTGCTTCACTGAAATGATAGGAGTGGGATTGTAGAAACTCACCCAGAAACCGCAAAAAAATATTATTCTTGCAGTGGACATCTGTATCCTCAGTCTGGCTCCATTAATAGCACCTGCTAAAGAGATATGTTCATTCTGAAGTTTCTGTGTGGTTGAGATCCTAAAAACTGCTAACCTACCTTTAAGCCTCTTTGGCAAGCTCTGCCCTAAAGAAATGTCCATGTAGCTTATAACTCACTTTTAAACTCTTACCTCATAGTATCCGCTACATGCATAGCGTAACGAGTACATTGTCTCATTTATGGCGTTCATTTAGTCCGCTTTTTTTGATTTGTGTAAAAAAGTTTTTTATGCGTTCAAGTTTCACAACTAGAAAAACAGCAAAGTAACAAAAAAAGGAAAAATCTCAAATGCTTGTTTTATTATGATTTATACGCGAAAATGACTTGAAATATTGCCACATTGTGTGAGAATCTCAAGTAAAAGTGTGAAGTCGTAGATGTAGTACAAAGTGCGAAAAGAGAAAACTATTACGTACTTAAACGTTACGTATTGAGACATTTTTCTTGAGGTGATAGAAAAGAATGTAGAAAAGAGGTTTGCTCACTTTGTTCCTGAAAAGTTGGAAAAATGGCAACACTTGGGCTCTCAAAATTACTCAGCCTCAATGGGTTAAGCATGCGATTTAAACAAACACTTAACACCTGACATCCAAAAAAGCAACACTGCAGGTCAAACTTGAACAGCTGGCCAACATAAATGGCAGAGTTTCAAATTGCTCTGCATTGAAGAGCTAACAAAAAGTGGAATCAAATTACAAAACACAAGTAGAAATATGATCTACTTGGCCTGGGCAGTTCGCGTTAGCGGGCTGTAAAATTGCGAAATGATACGAAAAGCATATCAAAAAAGTGTTGGCAATGAAACAAGTGCAAGAAGTTAATCGCACGTAAGACCGGAAGGTTGAAAAAATTCACAAATTCACCAACACACAGCAAGGTGAGTGAACAGCTGAGATCGCTAGTTTGTGAAGTGAGTAAAAACAAAACAGTGCAAAAACAGCAACAAAAGTAAACACTAAATGAGCATAAAATATGCAAAGTAGCGGAAATTGAGCAAAAACAAACGAATGGAAACAGTAATAAAAGGAAATAACAAGGAAAAAATAATGCAGTAAATATGACAATAGTTTACGATTCCATTGTTAAAGCGCGAAATTCACACCAAAAGTGGTAAGAAATATAAGACGCAAACTCATTTACAGTAGAGCAGCTCTATAAAATGCAAAAATGTAATAAAAATAATAAAAATATGAGAAAATGAAGAACTATTTAAAAAGAGAGTAAAAAATCCATGCCAAAAAAAAAGTAAAGCAAACTATTACAAAGCACCACGAGGGACTCATCGAAAAAAATAAGCGCTAAAAATTGCTTAACGCGAGCAAATTTACCCAACGCACAATGGCCTGAACTGAGTTTTTTTGGCATAAACCCAAAATTTTTATAGCAACCAATCATTGATATTGTAACGTTTTTTTTAGAGTAGACATTAACCCGGATCGGTCCCCATACAAAAAAAAAAGTTTTTCCAGTCCACCCCTAGGATTAAAGATATTTTGAAGGCGATCCCAAACAAATTTTTTTTTTTGTCGATCCACCCTACTAGACAAGCTTACTAAGAGAACCCCATAACAACAGGTGTGTAGCTGCAACGGTATTCTAGCACGCAGCTTTGAAAGTCAAGTAAATGGTCAACTTTTATTTTAACGAAATAAAAGAGTTTTTTTTTAGTGAATTGAACCAGCTTAAAAAAAAGTGAGTCATGGAAAATAAAGTTCAAGGTATGTTTAGTAAGAAAACATGCCTTTAAATTAGGCATTTTTTGTTGAAATCTAAATATCAGAAGTAAATATCTCGACTCCAACGCCACCTAGTGGCAAGATTTTTTGTGGACTTATTTGTTTTCCTGTAGGTGACGTATGTTTTAAATATGAGCCAAATCAGACCTTAAATGCGGATTTTGTAAATATCGTGACAACAGCGCCACATAGCGGATATTTTTTAGATACACTTCACATTCTTTATGGGGAATATATATTCATACTTTATTTGGAGATTTCGACTTTATGCCAAAAAAAACTCAATTCAGCCCATTGTGTAACGGAGAAAATTCTCAGCTAGTTAGAAGGGCGTCAAGAATAACCAAAATTGAAATATATACAACTAAATTTACAGCTACTTTGCTGTCAAGTTTTAGACTAATTTCTTTATGAAATTTCAAATTCTCAAGTTTTTAGATATTTTGTCTAATTAGCTGATACTTTGTGCTGAACACGCTGAGCAGAGGAAGCAAAAAAGAAGAACAAAAAATCACAAGCATATTAAGTTACAACACCACGAGCACATCTGGCACTGCTAAAAACAACATCATGGTGATGTATGTACGGTTACCATACGAGCATGCGTTCATACATTCATAGACTTTCGAGAATTAGTGAAGTCAACACCAACAGCTGTCTACCAGGCAGTTCGGGATAAAAAAAATTAAATTTGAAACATCTAAGAAAAAGGTAGCCGAGCCAAGGCACAATCGTCTGCCAAAATTCTTTACTTACAGCGGAGAGACATCTTCAAGTTTGCCGTTAATATCTACTTGAACCGTAGAATAAAATTGTTCAAGGTTTTTCGAAGTCTCGATATCCGTTCGACTTGTGTCACCTTGCTGTCATTTCCGAAGAGTGATACTTACTAACAACATTCTTTACGTCACATCCTGCCAATTTTTTTTCTTTTTCAAAGAAATATTCAAAGTTACGTATACGTCGTGGCGTCCCCTCGTGCCTAAATTAATGCACGTACAAACTCTCAACGTTCGGTTATATATGTATATACATATGTTAAGTTATTAGCAAAGCAGAGGTCAAAGTGGGCTTTCCAAAAACTAGGCCTCCCCACAATACTTCCCGGTTACTTGAACAATGAAGCCACGTTTCTTTGTCTTTCATCAATAAGAAAATATACATACATATTTCCAGCATTACTAAAGAGGATCAGGCCCGCCGACAGGTTCGAAACAACGAACAAGCATTTTTTTTTTAATATTTTTCTATAAATGAAATAATTTATTCAGAGTAATATGAAATTTAAGTCCCCATCGATTCCATGTGCGCTAAAATAGTTTTTCGGGGTCAAAGATCAAAATTTTAGGTTTTTTGGATTTTTTTTTTCCAAAATGGTAAGATCTTTCGAAAAATTACCTGAGACCAAGTTGTAGACCTAAGAGTAGTTCGGGATCAAACTTCGAGAAAAATCGAAAAAAATTCAAATTTGGATTTTTCTCGACTTTTGTCCCGGAATAATTTTTTTTTATTACAAATGGGATCTATAGGGACTTTTGGAGTTTTCTTCTTCTTTTGCCTTCGCATGATAAATTTTTCGAGAAAAATCCTAAAAAGTCTATACGTTCCCTAAATTTTCATATAATATCCAGAGCTAATTTTACAGTCTGGATATCTCAGAACTGGTTACTCTTAGAGAAAAATGCCATAGGTATTTGATTTGGTCTCAGGTAATTTTTCGAAAAAACTTACCGTTTTCGAGAACAGGCCAAAAAACTTGAAAACTTGACACACATGTGATTGATGGAGACTTTTGAGGTTTTCTTTTTGGTTTGTGGAATTTTTGCTTTTTGAAATGTCTACTTTGACTGGACCATATATAAATAACTATTTTTATTTTTCCCCTTTTTCTCATTTCAGGTGAGTCTATTTACATATGGGTTTTATAACAAAAGTGTTCAACAAGATCGATTCAAACTGTATGTATGTACATATGTATGTAATATATTTTGAGAATATCTTCGTATAATATACTTATTTTTAGTTTAATATACATTTTACCAAAAAACACAAATTTTGCTGGAAATACATGTGTGGGAATAGTTTATGAACAGAGGAGAATTAACAGACATACAAAAATACTGGGATAGGTATCCAAAAGCCAAAGTTTAACACATACCAACGTTGAAAAAAAATATTAGCTTCACTCACAAATTAAATAATAAACTAAAGCGTTCAGCAGAATAAGTCCGTCAATATTTCAGATACGTGACGAACGTCGATTTTAGAGCAAATTCTATTTTGACGTATACGTCGTATCTGTTGTTACGCATGCAAACACCCGCAGCCTACTTAGGTGTCACTTCTTTCAACGTATTGACGGACTGATTCTGCTTCCCGCCTAAATGCCACGTTGTTAGGTAAACTTCAAAATTTATCCGACCGTTAAAAATTTTTGTGTATTGAAAAGTTGAGAGTTAAGTAAAAAAAGTGGTGTCAAGCATCGTTCTGTTGAGTTTTAAAACGCTAACGCCTAAATTCATGCTTCGAAATATGTCAACACCACAGCACGATCCATATCTGATCGCAGCTCAGCCTGTACGTATGCAACGTTTTTTTAACGTTTGTAAAGGGAATTAGTTCAGTATGGTGAATTCTTTTGATGTACTCAATTTGAGTGGATCGTATATATGAGTTTATTTCGATGTGAATTTATTTTATTTCCACTCAACTCTACATCACTCAATTGTTGACCGAAAGTATGCAACGATTTTATATTTGCTTTGAACGATTTTATATTTGCTTTGTTGAGCGTTGCTTGCGTGGTGAAAATAATACTGTGGTGTATGTTTGCGCGGTTCGATCGGGGGATGTATACAGGCGCGGACTTAGAATGTTGAGTTACAGGGACGAATTGTTTACATGAAAAAATTGTATTTAGCTGAGGAAACCATTTATTAGAAGTTTTTATTTAAATGAAAGAAAATTTCAAGCCTCCAGCTAATATTTTCTCCTAATAAGGAGTTTATTTCCCCTCTTCGCGCTACGATCGGTTTTTCTGAAGATTGAGGATATTTTGATGCTGACATCTGTCTACTTCCAAGAGGTTGAGTTTTCTGGCCGTCTCCAACGGAGTATGTCGAAGTGGCCCCACCAGGGTTCCCTCTTTCTATCTCTATGGCAAAACCAGGCTCCATTATACTCAGTACATACTCTTATGCTATGGATACACACACGGAGATTATTTAGAATAAATCTTCTTTAATCAGATCCAAATTTTACCCTGATACACACAAAATTGAAGATTAACAGCATTGAGAATTACTACTTTGGTTGTTATTGCACATAATCTTACTTACCTCGGCGACATCTAGCTGTCGAAAGTCGGATCTTACAAACCAGCGCAACGCTTATCTGTCAGCTACCCTTAATTTCCTAGTGTTTCTTGCTGTTGTTGTCTATTTTTGTACAGAGTGTTGCCAGTGCAAATTTTTTAAAACCGCTCAAATCTTCTTAATTTTTGGGAGTTTATAATGAAGATTATGCTCAAGTTAACTCCCAAAAGCGCAGTTAATTCGGTATTTGCGCTAATGTATCAGCCGTATTAGGCGCATTTGTTTGTACATAAACCTTA
The DNA here is from genome assembly GCA_964058755.1 of Campiglossa producta. Classification (NCBI taxonomy): domain Eukaryota; kingdom Metazoa; phylum Arthropoda; class Insecta; order Diptera; family Tephritidae; genus Campiglossa; species Campiglossa producta. The sequence goes on from CAXKVI010000005.1 coordinate 17,090,505, forward strand.
ATCTAGTCATCACCCGGATAAAAGGCGATTAGTCTAGTATGAACCCGGACACAATGGTAAAGAAAATTGTTGGGGTTGCACTGATACCTCTCGTTTAAGCTTGCCCCAATAAGTAATATAATAACGCACTGGTTGGTATCAATTATAGCCCTTTCTAGACGAAAGGGCTAATCGCGTGCCACTCTCTAGAGAGTTGAAATCAAACTTCGATCTTCGAAAACCCGTAACTAAATTTTGAAGGCTAACTTTGAAAAACGGGGACGCCATTCTTTTACTTATGTCTCAATCTCTTCAAAAGAGTTGCTTTGGTTCCACACCCAGCCGGCTGCTGTACAGTGTCATTGATAAGAGCTTTAAATACCAGCTTAAAGCTCTCCAATTCCAGCTGTCATTTATTGTTTCGAATCAAAAGTGACACTAATACTCTAAAGTAATTTTTAATGCAATTTCAGAGAGAGAAATATTATCCTGTCAAACAGTAGCTTCCTAAGGCTTCATTAAGATAAAGACTTATAAGGGCTAAGGACATTCAAGGCAAATATTAGACAACTAAAAAAAACATATGTACATATATCAATGTAAATGACATGCATATTTATGAGGCACAGAATATTTTCAAAAGCGCTTAAATATGACGCCTCATAAAGCTGTCAATAATAAACATACATAAATCAATAATTGAATAAAGTGGTAAAATATTAGCACTTACAGGAGCCGAAACATGTCTGTTTGTATGTCGCAACATTCGAACTTTACTAAAAGGGCGAATAAGTGTTTTATTGCCACCTTTTTCCAGTTTCTTTTGTTAAAAGGATTTATTATAAGGATTCCTAGCGCTCTGTGACAAAAGCGCAAAACTGAAAACTGCTTAGCAAAAACAACAACAATACAATGACATTGCAAAGAAATGCATTCCAGCGCATAAAAGGCGCTGTCGACAATGCAATATCCTTTTGTTACACAATCCAGCAAATTCAGTACTATCCTAGCTTGTTTGCGACCCTTTTGCTTTTTCGTTGCACTTTTCTTGTTCTTCTCAATTTCTATTCAATTCCGGCTTCTTAGTTTTCTCACTTCATTTAGTTTTTTGTTTTACAAAATGATTTACGATTGTCAACGAATGCATTTTTAATTGTCTGGGCTGCAATTGTCTTTGCTACCGTTGCATTGTCCTGATAGTGTGCGAGCGCGTAAATTTATGCAATCTTGTTTTTTCTTGTTCGAAATTTGATCGCAGAGATGTAATTCGAAGATGAAAGGGTGCTGAGGACTTGTATAGGAGAAAATAACTAAACTCAAATAAAAAAAAAAAATATTTTTTAACAAATTTTATATTGCTGGTGACTTCACCTAAGAGAATTTTCATGTACATAAAATCAACACTTTCAGTTTATATTCTTTCAACACTATCGCTCTTGTTATTCTGACACGAATTCCTGTTAAATTAACCTAACTTCCATTTAAATTAACTGTTAAATTAACCTGAATTAACATGTCTTCCTCAACATGACTTCTTGTTAAATTAACTTGACTTCGTGTTAAATTCACATGACTTCCTCATAAGTTAGCTTGACTTCCCGTTAATTAAACTAATATAATTTTCAGTTGAATTAACATGTCCTGATAAAGCAACAATATATGTCTCGTTAAAGTAGCGTTATCTCATGTTAATTTACTATATATGTATATCTCATGTTAATTTACTATACTATATATAAAATTCTAAATCGAAATTTTGTAAAAGCTAAACAGCCGATCCACTGGCCCATTTGTATCATTCAAATTTTAAAATATGTATCATAATCCGGCCACAATAGGACACCGACAACCTTTTTTTAAATTAACACACTCCTAGACATGAATGACAGCATCCATCAGTTTTTTCATATTGCTCTTGAGAAAGTGATGGTAAATCCTGATGTAAATATAAATTAGGTTATATTTACATCATGATTTACCATCACGTTCTTGGGTTGTGGTTGGGACGGGGGAGAGGGTTAGGGTAAGGTATAGGGATACATGCAGGCAATAAATTTTTGGCAGAACAACGTCTGCCGGGTCACCTAGTGTTGAATAAAATCTGTGAAATTATTTTGTCCTTAGATATTTATAGATATGTTAACGTAATCTCGCTCAGCAAGTGGTTCAATTATCCATACTACCCTCTTGGGAATCTAGTTCGAAACATTATTAATTATTAGATAATCTAAATTAAGCTCTGCAGCCTGTCTAGGCATTTAGTACACACTTATTGCTGAAGTTTCGCTTTAGAGGCAAATATTTGACTCACTAACGTGGTGATAGAGTTCTTTACTTCCCAAAATACCGTTTATCGTGGTCGAATTTGAACCAGCGTATACTATGGATACACACAACTTAATCCCGCATAAATGCTCTTTTGTCAGATCCAAATTTACCCTGACACACACAACACTGAGGATTAAGCGAACAGCTGATTCTCATTTTGTATATAAATTTTATTTGTTTGGTTGATATTCCAACTTATCTTTGGTTGATATTCTACCATATCGGCACACCAGCGCGACATATACCGGTCACTCTCCGAAATGTGTGAAGGATTTTTCTTGCATTTTCCACACACGCGCACGGGTTTGCAAGTTCTTCAACACAAAAAATTTGACATTTGTTTACGAATGAAAGAGAATGAAAGAATATCAAGAAACCAGTACTGCTTCTTCAACTTTTTGAGTTCGAGGGTTGATTCTGCATTTAAAATGCTAAATAAAGAAATAAAGTTGCATTAGCAGCATTTAGCTGTCAAAATTTGTATGGTATATGCAGAAATAAATGCTGCATTTTTAGCTAAATGCTAAAAATGTGAGGATAATGTGGGTTTCATGCTAGGCCTGCATTTTGCAAAAAATGAAACTACAAGTGATCTGATGTTTGTGAAACCATTTAAATCGATCAAATGTATAAAAAAAGTGTACAATTTTGTACACGTGCTCATAACCTAAAAAAATTGCAATCATGATTCGAATTGAGCCAAATGTGCATTTACTAAATGGAGAAGCATGAACGCTGTTCGAAAGGTCATGTCCGAAAATGCAAAATGCTGCAGTTTTAATGCAGCACAAACCTCACATAATGTAAAATACAGGCCTAGCATGAACCTCACTTTACTCTCCATTCGGCCGTTTCCCATGTTCGAATTTGTAACATATTTAGTCCCGGTTTTTCAGTGCAAGTTTAAGCTTCAGTGTGAGTTTAAGATAAACTCTAGTCAACTTTGTCTGTGGTTTAAACTTGCACTGAAAAACCGAGCCTAAGTTATACTTATGTTAATCAAAATTAAGTGCAGCACTCAGCTTAAACTTTAAGCAAACATTTTTGTTACTGGAATCCGCAACCTTCCAAACTGACTTCGGCTAGGATCAAGCTTGCAACATATCTCTTAACTGTTTGCTTAATAAATATGAAGTGCTGCAGTCTCTCTACACATCAACTTTTTTACTGGATGTTGGATTTTGAATGGAATTCTTGCTTCTAAGCGATTTTCAAGGTGCAAGGAGCAAGTAAATCGTTTTCCAGAAAAGTAGTGGACACACTTCCTGCCGATTTCAAGCGCAAACTAGGTACAAACTACAAAACAATCAAGATTCAAACACGAAAAATAAAATATTTACTTTGAAAATTCTTAACAAGTAGTCAAACAAGATTTACAACTATTATTTGCTCAACGAAATCAAACACCCTTATCAAAGAAACACGATCTACGGAAGGCTAAAAAAAAACTATTATCAGCGATTTGTAACTTTTCATGTAAAATAAAATATTTGAAAATGCATAACCTGAATTTAAAGTAAAAGAAATGCAAACAAAATTTTAAATACCTACTTTCCATATTTTTACCTTTTACTTTCATTATTACATACAAAAACACACCCAAAGGTACGTCTGCGTGAGAAGCTTATCTGATCGCTATGAATCAATGTAACGGCTGACCAAAATACAACAACAATGGAAGAGATACCTTTGTTCATAGCATTTTGTAATTTGGGCTCTGCTTCTTTAATGATTTATTTCCCATAAAAGCGTATAAAAAATGTAAACAATTTACAACGTAAAGTAAAAATTAAGTAAAAAGAAATGAAAAGAAAAAATGGTAGTACCTAAAAACGCAGCTATGCCAAAAGGCCAAAGGGGATAACGTACAATGTCGATATGTAAGTAAGTCATACATAACTACGGTCACATGTGAGCTCCACAACCGAGTCGAGTTTAAGATAAACGAACCACATTTGTAAACCTTAACTTTGTTTAGGTTGTGTGAATCAGAATTTCGTTTGTGCAATGGCTCACCCTGAACTCGGCACGCATGCGCGGTCAATTGTTGTGCTTCAGTTTAAGTTTTAACGGTGTGTTGGCGATACAAACAAATGCACTGACTACTAGTAAGTAACTAGATCTTACATTGAGTTTGAGTGAAGACGATGGGTTCGTGATTTCCTACTTTTTTGTAATTTAAACTAAATGGAAATACTTAAGTCGCAACCCGTCAGAAAGATCTCAGCTCTGCAGATGAATTCAAAGTTATAATAAGTGCGACTATAAGATTTTTTTCAAATAGCGCTAGTAGGTAATTGATGAGAGATTTTTATATTTTTAAAAACTTTTGCAGTATGCACAGCTGTAAAACCTCAGATATAAAACTTTGCCAGTTGATCAAACATATTATTTCCGATATATTAGTGATGTTAACTCAAAATTTGGGTTTTTTGAGTTATGACGATGTTGCAGCAAATGAGCGATATGTTCGTCGTAACGCTTTCCAAAACTTTGCATGGAAGTGGATCCTTCAAAGTTCTATGCATTTCCGTCTTTAGTGGCAACACTAAAGTGAAAGGGCTTAGAATTCAGTGCATTATCTTCTTACGAATCGGTTAAGCCTTTTCGTAGAAAGAAGCTGATGCAAAAATATAAAAGTTAGTAATTAAGATTAGGTGGCAACCTTGGAAAAATTTAGCCAGTTGCCACACTAAGATTAAAGGCCTCTCTCTTCTTCAACAAAAAAAGTGAAACATTTTCTCCCCACTCATGTGTGTACATCTTCCTGATATGCACACATATGTTGCCAAAAAATAGTCCTTTCCGCTGCGTGTCTAATGTCTTTTTGAGTGCCGGTATTCGCAGCAGCCGCTCAGTTTTAGCAACATATTAATTGCAGATGTGCGTGCCCATCAATGGCAGTTGACTTTTCTGTAGATTATCCGCAATTTTCTCAAGTACTTTTCTTCTTTGTGTTTTTTTTTGTTGGTGTTTTTAATTTTGCCTGAGAAGAAAGGAATTCTGCTGCCAAGCGGGAAGCCGGAAGGACAGGCAATTTGTGGTTAGCGTATGATTGGCGCCAAAAAAAAAAAAAAAAAAAAAATTTGCTCACATTTGTTTGGGCGAAAGTGTCATATTGTTGTCAAAATATATATGTCAAACATATGTAGGTACCTCTGTCGCATAAATATTGGTTTCCATGGGAACTCGCCCAGTCTTATCCTGTCTAGAGATTAGTATCCTAAATCCTAAAAGAATGACCAGGGAGTTCATCCTACCAAATTATATCATTTAAGCCATTTCAGATACCGAGATATGTCAATTTATATGATTTTCGAAATTTTATATATCGAAAAAGGGGGCATGGTTATCATCCGATTTCGCCTATTTTCAATAGCAACCTACCTTGGCCAAAAAGTAACTTGCAACTTTTTACTCAAGTTATCCTGTACCCGGACGGACAGACGGACGGACATGCCTTAATGAACTCCTCTTTACAACCTAAGAACTTTCATATATGGAATTCTATATCGATTATTTTGTGCCGTTACGTAGCACCCTTATGTGGAAAAAATTATAATACCCTTTTACTTGTACAAGTACGCTGGGTATAAATATTTGTTTACCAGACTTCCTTCTATTAACGGTGCCATAAGCTAGACGCGACCTTACATCACCTTATTTTCCTATTTTGCATATCCCTTTCTTAAGCATTCAAGGTTTTCTTACTATCCTACTACAACAAAAAAAAACACACCTTTCAGCATCTCAGCTTCCTTGCGCATATCCTTTTTGTTATAAATAAATATGCTCATTTGAATGTATGCCAACTCCTTTTAGCACTCTACTAAATATGCTCTGCATCCGTTTGCTACCCTTATCCCGGCTACCTTTTATGGAAATAAAATAAATCACTCCACATTCGTCATCTAACGACGAGTAATTGTGGGAATAATTTTGGTATTTTTACATGTCCTGACTGCTGTTGCCGGATACTGATGTGGATAAGGATATGTAAATGGCTTACCTTTTTTACTCTTTCAATAATAAACGCTTTTCAAGTTTTTTTTTTTTGTTTTTTTAATTTCTTTCTTTTTATTTTTCGTCTTTTTTGTCAAATTTGATTCGTTAAGTAGTTCATCAAATTTATTCGGTTACACATTTTTGTTTTTCTCTCGTTTGTAAATTGATCAGCTGCCTTTAAGGTGCGTTTTTCACTTGCGGCTTTAAATCGACCTAAAGGGGTTAATTGATTAGTGCCGTTATTTTTTTTAGTTTTTTCTGTAGCCCCGTTTTCAAAATAGTTATAATTTGTTAGATATGTAAATTTTGTTGAACGGGGTTTTCTTCTTATTTACGAGTTTGTTGGGTTCACAGCTTCTTCACGCCTGAATGCTTTGAATTAATTAGTTTTTGAACAAAAAACAATCAACTCATAAATAACAAAAAGGGACATCTTGAGAGCTGCCTACTTTCCCAATAACTTAGATTGATTGAAAAGGAGAAGTGATAACTTTGATAAGAATATACTGATGTTTAAAAATTGTTAAGTAGTAAAAGTCTAAATAGAGCGTGGGAATACAAACGTAAAGTGGTTCAATGTTAAATTAAGAATTCAACCAAAAAGTCTTGAAAAATAATAGGAACCAACGCAATTGAACAGTTTGCAGGTACGGAATTCACCACCCGGGCGAAAAGTTGATCTAATGTAATTTTTATGGTGTCAACTTTTCTTACCTCCTGCTGAGTTCCTTACCCGGGAATTGCTGAATTGCGTAGGTTCCTTTTCTTGTTCTAACCTCTTTGTTTCGCATAAGCCACCTTAAAATAAAAGCTCTCCATATAATACTTGGATTAAGAATTCTCTGTCGTAACTGGAAATCATGACAATTTGAGATGGTTTATGATTAGATTTACATCTTTTTTCTGAGCGCAGGTATTCTAGCTCCACAACTGATGTGGAGAATTCTAAATACCTTGATTTTCTATATAGATTTCTATCTCGGTACTGACTTAAAGTAAATTCCTTTTTAAGCTACGATAAATCAAGAACTGATTAACTTGCCAGAGATATTCCTAGGCTTTCCTCCACATGAAAAATATCTAAATAAATCAGATAATGCAGTAAACCGCTAAAAGTATACATTTTTTAAGGCCTTATTACATCGCGACCATTTACACGATCTATTGTGTGACCTTTCAGCTTATTGTTGTATGCGGAGGCTCATTATAAATTTTAGCACCTCCTCAGGATTTTTATTCCATATCACGAACGAATTGAGAGTGACCCCACCTAAGTATCAAACTCCCCTTCTTGCTAACTCAATGCATTCGCAGAGTATATGAACCGGGGTATCATCGTCCAGTTCGCAAAACCGCCAAATGATAACGCAGACTGCAAAGTCCTGTATAATACCCAGTAAGGGTTCTTAGATCCAGTCCTAGGCTGCTAAGCCAATACTGCCTAAACTGTTTGTTTTCCGAGATGTGTATGATCTCCTTTATGTGAGCATTGGTGGGCCCACAAAAGGGTTCTGGACCATAAAATGTTGTTAGAGCCTCTTGTTTTACTTTTGCGTTGCCGTCATGCCCTTCATGCCCTGGAACCCAACCTCATTAAAGACTGCGACGCACTCATCGACCAGCTTCGAAGTTGTAGTGTAAAACTGCAAGGCACGTAGGGCGGCCTGACTGTCCGACATAATGTAGATTAGCCAAGAGGATAGTCTTCTTCGGAGGAATTCTCTCCCACATAGCTGTATTGCATGGAATTCCGCTTGAAAAATAGCGGGGGACCTATGTTTTGAAATTTGGACCATGGATGCTCCCGTTTTACCATCTTCCAGCTTTGACCCATCCGTACACCAAATCTCCGAATCGAATTCAGCATAAGGCTTCCCTATGTCCCAGAGCACTAGATCTACGATTGAAACTTCATATTAAGACAGCACGTGACTGAAACAAAGTGGCTCACCCTACAACAACAATAATGGCCATGTGCCAACCAACAAAGCTAACTTCCGAAAAAGATATAACAAAATCCCATTTTTTTGTTGCAGTTACAACACCTCTAAAACAACAACAAAGATCAACTCTAAAGCGCGACTAAAATCTAATTATAAATAGGAGCAGTGGCACTTAAAAGTATGAAACAACAATAAAAACTTATCAAACTAATATGCCAGTCACGAACTTCCGGTTTTCAGGCGACATTATTCAACCATGCAATCGCTGTGACCAGCTGGGTCTGGGGTTAGACTTGCAGACCTAGAGCTATGTTGTATTTGGGAAATGCATAGAACGGCATTATTGTTGTTGTATGTGCAGACATTTGTAATTTGTAGTTGTAACACGACAGTTAAATAGGCAATCAGCCAAACAGTCGACTGTGTTGTCGTCGCGTCTATTTGTTTGGCTCGGTTTGGCTGCATTGCTCAATTGTTGTGGTTGGAGGTACGAGTAGCTATGATGTATGTACCTACTCCCTTTACTTTTGTGGTTGTTGTTGCATTGGATGGTGGATGAATTTGCATACCTTTTTATATTTCTAATGTGAAAATAGGCAGGGAAGCCAAACCACAGCTGGTAACAGGCCAAAACTATCGGCCTGCGGTTTCCACATCAAGGGTAGGAGGACATCCCCACCGGTTCTTCTTTTAGGATACTGTGGCCCTAAGCAACTCACGATTTAAACAGGGTTAGACTATAAAATGCTTGCTTTTCCGAGGGACTTATCTGTCGAACAGTTAGGTAGATGGATAGGAATAGGGAAAGGGATTGGGATAGGTATAGGGATAGGGATAGGGATAGGGATAAAGATAGGGATAGGGATAGGGATAGGGATAGGGATAGGGATAGGGATAGGGATAGGGATAGGGATAGGGATAGGGATAGGGATAGGGATAGGGATAGGGATAGGGATAGGGATAGGGATAGGGATAGGGATAGGGATAGGGATAGGGATAGGGATAGGGATAGGGATAGGGATAGGGATAGGGATAGGGATAGGGATAGGGATAGGGATAGGGATAGGGATAGGGATAGGGATAGGGATAGGGATAGGGATAGGGATAGGGATAGGGATAGGGATAGGGATAGGGATAGGGATAGGGATAGGGATAGGGATAGGGATAGGGATAGGGATAGGGATAGGGATAGGGATAGGGATAGGCATAGGGATGAGGATAGGGATAGGGATAGGGATAGGGATAGGGATAGGGATAGGGATAGGGATAGGGATAGGGATAGGGATAGGGATAGGGATAGGGATAGGGATAGGGATAGGGATAGGGATAGGGATAGGGCTGGGAATAGGGATAGGGATAGATATAGGTATAAGGATACAGGAATTGGGATAGGGATAGGCAGAGGGAAAATGATAGGGAAAGGCCAAGTTAAAGAATCTGCAATCTATTGAAGATCATTGACTCAGATCTCTGGGAACACATTATTTCTGTAACCTCTTGAATGTAAGAAAGACTGATCTATAGCCTATACTCAAATTCAAGTTGAGGATCGAAAGGACAAGCACATTAAAGAAGCTGTTAGGTAACCCAAGAACAAAAGGCATGTACTACTATTTATAGCATCAAAACCTACATACCTAACTACTAAAGTAGAGCGCACAATAGCAGCAGGAGCAACATTTTGTTTACAAGAAAAATTCCAACAACTGATCGATCGTGCGTGTTAAAAATTGTAAAGAAACAGCTGCCAACGGGGCGTAAACACAGCTACATTAACAATTCTTCAAGGAGTACGTTAAAAATCGCACTCACATTTTTACTCATCATTATCCAGCTCCTTAGCTAACGACACGATCAGCACCAAAAGTGATCGTAAGCACTTTTACATTGTTACTGCCTTCATTGCTTTTGCCTTTTGATGCAAACAAGCAAAGAACTAGTACACAATTCTTCTTTTTTTCGACTACGAAATTCCTGTTTTTATTTTCATGCGCATTTTATTTTGCGTCGTATTTATCGAAGTTTTATTGGCGATCGCATTACAACAGTAGGCTACAGACAATAAAAGGAAGGATGACTTGATTACCATGTCAGCCGTTGTGGCTGTTGATCGACTAAATACAAAAATAAAACAGACATTATGCAGTGCTCAGCCCAGAGTATCTTTCATTAGCACTCACTCTTCTTTTCTACTTCACTTTTTCATTCAAAGATCATTTTATTGTGCTCCTGGCGCGTTCTCTAAACTCGTATGTTTTTGTTTGTCTTGCATAGATCTCCTGCTGTGTCCTTTCTCGTATTCTACACACTACATTTTCCTTACCATTTATATGGTATTTGAATTCTAAATTTTTCCGTTTGTTTGAAAGATTACGATATTCTGACGACTTACAAATTTTGAAGTATTTCAAGAAGGAAAACAACGCACAAACACAGTCAAAGGATTTTCCCATGTAAATGAACCATAATTGAAAGAATTTCTGAAATCACGAAATGCATTTCGGCGTCTTTTTTGAATCCATTGAAGAAATAGGTATGTTTTGAAATCTCCATTAAAGGGTATATTAATTTGTTTTATTATTCTTTTAGTTTTTCTCATTCAAATATGCTAAGTGATTAATTTAGTGTCCAATTAAAACAAAGAAATAACTAAAAAATTATTTATACATAAAAAGCTTTATTCCACAAATGATCGAAAATAATTATTCATTCAAATATTCAAAATGATTAATTTAGTTTCTTAGTACAATTAATCAGCTAATTATTTCTAATTATTTGAATATTGTTAGTTATGAGAATCAATTAATAAATTACATCAAGCGATACCCCAAAAAAATAACAATCTTTATTACTTTTAATTATTTTAATATAACGATAGTCGATTAATTAATTAAAATAATTAATATTATTGAAATATTGAAAAAAATATTTAACTCAATTAATTAAATAAAGGCAGTCAACTAAAAAATTAAAATCGATAGAAATGATTAAATACTCTAATGATTAATTTAGGTGTACATTTAAACTAATCTGATAATGATATTCGATTAATTAATTAAAAACTATAAAAAAATTTAAATGATTCATTTAATTAGTCGGGCAATTAAAATAATCAAAAATTTAAAATGGATTAAATTTATACCCGGTTTTTCAGTGTTAGGTCAAGTTTTGAAAGACCCGTTGTGATAGCACTAACACTAGGAAAGTCAGTCCCGGAACTCAGACATATGGAAATCCCCTGAGTAGTTGGGATTCTCCACATAGCAGAATCCGGGACTGCCACTCCTAAACCGACACCGTTACTCCTCTTAGAGCCATTTAGATGACCTGATGAAGGCCAATAAGTCCTTTATATCCAGCTCCGCGATATGGGGTAGACTATCCAGGAAGGGAACTCCCAACAGCATCGTCGGCAAGGCACAGCTAGCCTTTCTGCGTGCCTACCAATAAGGCCGTGCCAGGTTAATACACCTATTAATATTGAGATGTCTCCCCTTCTAAGGGCGTGAATGTGTCCCATTTGGCCAGGTTTGCTTGGATATCCGACACCCTGGGGATTGTAGCTACCTTTCGCCGGCTTGACGGGGTGCGTACTTCTTCAGCATTAGCTTGCATTTGGCAAATGGCATACCTAAGCGCTCTTTATGCGAACCTGGCAAGTTCGTCTGCCATACAGTTTCCTTCAATGTCCCTGTGTCCCGGGACCTATGTGAGGTACACGCGGTTCTGTTGGGCCATCTCCTGAAGAGATCGACGACAGCTGAACGTGTTTACCACAGACAAAGTTGACTATAAATGTTTCTTATTGGAGCTTACCTCGAAAATTGTTTATACCTGCTGTACTTTTTACTAGTACTAGGGTATTCTAATTTTTGATGTAACGCAATTTTTTTTTTTATGAATTTTGATACTTAGAGAAAATTGACAAAGATTTACACAGCGATGGATACCATGACGCGTTTCGGACTTTCCAGGGTCCACATCAGATGGCTTTTCGGACACAGAACTACTGTGCCTGCACCGAAGCGGTTAAAGCAATTGCTTATAACATAAATATGCACGCCTAATAATATACTCATATTCCGTGTATCATATGGAAAATATGTCGCGGCCTTATGTCTAAAGGTATGAAATTGGCACGCTTATAAGAAAGTTGACTTAGAAATACTACAGGGCATCGTAGCTGATTTGTTATAAGCAATTGCTTTTACCGCTTCGGTGCAGACACAGTAGTTCTGTGTCCGAAAAGACATCTGATGTTGACCCTGGAAAGTCCGAAACGCGTCATGGTATCCATCGCTGTGTAAATCTTTGTCAATTTTCTCTAAGTATCAAAATTCATAAAGTTGACTATAGTTTTCTCATACAAATTGACCGTTTAAACTGGCTAGTTTAAAGGTGCACTGGAAAACCGGGCCTAAGTAACATTCTTAGAGAAAAAATGGCATTTCCACTACTATACCTTCTTAGTACAGTCATGTCTTAAAAATGTCTCTTAAATTTTAGTATTATCATTATTTAAATGCCTGTTATAATGGCAATACCGTTTGGTCTGCGAAAAAGGAACCTATCAACCTTCCACTAGTGTTCTGAAAATAGGTCAGGTCTTTGTTTACTCCGTACACAGTCACCACAACCTCAACTAAACTGAACTGAACACACCGCGAAGCTTGCTGAAACGCTGATTTGTAAAGGGTGTGAAAAAGAGTACTATCAAAAAAGAAGCAAACTGGCTTTACAACCACCACTTTTATTTCGCACCATGCTATTTAGCAATAATTACATCCTTTCAAAAGTCGACTAACTACTCAAAGTGAGTGAGGGTTGCATTTTAACTAATTTGCTACTTTGCAATCCCTTTTCGGATCAAAAATTGTTTGATGCAAAAATTGCAAACTGGTTTGCTTTTCTTTGTTTTATTTTTTTTTTTCAAAAAATTCCATAATATTAAAACAATGCAATAAAAGCAAATGCTGCCACGCCTACACACCCACCCTTCTTCGTTTTTCTGCATTTACATTTTATGCCGTTATGCTGCACGAACAAAGCAGCGGACGCATTCTTAAATAGTCCCAAATTTTGCACACGCAAAAAGTACACACAGCATTGCATGTGGCACACATTTTGTTTTATTTTTTTTGTTGAAACAAATATTTTTTTTTTTTGTTTTATTTTACTTTTTGCCACAATTTTACTTTTATACGGCTTACTATAAAAAGCAGGCATGCCACATGTACCAGACTGCGTCTATACACACACACACACACTCAGTGTTGTATTTTTAGCACTTAAGTACGCACCTCGTTGTATGCAACATTTTTCCCTGTCAATTGCTTTGCCTTTATTTATTTTTAAAATACTTCGGCGAGCATGATTTTTGTGCTTTGTTTTTACATTTTTTATCACTTGCAATTTTTTTCCCCCTTTTTTGTTTGCACTGCACTTTGAGGGTTGAAATTGGCATTAAATGTGACCGCAGTAGTGCAAGCAAATGCAATTCGTAGATAGTAAATGCCACATTGAACGAATATTCGTTGAAGAGATTATATTTTTCAGTTAGTATTGGGATTGATATCGTGCAAAAAATAACAGACAAACATTGTCGTTATACTTTGCCCATACAGAGACACTGCCCAGTCACCTATAAATACATCACATCTGCTTAACGAGGCTCTGCCTAAGCCTATTCGCACAAAAATGAGATTAGTCTTAAGCCGTTATGAATGGGTTTTAGTTTTTTTTTTTTTGGTTTTGGGTCTTTGATACCCTTATTAAGGGGTTGATGGGTTAAATGTGTGCAAAAATAACAACTTTAGGCTATTCTTTTTTGGTAAAAAGTTTAAGTTGTTGTTTTAATAACATTTGGCAGCTTGATAGTAGGTATTTAGAAGCATCATCAGCCTCAGGTGATCAGACTCGTTTTCCTCTTACGTAGGAAGAGGTCCGACGATTGATGAATTAAAAGTTGTCACACCGTTAAATGATTATTCAGCCGTGTACATTAAAAACTCGAGACCGTTTACATTGCTTCATTTGAATGAAATTTGGCATAGAGATAGTATTATGAATTCTAAGACTATCAACTTAGGGGTTGCCAATTAGGCCGTTTGCAGGGTTGCCACCTTTTTAAATTTTTTTTAATTATCGAGCAAAATATGCCAATATGGATATCAAATGAAAGGTATTTTCGCCGACATACCAACTAAAATATTTTCAAGTAGGGTGTCGCCCAGGGTTACCATTGCTCCGTATTGTATTTGTATATTTTGGGATCATATTTGGATTATTTTAAAATCATTTTGGTTCAATTTTGAGTCATATGTACTTGAAAAAATTTTGGGGTCATTTAAGGGTCTATTTGGGATAATTTTGGGGTCATTTTCGGATTATTTTGATTACATTTAAGGGTCTTTTGTCGTCATTTTGGAATCATTTTGGGGCGATTTTGGGATCATTTTGGGGTCATTTTGAGGTAATTTTGGGATCATTTTGGCATCATTTTTGGTTCAATTTCGGAACATTTAAGGGTCTTTTTGTGGTCGTTTTGGAATCATTTTAGGATTATTAATTTTGAGCTTATTTGATAGCAAGCTCGGACACCCAAGTACTTAAATATGTAATAAAATACTGAAAATCTAAAACTTTTCTAAACGGGGTCGCCCCTCGGCAGTAGTGAGAAGCTTCTCAGCAAAAAACTTTGCAAGCGCCGCTCGGAGTCGGCAAAAAACTGTAGGTCCCGCCAACTTGTAGGAAAAACTCAAAAGCAACACACCACAAGTTGGAAAGAGAAGGTCGGCTAAAAATCTGGCTAAAGGTTATGATAACCTGTTGGTATATCGCCGCCATTAGTTTTTTTTTTTTTTTTTTAAGTATTCTATATACTTAATTAATCAGACCACTGATTTAAATTGGCAGGACATAACTAATCGACAATTGTCAATCTCTAAAGAACTCGATTTTTCAACACTGGACTCCCAGAAAATATTTCACGGTCCCTCTGGAAGTTATGTCTCGCAGCCAGAACGGGCGCGCCAGGAATATGTTGCAGAAGCGCAGCAGCTGTGATACTCAAATATTGGTGAGGTATAATTTACATTGTGGTAAAATAATAACAACCAAAAACAACAATACCTAAAGCTTTCGATTCCGCGCAGCTGATTAAAGTGCACGAAAAAGGACTGCTGCGCGTTATCGAGGCTGGTCGATCAAGTGAAGCGGAAAAAATTCCTTTTGTCGCATACATATTTTATACAAACAATAATCCGCTTAACTACATATAATGTTGGATATTATATGCTATATGTAAGTATATACAACATATGTAACACATTTGCTTTAGTAATGAAGCCTATCACAGCGCGCAATCGCCACCAAGCGCGCACCGTGTGTGGCTTGACAGGATCAAGCAGAGGGTATTACTTAGACTATATTATTTGAAGGGAATACTCAGCTGGTTAACGCAAGCTACTGCTTTTGATGCATACTTTATTATTTTTTCGGTAGTTTATTGGTTTCCGCTTTTTCAATTTTTTTTTGTTTAAATTAATATTTTTCATTATTTGTTTTTTTCTTTTCGAGCAAAGGTACCTACTACTCTTACAGTAGGGTGGTTATTGGCCTTTTGCTCATTTGCATATCAGCAATTTATGTGCGCGTTATCGTGAACTATGCCGAGCAGCTGAATTTTTTAATATTTTTTTTAATATGTAAATTTTTTTTTTATATTTTGTTAGTCGCAGTTATCAATTTCTTGGCTGTGTTGGAAATTTACATTATTTGCACTTCGTGCAGTTTTATCGAGCACAGATAATTTTAGTTTATAAATTTTTTCTGATTCTGCGTTAATTTTTATTTTTTTGCTATAGGCATATTTTATGTAATAATTTAAACGCTATGAGCTCAGACTAAGCTATGAGCACTACCTCTTATGGAAATATTTTCATATATTTTTAAAATTTGAACTGCTTCTGAATGGTGCACTCCACAAAAAATGGTATGTAATTAGTAAAGTGATACATACGGGTCATGTCAAATATTCAAATGAATAAATTTTGGTGGGAAGTTTTCTTCTATCATAAAACAAAGTTCTGCCAAAAAAATGTTTGAACAATTTTTATAAATCTTAGGCAAACTCTAAACTTTACTTTCTTTGAGTTTTTTCTTGTTTTCAAATTTTTTCCAAAATTTTTTTACTTAAAAAAATCAAAAAATTTCCAAAATTAGTAACTTCAACATTTTTTTTAAACCGCCAAAATTAAAGTTATATTAAATTTTAAACTCAGTTATTTTATGTATATTTTGCCTTTGGGATATTTTTAATTTTAAGGCTATTTTTTTTTTAGTTTGAGTTTTTCAATTTTTCTTGACTAGAAAGTTAAAAAACTTATTTTGTCCAAAATTCAAAAAAGGTACCTATAGGTTTAATAGTAAAATAAACGCATAATAAACTTCAAAAATAAAATAAAACCCACACCTTACTGAAACTATGGAAACGCACTCAAAAAGGCTAATAAACAAATTTTTACTCAAAACAAAACTCAAACGAGTAGCTGAGTGCTCTCAACTCTATGAGTATTTCTTTAACTGAGAAACTCTTTTGCTCGCTCTCACTCAAAAAAGTAATAACAAAGCCCATTGGAAATATAATCGTGCTGTTTCTTATTTTTTTGTATTCAACAAAACCGGATTTTGAAATGCTAAAGTAGTAATTTGTTTTGTTTGTACATTGGTGGGAATGTATGTATGTCCAAATGTTTTCGATTGTGTACATACATATATATTTTTTCACCTTTATTATTGTTTTTTATAGATACATACATTCCTTATTTTTATATTCGTGAAACCTCACCAGCAGTTTAATGAGTTTCCAGCCACATGTTTAAATTAATTATAAAACTTAAGGGATGCCAGATGAAAATAAAAGATTTTATATTTTAGTTATTGAATAATACTTTTGGATCTTTCTTTTTATTGGGAATGTAGCTAGCATGATCCAGTCATCTCGGTACAGAAAATCGTCTGTCGTGGAAGTGGTTTCTTTCTATCACTGGTCCATATTGTTGGGCTGGTTCTCGAGTAAAATTATGTTCGGTGTAGTTTTCGGAAGTCTACCTCCGGAGGGTAGATCTACCATATTTTTCATGAATTAGATATTCTAACACCTCTCCCACTCAACCTGAAAATCTTTTTTGATCCGAAGCCTTTTTTAAAAAAAACTTCCGATATTCCTTGATAGTTTAGGTAGAAAAATTTAACTGCAGCTTTTCGCTGCAAAGTCCCAAACGAATCTCTGATGATTATCCCAGATCTATATCTATATCACCCTTGCTTTTAAGAAAATTCTCTCCTAAGGAGAGAAAACCAGATATCAATAAATATTTCGCATCACAGGAATGATATCAGTTGAAAGAATACATTTCATTATAAATTGATCGAATGACAGTTCAAACATACTAAACTTTCGCTTACTCACTCACGTTTGCAATCATACCGATTTACGATAGTGATCACACGTTTATGATAGTTGTAGTCCTATAATCGGTAAATTTCCTATTGTTCAAGTGGGAATCCTATTTTTGAGTTTACATCCCTGGTTACGATTCGGCACCTTATAAGAAAACAATTTTACACCACCATAAACGTTTCCATATACCAGTCGTCAACTGAATAGAAAGCTTCGTGCTTAATGTAGTCTCATAGAAAAAGAGATCTTGACCTTTACCAATAAGTCATTTCCAAATAAACGTTCTCTGGACCGACGTTGATCTATACAGCAGATGGGCTAACAAAATGGCTTACTTACATATATGTATGAACCTAATCGGAGCCAAGGCTTGTAGAAAGTTCGTGAAAAATTTCATATCTTATGAAGATGGAGACCAAACCCAGATTATCGAAAATCTAGGCATGACATACACGGAGTGCGATCTGAAATACTCTCCAAACAGCTTAGCTTACGAACCGAACCCGTAAAAAGGCCGAAGGGACACTTACTTAAAACATCCATTTTTGGACAGTTTTATCTTAAGCCATCAATAAGATTAAAGTCGAAAGATAGACAGCTGTATCATTGGGAAATTGTATACTGGGATAGGTTTATTCGAAAAAGCAGATAGTGATGATCCACGCTTAGCTACATAAGTATTTCCATGTAGAGCCAGGCAGGGGCCTTCAAGTAAAGACATTACATACATATATCGATTTTATAAAGAATTATATCGAATTAAAAATATCAAATAGCCGATCATCAGTTCCTAGCGTTCCCTTAGTGGAAACTTCCTCTACTTATCCCCATATTCTGCGCCAGAGGGTTCACAACATTGATATTACCATGAAAGTCATTGGGCCTTATACATACAGTGGCTCTCAGCTTATCTCGTGCACTTACATTTGCTAGAATTTCGTTAGACGGAGTACTAAGATAGTATTTTTAAAATTTTTAATTAAAATGTAACTAATTATGTAACAAACCTCATTTAAAAATGTCCTTAAAAATTTGCACAAACAGCCATCAAAATTTTCAACTTTTTTGTCAGAATTTTTTAGCGAATTTCAGAGTACGCAGTTTTGTAGGCCAATCCATTTCTGAATTATCAGATTTTTTTTCGTCGAGGGTGTTGTGTGTTGTATGGAAGAAATTCCTTAAAACCCTCGACGACAAAAATTCTAAAAATTTGTATGGCCGTTTTGTTAATTTTGAAAAATTCCCCTGAAGTTTGTGCATATCACATATCATTCACAAACGCGATTGGGCAACACTTAAATCCTATTGGAAACAAAAACTCACTCAAAACCAAGCGATCAGCTAGTTGAGTGAACATCGAAACTCGCTCAAATGCAACAACTCAAAACTGCACACTTTCCAATTTTGTTTGCGTTCGCTCATGGCATGGAAATATGAATATCAAATTTTCAGTTGAGTGTGAGACCGTGTTGTGATCGAACGTAAGTGAAACGTGCGAACGGTTCACAAAAGTTTTTATATACACACATGAGTGTGAGTGTGTGAACAGCCATATCTAATAGGAAATGCTATTTTTGTATAGGGGAAAATGTTAACACAAAATTATAAATAGAAAATAAAAAGGAAAATTATTAGAGATTTATTGTGAGCATATTTTTGTGTTGATAAAATGCAATAAATAGTAATTTTCAAAAGAAAAAGTGAATTTTTTAATAAAAGCAAACAAATACCTACTAACTGGTTTACGGCTTTTTATTCTCTTGGGGATACCAGTTTCTTTCGCTTGCTATGTGAGATGCAAGGAAAAATGCAATAAAAATAAAGCCAAGAACGTGAACAAGTGTGAAGTAAACGAAAAACGTGTTTTGAGATGCAATACCAACAACAGCACGAATGCGCAAAGTGAATTGAAGTGAAAAAGGTAAAAAACAAGAATTTAAAAAAGATAACGAGAAAAGGATTAAATGCAAAAACACAAAAAAAAATTTGAAATAACTAATTTTAAATTTTTTTTATTGCAAAGCTATAAATATATAAAAAAAAGTTGTAAATATACAAACAATTAAAAATTTTGAAAGTTTTCAAAACTAGAAATTTATTAAATTAAAAATCTAACAAAAAATTTAAAAAAAATAATTATCTAAAATTTTTTGATCGAAAATCTATACAAAAATTACAAAACTAAAAATTTCAAAAATTCAAGTTATTCAGAAAAAATTTGTTAAAATGTGTACCTCATTAAAAAAAAAAAATGTTAGTATTTTTTTATTTAATATCTATAAGAGTATGAAATTTTTATTTTTATGTTAAGAAATTTAAAAACTTTTGCAAGTTTTTAAAAAAGAAATTGATTCAACTTGAGCAAACGAATAAATCGTAAAGCCTTTGTAATGAAAAATTTATATAAAAAATTGAAAACTGATAAAAGTATAAGTAAACAAAATTTGAAATACTATTAAAAAAAAAAAAAAAAAAAATATAAGAAGGCAAAAAATCAACAGAAATTTAGACAATGCAAGCAAGTTCACCTTCAAATTTTATAATTTTTTTTTTGTTTTCAAAAATTTAGAAAATTTATGGTGCAAAACAAATATCAAAAAATTTTTGAAAACAAAACAACAAAAACTCAAGGAAACTGCAAGATTTGTTTAGATTTTGAAGATGATAATGAAGAACGAAATTAAAATGTTGAGAAAACTCAAGAGCAAGTTTGTTTTATAAAACTTTAATAAATACTGAAATCTAAAAACACAAGTTCATATTATTTTACCACTTTTTTTAGTTTTCAAAAAAAAATTTATAATTTTGAAAACAAAGTTTTAAAAATAACTTGAAAAAAAGTTTTTAAACAAAAATTTGTAAAGTAAAGGCAAAGAAATAGTTCAAATAAAAATTAACGGAACAAAAATTTCAAAAATATGATCAAATAATAAATTCGCAAAAAAACTCAGCACTAAAAAATTCAAATTTTCAGAAAAAATTACAAATAAAAATATGTTTGAGTATGGATTGCCTGTGTAAAAATAAAGATTTGGTTGGAAAATAGTAAACGAACTAAGATTTTTTCATAGCAAATAAATACTAGGAAAGTCAAACCGAGACCCTTAACCCGCCAGTAAAAACATCGAGTTGCGAAAGCGCCAATTCACCTTCTTAAACACTTACAACCAGTTTTAAACGCGCCGAACCAGAAAAGTGTAAAGCATGAACGCGCCTCATGTCATCACCCCAAACGACGCACCACAAATAAAACCACTGCACTAAATCAAAAACAACATAAAAATACCCACAAAAATGTTGCAAGCCATTGAAACGCCACAAAAATACACAACAAAACATACGCTAACACAAACCCCATCACCAAGCGCTAATAAAGCGCCAACCACAACGAATACACCTCCCACAGTAAACAACCAAAGTCAAAGCAGCGCAAGCGCTGAAGAGAAGCAACAGCGGCGACGCTCGACATTCTACGTGCCGCTTGTTATCGAAGACGACGAAAGTAGGCGTCCAGAATCGAACGGCTCAGCCTGTAGCAGCAGTATTGCACACGCTTCTAGCGGCGACACCAGCAGCCTTGGCGGACAATCAAGTACTTCTATCGGAAGTACAAGCGCAGCGCCGGAGCCAAAGAGTTCCAACAGCAGCAGCAGCACAAGCGTAAGCGGCAAAAGTAAAGCCGAAAAGAATTGTAATAATAGTAATTTGAAGAAGTCTACATCGTTGAAGAACGCAAGCGCCACTTCCAAAGTAGCAGCGTTGCTCTTTGAGAGGACAAACAGCACCTTGGGTTTTGGAGTGGGTGCTAGCTCGAACCTAACCACTGGGGTGGTGAAGCGTAACAGCAGCGCCAAGAAAATGTCACCGCCTTGTGGTTTTAACTGGGCTATAAGCGGCGCTACAGTCGACACCGATTTGGATGATGAAAGTGATGTAGCCGAGGGTGTAGTTGCGCCATCAATTAAGAAAGTCGAGAAGGAGCGAAGCAAGCTTAGTAAACTAGCACAAAAGCCTGAGAAACGGCACAGCACTAGTAGTAGGAGTTCGGTGGCAAGCAGCACAGCAGCAACAGCCACGCCTACTAGCAACAAACAGCAAGCGCAGCCAGCGCATAAAACAAATGCGAGCGCGAAAACCAAACGCTATGGCATTGTATTAAACGGTATCAGCTTAGACGGGGAACATTTGAATATCACACAATCAACGACAACACCAAAGTCCACACCAATTAAGGGACGCGGAAATTTAGTAGAGTTCAATGAGGACGACATCATGCTGGCGACCCCTACAAAGCAAGCACGCACTGCTAAAACAACTAGTAGCAAGCAGGCTACAACCAAAACGGTAAATAGTAAGCAAAACGGCGCTTGGGGTGATACCATTAGTGATATGAATAATGGTAGGTCGGCGCGCGCTAACTACAACGAGGTCGGCGGTGAGTGTAGTGAGGAAGATACAAATAACGACGATTCCGAGCACGACGACGAAGACGATGACTCAGAGATAAGTCGCATGCAAACGAATACGTCGACACCTATAAAAATGATGAAATCACGTTCACGTACGAATATCTTATCGGTACCTAGCGTTGAACAACACAATCTATTGAGCGTAGCAGCCGCCGCTGCCAAACCTAATGGCGCTACACACACAACACCGCTACTATTGCGCGCCAAGTCCAAAACACTCCCACAAAATCTCTCACCTTCAGTTGTATTACAACAGCCAGAGGCATTATATGCGGATGGTGTTGCGCCGCAAACGAAAACAAAAGCGTCGGGTACGGACAGCAGCAACGCGTCTAACTCACGCACCTCACGTATAATCGGGCCGCTTAGCAAAGTTCATCATAATCTATTTGGCGGTAGTGTCGCTAGTCATATAGGCGCTTCGAATAACGCTGTAGGCGCTTCTAACAAAAGTGTCGCTAACGCACCACAACCCAACAAACTAATGCATAGCGCATCAGCGTCGCTCATCACACAAACTTTTCCACCTAAACATTTATTTCTTCTCAAATCTACTTCAAAATTGCCCGTAAGCAACAGCTCATCAGCATGCTCGAGTTTAGAACATAATAAAACGAAAGCTTCAAAGAGTTTCAGTTCGGATACATCGTTTACCTCACCAGCCGCGGTCGCACCAGTAACATCTCCTGCCAAAAAATCGTTAAGTTTTATACGTCGCGCGCACTCGACGAAGTTATCGCGCAATAATTCGTTGCTTAAATCCATTGCAAATCAACATCAACAAAATATTCAGCAGGCGCAATCTAATAATATGGCCGGTAATTGGATTGTTGACTGCTCCGGCAGTTGGGGTAAGGATTTCTATTTGAATTATGATGTTTGTCCCTTGGCGTTGGATGAATTGGAATCATATTTTCGTTCGGAACGTTGTACGACTTTGATACGCGAACGTTTCAAAATATCAGATATACCGTTGAACTGTTCAGCCGCGGATGAATCGCATACGCAGCAGGATAGTTTGTTGCGTGGGCTCGATGCGAGCAGCAGCAGTCAACAGCACTTGCGGGTGCCGCAGGGAGCAACAGAGGCGAGTGGTTGCATGGCTGATGATGATGATACTGGACATCATTCGGGTGAGTTTAAGAGAGAGAGAGTGAAATAGGCAAATAATTGCTATTTTTTAGTTGTTAAGGGTATATGCCGTGTTTGGAGGGTTAACTTAACCCAACAATCGGTTAGTTAAGATCGTGTGAACAGAATATTTTTGGAGAGCGCAGCTCAAGTGACTAGTACTTAGGGCCAATCCAACTTGAACGGCTTTTACCATTACAGTAATTCTTCGATCTTGTATGCAAATAAAGTTCGTGGAATATTTATCTGGGGTTTCGCAGAGCAATGTTCTGAGAGCATACTACAGTATTTCCCACAATGGGCTGGGTCTTATAGGTTGATCTGCACTGAGAGAGGTATCAGAGACCTTTAATACAGATTTCTCTCATAGGAAGTACCGCTAATCTAAGGATTTTATATACAACATTGAGGCCCACTAGCGGAAGATGAAGTGGACGACTTAGGGACCCAAATTGGGTTTGTCTGCTTTGAAACCTGGAACATAACTAGTTAAATTTTTAGATACCCGAACGCCTTTAAGAGGTCTTTGAGAGCCATTTCTAGTCCTACAACTTTACCTGCAAAATAATACATGACGAACGCTTAGCTGTGTCTTCACTACCTATCATTCCTTATCAGTCGACACTATACAGACTACTCAGCTACATATCATGCACTCCCAAAATGATATGTCAACAGTCCAAAAACCATACTAACAGCTGCGCAAATGATAGCTAAAGATAACACACGTAGAGTTTGTTAAGCGATAAATGAATTATCCCCTACTCGATTGGAAAGCTGAACGAAACTGGCTTTACACAGGGCTTGGACGAAATTCCTATTTAGACTAGACCTGACACTGCTTAATAGCTGAACCCTTTAAACTCTAACTGTGTTCCACCGACTATCCCCAACATATTGCACGCAAAGCCCTCGCTTGTATCGCAATACCGGCGATCAACGAGGGGTTCGCTGCATAGATTCGATGTAAGACGCTCGTCGGCACTGTGTTTCGGTCTTAAGTGTCAGCGCGCATACGTTTCACCGCCCAGCATTTGTCAGTATACGCTTATCTATGATACGGATGGACTCTGACAGTGACATAAAACAAATAAAATGATTGATTGGGCAAAACATATTACAGTAATTGCTAAGGGTAGGTAGGCCGTGCATGCGGGCAAGAACTATACACAGCACATCCCGAACAAGAAAATTCTTTGTTTTTGACAATGCAAGCGAAAATGTTTTAAATATGACAGTTTTCTAAATTAGAATTTTTTTCTGAATCGAAAAATAAGAGATAAAAAACCACTTGAGTGCTGATCTTTGTTTGAACGCTTGGAGAGATAGGCTTTCAGATCGCTTTGATGCCTCATGGTATGATTGAATTGCGCGACAATTCTATTTCGTAACCGGATACATAATAAGTCGGGTAATTTAATTCGACACTCGAAAGCAAAAGAGGCCTGATTTATCATTGAGATATGACTTCATTTGATAGCTAATGACTTTGGTTAATCAGTTAATTTCCGTTGTCTGCATGTGGATACGTTTACCCAACAGGTAACTGATAAGATAACCAATATACATCTATATTCTGTTATCTCCAGCAATTACATATACGATTTGAAGGTAATCGAATCGTGTGTTCGATGTTTTTGAGTAATTTTTGTGTAAAGGCAGCGCTGAAAAATTTTCGTAGATTATTTGACAGGGTGTTCGAAAAGTTTTTTGCTTCGGCAGTTTTTTTTTGTGTGTTTTTTCTCAGATTAACTGCCCAATTTCCAGGCAGCTTGCCCAAAGTCGTTTAGCACTCACATAATTTAATTTAATTTAATTAAATTTTATCTTTAGTAGATGAAAAGCAATCCGAGATTAGCACATTAAATCTTGGGTCCCCTTGTGAAGTTCAAGAAGAACTTGGAATTAAATTGATTGTATTTGTAGAAAGTATTGGGAGCTCTTCAAGCTTATGGCACTATGCTTTTTCTAGAAATTCTGGTAGAGATTCTATTAAATGACCATACATATATTGAAATACTACTTTTCAAGAGAGTAGTGAGTTTGGTGTATATTAAAGCTTAGCCAGTATTTTTTGAAACTCTTTCTGGAAATTCTGATAATGGTTCTATCGTAAGACTTGATTTCTTAATTAAGGGCCGACCTATATGACAGCCATTGGTAATACTCTTAGGAAAACTATAGGCCATAAACTACACATAGTCGGCTTACGCACCGCGAAACCACTCGAAACAAAATAGATCGTTAAGTTATCTTTTCTCCCAAATCGCTTTCACAAATTCTTGTTGACTTAAAATAACCGACTGATAAAAACTGTAGAACGCAATTAACAAATATTTTTGCGTTTTTTTAATTATGTTATTTTTTAATCAAACATCCAACAAAGGCGACCCGCTGATACAAACAGCAATGTGAGAAAAGCTTTAGATAAGGAAATAAATAAACATTGTTGGAAAGTGGACAGAGAAAGGGAAAGATTAAGCAATAAGAAGAGCGAAGTAAATGTATATAGAGAGTGGGAGAACGAGAGTGATAGAGTGGGTGTTTTGCCGTGGGGGAGACGGGTGGAGATAAATAATGATGACATGTGTTAAGTATATAATTATAAATATTTTTTTGTTTTACTACTTGTGTTATAATGAATAATTTCAGTTTATTTACACAGATAATTTTACTAAAATTAGAAAAAGCTGAAATACTTGCTTACAAACTTTATAGCGCCTGAATCATCTTATTCAACATAAACAAATTTGTTAAAAATGTTAATTAACTGAGCACTTAAAAATGTAAATAAACAATTGTCAAAATTAAAATAAAACAAGTTTGACCAGATTTTAGTCTAACAAAAAAAATATTAAGTCGCAAATTATATGCTATATGACAAACTTGAATGCAACAATGGGAATTCTAATTTGTTTATTTAGATACGTATCTTATATATACTTACGTAATATACCTAGACTAGAAGAAATAATAAACAAAACAGAAAAGAAAAAATACAAATCGATAAGTTTAAAGGGCAGAAAATATATGACCAACCTGAAAGTCGAATTAAAATGATGATCTGATGCTTATGCTTAGATGACTATATGCAACAATGATTACTTTATTTTCAAGTTGCACATGATGACCTTGTGATGCGCAACATATTGTCAAAATGTTGCCGAAAATGTCAGAAAGAGTAACACTGTCGCAATAATTGCGGCTCGAGCACACTCAAGTTGCGAACAATCTTTCCAGCCTTCGGGAATGAAGACATGCATGGATGAAGGGGTATGTCACATTCTCACTCAATTTCCGTTTTTGGCATTGGTGAGTAGTGTTTATGCAGATCTATATTTCTGTCTTATCAGAATCTGCCTATCGTGAAAATTGTAGAAGATAATTCATGGATGAAGGGGGTATGTACACAACTTTTCAATATGAATTGTGGAAGAAGGAGGTATGTTCCGATTTTTTCATATAAAACACTAAATATAAATTTATGCTTTTTATTGCATATTATGCAACGTCTTTTATGGCTTTGCATAATTTTTTTGTCAGTTTTCCATAAGGACTCGAAAAAACCTCAAATGTTTAAGTAAAACTTTAAAGCCGATTTTCTCGTTTCACTCAAAATGCAACATACCCCCTTCATCCATGCATGTCTTCAAATACTTTTGTCAATCCCATACTTCATTACTCACAAGAGACTCCACCAAGGAACTAACTGCCCCCAATCTCCTTTGGAGGGTTGTCATGGATTGTAGCTGTGATCTATCCAATCGTTTTGTAGGTTATTGTTGGATA
Organism: Campiglossa producta; assembly: GCA_964058755.1. Lineage (NCBI taxonomy): Eukaryota > Metazoa > Arthropoda > Insecta > Diptera > Tephritidae > Campiglossa > Campiglossa producta. The sequence goes on from CAXKVI010000005.1 coordinate 17,117,612, forward strand.
CATGTACATACATGGGCTAAGTGGAGACTCAGTACCTACCTCTATCAAAGTCATAGGTCATATACGCAGCACGAATTATTCCACTTCTGAATTGTTATTTATTTCTTTTTTCTTGCTTTAAAAAACTCCACATCACCTCACAAAACGCGTCATTCAAAATCTCGTTTTTCTTTCCAGCTGCTAGCTCATACGACTACAAACTTATACAGCACCATAGCTTAGCTATGACTCACCTTGCTTGTTAAATTTTTTTGGCTACTTTTATTCATTGATTTTTCTCTGTTTCATTTTTACTTGCTACTTCATTTGTTATTTGGCTCCAGTGTGCTGTTCAAGGCGGCAACAACAGCCGGTCAATCAATTGGAGTTAAAGAACAACAAAAAAAATGTTGTGGTGGAGCCAATGTGTGCCGCGTAGATTTTTGTTTTTCGGTAGACTTTATCTTTGTTTTAAGTGTTTCTTGTGCTTGTTAAAGCAGCAAAAAAAATATTTGCTAAATTATTGGCGTATGTATGAAGTTAAACTTGTACCTTAATTTATTTCGATGTTCTCTGTTAGTTTCTGCCTTTTTGGAAAGTCTAATTAAAATTTACAGAATACATTTTACTATCAGTTTTTGTTTGCTCACAGCTCATGGCGACTATTCTTTTTAACTGCCTTTCTACACTCAAATCCTTTAAGCCCCAAACATATTAATATTTCAACAATAGTTGTATAACTAATTGGCATTTCCCACAGCGCTGTATCCGGTTTGGTATTTTTACTTTTTCCGCCACTTTACACTGCTTGCATCCGCTCCGTACTCAAACCATATTCATCGCACATTTTAATCCATAAACAACCAAAAATCCATAATCGGATATGGAATTTTAAATGAAACAAAAAACCGGAACCGCACTCAGGAGTTTTTCTATCTATACAACTGAGATAAATCACTGAAAACAGCTTATGAAAGCAAACAATTGAGCTGGTGTAGGTGTATTTGGCTGAGTAGAAAAGCAGGTACGCTTTCTACATTCTTATTTACATTTATTCACAGCTTCTCCTACACTGTGTCTAACACATTAATTATGCTTGAGTAATTTCCTTTAATCAAGCGCAGTAATCGCTGTAGAATCAATGCAGACATTTCTTGTAGAATTAGAAACCTGGAAATATAGAATTTCACGCTTAATTGACGCATTAAACCTGCTTAAAAGCGCGCTGGTCTGCTTTGATTCCGCCGACTATTGTTTTTTTTTTTATTAATTTTTATTTTGACTGTTTCCCCATTATTTTAGTAATCTTTGTATTCTCTGATACTTGATTTCCTTGCATCTCTATGTCTTCTACTCCTTCTTGAGTTCACGCATTAGTCAGCATCCCAGCTGTTGTATATTGTGCGCCACACAGGTTCAACTCATTTATTATCTACCAATCCGATCGCATGCATGATTTATCCTTTTGAGTCAGCTGCTGTGGTCATTCGCTGAAAAGTAAAAAAAATATTATTCAATTAGTCTGGCTAGCGAGCGCTATTTGTGCCTAAAAAACTTTATTATACTTACCTTCTTACCTACCTGTTTTTTCGGCGCTGCGCCTTTTCATGCGGCCAAGTCTGCTGCTTGGCGGGTCATTGTCTTGCCATGTCGTTGTCACTGCATTTGTATCAATGACTCACCACTAGACTAGAAGTTTGGGTTACACGAATATTGCAAGGCGTAGCTGCAATTTGAAAAGAAATAATTATTGATAATGAAGTATTTAATAATAATTATTTTTTCTTCCAAAATATTAATGAACCAGATCATCACAAAAAATATATCAGCTGATCACTGATATTTTGCTGGCAATTCCAGTGCTGGCACTCTGTTGCGCATTAACAATTAAAAATCGATATACCTACATATGTATGTGCCAATACTAAGACCCAGTTCACATGTGCTGCATAAAGTTCGACAAAGAAAGGCATTCTATCGGTGGATAGCAAATGCTCGTTATACCCTTTTCACCGTTCTTCTCCATTTCTTTATTTTCTGCTGGTTCATTGCACTCATACAATTGCTGCACCATTCCTCACATTTTTCTATAAGCTTCTGAGCTGTTAATTTCGAATTAAACTTAGTTTGACATACTTCGGCTATCAAACATGCTAACTTTCCAAGTGTTTCTCGCTTCAACATCAGCAAAACGTTGCGCTCATCATTTATTTTGTAATGCTGTAGCAAAGCGAGGCTGTGGCACGTTATGTCGTGTCAGTGTGTGGTTAATGCGGAAATGCTTAATAAATTGTTAATGCAGCTCATTTGACCCTTCTTTAAATTACAGCAAAATATTATAAAAATGAGAAAATGCCAAGTATTAAAATTGCATTAAGTGCAGAACTTTATGCTTTTTTTTATAAATTTATCTTGGTTATTAATTTAGCATTGCTGGCAGCAAAAGAGCAAGATATGGCATGTGACTAACAAATATTGAAGGAGAAAGTTATTATTTTTTTTTTAATATTTTCTTTACCGGTTTTTTAATGCAACTTCGCCGAGTATCGTGTGAACACACCCTAACTGCTGGTTCTCACAGTAAGCGTTCAAAATGTGATTATCAACTTTTTATATATTTTTCAGTCAACTCGTTATCACTTTTCGGTGATAACTACTTATAATATCATGTTCATACAGCTAAACAATTATTTTGATTCCGTAAATTTCCCTGCTGTCCATACGATTTTTCTACATTATTTAAAATTAAGAAATCATCGAAGGAAATTTGTTTATTTCACGTCAAGTGAGGGCAACATATCGATTATTAAGGCGAATTGTAATCCAGTACAGGGTTGCTCGGTAAATTTAACATAATTTTGGTTAACAGCCTCATTCTCTTTGGCGAACGATAACCAAAACGAACGATAGTTGGTCTTGACGTTTCGTCTAGCAGTTACATCCTAATTAGATTTCGACCAGCTCGACGAAAGCTGATAAGTAATGGCGTTTTCATTTCTCGACAAAATGTTGCCCTCTTAAACTGTAACATTTGTCCACGGCAATTTGGCGCCTATCAAAATGGCTTAATTTGTAGATAGTGGTGTCCCTCTGCCTACTTATAAGGTATTTTTTGTGAAATGAACCTATAAGTCTTAGAGAGAGCTGAGAAAAATCTACAGGGCAACACTTTTTCTAGAAAAGAAAACGCCATAATACTATAGGTCCCAAATCATTTTTATCATAATTTTAACTCCATGAGTGGTTTTTGAGTGGCTACTTCATTCAATAAAGCTTTACCCATTCGACTACCTCCTTCTCCACACAACCAAAAGCACTTTTTAACAACTTATTTTTTCCAAGAACCATCTTTTATTCAGGCAATCATATTTTATTAGTTTAATGTGCATACAAAAATCATAATAGCAAGCTTTAAGTACCCACGTTTAATGCACTCACACAACCCTGAGTCGATAACAAAAAAGGCTACGCTTTCAAAACGAAATTAAGGTCGATGAAACAAGGAGCATTGAAAAATAGTGTGCCCCTTTTAAAAATCTCACCCAAAACGCTTTGACACTCAAGTGAAAAAAGTCGCTTAAATTAACCCTGAAAAAACATAAAATGCAAAAAATATTTCATATAGGAATCAACACAATACATTTCGGTTCCCTATTCAAAGCCACTTAAGAACCACCAGGCCACCATCTGGTGTCAAAGAAGCAAACAGTAACAAACATGACCATGAGGCCGACTGCAACTACAACACATTTGTGTATGAAGACAATGCAGCCGAAAGAAAGGCCAACACTTAGACACACTCGAGCGCTCGGACTGAAGTGCCTAGATAGCCTCACTCATCACCAGCACAATAGCGAACGATACAAACGCCTTAATACTCATGAGCGCGCAAATTTAAAACGAAGTAAAAAAGCAACACTTCACCATCGAAACAAATAATTTTAGGGAAGGGTGCGTGCAATTTTGCGACATGATGTAAATAATTTTTTCAACCATTTTTTGACAACATGTGATGAAGAATTTATGACATTTATTATTTGTTTTGAAGTTTTTTCTCTTACTTTTTGGTAATTCTCAAGTGTGTTAAGGCAGTAGGCCGAATTTCAAATTATTATGAGACATTTTCGGTTCAAACTTTGCTTGAATTTATTGCTGACTTCCTGTAGTAAGGGATGCAAAAGATTAAAGCGTTTAATTTGATGTCAAGCGTGACATTTTGGAAATATGTATGTATGTATGTATGTATGTCAAATGTGTTAATACCTAAATGTGGTGCTCGGAAATTTTTTTTGTGAAAAGGGGGGAACGATTTTCTTGGTGAGTAAAAGAACAATGTACAGGTAGACGGATCTGATTATTAAATGAGATTAAATAATAATTGGAAAATTATATAATTGACTTGCTTGAAGCATGACCAAGATGATTTGCAGGAATTTGAAACGTAGCCGAAATCTAAAGAAATTTATGAGTTCAGCACACGAAATTATTGAGTTGTTCGTAAAGAGTACCCTATAAGTGCAGAACAGTGTGGTGCAAGTTAGTGATTACTCCATAAATACAATTCAAAACAGCTTAGAGCAGAAAACGGTTAATCGAACTGCACTAGGCAATAGAGCTGCGTTCAGCGAACAGACCTGCTGAGGTGAAACTAAAAGTATCGAATCTCGATAGCACATGGGTGCTGCGTGTTTGATATCGAGTATGACTATTAGGCGGTGGCCACATGTAGGCATTATTTCAAAGTAAAATTTCTTAGATAAGAAGAGAAAAATGATAAATTAAAAAAAATAATAACAATAAAGAATTGCAGTTTTTAAGCTTAATCTTAATCTTAATAAACATGTATAAATTAATTCGTTTCCATTACCTTAATAGCTGCACTAGCTGTTAGGAAAAAAGCAATCAACTCACATCAACAACCACCGCTGTTAATTGTTCAATCATGCTTGATATCCCAACAAGCACACTATGGTGTGTACAAAATAGCACATGAAAAGAAAAAAATTACAAAATTCTCTAATTTCCACAAACATGCCAACAATACGTTTTCACAATTGTCTACGTTTTTTTTTCAATTCATTCATGTCTGTCGGCATAGCCATTCATCTTAAACATAATTGCAAGCATGCTATATCAGCTGACTAACAGCAGTTGAAATGCAATTTTTTGTTATTGGTTTGCTTTTTAATCCCATTTGTTTTACATTTGGCGGTGTTTCTGTGTAAAAATTAAAAAATATTGCTCCAACAAACATTGCATGTCTGACAACACCAAACGCCAACAGTTTTTCTCTTCCACACGCTTTTCAATAGTGTATTATAGACCAAGATCCCAGAGCCTAAAAGCGTCACTTATTTTATAATGGATGAAACCAATACCGATCGATAGTCCTCCCCGAATCTAGAAAGAATGTGAAAATTTTAAAGCTGTACCTATGACAAGGGCCTAGGAATCGGGGGTCAAAGTCGCCAAAAAATGACCCTAACTTCACTTATTTTATAATGGATGATTTTCACATATTTGACGTAGATTACCACCCCGCGTCAGTATCAAGTGTTGTTAGACCCGTACCAGTGACAAGGCTCCAGCCAGACACCCCCAGTTCGCGGATTTTCCTATGGAAATTTATTCTGTTTTACTAATTTCACGCATTTGGGCCACTTTGGCTGCTTTTAACTACCCAATATTTTCCCATTTTTTGTAGAACACTACCCTCAAGTAGTATCAGGAATTTTTAGACTTCGTCCCATGGAAAAAACTTCAGCCAGACACCTCAAAACTCGGGAAATTTCACTAATTTTTACTGCGCTTTCACATGTTTAAGCGGATTTGACCAACTTTGGCCTCTTTTAAATAACAGATCTTTACACATGTATCGTAAAATGCTACCCTTAAGTAGAATCAAGAATTTCTAGACATCATCCCATGGAAAAAACTTCAGCCAGACACCTGAAAGTTCGAGAACTTTTATTTTCCTATTAATTTGCTTTCTCTTGTTTGTCCCACTTTTACTAATTTTAAATGATAGATCTTTTCACATGTGTCGTAGGACACTACCCTTAAGTAGTTTCAGTAATTTTTAGACCTCGTCCCATGGCAAAAACTTCAGCCAGACACCTCAAAACTCGGGAAATTTCACTAATTTTTACTGCGCTTTCACATTTTTAAGTGGATTTGACAAACTTTGACTACTTTTAAATAGCCGATCTTCACACATGTGTCATAAAATGCTATCCTTAAGTAGAATCAAGCATTTCCAGACATCATCCCATGGCAAAAACTTCAGCCAGACACCTAAAAGTTCGGGAACTTTTATTTTCCTATTAATTTGCTTTCTCTTGTTTGTCTCACTTTTACAACTTCTAAACGACGGATCTTTTCAGATGTTTCGTAGGACACTACCCTTAAGTAGTTTCAGTCATTTCTATACTTCGCCCCATGGCAAAAACTTCAGCCAGACACCTCAAAGCTCGGGATTTTCACTAATTTTTACAGAGATTTCACTTGTTTCAGCAGGTTTCTCCAACTTTGTCCACGTTTAAACGGCGGATCTTTACACACGTGTCGTATAACACTACCCTTAAACAGCATCAGGCATTTCCGAACTTCATTCCATGAGAAAAACTTAAGCCAAACAACCCAAAGCACGGGGACTTTTCATCATTTTTAATGTGCTTTCACATGGTCAAATGGGTTTACTCAACTTTGGCTGCTTTTAAATGGCGGATCGTTACAAATGTATCGTATAATACTACTATTAACTAATATTAGGCATTTTTAGACTTCGCCCCATGACAAAAACTTCAGCCAGACACCTCAAAGCTGAGGAAATTTCATAATTCTTGCTGCGAATTCACATGTTTAACTGCGTTGCTCTAACTTTGGCTGCTTTTAAAGGGCAGATAATTTCACATGTGTCATAGAAGACCACCCTTAAGTGGTATCACGTACTTTTTGACTTCGCCCCATGTCAAAAACTTCAGCCAGACACCTCAAAACTGAGGAATTTTTATAATTCTTACTGCACTTTCACATGTTTAAGCGAGTTTGTCCAACTTTGGCTGTTTTTGAAAGGAAGATCTTTGCACATGTGTCGTGGAACACTATCTCCAAGTAGTATCAGGCATTTTTATACTTCATCCCATGGAAAAACCCTCAGCCAGACACCTCAAGCCTGAGGAATTTTCATAGTTCTTACTGCTTTTTCACATGTTTAATCGGGTTGGTCCAACTTCGGCTGCTCTTAGAGAGCGGATCTTTTCACATGTGTCATAGAAGGCCACCCTTAAGTGGTATCAGTTACTTTAAGATTTCGCCTCATGTCAAACACTTCAGCCAGACACCTCAAAACTGAGGAATTTTTATAATTCTTACTGCACTTTCACATGTTTAACCGAGTTTGTCCAACTTTGGCTATTTTTGAAAGGCAGATCTTTACACATGTGTCGTGGAACACTATCTCCAAGTAGTATCAGGTATTTTTAGACTTCATCCCATGGAAAAAACTGCAGCCAGACACCTCAAGGCTGAGGAATTTTCATAGTTCTTACTGCTTGTTCACATGTTTAATCGGGTTGGTCCAACTTCGGTTGCTTTTAAAGAGCAGATCTTTTCACATGTGTCATAGAAGACCCCCTTAAAGAAGTATCGGGTATTTTTATACTTCGCCCCATGTCAAAAACTACAGTCAGACACCTCAAAACTGAGGAATTTTCATAATTCTTGCTGCGAATTCACATGTTTAACTGCGTTGGTCTAACTTTGGCTGCTATTAAAGGGCAGATAATTTCACATGTGTCATAGAAGACTACCCTTAAGTGGTATCAGGTACTTTTTGACTTCGCCCCATGTCAAAAACTTCAGCCAGACACCTCAAAACCGAGGAATTTTTATAATTCTTACTGCACTTTCACATGTTTAAGCGAATTTGTCCAACTTTGGCTGTTTTTGGAAGGCAGATCTTTGCACATGTGTCGTGGAATACTATCTCCAAGTAGTATCAGGCATTTTTATACTTCATCCCATGTCGAAAACTACAGCCAGACACCTCAAAACTGAGAAATTTTTATAATTCTTACTGCGTTTTCACATGTTTGAGATGGTTCGTCTACCTCTGGCTGCTTTTAAAGGGCAGATATTTTCAATGTGTCATAGAGGACCACCCTTACGTGGTACCAGGTACTTTTAGACTTCGCCTTATGACAAATACTTTAACCAGACACCTTAAATCTGGGTAGTTTTCATAATTCTTACTGTGCTTTCGATTGTTGAAGCAGGTTTGTCCAACTTTGACTATTTTTAAAAGGCGAATATTTACACATGTGTCGTAGAACGCAACTCTTAAGTGGTATCAGGCATTTTTGGAGATCTTCCCATGACAAAAACTACATCCAAACACCTCAGAGCTCGAGTTTTTTTTCGCAATTGATCTCTCCATAGGACATGATCAAGCAAATTAGAACAGTTCAGCCCATACAAAGTGTTCAGATGTGGAATTTGTTGCATTTCAGACAATGTCACTCTTATGTCGCTACCTTGCAGCGAGCTTATATGGAACAAAGACAGAACACTGACTATTTGGGCCCGGTGTTCTGTCTTTTTATAAGCAACTGGTATTTTTTACGTGTTGATGTCCTACAAGATGTCAATTTCAGAAATACCAGTTTCATGCTAGTTGTAAGATACCAGTTCCATACTAGTTCATCCTGGACTAGTATAATTTCCATAAAATGAACTAGTCCAAAAAGGACCAGTATGGAATATACTAGTCAAAAAGGCTTTTAACCTGGACTAGTATGATTTCAACCAGAATTTTCCTGGCTTACCCTTTATTTTATCATTTGACTTTATTTTCATGTTTATTCTTAAGAAAGCAGCGGCTATTTGTATTTACCCAATCACGAAAAAGCATCTATGAATTATAAAAGAAAACGAAACGAATGAATTTTGTTTTTTTCAACTGGTATAATTTCATCCAGAAAAATCTAGTTGTATACTAGTATGGAATGGATATTTCCTGACTAGTATGGGTTCAGCCGAAAAATTCTATTTGTATACTGGTATGAAATGGATATTTCCTGACTAGTATGAGTTCTGCCAGAAAATTATAGTTGTATACTAGTATTTTTCTGATTAGTTTGTGGTTTCGCTGCAGGGAACTCGCTTAAACCTGTGAAATCGCAGTAAGAATTATGAAAATTCCTCAGTTTTGAGGTGTCTGGCTGTAGTTTTTGACATGGGGCGAAGTATAAAAATACCCGATGCTTCTTTAAGGTGGTCTTCTATGACACATGTGTGTAGATATGCCCTTTACGGACAGCAAAAGTTGGACCAACTCGCTTAAACCTGTGAAATCGCAGTAAGAATTATGAAAATTCCTCAGTTTTGAGGTGTCTGACTGTAGTTTTTGACATGGGGCGAAGTATAAAAATACCCGATACTTCTTTAAGGGGGTCTTCTATGACACATGTGAAAAGATCTGCTCTTTAAAAGCAACCGAAGTTGGACCAACCCGATTAAACATGTGAACAAGCAGTAAGAACTATGAAAATTCCTCAGCCTTGAGGTGTCTGGCTGCAGTTTTTTCCATGGGATGAAGTCTAAAAATACCTGATACTACTTGGAGATAGTGTTCCACGACACATGTGTAAAGATCTGCCTTTCAAAAGTAGCCAAAGTTGGACAAACTCGGTTAAACATGTGAAAGTGCAGTAAGAATTATAAAAATTCCTCAGTTTTGAGGTGTCTGGCTGAAGTGTTTGACATGAGGCGAAATCTAAAAGTAACTGATACCACTTAAGGGTGGCCTTCTATAACACATGTGAAAAGATCCGCTCTCTAAGAGCAGCCGAAGTTGGACCAACCCGATTAAACATGTGAAAAAGCAGTAAGAACTATGAAAATTCCTCAGGCTTGAGGTGTCTGGCTGAGGGTTTTTCCATGGGATGAAGTATAAAAATGCCTGATACTACTTGGAGATAGTGTTCCACGACACATGTGCAAAGATCTGCCTTTCAAAAACAGCCAAAGTTGGACAAATTCGCTTAAACATGTGAAAGTGCAGTAAGAATTATAAAAATTCCTCGGTTTTGAGGTGTCTGGCTGAAGTTTTTGACATGGGGCGAAGTCAAAAAGTACCTGATACCACTTAAGGGTAGTCTTCTATGACACATGTGAAATTATCTGCCCTTTAATAGCAGCCAAAGTTAGACCAACGCAGTTAAACATGTGAATTCGCAGCAAGAATTATGAAATTTCCTCAGCTTTGAGGTGTCTGGCTGAAGTTTTTGTCATGGGGCGAAGTCTAAAATTGCCTAATATTAGTTAATAGTAGTGTTATACGATACATTTGTAGCGATCCGCCATTTAAAAGCAGCCAAAGTTGGGTAAACCCATTTGACCATGTGAAAGCACAGTAAAAATGATGAAAAGTTCCCGTGCTTTGGGTTGTTTGGCTTAAGTTTTTTTCATGGAATGAAGTCCGGAAATGCCTGATACCGTTTAAGGGTAGTGTTATACGACACATGTGTAAAGATCCGCCGTTTAAACGTGGACAAAGTTGGAGAAACCTGCTGAAACAAGTGAAATCTCTGTAAAAATTAGTGAAAATCCCGAGCTTTGAGGTGTCTGGCTGAAGTTTTTGCCATGGGGCGAAGTCTAGAAATGACTGAAACTACTTAAGGGTAGTGTCCTACGAAACATCTGAAAAGATCCGTCGTTTAGAAATTGTAAAAGTGGGACAAACAAGAGAAAGCAAATTAATAGGAAAATAAAAGTTCCCGAACTTTGAGGTGTCTGGCTGAAGTTTTTGCCATGGGATGATGTCTGGAAATGCTTGATTCTACTTAAGGGTAGCAGTTTACGACACATATGTGAAGATCTGCTAATTAAAAGTAGTCAAAGTTTGTCAAATCCACTTAAACATGTGAAAGCGCAGTAAAAATGAGTGAAATTTCCCGAGTTTTGAAGTGTCTGGCTGAAGTTTTTGCCATGGGACGAGGTCTAAAAATTACTGAAACTACTTAAGGGTAGTGTCCTACGACACATGTGAAAAGATCTATCATTTAAAATTAGTAAAAGTGGGACAAACAAGAGAAAGCAAATTAATAGGAAAATAAAAGTTCTCGAACTTTCAGGTGTCTGGCTGAAGTTTTTTCCATGGGATGATGTCTAGAAATTCTTGATTCTACTTAAGGGTAGCATTTTACGATACATGTGTAAAGATCTGTTATTTAAAAGAGGCCAAAGTTGGTCAAATCCGCTTAAACATGTGAAAGCGCAGTAAAAATTAGTGAAATTTCCCGAGTTTTGAGGTGTCTGGCTGAAGTTTTTTCCATGGGACGAAGTCTAAAAATTCCTGATACTACTTGAGGGTAGTGTTCTACAAAAAATGGGAAAATATTGGGTAGTTAAAAGCAGCCAAAGTGGCCCAAATGCGTGAAATTAGTAAAACAGAATAAATTTCCATAGGAAAATCCGCGAACTGGGGGTGTCTGGCTGGAGCCTTGTCACTGGTACGGGTCTAACAACACTTGATACTGACGCGGGGTGGTAATCTACGTCAAATATGTGAAAATCATCCATTATAAAATAAGTGAAGTTAGGGTCATTTTTTGGCGACTTTGACCCCCGATTCCTAGGCCCTTGTCATAGGTACAGCTTTAAAATTTTCACATTCTTTCTAGATTCGGGGAGGACTATCGATCGGTATTGGTTTCATCCATTATAAAATAAGTGACGCTTTTAGGCTCTGGGATCTCGCTCTATTAGAGCAATCGTCGATATGTTATTCTTCGACGGCCACTATTAATCTGCTGCTATTGTCTGCCTATCTATGCACACTTTTCTTCTTACTATTTTTTTACTCTTTCCTCATTCAATCGCACAATGTCTTTGTGCTGCTGCTTGATTGTTTCATTAGTTTCCCGCTTGAAACGTTGTTTTTACTCTTTAATTTTCTCTGATTGCCGCCATAGCTTTATTTCAATTGACCATTCGGCCATCCATACATATGTATGCACATAGTTTGTTGCCTGAGGGACCACACACATCGCATGAAACCAAATTTTTCAAAATCACTTGCCAATGTTAGTCAATTTATGTGGACGTTTTTATTTCTTTGTTTTTTTTTTCACAGAATTACTTAGTTTGTGTTTTTATTCAGGTAGCTTGATCTAATCCTGCAGTAGCTCGATGGCCTTAGGTTATTTGCATTTAGCTTAAGAAGGAAATTGGTTTTCCTGTTGGTGTATGATTTATTTTTCTATTCAGAAGTGTTGTAATGTGAGCTAATTACTAATTCTGTATACATCACAGTAGAAAGGAAGTACCTGAGGTGCAAGCGGATTTTGCTTTGTAGTGCCATTGAGTGTAACAATTGAGATTATAAGTAGCATGTAGAAATAGTTCTAGTTTGTTTGAAAAGTTTTAGATACTCTTTTCTAGGTTCATTCATTCATGAAATGTTCAATTACTTGCCTTTCTGTACAAAAATTTTTAAGAATCGTTTGTTTTAGGGCTTAATGTGATCTCTAGGTCATTTGTCATCTCTATAACAAAAGAGGCCTGTGGACCAAAGCGACTCCTGGACTTATTGTTACTTTTAGACCCTGAGAGGTCTGTAAGCTAATGTTTATTTTTAAATCAATGGCGAACCTCAGGCCAGAAAAATAAACGCTGTCTGGGCCAAAGTTATTCGTACGTTCATAGTGATCTTAACAATGCTAAACCTACAATGCTTTCCAGACCAATATTGATTTCTAAAACAAAGGCCAAAATGATTCCTAGACTAATAGCGATCTCCAGACCAATAGACAGTATCTTCAGCTTATACCATTTACTTTGCATTCAAACTAAGAACTATAGATCGGATCACCTAGACTATTTTAACACAATGCGGGCAGGCCCAAAATATATATTAGAGGACTCTAGCATACAAAATTGAGAATAGCATATGTTTTTTTTTACTCTTGGACTCATCTGAAGTGATCTTATTAGATTTGCCGACATAGTATGATGTCGTTGTCATAGCCATATAAACTGCGTTGCGGACGTTACTCAAAACGGAAGTCGTGTTTAGGCAACTAGGTTAATTAGCAATTTTCTGATAATTTTTAAGTATTAAAAAAAAACATTCAATTAATAATTAAAGATGAATATAGTGAGTTCTTAAAAACCAACACAAAAATAAAATAAGAAAAGCTGTTTGTATGTTATCGTTACATATATCTTTTGCAGATGTTGCGTTGCGGACGTTATTTTACATGTAAAAAAACCGTATTTTTTCCATACAAAATTGAAATGTTGGTTGACTTTTTCTGGGAAACACCCATATGCCACTCCGGAATTGAATTTTTCCGTTCACTTTAAAATATTTATTGATTCGGTCCTTTTAATTTTTTTTCTATACAAAATTATTCAATAGTGTCTGGATTATCCTATTGTTAGTTTGCGTGAGTAATTAATTCGCACTTAGATGCTCCAGCAGCTCTTTTAATATTTGCAATATTCCACTTCTGATTTAAGAAATATTTCAACTTATTTGATTTTGTTACCCATTTTAACTAATTCAGTTTTTTTTCGTTCCAATTTTCATTGCCATTGAACTTTTTCATCTTTAATGTCCCTTTCGTTGGATCCTAAAACTTGAAGCAAGATCAAAACACTAATTCACCATTAAATAGTATTATGCCAAGTCAGTCTCGTTTAAATCTTAGGCTTATTGCTTGATAAATTTCCTATATTTCATTGCTTCAAACCACTCCCCTCAATTCTATGAAGCCAAGCCCTTTTGGCATTTTCATACATTGTTTTTAGTTGATGCATTGCTTGTTTATATTATTTCCCATTCAATAAAATTTTTTATAAATGATTTTTTTCAGAGCTGTTCATTTAAATGTGTTCGGCAAAAAACTATAAAAAATATTTATTATTTAAAAAATATTTATTGTTTCAACATAAACCTATAAATTTCTCTTCCTCTTATCATCAACATAATTGCCATTAGGCGCGGTTTATTTATTCCAACTGTTTCTAGGGTGCTAAAGAACTTGCTGCTCCGTTATTGCTCCATATCAGTTGTCATGCGTTTTGATTATTCAATATTTACTTTACGTTTTTCATGTTTATTTGTAAATCGCGCGCTTTTTAGAATGACTGGCTGAATTTATGCTTATTTTGTGTGACTTTTTGAAAATGATTTTTCATATACATACATACATAGCTTCTTTATTTATCCATCTTCTCAACAGAGCCAACAATAGCACCGGCGAAAAGCACAGAAACACTCATATGTTTATTCCACGTAAAAAAGTCATTCATCTTCACTAAAGTCAATTACATGGCTTTTTAATTTTACATTTTTCATTTCGCTTTTTATAATTTAAATTTTCTTGTCCACTCTACTCCACTTCAGCCCTGTTCCTTTGCATTTCTTACCTTTCGCTGTGCTGTGAGTAACAACACTGCTTGACGTCGCGTCGCGTCAGTGTACAATTTATGTGCCATGTGACAGTGCCTTTCGAAACATACATTATTTTACTGGAATTTATGGTTTTTTGTTATATTTGAAAATGTTTATGCCATGTAATCTTTCTTCTGCTTCTGTGTTGCTTAGTCAATGGAAGGGAAAACTGTTCAGCTTAGTCTTTCTAGGTAGTATTTCTGTGGTTCGCTGCGTTTTGAAAGATGACTGAGCATTTCGAATTGCTGGTAAATATTTGTATTAATTATGTTATCATCAAAATTAATATTGTTGTTTTATTTTTTTGTGAGTTAATTATATTTTATTGCTTTAACAATTTTCGATTCCTTTCGCTGGTAGTGTTTAGATTGTAAATTTTCTCTACAGTTTATAAAAATACCCAACAATTTGTGTCTGAAAGTGTTATTGGAGTGTTGTTGTATGTAAAAAAAGGAAAATATTCTTAGCTATAAGTTACAAGCGTTCCTCAAAAAATATTTAGCTACTTGATCCAAGCAAAAGTTCATATCAAGATCAATTGACTTAGCCAAATATCACGCAGAAGATGGAACTTTTGTGCTGATATACCTAATGTCATAAAAGATACTTTAATCTTAATACATACATATATCCCTACTATGTTCTGACGAGGTAATATAATATATTTATAAAATAGGAATGGCAGTTTATGGAGTCTAAATACATGGATGATAACTTTTTAAAAAGGAAATTTTGACAGTAAAATGTTTGTCTTTTTAATGCCGTGATTCTATTCCAAGCCTTCCAGTTCAATACTTGAAAACTTTTATTTTAGACATATTCCACTTCTGAATTTAGACATATTCCACTTCTGAATTCAAATTATTTGTTAGTTTACCACTGTTATTCTCTCTCTTTCATTTCCAATGTGTTTGTAATTATTTCAGCAAAATCAAATATTAACTTCACGTATCTTTTATTTTCGTGAGAAATTAATTCAGAGCTAGATGTTTCAACAGGTTTTCTAGCTCTCGAAATATTTCACTTTTGAATATGAAATAATGTTCCAACTATTTTGCTTATGAGACTTATTTATTTCCTTTCACTTGATTTTATTTCCCATCTGTTTGGCTCCATGTGGGAAAGAAACGAAAGTGGCCACGTCTTCTGAACTGATCATTGGAAAGATTTTCGTTGCTATTAATTAAATTAACGCTAAAATGTTGGCGTAAACAATTGATAGAGGATAAGTTGTTTTGCACTTTTGATCTTCCAGCTCGCACGCACTGGAAGGTTTTGTAGTGAGCAGAGCTGTGCCTATTTAAAATTATATAACTTTCACACTCCAGTGCTCTCATTTGTAACCCATAAAGGGTCGAATACATAAAGCTTTGTTAACCTCGCCTGACACTTGCTACCTCAAAACCTTACGTCGAACTTCAGAGGTATGCTACAATGAACGCCTTGACGCTTCTCTTCTATACATTTGTTTTCGTTATTTATATGTATATTTGCATTCAGAATTTTTTGGTTAATTTATTAATTTAAGTAATAGAGAAAAAATGAATTAATTATTATTTCCTGCAACTTTTTATTCTTTAATTAAAGCAAAGTCATCAACATCTGATTGTCAAAGCAAGCAAAATTTGAGAGTTTGCCAAATTTCAACCTCGCTTCAACTTTGAGGTCTCCAATTTGCCATGCTTGGTTTAAATACGTATACTGAACTTTTCTGTCAAAGTCAAAGTTTGAGGTAAAGCCAAAATAAAGTTTTATGTAACTGACCCATAATAAGCATCTTCCTTATTGCAATGGTGTGACGTAAACACCCAAAGACAGCCGTGCAACCTACGTAAGTCCAGAGAAAGTTTGCAGACTCACTTTGATTTCCCGTTTCTTGGGTATTTTTTACACTTGTGACATTTTTTGTCAAACGCACACTGCTATTATAGACTTATAAAAGATATGCGAAATGTGACAATGAACGTCCAAAAATGTATCAAGGCACCATATTTAGTAGCTATGCTGGTCATTTACCTTTGACAAAATTCCATAATTATAGACTACTTCACATGTTTTGCATATTAAAAGAGTGCTTGAAAAATACATGGCATAACGTTTAAATTACCGTTAAATTTTTAAGCAACAACAAAGTTGACAGCAATCTAATATTAGGGAAGCTTCATCAGCATATACACGACTTTTGCCTGCGTCGTCTAACTGTGTCAATATAAAACACGCATCAAAACAAGCACTTCATGCAGTGCCTTACACGATTTATTTATTTATTTATTTCAGCTTTCATGCTTCTACTTGAGTGTTTTTTTCTTTTTATAAAGATTTATTTTTCAACTCATGCCTCAATTTCGAACTCATCAACATATACATAGTATGTGTTGTAATTATTGGGTAAACGTACCAAAATTGGTTTATAACAGCAGCGTGTGCGATCGTGTTGATGTTTGTATTTGCTTCAACGCTAGCCACATCGTGTTCTCACTGCTTTTTGTTTGTGGCGCTGTTGCTGCTGGTGGCGACTGGCGTGTTGTTCTTTCGTTTTTTTTTTCAAATTGAAAGCTGAAAAGAAAGAAATTTAAATTTGTGCGAGTAATTTTTAACTAAATACCTACATATATATTCATATACTCACATCGATACGTAGTGCTGCACGATTGCAGCTTTTCGGGTGACGCACACACTTACCAACGCGCTGCTCTACTGCTGCAGGGCAATGTACATAGTTTGCATGGCCGCCGGTCGCCTACTCAGAGCTGTGCATACGAGTATGTATTAGCATGTGTTTACAACTGCGCCCTCTATTTGAGCTGTTGTAAATGAAGTCGACAAGATTTTGAAGTCATTTGTATGCCTGTCATTTCCTGTGAGTTTACGTTTAAATTAAATTTTTTTCACTCGAAGGCACTGCGTACATAAGCACTTCATCTATGGTTCTTCTATGGCTTATGGCTTGCCTGGAGTTCTAATTTGGTTATCATTGAATGTTTTCTATTCCGATAGGGCTCCAGGCAGCAATTTGCGTAAAGGTTTGTTGAAAATTAGTTTTGGTAGATATTTATTAGATACTGTCTCTTTTTAGATCAAAACTCTCTTGCCCACAAAATGTTTCTACTTAATCGTTTTTAATACTTGAGAGCTATACAATATAGCAATTTTCATGACATAAGCTTTCGTTCTTCTACTTTTAACTGTATAATTAATTTCTTTTATTTTTCTTCTCATTTCAGGTAAGCTTGCGATACTTTTGTAGTCCATTAAAAAGTTTGTAAGTATGAAAATGTATTTAAAAAATAAAAAAAACGTTCAAGCTAGTAGTAGTTAGAACCTATGTATGCGAACTCAAGTCCAAAAGGTACTATGGAATGTCCTTCGAACACATGTAGGCCCAATTCCAGCGTCGATATCAAACAACACGGAAGAAACAGATTACAAAAATGCATAACAGGGAGGTGACAGTGGTGGAAACCTCGAGGCATTCCTCAGAATAACAATGTAAGAAAAAAGGTAACACGTATCGCCTGAGACTCCGTAACCTAGGGGCAGACACAGTTTATGCCAAGGTTTTTAGGAACAACATTTTGAATTTTGAAAGGTGCCAAGAGCTCGAGTCCTAACACAGGCCCCCTGCTCAAACAAATTTAAAGTTTCAAAGTCTTGAAACGATTTTTAAAACTTGTGTGTAGATTACTGCCAAAAATGGCGCCTTTAGGAGATTTTATAAACTGGTTCAATATTATACAGATACGCATATTATGCGAATGAAATATTCAGCTTAATTTTAGAAAATATTGAGTTGAGACTCATGCAGGTTAGAGGGCCAGACCAATTTCATTTTACATACGGGCTAAGCTAGAAGGTAAAGTTTTTTTTAGTAGTTTTTATAAATTGGCTAGGAATTACAGGGCTACGCGTATTAAGCAAACAAAAAAATCCAGCTAAAAACTTAGAAAAAAAAAGGAATTGTGCATTCGACTAGAGAGCGAAGTACTATGGTGATTAAATTTTTCCCACAAAGATAGTTTTTCAACATACTTTGCTAATATTTGACATAGGCTTCACATAGCTCGAGAAAAAAAATTTGGTTACGATCGGCTTATTCGTTTATGAGCCAAGTGTGTCCATACATAGGTACATAATTTGAATTTTATATGTATATATAGAAGAAGATAGATGGATTGCGATGTGAGGGATGAATGCTGATTAATTTTAAGCTACTTGGAGCTTAAGATGCCCAGAGCGCTCGGCGTAGCGTTTTTTTCGCCAACGTCAGGCAACACGTGACATACTCAAATGAAAGCTCGAAATTGCTCTCAATTCTTTCTTTTTTCTCACTTCAACTTGTAACGCGCTGTCAAAATAGAAAATTCAAATTGCTCAACGTTGACGGCGCTGTTTGTGTTGGGCTCATACAAATTGCATGGGCATGAGGATTTTTGATAGCTATTTGACGCTGAGCGCTATAATTTAGGTCGGGCTGTTACACGCTGTCAAAATTGAAAATCCCTATTGCTCAGCGTTGACGCCGCGATGCTTGTGTTGGGCTCATATAAATTGTATGGTCATGAGGATTTTTGATTTAAGGCGGGCTGTAAAGGTCAGTTGGATCAGGTGATCTCTACGGTTTTGTTAAGGTACGCGTTGTGGAAAATGCATTCAGAATTTACCCAACGAAAGCTATAACAGAAAAACAAACAGCTGACATTTTCTAAACTAATTAAACTTAAAAAGAGAATAAAAAACACATTATTGAATTAAAACGGCAAAAACAGCTGTTCGGTTTAACAGGCAATCAGCAATAAACACGCCGTAATTGCTTGTTCGTTATGAATACATATAACACCAATATCTGAAGGCGAAAAAGTATGTCAAAGTCAAGATCACAACTTAATAATAAAAATGAGCGCATTTTAAAAACAAGCCGTTAGCGTGGTACTATTTGAAAATACTACAAGTAACAAATGCAAATAGTATGCAAGCTTCACGCGGCAAGAAACGGAGCAACGTGAAAAAATGTGATTAACTTAAATGATTGCAAGCTGCGATATTTTGAGGTCTCTTGCAATAAGTAATTGTAAATTTGGAGTTTGTTTGCGAGAAAAAAACAAGCAACATTACAACTCAAAATAACAGCAAAAACAGCTGTTCGCGTTTAAAACGCCAAAAGAGAGGCGCACAGCAAAGCGAAATGGGTAATGGCTTCGGCAGATAGGGTACGTCACGTACTGGGCGGACAAGGAACAAACTGACAAGCGAGTAGCATGTGTGTATTTTGCATGTTAAACGCTAGATTGACAATGTATACGAATCCGGCATACTTTGCCAATTTTCTACTTTGGGGTTACGTCAGCTCCGTTAACGATATAAAATTCCTTTTAATCGCCATTGCAAGTACAACAATGAGTAATTTTTTCCGAATTATTACATATGTATATTATAAAAACTTATTGAATCGCAATTATTTTAAGCTACATATTTTATTCCTCAACAAAAAAGTGAGTTTGTCCGCGCCAAGTACGTGCTGTCCATGTAGGTACGTCGTTGTATCTATTTGAACCATAACGATAAGGTTGAATGAGAAAAGCGAAACGCAATAGAGAGCAACTGTTTCTGTCGGTATTTATATAACGGAAATGAGTTGGATAAAAGCTATATCAAATTATAACCCTGCACTGTTAAATAGTTTGAAAAGCAATTAAACACGCGCTAATGTAATCCACAAAATATTGGGTTAGATTTACACATAGAAAATCATTTGCGCAATAAATTATAAGGATGGCAAATCCTTAGTAATTAATGTGATAAATGTGTAAGGCAGAAATTTAATATTTTTTGCAAACCAATAAACATTGCACTGTATGGCAAAAAACAACCCTGTTTTGTATGAGATCAAAAATGCAATTGACCCTCACACGCTTAGAAAATGTAACATATCCTATGAACCTATATACCTATGCGATGACTCAGCTGTCAGGAGAGATAAGGCTATGAGAAGGAGTAGAGATAGAGCGAGCACACAACCGTTGCAACTCTTGAAACAACCATAGTGGCTGCTAACAGCCCGCGCAGCTTGAATTTTAATTAAATTTAATGCGTAAAGCATACGAAATTGCCAACTTTGACATACACAACCGCTGTGACCTACCGCAGCGTATGTCAATATTAAATAGAGGAAACTTTTATAGCCCAGAGCCATTGTCTGCATTAAACTTGGAATGTTTATCCACAACTCAAAGCAAGCCATGACTAGGCAATAAGCACCCTCGAACTGCCGAAAAGGGCTATAAATCTTATGATCAATTGCTACAATTTGAATTTGAATTCATTTGAAATAACAACAAACAATTGACTTATTCAAAGCTGACATGCAAGCGAAGCAAAGTCGGAATTTTAAGGCAGACTGGGTGTTGAATGTATACCCTGTAGGAAAAATGTTTTGAGCAAGGAAGAAAATCCATATTCTGAACTCTTTCTGAAAAAATGTTAATGAGAAAACAATAAAATATTTATTTTGTTATTCTATCAAACCTATCATTCGATTATGTCCTACAAAATACTTGCCACATTTTCTAATCTCTCTAGTTAGAGAACTACTCTTGCAACATATCATACTCAAACAAAATGATATCTAACGCATAAAGTTCCACTAACTCAATTTGGAAAACTTTGTGAAGTTACTACCTACCTATTTCAAAATGATACTTGACTATGGTGTTTAGGGAGCAATCGGACTTAAAAAATTCATATACATACTCTTATCTGCCCACGATTACTGTTAAAGTTAGACATGTTTTCTGATTTCACCTTGTGTAGCATGCCCAAATTTTTCCCACAGTGCGTTCTACTGTCCCCTATGATTAGTTCAAACACCCATTATTTTTATGTATCACCCATGATACCAGACACTTGCAATTAAATCCCAGCAGCCGTTTTTCAATGGTTTTAAGGTTTTGTATTATGTTACGTTACCGAAAATGTATATGGTCCATATGTCACAGCTGGTCTTTGTTAAACACATTCGTATTTGTTGTAATGAGTCTTTGGTTTGTTTGTTTGTTTCTGTCAATGGCTTGTAATTTATGTTTTTAGTCGGTATATTTTTATCTTTGAGGGGGGCGTACTTGCAAACATACAATTCTAAACACATGGAACATACTATTTTCAATGGTAATTACATATGCTAAAAGATCATATCTGAAAAGTGACATTCGAGGGGGTGTTTTTGCCAATAAAAATCGATTTTTTTTTAGATTAGAATGAAATTTAGTTTTGGTGGAGGTTAATCAAAAATAATGTTGAAAAATATTCACAATAATTTATCTCCTAAACCACTCTATGGAACAATACCATATTTCTTGCAAGTGAGTAAAACAGCATATCCTACAAGCAGTCACTTATTTATTTCCCCAACTCTCGACTGGAGAACGATCTAGTTGAGGCTAAGTCTACAATGCCCCCAAAAAATAGAATCTATCCAGGCAGGCCGCATCATTTTGACTTAACTCAAATCGACGTTTTAAAATACCCAATTAATGACCCTCGCTCAATGTGAACCCATTTTTAAAATGCACCATCTCATCTAACTCTCTCTTACATAGTGTTTCTCAGAAGTATTGGGGGGAAGTGTCGACTAGTCATGATGCTAGAACCCTATATCCATTAAATAACAGTCACACCCGCTGCATACCCAACAGCGACCTTCGTCCTAAAACACGTTTTGATGATTTTTATGACAAAAGTAGCTGTTGGGTATGCAACGAGTGTGATTGTTATTTAATGGAATTAGGGTTCTAGCATCATGACTAGTCGACACTTTCCCCCAATACTTTTGAGAAACACTATCTAAAGAGAGTTGAAGGTAACATAAAGTATCAATTGGGTAGAGTTAGATGAGATGGTGCATTTTAAAAATGGGTTCACATTGAGCGAAGGTCATTCAATGGATATCGGGTTCTCGTACCATGACTATCTAAAGAAAGTTCAAGCTATTCTTAATGAAAGGCGTAGGTTTTTGGATAGCGAAACCTTCCACTCAGCTTTGAACCTTCACTGTAGAGGTGGGGATACCGTCTCTAAATTTACTATGAACTATACCATATCTGTTTAATCCGTTTGAAGGGATTCGCTTCAAATCCAGAGCTGAAATCGTAATTCTCTAGTAACAGGTTACAGATCAAGTACTGTGCTTAGATCTTAAATTCAACACTTGAGAGGGTGTTTAGCTCTATATATATTGGTACAAATCTCGTAGAATTTGGTTTGGAGAAAAAGCATGGCGGGTACTGTGTCATCTTCATTGCAATGTGTTTTCCACCGGCTGGTGCGACCGAGTTTCAGCTACCTCCTGAAGATCCATAACCTACTTTTTACACGGAAAGGACATCATTTATTCACTTGGTGTAGTCTAGGACCACCTTAGCGAAGTAGTAGCTGCTACAATGCTTTCAAAACTTTCCAAGTTATTGCTTTGTGTGTACTCTTTATGGAAATTCTCCAATTACTTTTTGTGGTAAACGATTCTTATGCAGCAGTAAAACCACCGAAACACTATCCAAAGCAGCTATCAAATAACACGAAAACCAAAGAAAATAAATTGTTAAAAAGAAGAAACAATAAATCCACCCAGAAAGCAAAAAAAAAGGAAAAATAAAAACAAATTCAGCAAAAATTTAACGCCAAAATGTGTCAACATTAACACATCGTTGAAGCCGCGGTTAGTTGGTTAGCTATTATGATTAGACCGTTTGTTGGAACCATAGACAAACAGCTATAGCTATAACTATAGTTGTTGATAATTTGAATGACAGACAAACTAACTGCATACTCGTTAAACTAGCGACAACGATTGGCGCTCAATATGACATTATGAACAAACGATCAACAATTGAATTGTCGTATTGCTGTTAACGGTTACAATTGTTAATTTTACAGCTGGTTGAGTTTTTAAAGTGTGTTTGTTTTTGTTTTCTTAACTGCTTTAAGAAACCTCAACTTGGCATTGCATGTCTCGTCGCAAGTTTGTCACACGAAGACAATTTACAGCAGTGTTGCATTTCATTCTGTGCCAGAGTCTGCTACTGTGAATTAAAAAATCAAATAAACCATTAGAAAAGAATGAAGTAATAAATACTACTTTGTTGCCTTAGATTAAATTCTGTTTATTCATTAAACAGTTTTAATAGCGCTGTAATTAGTCGCGCGCTTTTGCAGCTAGAAAGTACCCCAAGCAAATGCAACCCTGAGGCGCTGTTTACTGTAATTGTATGCAACTTGAATGTCTGCAAAATCAACATAGTTTAACAATAATAACTAACCAATTATGAACATAATTTTTATTTCTATGAAATGCAACATTGCAATAATAAAAAAAAAATCATGCCATGAAGCGGTAAATATGACAAATGTGTCAACATAAGCTTAGCGTGAAGAAAGCAACAACAACCGTAGAATGTGGAGTTCGCTCAGCTGAAATCTTTTTTGTTGTTTTTGGGGTTTGCTGTTCAGTTTGCCTCCATAAAGGTGTGGTTTTTTAATTGTTTGCATTTTACGCTACGCTAAACTTATTAGAGCAGGATGATTGACATTTTGTGGTGCGAAGTCAATTGGCAATTCGCTAGCGGAAAGATGACATTTAATTGGGTAAAAATTACAGTAGCGTGTGAAAATAAAGCAGTTTGACATCGCAGATGGTGCCAAATAAAGCCTTCAAGGAAAAGATGATTTGTCCTTCGGGATTTCTAATGCGCGTTACCGCTTAGATTTTCTAACTTATGTTGTTGTTGTTGTAGGCGACCGCCGTGGTAGTGGTTAAGTGATCGGCCTTCTACACTAAGTCGTGGCGGTTCGATGACCGACAAAAGTAACATCAAAAATTATTTAGAAAAATAATTTTTCTAAACGGGGTCGTCCCTCGGCAGTAGTTTGGCAAACTCTCCGGGTGTATTTCTGCCATGAGAAGCTTCTCGCCAAAAATTCATTTGCTTTGCAAGTGCCGTTCGGAGTCGGCAAAAAACTGTAGGTCCCGCCAACTTGTAGGAAAAATTCAAGAGCAACAAACCACAAGTTGGAAAGAGAAGCTTCGCAAAAATCTCGTTAGAGGTTATGATAACCTGTTGGTATATCGCTGCCATTACTAGTAGTTGTTGTAGTTATTTCAGCCCACTTAGTCCGCACTCTTCTCACCGAGCATTGTCATCAATCTCTTGAAGCGGTACTTTTAGGAAACTACATAGCACATTCAATACGTTTGGACTAAAGTGAAAGATGGTCGCGTAAGATTAAGAGTTTAATCCATTACAATATTCAGAGCAAAGGTGTGCCAAAGTAACTATCGTCTCTCTCAGAAGTTCGTTTACTTTTGTGGCGATCGATGGTGCTTGTGCCTTTATGACGGCATTCAAGTTGAGGGAGCTGACAGTGACCAGATCGAAGATGGACCGGAATGACTCGCGTCTTTCTCAGCAGTTCGCGTTCCTGTGTAGGTTCAGTTGAACTTGCCTTTCTGCGCTCGCCTCACCGAGGAGCTTTCACTATTCTGATACCACGTGGAGGAGTAGAGCTTTGTCCCAACACCTCTAAGATCCCGTGCGTTTTTCTTAAGCTCATTCTTACTTCAAAACCCGAAGAGCTCTCTAGAAACTCATATTAGTTGTTATGTAAAAGTAATTATATACTATTAAAAAAAGATGGAAGCCCCACTGTCGGCACAAAACATATGGCTATCATTTTTCAATTTCTCAACAAATAACGGCAGCATGCACTTTCCCGCCATAGCACTCAACAGCAAAGCAACACACAGATTGCGGCGGCTAAAGCGCGCAGTGATCAGGAAGCAAGAAATTGCGGCAGTCATGTTCGTAGATAAAGAGTACTAACCTAATTTTTGTACATATTTTCTGTTGTAACCGCAGACTTCATTGTTTTGCTATCTAATTCCATACTCAGATAGTTAAATGTGGAAGCAAATAGAAGCAAAAACTTTAGTTTTTATATGATTTAAAGCAAAACGTAAAATAGAAATAGCTAATAACAATGCAAGTTCAACTTGATATGAGTTGTGTTTTTTGTAGTAAAATGAAAGAAGAAAACAAAAGATTATTAAAGAGGAGTGTCTGCTGATAAATTATAATTTTTTTTAAATGAAATATGGTATACGATAAAATGGCAAAATAACAATTTTTATAGAAATTACAAACTTGAACTATAAAAAATATTTAATAATTTAACACTTACAGACCAATTCTAGCAAAATCGAAGTTGAAGGAAAAATTAATAGAACGCAAGAAAAAATTTTCACCCGTTAATATAATATCACCGACTTTATCTCAACAATTGCTTGTAGAAAAATAAATAGCCAACAACAAAAAGAAAATGGGATATTCCACAAGTATTCACTGATTATATGAGCCAGAAAATCTAACCGGCTCTACTATCTCGGAAACGCCACCACCGATTTGGAAGATATTTTGTACATAGATAATGTGCTACGTTATAAGAATATGTTTAGTACAATCACTCGGAATATTTTCACAAGGTTGCCACCTATTTCAAAATTTTGAAAAATCAAAATAATTATGACTATGGGTCATAGAAAAAGTATCTTGAAAGGATTTGTTTAACTTGTTTTGAAAATATGAAGTACCTGAATTGAAGAATTAGGGGAAATTAGACCTTGAGCTATCTTCAAGTCCCCCTGTGCAGCTGTATCTAAAATGTTTTTTTTTTTTTTAAATATCGGTTTAAATAACTGTCAACATTTCTTTAACTTCTTTTTTAATAAATACTTTGTCTTTTTATTTAAGAAATCGATCTTAGATAACTTTAACGAATATGGGATTTTTAAAACCGCCCATTTAGGCTCTTCATTGTTTTCCTATTAAGTCTGTGCGCTTTTGTTTACCATTTTCATACCTTTTTTTTACGTTGCATAATTTTCTAATAAACAAATTGCAAAAGTTTTGTTGCGTTTAGTTTTTTTTTGCATTCACATATTTCCATTGTTTTCACATAAAAATCGCATAAACAAAATGTGCATATTAAACGTCTCGTTCACGATAAATTGCAT
This sequence comes from Campiglossa producta, assembly GCA_964058755.1. NCBI lineage: Eukaryota > Metazoa > Arthropoda > Insecta > Diptera > Tephritidae > Campiglossa > Campiglossa producta. The sequence continues at coordinate 17,144,110 of CAXKVI010000005.1, forward strand.
TGCCAATTATGTAGAAAAAATTGCATAATTGTCTATATGCCAATAAAATAAAAAACCAAATTAATAAATTGTATACAAAACATGTACAGGTGAAGAGCTCAAGCGTGAAATGAAGAGACTCAAGAAAAATTTTGAAATATTTTAATTCAGAAATAATTTACATAACAAAGACAAATGTTTTATGGCAATTTATGATCATGTATCATCATCTGAGGTGTGTGTTTTTGCTAACAAGTGATTCATGCAGTGATTTATTGAAATGACCTCAAGCTAATTTCTTCTCAATAATTTATGTATTGATACATTGATTTTCAATTTTGTGTTTTTATATAACTTTAAGCTGTATTTTCATTAGGACTTTAAAGTAATAAATTAAAATTTGCCTAATTAAGTTGACAGCTTATTTCTACCTTAAGCTATACACTTGGACAAATCGTGAAAGTGACAGTATTAATCAATTCGCCTTTAAAGCTTTAAAATATTATCAGGGAAAGAACATTTTTAGTAAGAAAAATCTTTGTTTTCAAGGAAAAATACCTACGATGAACCTTAAACGCATCCCCTCTTTAACTTTCTTATTAGAAACAACTAATGGTATGACATTTTTGGAGTGTAATGGGGTGTGGTTGCTGAGTGACCGCGCTCAATCCCGACTCTTGCGTCCTCGTTCGTGCACTCTGGGCAACGTTGAGCTACCTAGGCTCGCGGCAGAAAGAGAGGGAGCCCCGGGGGGGCCACTCTGACATACTTGGTTTAAGGGCTCACCGGGGTCTGTTTTCGCAGCGTCTGTACACCAAGAGGTGCGGCTGTAAGCGGGCGTCTGTCTTGAAGCAAGCGGCTCGCTATATAAATGTGCAAAACTTTTCCCTCCCAATCCAGGGTGTTATGCGATACCGTGCCCATTGGACGTTTGCAGCCGGGAGGCAAATCGTGGCTGTAGTCGAACGGAGCCTCACTGATACCGGGCCGCCTCAGGGAGTAACTATGGTCTTACCGCGGTATGGGGCTCTGCCGCGGCGGACGACACACTTCCCCTTACACTACCCTTGACCCTAAGCTGGCCTTGTCCGGCGAGGGGTCGTACGAACAAGATGAAGAACACACAAAATACAAAGCAATTAACGACTTCGTTTACTCCGCAGCAGAGAAGAACTATGCTGGAGCAAGCGAAAACACAACGCCGGAGGACAAACTCCGCCTCAAAGTTAACTGGGAGGCCGACAACGATGGAAACTACGGGTCAGTCATCCCCCAAACTGCTATCAAGTAAGAGTGACTTGATGGGAGCAAGCAACAGTGCGGCTGCCTACGCAGTCAAGCAGAAAACGGCGGAAGCTAAACTTCCATCAAGCGCTGGTACGAAACCCAATCTCTTCACATCTGGGGCAATGGTCTCACGACCTGGTTTCAGAGTTTCGAAAGAGAAGGACGACGCCGTAAAGGGAGAGACCGCGATGGCAACTACGAGTCTGAATCCCCCCAAAGAGGCATCTCCCCGACGCTTTGCGTACTGGGATAAAAGAAAGGCCGCAAGGATCCTTAAAAAATATGAGGGAGCATCGCAGGAGAAGCTGTCGCCGGAAGAAAGGAAGATGGTGGAGGAAGCGAAAGCTCTGATACCAAATTTCCAGAGGCCCTATGTGCCTAAGAGGGTGAACGGTAATCCCTTCAAACGCCAGAGATCGGACGGAGAGGTAGACCCCCATCCGAAGCGGCATCAGGTCAACCCCGTAGTGGGAAAACTCAGCTTTGCTGAAGTAACCAAGGACAGAATCCTTATAGGTTTCATTGACCGAGGTAACGACCGTTGGTCCATCCCCAAAGACCAGTGGCTGTATGTCCGGAATGAAATGGGCAGGGCCCTCCTCCACTTAATGCGTGAGTCTCCGGGTAGTCCGCCGCGAGGTACTGACGCGGGCTGGCACCAAGGTCAGATCAAAATATTCGCGTGCGAGGATGCAAGAACTGTCGCACTGTATAAGGCAGCAGTTGCAAGACTGGGTGAAGTCTATCCAGGGGCAAGACTAGATGTCGTCGACTGGAAGGACATTCCTGCTCGGCCAAGGGCAAGGGCATGGATTCCTGCCGTCCCTGCAGAACCCGAGAATATTCTTGAGATGCTGCAGGTCTGGAATCCGTCTCTCCCGACGCAGGATTGGGGCGTCAATCTGGTCGATGATGTGGTTGGGCCCAATAGACAGGTGGTTATCACTCTGAATAAGGAGGCGCTCGAGCCCCTTAAACGGTGCAACGGACGAGTGCATTACGGCTTGGGTCAGATCGTGATCCACGTATACCGTGGCGATGCACAGCGCGCTGCTATTCCGGACGCTCCGGAGGACTCGGAGATCGAGGCATCGGAAGGGGAAGCAGAGGAGTCCGACGCGGAAAGTATGTTATCCGCCACGTCAAATTGCGATGGTGCTGCGAACAACTCGGCGATAGAAGAAAGCCTGCTTGACGAAGAAGGCCTCGACGTCACGATCGTGGCTAAACCTGAGCACACTAACGTTGATGCTGCTTCAGACAGCAGGGTTCCCGCCACGCCAAATCGTGCAGGTGCTCTGAACAACTCGTCGTTGAGAGACAGCCCCCGGAACAGGCCAGACCTCGACGACACGCTGGCGGCAGGGATGTCTGAGCTCTCTCATGTTGGTGGTGCTTCAGATAAATCTGCACAAATCTAAAGCAGCCTCGGCTGTTTTAAGCAGTCGTCTTTCTAAAGGCGACGTAGACGTGGTCCTTATCCAAGAGCCCTGGGTCAATAGCTCTAGGATCTGTGGATTGGGGACTAAGGGGTACAAGCTCATCCAAGCCAATGATGAGGGCAAGGTCAGAACCTGTATTTTGGTAAAGTCTGAGCTAAACACCTTTCTATTACCCAACTACTCAAATGGTGACGTTACAGCTGCCAGCTTAACAGTCGGCAGCACCAGCCTAACGATGGCGTCGGTCTATATGCCCTATGACGCCGAAGAACCTCCTCCACTAAAGGAGGTGAAAGATCTGGTGGATAATTTCTGTACGGGCCATCTTATTATTGGAGCTGACGCTAATGCTCATCACGTCCAGTGGGGAAGCTCCGATATTAACGCTAGGGGCGAGTCTCTGTTTGACTACCTACTAACAACTAACCTGGTGGTTTGTAACGTGGGTAACGAGCCTACTTTTATAACTAAAGCTCGTAGGGAGGTTATAGACCTCACTGTTTGTAGCGAAGGCGCTTATGAGTGGGTCAGAAAATGGCGTGTTCTTGATGAGCATTCATTTTCTGACCATCGGTACATAGAAATTGTGTTAGACTTTATTGTTGAACAGCCAGTTATGAAACGAAATCCACGCAACACTAACTGGCAGCTACATAACCAAATATTAGCTAGGGACCTACCAGTATTACCTCCACAAGCCCCCTCATCAGTGGGAGAACTGGATGATCTGGTAACGACCTTTACAACGGCGCTCTCAAATGCCCTAGAGCAGGCTTGTCCAGTACCAAAACCACGCGGCAAACATAGACCCCACTGGTGGTCTTACGACCTGGATTCGTTCCGTATATCATGCAGGAAGCAATTTAACAAGGCCAAGAGCATCGGTACGGAGCCTGAATGGCTCGAATATAAAGCTAAACTGAGGGCCTATAAAAAGGCTCTAAGGCAAGCGAAGAGAACTTCGTGGAGAAATTTCTGCACCGGGGTCGAAAAAGTCGATGATACAGCGAGACTTAGACGAGTGCTATCAAAAACTCAAACAGCCATTAGCTATTTACGGAAGCCTGACGGATCTTGGATCAGCACGGGAGGGGAAACCCTGGAGCTGCTCCTGAACACACACTTTCCGGGGAACTTGTATGATGCACCTGTAGCATCTGCAACAAACCTGGCGGTAAACATACCCATTACGGAGGAAAGGGTAAGGTGGGCAATCAAAAGCTTTGAGCCGTTCAAGGCAGCCGGGCCAGACGGGATTTTCCCCGCACAACTTATAAACACGCTGGAAATATCAGCTAAATGGCTGGTAGTTCTCTATTCAGCCTGCCTGGCTCTTAATTACATTCCGTGCTCCTGGAGAAGCGCCACGGTAGTCTTTATTCCAAATGCTGGGAAGGCCTCACACTATGAGCCTAAAGACTACAGACCGATCAGTCTCTCGTCTTTTGCACTTAAAACCTTCGAGAGGATAATTAGCGATTATCTCTCCTCTACTATTGATAGCAACCTTATTTCTAGCTATCAACATGCATACACCAAAGGTAAATCAACGGAAACTGCGCTCCACAGCCTAGTCTCTATTGTTGAAAAATCATTGCAGGAAAAGGAGTACTGTCTCGTGGCCTTTCTGGACATCGAAGGGGCTTTCAACAATATAAGGCCGGAGGCTATTAACACTGCTTTAACAAACCTGGGCATAAATAGGTCTCTTATTGGACTAATTGATCAACTACTAAAGGGAAGGAAAATAGTTTCTTCACTGGGAACAGTTGATCTTTCACGCTATGTCACAAGAGGAACGCCTCAGGGTGGTGTTCTCTCCCCGCTCCTATGGAACCTCACCGTAAACTCGCTGCTACGAGACACAAGGTGGGGGGGCGGGAAGATAGTGGCATATGCAGACGATTTAGCTATTGCATATAGGGGCAAATTCCCACAAACCCTGTGTGACTTGATGCAAGTAGCACTGCGAGAAGTTTCTTCATGGTCCTCTCGCTGCGGACTTAGCATCAACCCGGGAAAGGTGGAGCTTGTCCTTTATACCAGGCGGTACAAGATACCACCGCTGAACCTACCAGAACTAGATGGCGTGCGCCTGAACTTAGCTGATAAAGCCAAATTCCTAGGCACAGTTCTAGATAGAAAGCTTAACTGGAAGGAGAATGTCATCCAGCGCCAGAGGAAAGCGTGCATTGCACTTTACACGTGTAAAAGAGCCATTGGCAAAAAATGGGGGCTCAGCCCCAAAATTTGCAGATGGATCTACACTGCGATAATCCAGCCAATTATGCTGTATGGAGTCGTGGTATGGTGGCCTGCGCTAGGAAAGGCAACAAACCTAAATCTGTTAGGAAAAGTCCACAGATCGAGCATGATCTGTATAAGCGGGGCGTTAAGAACAACGCCCAATGAAGCTCTCCAGGCCATTCTTGGCTTTTTGCCACTCGATCTGGAAGGGTACCGGGCAGCAGCGGCATCGGCTCTGCGTCTAAGGGAAACGTCCGTCTGGGGCGCAAGCACTATTGGACACTCCTGTATTCTAAGATCTTACAGCTTTCTCCCTCTGAGCACAGATCGGTGTGCGACCACAACAGTCGGAGATTGTTGTTTTAGAATAAACATTCCCAGCAGGGAAGACTGGGAGAACATAGATCGGTGTCCAGCTACTAATGGCGGCACTTTTATATACACCGACGGCTCGAAGTTAGACGGCAGAGTCGGAGGAGGGGTTTACTCAAGGGATTTGGACCTAGAACTCTCCTTTAGACTACCTGATCACTGCAGCGTCTTCCAGGCTGAAGTTTCTGCAATCATGGACGCCGTGACTTGGATAGGTAAACGCACCATCGGACAGGATATCTGTATTTTCAGCGACAGCCAAGCGGCCATCAAATCCCTTGGCTCTTACTCGTTCAACTCTGAACTGACGCTCAGCTGTCGTCGATCTCTTCAAGAGATGGCCCAACAGAACCGCGTGAACCTCACATGGGTCCCGGGACACAGGGACATTGAGGGAAACTGTAGGGCAGACGAACTTGCCAGGCAGTGCACGACCAAGCAGATTCTTCAAGATAAAGAGCGCATAGGTATGCCGTTTGCCACGTGCAAGCTAATGCTGAAGGAGCATACACTCCGCGAAGCCAACGAAAGATGGCTACAAGCCCCAGGGTGCCGGATATCCAAGCAAACCTGGCCAAAATGCGATCTTAAAAGATCTAGACACATATACGCCCTAAAAAGGAAGGAAATCTCCATATTAATAGGTGTTTTAACCGGGCACTGCCTTATTGGTAGGCACGCAGCAAGGCTAGGCGTTCCCTACCGACGATGCTGCAGGAGTTGCAAAGATGATGAGGAAGAGGAAACGGTGGAGCACCTCATCTGCAACTGCCCGGCCTTAAGCGGAGCGAGAAGGCGCTCTCTGGGAGTTCCCTTCCTGGTTAGCTTAAGCCAGGTCGCGGAGCTAGACATAAAGGACTTGATGGCCTTCATCAAGTTATCAAAATGGTTCGAGGAGGGGTAGCGGTGTCGGTTAGGGGTGTCAGTCCCGGGTTTCGGCTATATGGAGAGTCCCAACAGCACTGGGATTTTCCACATGGCCGGGCCCGGGACTGACTTTCCTAGTGTTTGGTGGTATCACAACGGGCCTTTTATTACTGGCCTAGGTGTGCCTTTGCGGCAGCCACTTCTACCTACCTACCTACCTATGACATTTAAATTGGCATTGGGACTCTCGTTCAGTTCTCGTCTAACTAAATGACCTATTCATTCTTTTCTACTTACATATGTATGTATAGGGACTCGTTTGCTTGTCTTTCTCACAATCAGAATCATGAAAATTCTATCGGTGCCTCTACACAATTGACACGTTCATTGCGCCTAATTGACAACTGTCACTTAAAGTATATTAATGTGTTTTTGTCATTTCATGTAAAGGCTACCTAACTAAGTGTTTCTTAGAATTCCATAGAAGCACTAAATGCATAATAGGTTTGCTATATATGTCCGTTCGCGAAGCAGAGTGAGCCACAGCATTAACTTTTCAGAACAAAAACCCATGTGATTGGTTTTTGTTTGGCAGTTTTTAAATACATATATCTGGAAGTTTCTGTGTAAAATACACCGGATACTTTTATATTCCAGAAGTGGAAATATACCAGAACCATAATCTATGTGTAATACTTATTTGCTACATATTCCACTTCTGAGATTTTTTGTTAAACTTTCTCGTTCTTTTGAATGTTAAGCCAAGAGGAAAATTAAAAGCAACACAATTTTCTCTCTGTCCGCCAACCTCACTACAAAGCAACACTGTAATTCAACTTCACCTGTCACCTCAAAACCGTTTTCTTTAATCATCTTTTGTGCTCTCAAAGCTCTTCATTCACACTTTCTTAATGAGTTGAAACATTAAGGAAAAGTTATTTTTAAATGCTATTTATAGAATAGTAGAAGGTGCATTCCTTAGCATCACTTTCTTTCTCAAATAAGCTCAAACACCAAAAAAAGAACAAGAAATTGACGCAGTGCTTGTAAAAATTGAGACACATGCTTGTAGTGATAGACCAAGATCCCAGAGCCTAAAAGCGTCACTTATTTTATAATGGATGAAACCAATACCGATCGATAGTCCTCCCCGAATCTAGAAAGAATGTGAAAATTTTAAAGCTGTACCTATGACAAGGGCCTAGGAATCGGGGGTCAAAGTCGCCAAAAAATGACCCTAACTTCACTTATTTTATAATGGATGATTTTCACATATTTGACGTAGATTACCACCCCGCGTCAGTATCAAGTGTTGTTAGACCCGTACCAGTGACAAGGCTCCAGCCAGACACCCCCAGTTCGCGGATTTTCCTATGGAAATTTATTCTGTTTTACTAATTTCACGCATTTGGGCCACTTTGGCTGCTTTTAACTACCCAATATTTTCCCATTTTTTGTAGAACACTACCCTCAAGTAGTATCAGGAATTTTTAGACTTCGTCCCATGGAAAAAACTTCAGCCAGACACCTCAAAACTCGGGAAATTTCACTAATTTTTACTGCGCTTTCACATGTTTAAGCGGATTTGACCAACTTTGGCCTCTTTTAAATAACAGATCTTTACACATGTATCGTAAAATGCTACCCTTAAGTAGAATCAAGAATTTCTAGACATCATCCCATGGAAAAAACTTCAGCCAGACACCTGAAAGTTCGAGAACTTTTATTTTCCTATTAATTTGCTTTCTCTTGTTTGTCCCACTTTTACTAATTTTAAATGATAGATCTTTTCACATGTGTCGTAGGACACTACCCTTAAGTAGTTTCAGTAATTTTTAGACCTCGTCCCATGGCAAAACCTTCAGCCAGACACTTCAAAACTCGGGAAATTTCACTCATTTTTACTGCGCTTTCACATGTTTAAGTGGATTTGACAAACTTTGACAACTTTTAAATAGCAGATCTTCACATATGTGTCGTAAACTGCTACCCTTAAGTAGAATCAAGCATTTCCAGACATCATCCCATGGCAAAAACTTCAGCTAGACACCTCAAAGTTCGGGAACTTTTATTTTCCTATTAATTTGCTTTCTCTTGTTTGTCCCACTTTTACAATTTCTAAACGACGGATCTTTTCAGATGTTTCGTAGGACACTACCCTTAAGTAGTTTCAGTAATTTCTATACTTCGCCCCATGGCAAAAACTTCAGCCAGACACCTCAAAACTCGGGATTTTCACTAATTTTTACAGAGATTTCACTTGTTTCAGCAGGTTTCTCCAACTTTGTCCACGTTTAAATGGCGGATCTTTACACATGTGTCGTATAACACTACCCTTAAACGGTATCAGGCATTTCCGGACTTCATCCCATGGCAAAAACTTCAGCCAGACACCTAAAAGTTCGGGAACTTTTATTTTCCTATTAATGTGCTTTCTCTTGTTTGTCCCACTTTTACAATTTCTAAACGACGGATCTTTTCAGATGTTTCGTAGGACACTACCCTTAAGTAGTTTCAGTCATTTCTATACTTCGCCCCATGGCAAAAACTTCAGCCAGACACCTCAAAGCTCGGGATTTTCACTAATTTTTACAGAGATTTCACTTGTTTCAGCAGGTTTCTCCAACTTTGTCCACGTTTAAATGGCGGATCTTTACACATGTGTCGTATAACACTACCCTTAAACGGTATCAGGCATTTCCGGACTTCATTCCATGAAAAAAACTTAAGCCAAACAACCCAAAGCACGGGGACTTTTCATCATTTTTAATGTGCTTTCACATGGTCAAATGGGTTTACTCAAGTTTGACTGCTTTTAAATGGCGGATCGTTACAAATGTATCGTATAACACTACTATTAACCAATATTAGGCATTTTTAGACTTCGCCCCATGACAAAAACTTCAGCCAGACACCTCAAAGCTGAGGAAATTTCATAATTCTTGCTGCGAATTCACATGTTTAACTGCGTTGCTCTAACTTTGACTGCTTTTAAAGGGCAGATAATTTCACATGTGTCATAGAAGACCACCCTTAAGTGGTATTACGTACTTTTTGACTTCGCCCCATGTCAAAAACTTCAGCCAGACACCTCAAAACTGAGGAATTTTTATAATTCTTACTGCACTTTCACATGTTTAAGCGAGTTTGTCCAACTTTGGCTGTTTTTGAAAGGCAGATCTTTGCACATGTGTCGTGGAACACTATCTCCAAGTAGTATCAGGCATTTTTATACTTCATCCCATGGAAAAAACCTCAGCCAGACACCTCAAGCCTGAGGAATTTTCATAGTTCTTACTGCTTTTTCACATGTTTAATCGGGTTGGTCCAACTTCGGCTGCTCTTAGAGAGCGGATCTTTTCACATGTGTCATAGAAGACCACCCTTAAGTGGTATCAGTTACTTTTAGATTTCGCCTCATGTCAAACACTGCAGCCAGACACCTCAAAACTGAGGAATTTTTATAATTCTTACTGCACTTTCATATGTTTAACCGAGTTTGTCCAACTTTGGCTATTTTTGAAAGGCAGATCTTTACAGATGTGTCGTGGAACACTATCTCCAAGTAGTATCAGGTATTTTTAGACTTCATCCCTTGGAAAAAACTGCAGCCAGACACCTCAAGGCTGAGGAATTTTCATAGTTCTTACTGCTTGTTCACATGTTTAATCGGGTTGGTCCAACTTCGGCTGCTTTTAAAGAGCAGATCTTTTCACATGTGTCATAGAAGACCCCCTTAAAGAAGTATCGGGTATTTTTATACTTCGCCCCATGTCAAAAACTACAGTCAGACACCTCAAAACTGAGGAACTTTCATAATTCTTACTGCGATTTCACAGGTTTAAGCGAGTTGGTCCAACTTTTGCTGTTCGTAAAGGGCATATCTACACACATGTGTCATAGAAGACCACCTTAAAGAAGCATCGGGTATTTTTATACTTCGCCCCATGTCAAAAACTACAGCCATACACCTCAAAACTGAGGAATTTTCATAATTCTTACTGCGATTTCACAGGTTTAAGCGAGTTCCCTGCAGCGAAACCTCAAACTAATCAGAAAAATACTAATATACAACTATAATTTTCTGGCAGAACTCATACTAGTCAGGAAATATCCATTTCATACCAGTATACAAATAGAATTTTCCGGCTGAACCCATACTAGTCAGGAAATATCCATTCCATACTAGTATACAACTAGATTTTTCTGGATGAAATTATACCAGTTGAAAAAAACAAAATTCATTCGTTTCGTTTTCTCTTATAATTCATAGATGCTTTTTCGTGATTGGGTAAATACAAATAGCCGCTGCTTTCTTAAGAATAAACATGAAAATAAAGTCAAATGATAAAATAAAGGGTAAGCCAGGAAAATTCTGGTTGAAATCATACTAGTCCAGGTTAAAAGCCTTTTTGACTAGTATATTCCATACTAGTCCTTTTTGGACTAGTTCATTTTATGGAAATTATACTAGTCCAGGATGAACTAGTATGGAACTGATATCTTACAACTAGCATGAAACTGGTATTTCTGAAATTGACATCTTGTAGGACATCAACACGTAAAAAATACCAGTTGCTTATAAAAAGACAGAACACCGGGCCCAACTAGTCAGTGTTCTGTCTTTGTTCCATATAAGCTCGGTGCACCAACTAATTGTAAAGTAGTTTTCAACTAGTTGCTTTCGCTGCAAGGTAGCGACATAAGAGTGACATTGTCTGAAATGCAACAAATTCCACATCTGAACACTTTGTATGGGCTGAACTGTTCTAATTTGCTTGATCATGTCCTATGGAGAGATCAATTGCGAAAAAAAACTCGAGCTCTGAGGTGTTTGGATGTAGTTTTTGTCATGGGAAGATCTCCAAAAATGCCTGATACCACTTAAGAGTTGCGTTCTACGACACATGTGTAAATATTCGCCTTTTAAAAATAGTCAAAGTTGGACAAACCTGCTTCAACAATCGAAAGCACAGTAAGAATTATGAAAACTACCCAGATTTAAGGTGTCTGGTTAAAGTATTTGTCATAAGGCGAATTCTAAAAGTACCTGGTACCACGTAAGGGTGGTCCTCTATGACACATTGAAAATATCTGCCCTTTAAAAGCAGCCAGAGGTAGACGAACCATCTCAAACATGTGAAAACGCAGTAAGAATTATAAAAATTTCTCAGTTTTGAGGTGTCTGGCTGTAGTTTTTGACATGGGGCGAAGTATAAAAATAGCCGATCCTTCTTTAAGGGGGTCTTCTATGACACATGTGAAAAGATCTGCTCTTTAAAAGCAGCCGAAGTTGGACGAACTCGCTTAAACCTTTGAAATCGCAGTAAGAATTATGAAAATTCCTCAGTTTTGAGGTGTCTGGCTGAAATTTTTGACATGGGGCAAAGTATAAAAAATACCCGATACTTCTTTAAGGTGGTCTTCTATGACACATGTGTGAAGATATGCCCTTTACGAACAGCAAAAGTTGGACCAACTCGCTTAAACCTGTGAAATCGCAGTAATAGTTATGAAAATTCCTCAGTTTTGAGGTGTCTGACTGTAGTTTTTGACATGAGGCGAAGTATAATAATAGCCGATCCTTCTTTACGGGGGTCTTCTATGACACATGTGAAAAGATCTGCTCTTTAAAAGTAGCCGAAGTTGGACGAACTCGCTTAAACCTTTGAAATCGCAGTAAGAATTATGAAAATTCCTCAGTTTTGAGGTGTCTGGCTGAAATTTTTGACATGGGGCAAAGTATAAAAAATACCCGATACTTCTTTAAGGTGGTCTTCTATGACACATGTGTGAAGATATGCCCTTTACGAACAGCAAAAGTTGGACCAACTCGCTTAAACCTGTGAAATCGCAGTAATAATTATGAAAATTCCTCAGTTTTGAGGTGTCTGACTGTAGTTTTTGACATGAGGCGAAGTATAATAATAGCCGATCCTTCTTTAAGGGGGTCTTCTATGACACATGTGAAAAGATCTGCTCTTTAAAAGCAGCCGAAGTTGGACGAACTCGCTTAAACCTTTGAAATCGCAGTAAGAATTATGAAAATTCCTCAGTTTTGAGGTGTCTGGCTGAAATTTTTGACATGGGGCAAAGTATAAAAAATACCCGATACATCTTTAAGGTGGTCTTCTATGACACATGTGTGAAGATATGCCCTTTACGAACAGCAAAAGTTGGACCAACTCGCTTAAACCTGTGAAATCGCAGTAATAATTATGAAAATTCCTCAGTTTTGAGGTGTCTGACTGTAGTTTTTGACATGAGGCGAAGTATAATAATAGCCGATCCTTCTTTAAGGGGGTCTTCTATGACACATGTGAAAAGATCTGCTCTTTAAAAGCAGCCGAAGTTGGACCAACCCGATTAAACATGTGAAAAAGCAGTAAGAACTATGAAAATTCCTCAGGCTTGAGGTGTCTGGCTGAAGTTTTTTCCATGGGATGAAGTATAAAAATGCCTGATACTACTTGGAGATAGTGTTCCACGACACATGTGCAAAGATCTGCCTTTCAAAAACAGCCAAAGTTGGACAAATTCGCTTAAACATGTGAAAGTGCAGTAAGAATTATAAAAATTCCTCGGTTTTGAGGTGTCTGGCTGAAGTTTTTGACATGGGGCGAAGTCAAAAAGTACCTGATACCACTTAAGGGTAGTCTTCTATGACACATGTGAAATTATCTGCCCTTTAATAGCAGCCAAAGTTAGACCGACGCAGTTAAACATGTGAATTCGCAGCAAGAATTATGAAATTTCCTCAGCTTTGAGGTGTCTGGCTGAAGTTTTTGTCATGGGGCGAAGTCTAAAATTGCCTAATATTAGTTAATAGTAGTGTTATACGATACATTTGTAGCGATCCGCCATTTAAAAGCAGCCAAAGTTGGGTAAACCCATTTGACCATGTGAAAGCACAGTAAAAATGATGAAAAGTTCCCGTGCTTTGGGTTGTTTGGCTTAAGTTTTTTTCATGGAATGAAGTCCGGAAATGCCTGATACCGTTTAAGGGTAGTGTTATACGACACATGTGTAAAGATCCGCCGTTTAAACGTGGACAAAGTTGGAGAAACCTGCTGAAACAAGTGAAATCTCTGTAAAAATTTGTGAAAATCCCGAGCTTTGAGGTGTCTGGCTGAAGTTTTTGCCATGGGGCGAAGTCTAGAAATGACTGAAACTACTTAAGGGTAGTGTCCTACGAAACATCTGAAAAGATCCGTCGTTTAGAAATTGTAAAAGTGGGACAAACAAGAGAAAGCAAATTAATAGGAAAATAAAAGTTCCCGAACTTTGAGGTGTCTAGCTGAAGTTTTTGCCATGGGATGATGTCTGGAAATGCTTGATTCTACTTAAGGGTAGCAGTTTACGACACATATGTGAAGATCTGCTATTTAAAAGTTGTCAAAGTTTGTCAAATCCACTTAAACATGTGAAAGCGCAGTAAAAATGAGTGAAATTTCCCGAGTTTTGAAGTGTCTGGCTGAAGGTTTTGCCATGGGACGAGGTCTAAAAATTACTGAAACTACTTAAGGGTAGTGTCCTACGACACATGTGAAAAGATCTATCATTTAAAATTAGTAAAAGTGGGACAAACAAGAGAAAGCAAATTAATAGGAAAATAAAAGTTCTCGAACTTTCAGGTGTCTGGCTGAAGTTTTTTCCATGGGATGATGTCTAGAAATTCTTGATTCTACTTAAGGGTAGCATTTTACGATACATGTGTAAAGATCTGTTATTTAAAAGAGGCCAAAGTTGGTCAAATCCGCTTAAACATGTGAAAGCGCAGTAAAAATTAGTGAAATTTCCCGAGTTTTGAGGTGTCTGGCTGAAGTTTTTTCCATGGGACGAAGTCTAAAAATTCCTGATACTACTTGAGGGTAGTGTTCTACAAAAAATGGGAAAATATTGGGTAGTTAAAAGCAGCCAAAGTGGCCCAAATGCGTGAAATTAGTAAAACAGAATAAATTTCCATAGGAAAATCCGCGAACTGGGGGTGTCTGGCTGGAGCCTTGTCACTGGTACGGGTCTAACAACACTTGATACTGACGCGGGGTGGTAATCTACGTCAAATATGTGAAAATCATCCATTATAAAATAAGTGAAGTTAGGGTCATTTTTTGGCGACTTTGACCCCCGATTCCTAGGCCCTTGTCATAGGTACAGCTTTAAAATTTTCACATTCTTTCTAGATTCGGGGAGGACTATCGATCGGTATTGGTTTCATCCATTATAAAATAAGTGACGCTTTTAGGCTCTGGGATCTCGCTCTATGATCACGCGCTGATCCCGTCAAATGATCTGCAAAACAGCTGTCAGTGCACACAAACTACAAGATGTTGAAAAAGTTGTTGTCTTCATATATTTTGAGGTTATGCACTCACATGCAACTCTACTCTGATGGTTTTTATTTTGAGGTTATGTTCAGTTATTTTTGTTTTTTAAGTTTGTTGTTCAGTGTTGCTAGTAGATTGGTGGCCTGCCGAAAGATGCATCGACTCAGCAGCAGCAACTATAGCAATGGCAACAATTTAAGGGTTAGACGCGCGCGCATACACCCGCTAATCTTATGACAGCTGTCAGTCTCTTAAACCTACATATGTACATTCATGTTACTAGATAGCATAAAAAAGCAGTCTACATGATGAACAATGCGGTCGCTAGCGCATGTGGTTTGAGCTTGTCGCTTTCAATCTACAATGCATGAAGTACTTTGAACTTCACAACATACTATGCTCATCGCCTTTTGTTTGCCTTTATTACCGGTCTTTTGTATCGTCGCTTGAACTTAACCTTTACAATTAGGTTGTCTTCCAAAGTCTTCAGAATTCTTTTTGCTGATCTACGTTGTCCGCTTTTTTTAGCAGCTGCCGCACTGATAGGTACTGAGGATTGTCATCAGTTGTCCCGCTTATCTGCATCTCGAGCTGGTGTTTTCTTTTCTTTTTATTACTTGTTATGTTCTTGAATTTTTTCTTTGTGTTTGCTTTTATTTTCTTGCATAATAACTGTAATAAAAAAGTGTTGTAATAAACATAAAAATGTAAGAAACTTACTCAACAACAATGCAAGTTTCATTGCGCTTTTGTTTTCCGTTTTGTGGTGGCCCTTTACTAGAACGCCGTGTTCTTTGCCTCTCAACGCTGCGTCTGCTGCTTTGTCGACTCAATTCAAATTCACCATGTCTAATCGTGCTGCTGACTAATCAATCTTTACATCATTTTGTTCAATGTTGCTGCTACTCGGTTTTTTTACCATCGTTCTCTGCAACAGCGCGTCTTGACGTTTTTCCCTTTCGTCTTTACACTTTTGTTGCCCATAACTTACTTTTACTCATATTTTTTTGAAGAACGTAACTTTATCTTTATTGTTATTATTATGGTCATTGCCGTCGTGCTGTGTATCTCAATGTAGGCAGGTACTTTTAAACTGCATAATGGCGTCGTCTGTGACGCGAATAATCGCCTAATGGCGGCTGAGCGCAGTTTTATTGATGTGATACTTTAATTTTTTTTCTTTCAAGGGAAATGTTATACGAATTCCAATGAAAAATTTGCCTCGCTTTTATATTATTTTTATTCAAGAGCTATTTTATGACTGCTTTGGGAAGATAATATACACATTTTGGGGTTAAAAAGCCCTCTGCTATGCTGATAAGTCTCCTGTAAATTTTCGGCTTAACGAAACACTGCAAGCTGATCACAAATAATATAATGATCTGTTTTTTCCTATATACTCTGCGCTTCAAGGTCTTTTCTGAGTCTTTCTTATAGAATGAACAAGCTAGATGTTAATCTAAAATAATAAACTGTTTAGGAGCTATTATTACGCCAGCAATTGCAGATAGATTATGCAGTGTATCTCGAATACTCGCGAAGAAGATTTGGATTCGTTTTTTTATCTTTATTTCCTCTGTCCCATGTTTTCATTAACCTTCTCGAGTTTATTTATTTCAACGATCTAACAACTAACTCACCCCACTTGCTCGATAATTGTATGCTCTTAACGAGTGACTCGTTTCTTATGCTTAGCATCATTTAAATATTCTCTTTGAGCTGTGACCTTTTGTCAAATTATTTCTAGTATGTGCCAGTATTTACATAAATGACATTTCTTGCGCGCGCTTAACCTCAATTGCAATTGCAAGTCGACTGAAGAAAACATACAATTACGCGCTTAAATTACAAAGAAAAATATAGAAATACAAGCGCATATCCGCTCATTATTTTCCATGCAACTATGCAATTCTTTGCCGCTCAACAAATGCCACTACTTCTGCTGCTTTCATTTCTACAAAGTCGTCGATGCCTCTTTCTCAACGTCTAACGTCCACCCAAGCTACAAAGTAGCGGACCACACAAACTGCAGCAACACAATTGACTAAATTGCATTAAATTTTTATAATTTTTCTTCGCCTTTCTCTATGCAACAAACGGTTGCATTTTGTGACTTATGAGTTTCTTCTCTCTATTATTATTTTTTTTAAATCTATTTTTTCTTCCTTCACCACTCACTTACATATTACACTCACCAATATTGCGCATCAAATTTATAATAATTTAATATGTAAATTCTGTGGAATGCCAGTCTGTGCGGAATCACATAAAAATCCACCTCAATGAGATTCTGCAGAATGCCTGCTGAATCATGCATACTCTACGTAAGTAGGTTCCTTTTGTGGAAATAAAAAGTCATGTGGGCATTTTAAATTAATGATGCCATGTTTTGTGTGTTCATTTTTACTGTTCAAAGCTCAGCATATCGGGATAGGAAGCACTTAAAGCTTCACAGCTTTTGAGGATATGAACAGGACAGGCTAAGATTAGCTGACTTAAGTGAGCCAGATGTGGAAGTGAAAAGTTTGTGAACAATCTACGATTTCGTCGAATCGGGGGCGTACGTGACTTATTGCCGCAAGTCGAAGGCTTTTACGGCCGTGTGGGTAAAACTTGGTATGATTACTCAAGATTCCACCCCCTGACAGTAGGTCGCTAACTCCACAATAGTGGCTATAGTTTATTCAAACTTCAAGCCCTTTAAAGGTGGGCCAATACATCCTAGCTAATTTCTTACCTTAGTTCGTCAAATATGTTATTTAATTATTTTGGGTAAGCTCCAAGAGGCAGATTCCAATAAATATCTCCTGTTAAATCAATTCTAGTTCTTTGAGAGGGGACGTGATAATAGCTCCGATCAGATGAGGTACTTTGTAGGTCCATATAGGGTTTATGAAAATTTTGAAACATATTTTCTGGATGAGGAGTTAGCTCTGTGAAGCTGTGTTGTTCTGTGAAGCTCATAGCTCTTCAATCGTCGCTTTTTTTTCTAGGAAAGGATGTTGGTCGAGTTAAAGACTGTTTCATATAGATTCTGTCTGATGGCTAAAAAGCCTGATACCGCACCAAAAACTACCCAAGTAATAACTCAAATGACATGCTTTTATGCTTTTTTAATGATCTCAATATAATCTTCTCTTCAAAAAAAAGACTAACAAAGATTGCTAACCCACGTTAAGGTCACTCAACTTGAAAAAGGCTTAAAATCTTAAACATGTTAGGTATACAATGTTGAAAGAGATTTTGATGACACCAAAGACCACATTACCAGCGAACTAGAGAAAAGAATACTGAAAAGAATGCAGAAAAAATAAGTTAGAAAAGAAAAAAATGTAAAACATTTGGTGCTGTAATTAAAGAACGTAAAGTAAAAAAAAAACGAAGAACCATATCAAGAATAGTCTCTTTGCTGTGGGCGTTTGTAAGTCGCTTCAAAATGTTGTTCGACTCCTAATGAGATGCGCTTTATATGTGATTCCAAAACTTTTAAGATGTCATGTGAAGAATAATTTATCGTACAGGCTTTGTATAAAAAAACACGAAAGCTCAGACTTGTTGTCGACGGACGTACCGTCAAATTTAAGCGATTAAGTCGCAAAAGCATGTTAAGAACGAAATTAAATAATATTGAAAAAAGTAATGAAAAATCACTTAAAAAGCTTGTTTTGGCAAAAGAAGATGTTAGAAACGTCAAAAATTCAGCGCGTGGGCTATAACTTTAATTTGTAGAACATGGCTTGAGTAATGGATGCCTAAAAAAACAGCGATTGATCCATAGCCTACAAAAATATTTAAATTAGGCATCTTTTAATTTTGTCTTCTTCTTGTTTTTTTTTTTTTTGAAATCTGATACATTTTTAGTAATTAAATTTTAGTGTGTGTTTTATAAGTTGTCAAGACTCTTAACTGATCTTTACTCAAATCAGGCACGTTGCGCTTATGAGAATATTAATTTTCGATCGCCTACATTTTTTTAATTTCATTTTACTCATTTTTATTTCTTCTGCTTTGGTCTTTTTTCTTTGTTCTGTTTTTTTTTTTTATATTTTTAATTCCTCTATTTTTGTTTGTTGTTTGCTGCTTGCACTTATATCTCCTTCGTCATTAATGCTCAAATATTTGTTATGGTACTTATTATCGCTGTTTCATGCTGCGTACTTATCATAAATTTGCTACTGAATTTATATTTTTGTAGTTATCGTCACTTCTATCGTCATCGTCTATTGGATTGACTCTAATGGTTTGTAAATAGTACTCTTACAGTTATTTTTGGTTCTAGTTTTTTTTTGTGTTACTGTTACAGTTACAGTTTTTCTTGCATTATTTTTAAATATTTCATTTTTGGATTTCCGTTGGATTTTATGTTTTTTAAGCTGCTTCGAAGGTTGCGACTACATTGTGCTCGCAGTAGGTGTTTGTTTACTTGGTGGTCTAAAAATGGTTCTCATCTTACATAGAAGTATATTTAATGGATTAATTAGCATTTAAGCAATTTTTATATAATCGTTTTTAAGCTTCTTTGATTGGGTATGTATGTTCTTGAAATTTGTCATGTGACCTCGGGTAGTATTAAACATAATAATGTTTCAAGAGCATACAAAACTATATATGAAACTATTTTAAGAGGTATGGGGGGATATAAAAACAATTCTGCCTAAATTTCGAATTTATAAAACTTTTCTTAAACTAAGTACGTTTTTGTATTCAATCAATAAATTTGTAATTTCCAATATAGATCACAATCCGCAGATCACCTAAAAAATATTGAACATGTGACACCTGCCTAATGTGTTGAAAAGTCGACGACATTCAAGAGAGAAAGTATCGAAAGTCGATTACCATGTAACACCAGGGCCACACTTAGAAAGTTCAAGAATATGTTCACACTAATAAATTCATTTTTTTATACATTCCTTTACACAACTTTCTCAATATTTCCGTACCAAATTGCACCCAACCTTGCACATTCTTCATTTTTTTTATTCAAACATTTAATCCAGTAAATCTGATGGCATGTAAATAAGAAGAAATCAATCATTTATAATTAACCTCAGACCACACAAAAGACAACGATTTCCAAATTAAAAAAAATTTGTTGAGTCACAACAGAAGTCTTAACGATACAAACAAAAAATTCAGGTAAAGAGACAGGCTATCAAATTGGCTTTTGTTGGCGCATTCCTTAGGTTTTAAAATATCTTGAAAAGAGAAGGAACTAGAAAAGGAAATGAGAATTAAAAAGAATTAATGATTTGGTAGACTTTCTAATAGTAAATATTTCAGGCACAATAAAAGGTGTGGTGAATATGAATGTGGGAAAGATATGGAGATCTTATACTTTTTTGTCACTACTAGCAATCAGTTTACTATGGCTAAAAATGTTCTGCTAGTGATTTGCGAAATCAAAAATTATATTCACCTCACAACTGTCAAAAATGTTCACTATCTAGCAACTCATCATCACCTTTTTTTATGGCTGATCTATCGTCGTAAACTTTAAATATTGTAAGAAATAACTACATTTCCTCGTAAGTCTTCTGAATTTTGAACAACTCTTTAATGTTTGTTTAATTTGCCTTGGTTTTATACATTAGCTGCATTAGTCACTGAATACGATGTTAACACGCACATAAAATGTTTAAAGTTGTTATTTAATTTTATAAATAGCGTGTGACGTGTTTATACTTACTACCTTAGACCCTAAAATTATGTCCACGTGTCTGTGACTAGATTTAGCATTCATAAATGTAATTTCGGGTGTCATTAAAAAAAGTTATGGGTACTAATGAAAGGCTACAGAGTGCTACAACAATGTTACAGGTTTTTCTACATATTCATGAATCATTAAAATATATCAACTTGTTTAAAACCTTTAATGCACAAAAAAAACTATAAGTTATAATAACTAAATAATTTTAACAAAAAAATAGTTGGAAATGTGCTCATCACCAACATCATCTTCGCTTGAAAACAAGTCTGATTGCCTGACATCATAAGCTGTCACTAAATGACAGATCTGTCATCAGCACACTGACAAACAGCGAGTGAATGGAAGTGAGCGAATGATAGGAGCGGGAAAAGTATATTACATGATAATGATAGCGAAAAAGGTAAATATGGCAGCTCCAGATAGTAATCTGAGTATGAGCTGTTTTTATTTACCTTAATAAATGTACATAGCTACATTTGTGACAACATTTTCAATATGTGCTGATAATTTATGTGTGCTTGTTTATATTTGATCAGCTATTCACTGGACAACAAAAACGAGAAAAATGCTTTTTGATTACAAAAGTGAATACTTTAAACGTTTTTCGCAAGTTATAGATATGCAGTTCTGTTGAATATACCTAAGCATGCATTTGTTGCACTCACCTTTCTGTGTACATTTTGTGCCATTCTGCAGCTTGTAAACAAGACACATTTCTATAGCTCTCCGAGTTTCTCGCTATGTATTTCTATGAAAATTTTTTAGCGCAGGCACAATAGCCTGACTGATGAAATGTGAGTTACCTAGGTGTGTTTTTTCTTTTTAATTTTTTCATTGAAATTCTTGAGTTTATTCAACGCTTGAACACACATACATATACTTGGCATATTTACACTTTTTTCGTTCTTCCCCTTTTTTTATTTTTCCATCAACGTTTTCGTTTTTATTTCACTTTATTTGCATTGAGTCCATTTTGTGGTTAAATATTGCGCTGTAAAACGTTTTATATTAAAATTTGTTTGAATAGGAAAAACTGTTCTATTCATGCTTAAGCGTCACCTTTCCAAATATCGCATCTCCTTTTCCTCTGTTGCCGCTCTTGCTGCAAGCATTGTTCAAATTTCTACTTAAAATTTTTCATTGCAGCTCAACCATTTTCCATTTCAATAATATTCCACTTCTGATTTATCTACTTTTTATACCCAGCGTACAAGGGTATTAAAATTTTGTCCGTAACGGCACCAAATAATCGAGATAGATATAGAGTTCTATGTACCTATGAAAGTTCTAATTGCTCAAAGAGAATCAGTACTTCTCAATCATGACGTACATACATCGCGATTGATTGACAGCACGTACTTTATGGCCAGGGTAGGTTGTTATTGAAAATGGGCGAAGTGGGATGATAACCACGCCTTTTTTCGATATCGAAAATCAAATAAATTGATATATCTCGTTAGCTGAAATGGCTAAATTATATAGTTTTTTAGGTGAATCTCTCTGGTCATCCTGTTATGATTTTTTGATAAACTTTGTTAAGTGGGCGTCGCACCGCTGGGCGGTGACTGATCACAACTTTAAAACTGATTATAGTAGAACGATGAAACTTAGTAGGTTGGTATAGGAAATATTCCTGATTAAACTGGAAGAAGTCGCTGGGTATTTAATGTTCGGTTTACCCCAACTTAGGCTTCCTTACTTGTTCCACTTTGTCTACAGAAGCAAATAATTTTTACCAGAAATGGTTTACATTTCCTAGAGAACATTTAAATTGTTTTTTAACTAGCTTTTATACTCAACGTCACATGAAGTTTTTATTTACCTTGGGTACTCGTCGATAATGCAGTTCATCGCTATTCAACGCTAGATGGCTTGTGGCTTAGTTTCACCAATTAGAAAATATGGAATTAAATTTTGGATCATCTGCATACTCCAATAAGAGTTAACATTCTCATTAAATAGACTTGGTTTTTACAGAGGGAATAAGCTATAAAAACTAGCCACAGAGGTTAAAGAAAATTTATTTTTGAGTTATTTGTAGGGTAGCTCTTAAATTCGGATACCAACATTACTGAGACCGATATTTTCTGATCCTTACATTTTATTACAAATTTAAAGAGAAAAATTTATAATTTTGTTCATACAAACTTTCTTTTAAAATATTTTCTTTTTTACTAAAAAAATCTTTTTTTCTTCTATTTTTAGGTAAGTTCGATAAAAAATGCTTTCTGGGTATTATAAAGTCAAATATTTCCTAAGTAGGTAGGTAAGTAGTTTTTGATATTACATAATACTGGACTGGAAAGGTTTTTCCGACTGCTTGAGCGTAATGCACCCAATCCATATTCCATACGGCTCCCGCAACTAATATATAAAAGCTATATTTGACTAAGCGATGTAGTAGGACAGCTGATAACTCCACCTCTCGCACCTGATCTCTGAAAAATATCTTTGACTCAGCGGGGGTATTTTTTTCACTCTCTACCGGTATGGGCCCAACTTGCGGAGTAAGTGAGCTCTATATTGAAGAGGAAAGTTTGTCGGAAAAAAGTTGGGGACTACAGATAGGTTTCATTCAGTTTCCTTGGATACTCGTCGTGGGCGTAACGCGATGGAATCGCCTCTCTTGTGTCTGTAGAAGTCGAATACTGCAAGGGTAATCTGACAGAGTCCATGATTCCCAGCCATCCTATCAACCACTCGTTCGCCGGCTCTTAGAGGCCGGATGGAACTGGTGCTGTACTTAAGATTGTTGCAAAATGCCGGTCTACATAGTAATTTCTCTAAGAATCATAATATTGGATCAGCTTCTAGAGTTGATGGATCGACACGTTCATAGAAGACAAATCACATCAAGTAAGGTTGAGTAGATTACTTTAAAAAAAAGCAAATACTTAGTTTCCTCTATGATAATATTCAATCAATTCACTGACTAATACTAGCACTCGATTTCTTTATCACCCAATAGATAAGCTCAGGGTCACGGACTGCTGAGTAAATGTATGCTAATTACCTACCATGTGATAAAAGCAATGTCTCGCATCTCCATCGACGCGTACGTGTTTCACACTTTGGTGTGAAAATTTCACTCACTTCTAAAAATATAAAGCAATATTTTGATTTATCTTTCTCTTGGTTATTTAAGTATTCAAAGGTTTGTGTATGTATCTCAAACACATTTACCAAAGTTCGTCGTCTCATAGCGTTCCCACTGTGCGAGTTGATGTACTTTGCTCATAGTACGTGCTGTTGGACGCTGAACGGCTCTAGAAATATCTTTACCAAATATCTTTACTACCTGCTCCTACAGTGCAGTACAAGCATTTATCTAATTGTCTTCAGTTTTTTGTTATTTGGCTGACGCGCTCGAATGCCGGCGTTCGTATTGAAATGCCGGACAATTGGAGATATGCTGCTGTTGTTGTTATTTTACTTGTTGTTGCGTATTATGAACATTATTTTGTCGTATTACATTGCATTCCTTTGCTTCATCTCCACTGCGCCTGTTTGTTCATTTTACACTCTGACAAATATTCCAGCGACTTGTCTAGCACTTGCTGCTTATTATCGCACATTTCAGAATGCTACATATTTCACTGAGCAGGTGATATTTTTTCCACTCTCTATTTTTCTCTTTTCTTGTATTTTGCTTGTTTATCACGTGATCCTTATCTGCGCGGGCGCAGCAGGAGTTTTTTGGAGAGTTCGTGTGCCGAAAACAACCACGTAAATATTTTGCAGCTGCCATAGAAAAATGGTGCTGTAAAAAATATGATTAGTCTACGATGAGTACGGGATGGCTCGCAAAGAAGCATAAGCCTGATAACACCGGACTTGTTGGAATCAATTATAATCCTCGAAAGATGAAGGTATTCATCTCGGGCCACTCTCTTTAAAGATCAGTATCACGATTTCTTCAGGAATACTTCTGATTCCTTTCGTAACTGCAAACTGTATTTTGGGTTAAATACATTGAAATTGAGAGCAAGGAAGAGATTGAAAAATGATACCTACCTCTATGTCTCCACTCGCTAAAGTTTATATCAAGCTATATATCGCCATACCATACACAACCTCTCAACACCATTTAGGCAGGCGAGCCAGGGGCTATTAAATATACAAACATATATGTTCTCTGGAAAGGAACAATTGATCTTATAAGTGCTGGAATGCGATCCCAATTCTGTCTCTCGCTTAGAGTAAAGAAATTTCTGTGGGACTCTTATCCGGCTCAACCCTTCGGCCTTCTTATTTTTACGGGTGCGTTTCTCACCAATAATTGTTTTTCTTTTCCAATTGAGAATTTGGGGTTTGTATAGTTGCTTGAATTTTATTATCCTATTGTTAATTTATAAATCGTACTTCCTGTCCTCACATTGTTTTTGCTCACTACAAACTTCCATGCCCAACAAACTGCATGCATATGCATGTATACATAGGTTTAACCTTTGACCTATCGCTGTTTTGACTATTTGCTCAATTTTGGCATTTCTCTCTCTTCCACTTTTGTTACAAAGTGGAGAGTTTAATGGTTTTATCTAATTTCTTTCCTGAAGAAATCCCATTTCACTTCAATATCTACCGCCAGTTCCCGCTTTACCTTGCGATCGTGCAGTGATCTTGTGCGTGAAACGTAAGAAGGCTGTGAGTGTTTTAGAGAAATTTCTAAACGCTGTAGAAAAGTTAATGTGAAGTGAAGTGAGTTTGTGATAAAATAAGGGAAATAAAGAAAGTGCTCCCCGTTTGTGACAAAAAAAAAAATCAATAAAAAAAATAATGCTGGGCGACCTAAAATAGGATTTACTAAACGACATCAAAAGTAAATGAGGCATATTTTCCTTTCAGGAAGAGTTGATTTTTTTTTTTAGAACAATGAAAACATTCTTTTAAGAGGGTGATATTTTGTGTCATATTCGGTATCTATACCTTAGCGGGTCCGAAGAATTTATTTTTTTGAATTAAATTTGCATCCTCTTCTTTCAATTCGAAGTTTTTGTAGCCAACTCTTTCCGAGCAGTGTCTGAAATTTTAAATAATAGGTAGGTGATCTTCGTTTGATTATATTAAAAATGTAAACTACCATAACTTCAGTGAAAGTTTTTTTTGTTTGCTGCTTCAAATATCACTCCATAAAATTTTAACTCAGTGTACGCATCTCAAGTGATCTTCATGTGATATTAACCTTACATACGTACTGTGCATTTGATATGATCTTTTATTTAATTCGCGCTAAACTTGTGCTGCTTTGTCATTGTCACGCCTCTCGCATTGTCGTGCGTTTTCCGGTTTTTTTAGTTTCTTTATTTTCTTTTGCTGTTTCCATTTTTTGCATTTAACCTTTTGTTTTGCAAAAATTTAACATTTTTTTTTTTAGTTTCTCATATGTTACTTGCACTTCACCTTAAGCATTAAATTTCAAACGTTTTGTTAGCAGTAAGCAATAGCTTAAATTCAGTTAACACTTTATATATGTAGGTCCGCTGCTGTATCATGTTTACAAGCAGCGGGCGAGGAAAAAAAATAGAAACAGTAGTAATCTTTCGAATAAACGCTTGACCGATGGCATCACCTTGGCGTTTATATACCCAAAAACTTAAAAATAAAAATTATTTAAAAAACCATAAAGAAATAAAAATAAGGATAAAAGACTAAAAAAAACTTTAATTACAAGAAAAAAAATCTAATTGTCTCTTTTTGCTTGATTATTTAAATTTTTTTTTTATAATAGAATTCTTTCGTGAAACCAGGATTTTTGAATTTCTTTTTTTTATGCCAACGTCTGCTTAGCACAATTTTATTTTCTCAAAATATCGTTAACTCACATCGCCCTCTTTAGCATGGATTTTTATACGAAAATATTCGACATATCACAAAATTTGAGCTTAAGTTTGTCACAGAGTCGCATTTATGGTGTAACTCGTCGTATTTTCTACGATTTTTGGGATAGCGAGCCGAGTAGTTATTGCATCGATTTTAATCCAGGTGAGCAAAGAAATTTTAAATACACACATTTTAAGGTAAAAATTGTGGTACAAACAAAAAATTAGTTAAACTCTTTTTTTAGTTAAAACTTTTTGACAAAAAATTAAAAAGAGAACAATTCAAAAATTAAGAAAATGCTAACAACAAAAAGCAACCAAAAGGCTAAAATTGTCAACTCTTATCGATGATTTCGGAATAATATCGCTAATTTTTTTAATTTTAATCTTTTACATGCCAAATTTTTCAAATTTGTCGTTTTTCTCCTTCTAATATTTCCTCTGTTCTATTCTTCTTCCCCTTTTTCTACGTTCTCTTCTTACTCGATACCCTGTACTTCATTTCATTACCGCCTTTTTTTTTGCTTCTCTGTGGTACTCATTTCTTTATTTATATTCATATTCCTCTGCCTATTTTGCTTCCGCTACCTAGATGCCTCCCTCTGTTGTTGTTGTTGTAAGGAGGTGTAGTCCTGCCCAACGCGTACTATTCCTTAGCCTAAATTGGCATCATTATCTTCTAACAGGAGTCCTAGGAAACTAGTTGTTTCAATAGAGATGGACCAAAGGGAGATGGGTGTTAGAGGAGTGGGCTCCATTCGGCAGCAGAGGAAGGGGGGAGGCCTCGACTGAGATGGAAACAACAGGTGGAGGATGACTTGAACACCCTTCGGGTTTTCAATTGGCGTCAGTTATCGCTAAAAAGGAATGTCTGGCGTGCTTTGATAGGCAACGGCCAAAATCAATTAGGCGGTTAAGCGCCAAAAAATGATGATGACATAATTCGAAGGACATTCTCCCTCTCCAAGACCAGTCTACAGTCAGCAGTAGAGTCTTCCGTATCATAAAGCGCGGGCAATTAGTGGCTAGGCATATCTTCCTCTACCCCAAAAATACTGAGAAACCCCTAGGTATATACCAAATTTCCTTTCGGAGTTTTTAATTTTCTTTTTATAACATTGCGGGTTCATTATCTAAAAGAGGTCATATCTATCAAACAAATTTAATGAACTTTTACGCTGCAATACATTTACAACCACATAAAAATGCTCTAAACAGTTTGCCGCCAAAAGGCAAAAACAAAAAGCAAACAAATAAAATCACCTTAGCAAAAATTCCACTTTTAACTGCCATCAAATAAAGTATTTTTGAGAGCACTTGAGCAGACAAACGATAAAACAGATATTTAGTTTGTAGTAGAAACAGCAGTAATAATCAAAAACAACAACAACTAGTGAAACATGACAGCAAACACCTGACAGTTGGAAATTTGTGCATTTACTTAATTGCCAATTTCACAAGCTAATGAAAACTCTTGATACCTAGTACGAACAAGTAGTACAAAATAGCAATCGAAAATGTGACAACAACAAAAAACCTAAAAACAACAACAATTATTAAAACAACAACAAGCCAAACGAATTGCTTCACATGCACCAAAGCCGGTTTCATTGACCAACTCACGTTCGATTCATTATGACGGTGGTGCTGGTGCTTGTGCTTGTAGATGAGTTGGTTGTTGTAATAGCTATTGTTTCTTAGCTGTGGTGGCAGATGTGATACCCTATTGAGTATCAAATAGGTTCAGTAACAAAAAACAAATGCGGCAGCTGAAATTGTTAGAAAACAAACCGGTTTGTTTTTTATAAGGTTCTCTGCAATGTTTCTTTGTTAGTAGGTATAGGTACCTACTACATAATGCAGTGATACCTGTAGAAAATCAATAAATAGTAACCGACATTTACGACTCAGAACTAGTTAGTAAGTGCCAATTAGAAACTAGTTTAACCGTAAAAAGATTTTCAAAAAGAAATTGAGGTACTAAGCCTCTAAAGAGATTTTTGAGCATGGCATCTGCCCAGTGGTTGAAATTCAACCACAAAACTTTGTTCTAATATACTTAATTTTTTGACTTTTTTCCTTTTATTTTCGACATTTTTCTGCTTTTTACTCTCTACACCACTAAGTAAGGCAATCTCAATTTTTATTCTATTTTTTTAGTTTAGTTAATTAACATTTTAATTTACGTTTTTCTAACGTTCACTTCTTCAATTTTTTCTGCATTTTTGTTTCTTTCCGTTCCTTTAATTTCCTCTTCTTTCCATTTCTTTCCTCTACTTTCCTTTGCTTTCCTCTTTTTTCCTTTCCATTCCATTCCTTTCCTTTCTTCTCCTTTCCTTTACTTTTCTTTCCTTTAGAGCATTGCGCATTTGTATATAAGATGCTGCTTTGAAAAATTCGATCGATTTATATTGGATTGAAAAGTCTTCTTAGGGATGGGACAGGGGTCGTAAGAAGGGCAGGGTTGAACTACATTTTGAGACGCGGGTCACTACATTTTGAGACTGCTACTTTCCTTGGACTCCCGTTAGAAGATATTGATGACAATTTAGGCTAAGGAAAAATACACGTTGGGCAGGACTACACCTCGTTACAACAACAACAACAACGATCGATTCGCATTGGACTGAAAAGGCTTCTAAAACACGACCGGGGTCATTATGAGACGCAAAAAGGCAATGAAACTCATATTAGACAAAGTAGGAAACGGCTCAAAATTGAATAGAACATGTTTGACGAAGACACCTCCTGCCGGATCTGCCTGTGAAGGGAAATGCGTGCAGGGCTCTGACTGCAACATTTTGAATGCATAAATCAATTGAAAACATAGAAAAGCAATTAGTCACTTATCGTAACATAACCATAAAAAAATTTGCACAAACAAAGAAAAATTAAAATGAAAAGCATATGAAAATTGCAAATTAAAACTGTTATCCGCAATTAAAATTTTAACTTCGTTACGTTAATGGGAGATATGAACAAAAAAACAGCCAAGCCAATCGGTTAAATATTCGGACTTAAGCACGCGTGCGTTTTTCATAATCACAAATCATTAGCACAACTCAATGAATAATGTAAGATATGTTTGAATGCAGACGCATAGATAATGGAAAATGTCTTGCAACATTTCTTCAGTAGCAGCAATACAAGCAATTGTAGATCGGCGAGTGCGTAGAAACATGCCTTTCTAAACAAAGAAAAACGAGACTACACCAATAGTAAGAAAATCAAAATAATTTATAAACAATGAAGCGGGGAAAAGTTGTAATTAAACCATTGGCTGATTGTGTTTTTCAATCGTTTCATCATATATGTAGACATTTACATGGTTTCATTAAATTCAAAAATAATTTAGAGTGGTGAAAGAAAACACATGTGTGGCTCTCTGAATGTTTTAAGACATAGAAAAGGCCGTTGAAACGGTTATTATTAAAAGTTCCGACCACCACTGGTCTCTGGTTCCAAAGACCGTGGTAGTCGGAACTTTTTATGCTGAAACTACTTCTATTGTTTGCGGTCTGGATACTTAAGTAGGTTAAACTCGTACGGACCATAAATCTGGTTTTTAAATTTTGTAACTGAATTTTTATTACATATGGGTGTTTCCGAAAATGTGTCAACCAATAAGAAAAATATGAAAATGAATCTAGGCAAAACTTTGTCACATATCACCACCACACAAACAAACAATTCACAAAAAATATGACCCCAGTTGAGCGTAGCTGTTTTACTTTAGTAACGCCACCTTAAAACTTTAAATCGTGGCTATTTGACACTGTCAAAGTTTTTTTCAAGGCGTTTTGTTTTTAGAATTGTCCGAACGTTTTCGGAATGTCCGAACAGCAGATTTGAACCCTTCTTAAGTGCTAATGTGTCATCTCTAGGAAAAAATTTTGATAGCGTTGGATAGATGAGTACAAAGGCTACATATGGCAAAAAACTATTTGATCCAAAGCCTACTATAGGTTTTTGCCCCTGGGGGTTAGGGGTTTAGAACAAGCATCGGCGCCCCATAGATCTTAAGATCAGTCAAACAAGTTGGATTCATCACAGAGACACGTTGTGCTCTTTGTTTACCAAATGATTTAGTCGTCGCTGGGCAAGGGGCGAAACCACATCGCGTGGGGGTGTCGCTTGTTTGGTCAGCGAAAGTTAAAAATATAGTTCGGACGATCATAGCGCGTGTATAAGCGTTCTCACTTATACACCTGCATTTACAAATCTGCCGACCCATGGTTTAGAATATGCCCAAGGTATACCGGTCGTAAGATGCGACTAATATGCACATAGGTAATTGACGTGCTAACTCGATGGTTGATCTACGGATATGATGCCTCTCACCTCTCATTACCCATCTTCTCCTTCCTCATGGATGGAGGGATGCCATGACCTAGAAGGTTGCACTGCTCATACCAAATCGCTACCACGACAGTCGGGCAGTACCGCAAGGGAGTACCGCAGCGTACCGGGTTAATATCCGGCCAAGGACTGTCAATTTCGGCATCACTCCCCAAAACTTTCGGAGAGTATTTTTGCTGTTAACAACAACAACAACAACAACATAGGTTTGATATTTAAAATAGTGTAGAGACTGAATTATTCAAAGAATAAACTGTCGAAATTTGGCAAGTAGTTTTTGAGAAATAGTCGCTGACCTATTTTTTTTTTTGTTGCTTAAAAAACCTAAGGTATCAACAAACATTGCTTTAGACTCTTTTATCCTATAGTCCTATAGTATTATAGTATATAGAAAAAGCAACATAAATATTTTTACATCAACGATAAAAAAAATTACCACAAAGACTAAACTACACTAAAAAACTTAAGCAACAACTCTCAGAAGCTATCCAGCGATCAAACTTGCGAATCTACTAGTAGAGCCAACAAGTTGAAACAATCACCAAACCAGCGTACTACACACATTTCAACAATGTTGCAAAACGCATTAAAATATTTAGTAAACAAAATGAAAAGATGGTGGAGAAAACGGCGGAGCCTCGGTGTTCGGACTTGTAGCCTAAATTGGTGGATGTGCATATTCCACTAAGCTTCAAAGTCTAACACAATTTTCAGAGGGTTTATAAATAAACTTGTACTTATAAGTAAGTAGATATATGTATCTATACGAAGTATACTTTTTTTTAAACTACTTTTTCATAGCAAGTCCAAACACTGGTGAGCGCACAAAACACAGAAAAAGTGCTCTTAAAATTGTGATACACAAACACGTCAACAAAAAATTGCAATCAAAACATTTGAAAGTGCTGCAAAACGCCGCTTGAGCTGAGGGTAGGCGAGCCAGCATTTAAAGCGCGCTTTTTTATGAGCATTTTTTGTGCAGCGGGCAGCTGGTGTTGGTTGGTTTATTGCAAGCCTGATGCAATGGTGTGCGGTGCATAGATACCGATGCATGCCTGCTCATATGAATATTTTCGTTTTTTATAAATTGCACTAAAAACATCAACACTTATAACGCGAAGAGTGCCGCATGGGCAAGTGGAGAATGCCTCAGCGCGTTTATAGAGCGGGGCAAGTGGTTGGTTGTTGTGTGTTTACTCTTGTTTTTCTTAATTTTTTTTAGTGTGTATGTTTAATTTCTGTTTAAGTTCTTTTAAAGTGGAAGGATCGACAATTTTATCAAATTTCTTATTCTTTAGTAGCGCTAGTCCTAGGTCCCGGACAGCCTTTCATAATCATTTTAATGGACCAAATCAATCTGAATTCATTTTGGGTAGTCGATTACTGCGTCAAGGTCCCATAAGCCTTCCTGATGTATCAGCCACTATAGGTTCTTATTTTCATATGAAAAGTTTTTTTGGACTAGTTCTAGGATGTCTGAAAAAAAAAATACCGTATTAGCCTCAAGCTTGTCTTAGCTTATGCATTCCGTAGAGTTTTTTTTTTGGTGGTGATGATGATGATGATATAACCTTTTATCTGCGTCGAAGGAGCTACTTCACCTCCCCCGAATTCTCCTCACGTGAAGCATCTGAGTCACTTACGCAAGTCCCCAATTCTTCCCTCGCTCACTTCTTCCTTTTCTGAAATCGCTTTTATTATTAGTATAATTATAGCTATTAAAGTACCTGTGGCTATTTAAAGGGCATTATTATTAAATTTTTTTTGGTCTTCTTTTTGGAATTCCAGAATGCTTTTTGTGGTCCCTTTTTTAAATGCATAAGTCAATATCACGTGCCTGTGAAAAGTACTTTAACTATTCGATGATGCACAATACAAACCCATACGAGGGCAAGTCTGAGCTGTTAGGGAAAAGCTCTTTATATAATTTTAAAAATTTCATTTACCTTTATCAAGTTTATCTCTTTTCTGTGCATATTCAAAAAAGCGTTAAGTAAACTTACGCTATTTTCAAAATAAACATATTTTCCAATTGTGTGTGTACCTTAGACGCTGTCCAAGCTGCGTTTAGCATACGTGCTCTGCGGTTAAAGAGCCTTCGTGTTCAACTTGCTTGACCAGCTTGCCCTTCTTCAGATACTGTTGATATAGCCATATCCAGTGCTATTGCAATAAATTCTTTGCTGTCTAGTGTCTACATGCTAAATTTGTTTACTTCTCCTTGGAATGTATTTTATGTATGTAAATACTTTTTTAGTTTTATATTTTTGTAGTAATTTTTTTTTTATTTTTTATTTACTTGCACTATGTAGAGGGCAGTGAATATACTTGAATGCTTATTGGAACCATTATAGCTATGGTTCCGTTTAGTGAATAGTATTTCTTGATGGTGAGAGACATTTCCTTGTTAATTTAAAACCTACCATAACCACGGTTGCCGTTTTGGCCGAAATGTACCATTTTTGGTACGAACTTTTTTCCGGGTACGGAACTTCCAAATTTGGTACGTTTTTGCCATTTTAAAGTATTCAGTTTTTGATTTCGCTGAAGCACTTGACCGCGTTAAACATAAACTAAATTATTTTTAAAATATTTTGAAAGATTGTAAATTTTTGAGTTTGAAAATATTGAGCAAACTAACTTTACAGAGCTACTCATTACATTTTTTTAAAATAGGTTGCCGGCACAAAAAAGCAGAACAAAAACAGAACATTTGCTTAAAAACAGAACATTTCTGTTATTTTCATTAGAAAAAAAATACGCAGAACAAGCTCCTTAAAAACAGAACTGTTCTGCCAAAAACAGAACGGATGGTCACCGTAATTATAGCAAAAAAAAAAACTGTTACGTATGCGCCATGTCACTTTTATGAAAATTTGAACTTATTTATCGTCATTAAAGCAATGGGGGCAAATCAGTGCAAATTTTTTTTTCTGAAATCGATAGCAAATATTTCAAGCATTCATTTTATTATAGTTAGATGGTGCAGCACCCTGTAGCACACAAATTTTTGTTCATCCAAAGTAGCGATGTTGGCATATGTACTATTTTTATATATAGCTAAAGTTTCAAAAAACTCTGAGCAGCTTTATTTGAAACAAATTTTTTCATCTTCCGATACGATTATTTTTTGTTAACAAATTTCAATTTCATGCAATGTTGTAACGAATTGTTCATATTTATACATTTCTTTAAAAGACTGCATCACTGAAATCTGAAAATTAGGTATTCATAAAAATGAATTTTTTTCGTGGCTCGGCGCAAAAATTTATTCTGAGCTTGCTGATAATAACCTGTATGTTGGTATATCGCGCCATAGTTTTTTTTAACCTTAATCAGTAAATAATTATTTTTTTTAAATATTTATTTAAAAGCTTATTATGCCAATATTCATAAAATTTTAATATATTTTTAAAGCTGTAATAAACAAGTACTTACTAAATTGTCTTTCTTATTTTTATTTTACAGACACCTCATACGAGAAAGCTTGTAGGCGTGGCTCCGCCCCAGCGACACCCATATTGGGTCAAAAACAGCAACAACAAGAACATAACACAACATCAAGATTTACGAATTTCTTTTCTAAACGGTGAGTAAAATAACTTATTCAATTACCTCCACCTTCCTACTCAACCATATTTTTTTATGCCATTAAGAGGAAGCCTAAAATATTCCCAGAAAAATATATGAACTGCGAATTCCTGTCCTATAATTACCCTCAAGGAAACTTGCGACTACGTGAGCTTCTACATTCTCGATGAGATTGGCACCCACTTCATTTATGTGCATATCTCTTGTCAGAAATAAAATACCGAATATTCGCTTCTGGATTATGCATACCGAGGTCTCCCGACCCATCTGGACGGTATCTGATATAATCCCGAAATCAGGTTTCGAAAAGGTAGTAATGGATGAGAAAATGGTTAGAGTCGGAAACTCAATGTGTAACTTTGACAATTTTCCATTGAGGAAATTTTATATCTGATCACTGACCTAAAAAAGCCCAATACCATTTCATTTTCAATCTCACAAAGCCATGTTTCTAATTTAAATAACAAAACTGCGGAAATGCATCAAACAACTGAAGTTATTTAACCAATCAAACAATGCAATAAAGCAAACATTTGCAATCACCAAACTGTCAATCAATGTCACAAACACCAAATGACAATTGACATGACAACTAACAATTGTTTGCCAACAACAGAGTACAATAATCGTAACACCGACTTAGAGAACGCCATTAGAAGTATATTATACAAGAGTGAGCAAAAAAGTTAGAGATTGCAGCCAAATGCAATAAAGTTTAATTTGAAAATTTGGCAAGCGCCAGTAAATTGTAAACTAAAATAAAATGATATTTGTGCAAGAGGAAGTGCACTTGTAACTGTAGCACACATTTCATGGTTACAACTCGAAAAAAATGGGCGTTTACTCACATATCTACCCAGTTAGACAGTTCAGTGACTTTATCAGTTTGTGTGACATGAAAATGAAAATTGGCACTATTTGTATGCGATAAATTTTACACCGAGTGCTCTTGCCGCTGCAGCTGTAGTGTTCAAAATTCAATGTCCATCACACTGTGCAGCCAATGACAACCGTTTGCTTAGTTGAATCGTTGCAATCGTCGTCATTTATTGGCGCTCGTAACCATTGTTTGTTGAAACATAAAATTTGCTGTCACTCAAACTATTTGTTTGGTGGTTATTTCTTTAGACATTTTTATGGCGCTCAAGTGTAAATCAACCACAACAACGGAATTTGCATATAGTCTATGCGCTGTAACTTTATCGTTGGATTGTGGTCATAAAATAACTGGTGCACACTTGAAAACATGAATGTTATATGTAAATGTCACGCCCATGTATTCATATTCGGCAAACTTGTTACAAAAGTTGGCAGCAATAACTTTTGACTGTTGGCAACAATAACGTTTGCCTAGAAAAGGATGTTTCGTTTAGAGGTGTAAAACATGAGGTTATTTGAGCAGCAAATTGGCTTGCGGATGGCTTGGATGGAATTCCGAATTTTTAAATTAGAATATCTTCTCATATACCCCCAACGATACTAGGTATACTTTGTGCCAAATTTCATCGTTTTACCGTAACCAGAAAGTAGCCTGTATACAAAATTTCTTATATGGAACTCTATATCTATCTCGATTATTTTGTGCCGTTACGTAGTACCGTTATGTGAACAAAATTATAATGTCCTTGTAGTAGTACTAGTATGCTGGGTAAAAAAAATAGTTGCCACCTGAGTAAAGCACGTAAAGTCGATGGTGAGCTAGCTTCTTCACGGTTGAATCTGCATGGAAAACTTGGAGACTAACCTCACAATATTACATATTAGAATTAAGTGCACACAAATTTTCCAGCGAATATATAAAGCACCCACAAGGGAGCATACAAAATGAATTATGTGCACACATCACCCACCTAGTGGGCATATTTCTAGAGAAAAGCCAGAAGAGTGCCACGGAAGCAGGAAGAAACATTGCCAAGCCAATTTTGTCGCCAGCATTGCCAATTCCCGATGGGCTTGCTGCTCACGTACAGGTAGTATGTGTTGCTGTTGCCATCGTATGCAAATGAGTGCATTGTTGGCACGTGGGTAATTTTTTTTAGCCGCCAGCATGTGTGGCTATGTTGCATGTCTAACACATATGTAGAAGTTAAAGTTGAACTTCTTTTTAGCTATCGGATAAGGTTTTAAATCAGGGCCAGGCAGAATTGGAATTGAGGGTGTATTAGTGAAGGAGCGGTCATCACACCAATCAAATTATGCTATCTCTCTTTGCTTCTTCAGCCACTAGCAAGTACCCTTGCTTGCAAGTGACTGACTGAGCATAGCCAACGACATCCATAGATTGGTCAGTGCGATCATACCGCTCTCACAAGCACAACACCAATTTCATTGTTTGAGAGGCCAAGCAAGAGCGTAATAATCCGTCTGAATTTGGTTCTGAGATTTTCGGACAATTGTCCCAGTAGGTGCCTAGGCCTGTTTTAAATTCATATATCAGCTATCAAAAACATATGTTGGTTGCGCAGATGTACTGTTGGATGTGTTGAAGTGAGACCGCTACTTGACTAACCCCAGTCTTCGAGGATTTTGAAGTTACAAAGACTTAAAAGTTCCCTCTGTCGAAAAGCAGACAACTTTGATCGTAATCCTCCGGTTATTGCCTCTAGTTACTGGGGACCGTGAAGTGGGACCTCTACCTAACTAAATGGTACTGTAGCCTTCAAGAAATTCCCCCTGCACCATTAAAGACTTCAAAGCTGCTAAGACTTTGAAGCTCCCTCTGCCGGAAGGCACGCAACTCAGCTCGTCATTGCCGCATTTTCTCTCCATTTAACGACTAGCTACCCAACCGACTCTATTTAGCTGACTGCTTCCTCAGAGAGAGGAATCACATCCGTAGATCAACCATAGAGTTAACACGTCATTACCTATGTTCATATTAGTCGCCTCTTATGACCGGTATGCCTACCTCGGGCATATTCTAAACCTCTAACCCGCAGGGCAATCAAAATTGGCTCTGTCGGATAGCAGTTAACTTCATTTGCCATAACAGGGGATTGATCGTCGATTGTCTCTTGTCCATTTGACGGCCGACTAGTTAATAAGACCGCTAAGGAAAGTGTCAAGCCGCAGGTAGACAAAATTTAAGTAAGGACTGCAAAAAACTGGTTTGAAAAATCTGAAGGAAGGTTTATGTAATCCAAATGGCTTTCTTATTACTTTCCAGATTTTATTACTTCCTCTAGTTATATCTTTATTAATCTCCACTTCCTTATTCTCTTTGCAGATCAAATCCCCTCAAACGTACAAAATCCGTTACCAAATTGGAACGCACAAAAAGAGGCTCAGGCGGCTTACGTGGCTCGCGTTCACATGAGAGTTTACTCTCTAGTCACGCAGTCATGTCTTCGATAGGTGAGTTATTACAATGTTTCAATCATACCACACAAATTACTTATCCCCCTTCCCTCACCTCACAGATCTCTCTTGCACCGGCGCTGTCGGTGTCGCACCCGTACATCAGTCGGTACTCGGCCGTCGACATTGTTTCCAAGTGCGTGGTGGACCACGCGGTGAGCGCTATTACTCTTGCGGTTCGCGTCAAGAACGTGATCTCTGGATATACTCACTTCGTAAATCGATATCGCCAAATGCCGAACACACACGACACACTGACAATTCGTTAAAAATGTGGATTTACGAAGCTAAAAATCTACCACCAAAGAAGAAATATTTTTGCGAGCTACATCTCGATAAAGCTTTATATGGACGCACGAGCGTTAAGCTGCAAACCGATTTACTTTTTTGGGGTGAATATTTCGATTTTCCCGATGTACCCGATATCAATGTGATCACTGTGAATGTGTTTCGGGAGGTGGAGAAGAAGAAGAAACGCGATAAGCATACATTTGTCGGCTCGGTGAAGATACCAATACATGAAGTGACATCGCGCATATTCTCTGAAGATTGGTATCCCATACTCAGCGAGAAATCGAATGACAGCTTAAATCGCAATGGTAAAGAGGTAGTGCCCACGTTACGCATCAAATGTCGCTTCCAAAGCACCGATATACTACCAATCAATGTATATGCTGATTTTCTGGAATATATCAAACATAATTATAAGCGCGTCTGTGAGACGCTAGAGCCGGTTATAGGCGTGAAAGCCAAAGAGGATATTGGACAAGCGTTGGTGCTGCTAATGCATGCACAGGGATTAGCAGGCGCTTTTCTCACTGATGTTGTAGCTTTGGATTTGCTGCGAGTTGGTGATCAACGTCTAACGTTCCGCGGCAATTCGTTGGCTACGAAAAGCATGGAAGCTTTTCTTAAATTGACGGGTGAACAATACTTGCAAGATACGCTCTCAGCGCCTATCAACGAGATCATACAGTCCGATCGCGATTGTGAGGTGGATCCGACAAAGGCTAGCGGTTCACTACAGCGGCAGCAAGCGTCTTTGCGTGCAGCAGTGCGCAGCGCTTGGCAGTGCATTTACGAGTCGCACAAACATTTTCCACAGCAGTTGCGCTCTTGTTTTGCAACATTCAGGGAGCGCTTGCAGCAGCTAGGACGTTTGGATATGGCAGACAATTTGATATCGGCGTCCATATTTTTGCGCTTCTTGTGTCCGGCTATATTGTCGCCCAGCTTGTTTAACATTACCAATGGTAAGAGTCTATTCGTTTTTTTTTCTTTCATTATAGCAACTAATCTTTTGTGTTTTACTCTCTTCACACAGAACTTCCGTCGGCGCGCGCTACACGCAATCTTACGCTCGTCGCTAAAACACTACAAACGCTAGCAAACTTCACACGCTTCCAGGGTAAAGAGAGCTTCATGGAGTTTCTCAATGACTTTCTCGAGCAGGAGGCACCACGTATGAAGGAGTTTTTGCAACAGATCTCTACGCGTCCTGATCATGCGCCACCAGAGTCCATTCTAGATTGGGCCGGCTATATAGATCAGGGTAAACAACTTTCTATTTTGCATACGCTGCTCAACGAGAGCATCAGCAAATTGCCTGAAGCGCGTCAACATGAGCTCGACCCACTGCAGCACATCTTGGATGAAATCAGCAAAGCCAAAGAGAGCAATAATTTCTTGCAGCACATGCCACATATGTGTCCCACTTCGCACACGCCCACAGAGAATCAGGAGAATCGCAATCCTGAGGATATGTCGATGCAAATGCAGCAGCAGCAACATCAGCCAATACAGCATCAAGCACAGCTGGCGCAACCACAGCACGCCGTCGTCACAAAAGCAATGCCGGCGGAGCGCGGTATAATGCGCGGCGTTCTAACGCCCAGCTCGTTGGAGAAGAATATCTTTCGTTATAATGATCCAACTGTAAATGCGCTGCTACAGCAGCCGCAACAACAACAGCAGCAAGCGCATGCCCACGCGCATCAACTGCAGCAGTCGCAAATGTCTATGGGCAGCAGTAGTGGCTTGGATAAGCGGCACTCGAATTCGCAGAGCTCAATTGCAGGCGGCTACATGAGCACACAGCTGCAGCACGCGCAGTCACAAAGCTCTCTCGCTTCTTCCTGCATGAATGGCGGTAGTGGCAGCAGTCACAATTTACTTACTAATGTGCAACATCACTGCCCACCCGCACCAACTGCAAGCGCCAATAATACCATGGAACGTTTACTTGTAGGCGGCGGCTCTGGTGGCGGTAATGCGCACTACTATGGCCTGATGGGCAACAGCAATGGCAATATGTCCTCGTCGCTGGCGAGCAGCAGCAATTTGAGCAGTCACAATGGTAATGACAGTGATGGCACTGCTGCAGGAATGCTGCGTGCGACCACATTACCGCGTGGTAATAACAATAACTATGATGAGCTAGCAAATGGCGAATTCATACAGATTTCGGGCTTAGATTCGAATAGCGCATTCGTGCGTAAATCCCCTACGCCGCTTTTGAAAGGAAATGCAGCGCTCTTGCAGCAGCAGCAGCGCCAGAAATTACACAATTCGAATGCAAGCTTAGTGCTGAATGAGCGCACACCAAGCAAGCTCAATTTGGGCATACCCGATCATAGCAACGCTGGGGCGCATAAGTTGCCCGCATACCAAAGACCGCCGCCTGCAACAGGCGCCCACATGCACGGAGCGCGAGATTCAAATCCGCATCCAAATATGCCAATGAATCTGGAAGATCTTGATGATCTCTTCAAATACGCAGAAGAACATGCGGTTGTTGGCGAAGTGGTGTCTGCAAACAGCACGCAAGCAACGCAAGTAAGCGCGCAACAGCAAAAGAGTGCGCGTGAACAGCTTTCCGCAAAAAATAGCCACTGCTCGTCAGGATATCAGAGCATTGCAACAAATCCGCCGTCGCAATCGTCGAGCCCGATCGAACAACAACAGCAACAACAACAACAACAACAGAAAAATAGCGGCAACACGCCATTAGCTTTCAAAAATCCCGGATACCAACTGCAGCAGCAGCAACAGCAAACAAGTGGCAGCAATACGCCCGCGCATCATCATCACCACCATCACCATCATCAGCGCGTCAACTATAGCAGCGGCTTTCAAGGCGGCGCTGGCCAGCAACAAAGCGCACATCAGCAACTCTTTGGGTCAGGCGCCGCACAGCGCAACAAACCACAAAGTGGCGGTTTGGTGGCGGCGCGTGCAGCGCTCTTGAATAATGGTGGCACGCTAACACCCTCCTCATCGGAAGAGCGTATGTCCAATGATAATTATAATGCTTACGGCAACACAAAGCTTATAAAATCACCATCGCATGGGCATATAGAGGCGCATCGCTCGCTTAGCGGCGGAAGCAGCTCATCTTCTTCAGGCGCCAATATCGGGCTAGGACCTAACTCGATACAATCCACAACAAGTGGCGCTCGCATGCCACGCACTAATCCACAATACAAGCGCGAAGATATTTATGCCCCCTTGAATGGTAGCAGCAGCGGCAGTTACATGCCAGCAGCTGTGGCGGCATCGAACGCGGCAAGTGCGATTTTTAGCAATGCTGGTTTTGGCAAGTCAGGCAACGTATTGGGCGCGAATGTCGGTGGACGTTATCAGCGACGTTTGAGTTTAGACTCAGCGCGTACGCTTTCGGACAGCTCAACGGATACAGAAGGTAAGTGGGAGTGAAGCGCGTTAATATTTTATTAAAAGCAATAAATTTAATTTCCTTTTTTTATTTTTTAATAGGTCACTGCGCGCCACATGAGGGCAAGCGTCGCCGTCAGCCGCGCGCACACACAAACGCCAGCAATCATCAGCAGCACATTGCGGCGGCGGTTGGCAGTAGTAGCACAGGCGGCAGCGCTGGTAGCGCCAATAGCGGCAGCTTTGATCAAAATGGTGAAATTCAATTGCTGCAGGAAACACTTGATACGCTGCGTCATACGCTCGATCGCGATGAAGCAGAGCTGCGCGACTCTAGCGATGAGCTGTTTGGGCTTAATAGACATAATAGCGCAAATGGTGGTAGCGGCGGTAGTGGCATCAGCAATTTGAGCATGCAATCGGAATCGACGATGCGCAGTATCATCGATAGGTGAGTGGCGAGCATGCTTATAACAGCGGCGGGAGAGAACTAATATTTTGCATTTCTTATTTTCCAAGCAGGCTCATCACCATGGAGGAGGAGCTGCGACGTGAACAACTAAAAATGTCTTTAGCACTATCGCACAAGCAGCGCGTAATCGAGGAGCAAGGTCAGCAAATAGCAGCGCTTGATGCGGCCAACAGTCGCTTGCTGAGTGCGCTCACCGCATTACGGCAGCGCTATGAAACGCAACAGCAGCAGCAGCAACAAGCGAATTTAGCCGGCGCTGGAACACAACAACAGCAGCAAGCGCAGTAAGGCAGTGCGCGCGTTTATATGCTGTCAAGAAATGGGTGTTAGAGGGTTAAATCGTTAGTTTTTAAAAATATTAAATTATTTTATTTACGCATTAGCGCATAGAAGCATAGTAGTTGGCGCCGCCGTAACGTTGAGGCGGCAGCAAAGCATAAGAGTATGAAAAAATGACACCGTGAAGCAAATAAGCATTTGCAAGCGTTAAAATTTAATTAAAGATGTAAAAGAAAATGAAAAACAGCATTTTTCAAAGCAATAAGCTTTCAATATACGCATTGAGTGTATATAAGAAAATAAAACCTAGATGTTTTGTTATTTAAATTTTTCAAAGCTGCGGATATTAATTTAAAGTTTTTAACTTGAAAAATTTTTAAATTTGGTAATTTTAACATTTTTTTATTTATTTTTTAATTTTATGTTCTTTACTTTTAAGTGTTAAAACAAATTTGTATAAAATGTGTGTTTTTGTATGAACAACTGCCAGTATGGAATGTTGATTTGTATTTATTTTAAACCAAAAAAAGTAGCAAAACAACCAAATTTGCTCTTTTATGTATTTGAGTATATTGAAATTACATACATACTTTTTAAACCAAAAAATTAATTAAGTTTACAAAAATAGGTATTGCAAGTTTAAATAAGCATTTTTTAACAGCTGCAAGGTCTATTACAATTTTAACTTAATTTTTATTTCAAAGAAAATTCAATTTTTATAGTTATTCAAAACTGATACTAGATACGTTTATACACGCACATATGTAAAAAATACAGGGTGGTAGGTAATTGAATTATTATTTTTCAAAATGGAAAAAAAGAGCATAATTCAATTTTATACCAAAACCTCGAACGTCTAACGAATCGCATATTGGAAGGGCCAATTGACATTGTCAGAGAATTTTCAAAATTAAAAATATCTTTTCTGACATTAATTTGAAGGCTATATATCTTGAAAGTGCAGGGGCGCTACTCCGTAAAGCGGTGCGAACAAAATTGTATGTGATTTGACAACTTTCGGAATACAGTGTAACTAAAACTGCAATTCAATTCTCACGCTTTGCAGCACTCACACGATTTTTTTTTTTATTTAAAAAATGTACCACGCAGCTTTTGATTTTTAAAACTGCGTACCCTTTATTGCGGTTAATATTTTGGTCCAAATCCAAAACCAACGTTTTAGCTGGCGGTAGCAGAAATTTTTTATAAAAAAAAAATATACCACCCTGTATATGCAGAAACTAAATTTTTACAATTTATTAACCTACATTTATTTTAAGGTGTTTGTATTGCTGTCAAATCCTTCATTTGAGTTCCCAAAAATCAAATTTTCAGCACCTACTTTTTGGTATTTTTTGGAAACGCAATTTGTAATCAAAAATATTCATCACTCTGTACATACAACAAGTTCGTAAAAGATGGCTTAACTTGTCTCCATAGCCCCTAGTTTTGAACTGCCTTCCAACATATCGGAAAAAAATTAGAAAATGTACCATCCTGTGCTTATTATTCTATTTTACTTTTCTTTTGAATTTCTTACGAAAAATGGCTTATCTAGTCCTTATAGCACTCACTTTTGTACTCGTTTTCCACATTTCTTAAAAATTAAAAATATTTAACACCCTGTGCATACATAATTTTTTTCAAATTTCTTACTTGAAAATTTCTTATTGAAATTTTCTTATTGAAATTTTTTAAATTTCTTACCTTTTAATCGTTTTTAAGCTGTTTGTATTTTAATATGTATTCATTTATTGTATAATCTCTTTTTAATCTATATTACTGTTTAATATATTTTATTTTATTTACTAGTTTTTAAGCGCAAAGTTTTAAGTATTCGTATTTTAATGAAATTTTTGAATAAAAATGAAATAAAATTAATATAATAAAAATATATATGTATAAAAACACAAAACCGGGGGTTGAGTGACAAATTACGTTGTCTCATCTGTTGTTTCGAAAATGGGTAAATACAGAATTTGATTCAAAATGAGAATTTTCAGAGATCTTGGGTATTAGAACCGTCAGCTGACAGGGCGTGATTTCCACTCAGCCGTTTATTACACAAAAATTAATGCAAATGCAAATTAAAAATCTTACAATGCATTTTCCTATAGAAAGTCCTCAACCTCAGAAGGTCCAATTTTTGTTTTCAAAATCTCAGTTAACTTTTTTCTTCAAAAAAAAAAAAAAATTTATGCACAGAAGTGAAGAGAGTTCTTTTAGGAAGCGCGTCCGTCGAGTGTCGACAAAAATACCTTTTGAGTTGAGCCGCTTTACCTACAACACTTCACCTCCTATCGCTTGCTCTTTTTTACCACAAAAATTGTATAAAGATATTTGTAAAAGGCTCGTTAAAACCCTCACATACATATAAATATATTCCATAAAATACCAAATAAATATTTTATGCTTAGCACTAAACGAAAAAGGAAAATAAATAAGCAATCTATGTAGTAAATATAAAATTAAAAATTTGTTTTATTTAGAAAAATGTATTAGGATGGGTAAGTATAATGTTTGACTTAGGCGTTTTTTCAGGTAAAGAAAGAAGGGGAGTGGAGAACCCTCTATACGAAGGTCAAAAGCTCATACGTAAAAAAATCGAAACCATTATTGCGTTTAAAGAGAACTCTAAAGTACCCATCACGAACTAGTAGCATTTTCTGCTGGGTAACTATATAACTACTGCAACTTGATACGTGACCAAACTTCTAAGTAAGCTTGAATTTGAAAAGAGAATGCCAAGAATTCTGAGCGCCTGTTTAAAAAGTGTAAATAAATCAATGAGAGAGAAGCGCTCAAAAAACCTTTAGACCAGACAACTATGGAACTGAAAAAGCTGCGCGCTTGGTATTTCGAAGATAATGTACGATGACAAGTTAATGTTCATTGGGACCGATGTCGATGTTGATTGAATACGCAAATTGCCAAAGCAATAACGATAACAAATTTGATAATTTTCAAATCCCCCTATTCGAAATAACTTCAGCGAAATCGAATCGATATGGTTTATGCGATTTTAAATCGATTTCAATAACACATTTTTAACAGGCGCACAGCAGAGCGCAGCACAATGAGCGCACAAAAGGTACTCAACGGAAGCGACAAACTATTTGACTTGTGATTAGTGGAAACAAAGA
Source organism: Campiglossa producta (assembly GCA_964058755.1). Classification (NCBI taxonomy): domain Eukaryota; kingdom Metazoa; phylum Arthropoda; class Insecta; order Diptera; family Tephritidae; genus Campiglossa; species Campiglossa producta. The sequence continues at coordinate 17,189,033 of CAXKVI010000005.1, forward strand.
GACACATGTGTGTGCGCATGGGTGTATGGTGTAGTGTGAGAGAGCATTGGCGTGTTAAGTGCAGTGGCGCAGTTGCAGCAGGGCTTCAGGATTCAAAACACCTCATTTTTACTAATGTATGTACTTCGCGAGTAGAAAAACTATAATTTAAACCCTTTTGCGACATCCTCTTGTATACATCTTCTTTGGTATTTATAACCCTGCACAAATCGATAGTACTAAGTTCGATATCTAAAGAGTACTCCAATTGGAGTATCAGAGTACTCCAAATGTAATCATTTTTTATATAAACGTTGTGCTTCAATTAACATTCCGATGTCCTTAAGCACGAGCAATGATCGGCTTTCAATAAGCTGAAGGTGGTCCGCTTAGGCATTACAAAGGATTACAATACAAAATTCGAACTTCGCCCCCCGTACCATTATCCTACCGCCTCCACTGACTTGGGTCAAACATCTATAGTAAATAAATATCGATCAATTTGTTGGGAGAAGTTCCATTAATGACGGGAGTAAGTTAGGTAATTTTAATGCGGCGCATGTATGTACATATGAGTGTAGAATACCTTTTGATTAGTGTTTAAAAAGCGCGGGAAAATTTTTTCGCTCAACTTCATAACCAAATTGGAGCTGGTGCGTATGTGTGCGCTGCTAAGAGAAAACAAAAGAGCAGAGTCTCATTTATATTTCACAGAGAATTTATTTTGTCGCAGAGTTGCAAAAAATTGGAGTGGTTAAAAAGAGGCAGGTTAAACCCATCAAATATATGTACATATATTAGAGCGTCTCGGGCTTACAGGCAAAAAAAAGTCGGCCGTGTTTTTGAAAAAAATTTAAAATTTTTTTTTTTTTGTGGTAACCCAGATGTTTGACACATCAATTTTTTCGTCTCAAAGCGGAGGTTTTTTCTAAAGAAAGTTCATTGAGCTCATGCGTTTCGTTGTGGTACCACACTTTAAAGTCCGACAAAAAATGCCGAAGATATGAAGAAAAATGCAAGGGTTGCCAGAAAAAAAAATACAACTTTTTTAAATGTTTTTCAAAAACACTTCATAAGAGGGGAGGTACGGCCGACTTATAATTTCTAATTACTCAAAGGACGAAAAATATTTTTAATAAAGTTTTTTTTAGTTTGATTTTTATAATATCACAAATGGTATATTATTGAATGTATGTACATATATTATATTCATTATATAAATTTGTTAGGTTTAAATTTTTTTGTACAATTAACACAATTCGCCCTTGACTATCTCCAACTATTCCCTACAGCGAAACCTCAAACTAGTCACAGAAATACAAGTATACAACTATGTAGAATTTTCAGGCTGAAGAGTTTACACTTGTACTGATACACAATGGTTCTGGTCGAAATTTGACAATTGACATTTCGTAATACATCAACACGTAAAAAATACCAGTTGCTTATATGGAAAAAGACAAAACACTGACTAGTTGGGCCTGGTGCACCAACTAGTTGTAAAGTAGTTTTCAACTAGTTGCTTTCGCTGCAGGGATAGCCACAAAGCGGTGCTGTAGATATGCCAAGGTAAAAATGCCTTTGAATGATAGCAGGTACTTTTCCTTAAGGCTGGTTTTCATTATGTCAAATTCCATCGATTTTATCGAGATTTGGTTGCTTTTTTCGATAAAGTCGATAAAAGTTGTCAAAATTTGACCTAGTGAAAACCAGCCTTAACTCTCTGTTTACAGAAAACACACTTCCGCTTCTTTTTCCAATTTAGATTAGGAAGAAGTAACGCCAATGATTTCAACGCCGTCAGAGCATTGCATTATTGCCAAGATGAAGAAAATATTCATGGCACAAATATACTCAAACACTTTGCCAAACTACTTCAGAGGTATGGCGCCGATTAGAAATACTTGTTTCTAACTAATTTCGAATTGAATTGAATTATTATATTGAATTGAATTATTATCAGCAAAAAAATGTACCCTTGGACGGTGAACATGCTTACACTCTTGCACTCAACCCTGTAAAAGTGTACCCGCCCAATATGCAGGTGCTATCGAAAACAACGAACACATAACTCTGCCCTGATTAAATTAAATGCATTAAATAAACAATTCAGCTATTCCTAATTTGCCAAAGTAAGGTTTCGCTAAATAGAATGTCAAGAAAAATCAGCTACAGTTGATTTTAAGGGGAATTGTCTACCCTGTCAAGGCTTCTCAGCGCATTGCTTTGGTGTTACCCTTCGTATCGCAATCGAACACGGAAAATTGAGAGGGTGCATTTGCGCATTTTTTTGTTGAAACGAAATCCCATTATATTGCCTGGACTCTAAAAAGGTATTCTGCACATTACTTTTTAATGCATCTACTCAAAAATCCGAACTCTGCAACACTGTTTGTAGTTTCGCTCAATTTCTCTGCCCTGCAATAGTGTTGGTTAATGCGTTCTCTTCTGCTCCTCTGCTCTTTTCAGTTTGCCTACCTACTCGCGAGTATCGAATAGCAATGTTTACAATTTTTTCATAACAACAACCAAAGTCAATGAACTTGAAAAGTGCGCAGTACAGCCATACAAACACAAGTATATATGTTTGGAAATGTATATAACCGAGTATTTGATTCTTTAATATGGCTGCCACGTCACTGATTTTTAAGTACCAAAATTGTCTTATTGAAATAAACATAACAGCTATACACAAATTTTTCAAGAGCATCATTGGAGTAGTTGGTACGTTTTGGCCTACCATACTAAAGCTCCACCACCCGAAGAAGTAATAGGTATGTACTTAAAATATTTTGGATTTATGGCCATTTTCTCATCTACCCTTTAATTTTAAAGTTCACAATAAATTTACCAGCAACTTCGTTTGCCATGTATTTTAAAGACAGAATGAAGTGTCAAAAAAATGTATAGTGAACTTTAAAATTAAAGGCTAGATGAGAAAACGGCACTTAATTTTTTTTTTGAATTCGCCCCTTGTGGTCGTCAGCCCTCTAAATATATTTCTCCATACATAAGAAAACTACTATGCTAGCTTAGCTATAACAATATTTTTGGTACTTTTCATTATCAGTAGTGGAATTCAGTAACTTTAAACCATACTATGAAACGGGTTATTAGCTTAACAATTTTGTTGTTTGCGCTATTGATTCGGTGATTCAGTAGCTCTTCCTTAACAATTAACAATAGGTGATTGTCTCAGGTGAATTATAGCAAAAAGTAGCTGATTCTTGGTTAAGCATAGAAGCAAAAGGTGATTGTCTCAGATAACACATAGCAAAACATAGAAGTGTCTCAGCTAAAATTTATAAGAAAAGTGCCTATTGGTGGTTTTAACAAACAACAATAAATTACAGGTCGACAATTATTTCGCGTTAACAATAACAGCTGACATTTCGATAACAAATGTTGTCAAATAGACTTGTAGTGAATAGCGAAATCGATAAAATTGTTGTTAAGTCAACGTAACAATGACAACTCTTGTTAAAATAGCGTACTGAATTCCACTACAGACTAACAAAACAAGAGAACCATGCCTATTTGGTTTTATTCTAGCGAAGTGGCAAACATACATAGTCGCATTGTAAATTATGTGTACTAATTTTTGGATTGCAGAAGAGCAGAAAGCAGGTAGGAAGATTAAAATCCAGCCCACGGTAAAAATAAAGTTTACGAAATACGTAAGCTTACACATTTATCAGCTCAGTTAGATGAACGCCCTAGATAAATTTATGTGTACTTGATGTCAAACAAAAACTTTTTATTTCGAAATTCTCATTTAGAAAGTAATTTTTAGCATATTGTACTCTTTTTGTCCAGTGTGCATTGAATGCATTAAAAAAATTACATGTCGACCGCCGTCATTGCATTGTATAAATTTACGCATTCTTTTGCACACCCTAAATCGACGCGGAAGTTTAGGTATCAAATTTGTGTAAACTGCGTTCCATACAAATTTTGACAGTTCATTTACACAGTTTATAAGGTGTTTATAAGCTTTGATGAGTCCCCCTAATATTGTACTCCATTTTTTGTTTGCCAAAAATAGGTTCAAATTTGACATTGTTTGGGTAAGAGAATATTTAAATTTATTTCGACTATTGTGACAAATCTAACCTCATTCATTTTAAATCGAAGTAATTTCAAGTGGAAAAAAGGTCCTTAGATATGGTCTCACCAAGGTTAGGTTCGTCTTTAGCCTAACAACTAAATAGTTAACGGTATCCTTACCTAGCCTTCACAATCTCTATTCACCCAAGTCACTACGTATAGCATGTATCGAACTTATCAGCAAAATTCTAAGTCTGAGGTTTACCCGGCCCCTAAAGAATTTTAGGTTATACTGGATATGGATGTGACGGTATTCGGCAGACTGTAATTTCTCGACTGCCTGTTAACGTCAAAGTTCACTGTCAATTCACTGTCAGTTTAACAGCCAGTTCATTTGCCCTTTATTTATCGGGAGGATGAACTGCCCGATAAAATTTAAAGTGAGCGTTAAGATGACGGCTAGTTGAGAAATCCGCCCTAAGACTCATTCGTTTCCGGTGTGAAATTTCATTTTTCTTATGGTGATTTCGTTTCATCAAAAAAATGCGCATTTTTGTTACACTCTTCAATTTTCCGTTTTCGTTTGCAAAATGAAGGTAAAACGTCAAACATGATATGTTTTCGTTTCCTAAAAATGTACACTTCAAGAGTGTAAAAAACTCACACTTTTTACCCTCTGAAGCTTTGAAAGGGTGGCTGGTTGCACTGAAAATCAGGTGACGAAAATTTTATTTCATAGATAAATTTGGTGGGTGAAAAACGAAACCTAATTATTCAAGCACATAGCATAGCAAACGGGGCAGTGTTTTATGTTCGTTTAACGATAACAGGTTCATGCAGAACGGGTACACTTTTATCACATCTTTATAGTGTTCTGTGCAAGAGTGTAAACATGTTCAACGTGAAAGTGTACATTTTTTTCGATGAAACGAAATCAGCATTAATTCAAAGCGATTAGGGTTGAGGATCCAATTTTTCTCTCACATCTATTCTAGATTCTGGATATAAATTCTTTCAAATCAACAGAGCATCAGATTTAACTACATAGTTATCGCGGGTAGCTACTTTGTGTGTTGAACTTGTTTCTTTCTCTCACCCTTTCTCAAATTTCTTCTTACATACTTTTTAATCATATGAAAGTAGAACAAAGCATAAACATACCTATCTCAGAGGCCAATGAACTCGGCCAACCCACCAACGAAAAAATAATTTCAAGTTCATCATTAAAAAATTGAAGCTCTCAACGTCAAGTGTAACAACAATGAAAATGAAAAAAGAAAAACCAACAAAAATAAACGAATAAACCAGATTCAAGTTCAAGTTCAAAGAACGTTGAAGGAATAATAAAAATGTTGAAATAAATTTTAAACAATAAAAAATTGATATGCATGATTCTCATTAACTAGATAAACGGGGACAAATGCGACAAGTGAGTCAATGAAATTGTGAAATTGATTATAAAAATTAATAAGTATTATGAAATAAAAGACATAATAGTGGGGAAAGGCGGAAAAAAGGTAGAGAAAGCAATATGGAAGATGAAAGACGTTGAAATGCAAAGACAAAGTACCATACGTTAATAATAGTAGATATGTATATAAAATAATTATTTTATTATTAAACAGTTGATAAGAGTAACAAGAGATATATTCAGGAAGAGGAAGCAATTTGAACCCAGTAATGGTAAAGAGAAATTGGAAAAGACTACAAATGCAAAGAGAGCAAGAGCGGCGATTGGTACCATGGCTGCCACTTTGCTTCAGTTGCAGCAAACGTGGTCAGAAATCGTGCTCATTTTAAGCAGAAACGATGACTTTTATGGTTCGTAATCATGCTTAAAAAGTTTAAAAATCTTTATTTAGTTGGTTTATCATAACCATATTAAACAAAGATTTTTAATAAAATTCGAGCATTTTTATTTTAATTTTTATTTATTATGGTTAATTTATTTCGGAATGAAGCAACAAAGGTTACACGGGTAGAATTTTTTACTAAAAACAAGGCACAAGCAAGAAACTCGAGGAATGATTTTGAACTTGGAAAGAAAATTCAGAATTTCAAAATTTTTAAATAAATACGAAACTGTTTTCTCAATTCTGCCTTGATAATCACTAAAATAAATAAGAAAATTTTCCTAATTCTGCCTTGATAAAAACTAAAAAAAACTAAAATAAATAAGAACATGTTTTCCATCTGAAGTATAAAATTTGAATAATCTTTGTTAAAAACTTTTCAAAAAATTCTGGGCTGTTTAAGAACACGTTTTCTTCAAAAGTTTCAATCGTAGTTTTTGTTGTTATTTGTAAAAAAAGTTTCCTTATTTTTTTCTTGAAAAAATCGCTTAGGCGGTTAAGCGCCAATAAATGATGATGATGATGAAGTACAGATATGTTTTTAAATTAAGTATATTTTTCAAAATATTTTCTTTTTTTTTTAGATATTTTTGACACACTTTTTCTTCATATATTTTGTTTTTGTTTTTAATAAGAATATAACTTGCTTGCTTAAAGTAAACTTTTTTTTATTAATTTTCTAGATTTGAGAAAAATATTTTCTCCGTGTAAAAAGAATGAACATACCGGAAAATTGGTTGATTTCTATACATTTTTCCACTTTTAGTTTATTATTTTCGCTCTTTTTGATAAATTTTTTGTATTTTCGCACAAGCACAAAACGTCATTCTAAAGCATGGGTCGGCAGATTTGTAAATGCAGGTGTATAAGTGAGAACGCTTATACACGCGCTGTGATCGTCCGAACCATATTTTTAACATTCGCTGACCAAACAAGCGACACCCCCACGCCATGTGGTTTCGCCCCTTGCCCAGCGACGACTAAATCATTTGGTAAACAAAGAGCGCAACGTGTCTGTGTGATGAATCCAACTTGTTTGACTGATCTTAAGATCTATGGGGCACCGATGCTTGTTCTAAAGTGAATTTTAAAATGTAAAATGGGCTTTTCGTCATTATAAAATTAAGACTCAATTTCAACCATAAAATGTATTTTTAGTGTTTAAGTAGATAAATCTGTGCTTGTATATTGGAACGATTCTTCGTCATCCCTTGTCAATTTTGGTTTTGCAACAAACCGGTTTCGGCGATCCGCCATCTTCAGTGTTTGATTTCGTTCGTATCTGCTTACTTTGACTATGACAGGGGTGTAAAAGTAGGTCGCCTCCCAGTTGGTGCACCCTGGGTAACGCTAAATGACCTACATGGCCTACACGGTTAGTTTCTTGTATTGCCGGTTCTACGAGAACGGTACCAGTACTTGTGCTGTACCCATCGTGCCGAAACGACCCGGGCCGTTTTCTTATATTGACCCGGCCAAGAGCAATACACTCGGGGTGACCCTGTCTGACATTTAGACAGGGCTACACCTCGCTACTCCAACAACAACTATGACAACGGGTCAATGAGAATGTAGTAAAGAAAGTAAAATAAAATTTGTCACATTTATCATTTCCAAATTAAGCGGCAGGATGAAAACCTGAAGCAGCTTACCAAAAATTGGTAGAGAAGCAGGGCCTTAGTCGCAGCAAAAGGACTCACACAACTACCCCACTAACCATATTCGGATAATTTCCTGGGAAATTACCAGGTCGCGTTTCCCAAAAAGCTGGATAGAAAGGTGGACAATTTTGTTCAGCGAGGAGCCTTTTCTATCCATGTTGAAGCTGCTAGTTAGGGTTGGAAACTATGCAACTATGGAGTTTATAGAGTTATGCGTTGGTGTTTCGATGCCTATTTTTCCCCACAGTCATTTTTGGTATTGCACAGCACTAATTTGTGATTTTGTTTTCACCCTGACTAGCGCTGGTTGGCAGGGTAGTTAAGTGAAATAAGAAATCGTTTAATTGACAGTTTCGTAAAAACGGAAAACCTTCTTGAGGCATTTTGAAAAATCCTGCCATCGACTTTGAACTAACTTCCTGGAACCCTAACATCTAATTGAGGACACGATAACAATACGATTTGTACACTGAACCAAAAAAGTGCATGTTTCCAAAGAAAAAGTACATTGATTTTAAGAATTGTTCATTAAAACCTCTCCAAAAAAAGTTTTTCATATAAATCAGGGACTGAAACCGAAACCGAAACCGTAACCGTAACCGATTAAAACCGATTCATTTTTCAAAACCGAAACCGAAACCGTAACCGTTATTTTGATCAGGAAAAGACCGAAACCGAAACCATTTCAAATGCCGGAACCGGTTCCAAACGGTTTTGAATTTTTTCAATACCTTACTTCTGTGAGTGGGCACATAGGTACTTCCTTTTACAAGCAGGTACCCTGAAAGTTTTCATGGCAGATTGTCGAGCCACGTTTTGACATCAGTATCAAAATTCTGAAAGAGGAAGTTTGACTATAGTTGAATGAAGCGATCGAAACAAATTTACGAGATCCGAAAAAGAAATGTTCAGGCTTGTCTCGGGAAGCGCCACTAATTTTAATGTTTTTAACGATTTATACATTTCATTTGGCTTCCATTTTAATAAAAAAGTAGAGTTAACTTTAGGAATTTGTTTTGCAGAAATTTCATCCATGCATAGCGTTAATAAATGTATTATTATATTGGAGAAATCCCATCATGGCCGCAGGAAAAAAGTTATGAAAATTCAGACCTATTTCGTAGCTACATAGGTACATGAGTATTTTAGTAGTAAAATTTTTGTTTTCCTGTTTTTATTTGGAACCGAAACCGGAACGAAACCGTAACCGAAACCGAAATAAATTTTGAAGAACGAAACCGGAACCGAAACCGAAACACGTTGCAAAAACCGAAACCGAAACCGGAACGTTATTTTAATCGGTTTCAGACCTTGATATAAATTTAAGAATATTTCTTAGAATATAAGAACTTGTTCTTAAAATATGTAAACAAATGCTCAGAAATCATGAATTCATTCATAAATTGTAAAATAATTTTCCTAGAATCTATGAAATTTTTCTTTTATTATAACATGTTTTTGAAAAACATTTAAAAATAAAATTATTATTTTTTCTTGGCAACCCTAGATGTCGCCCAATTGCATTTTTCTTCATATCTTCGGCATTTATTGTCGTATTTTAAAGTGTGATACACCAATTTTTTTGCCTCAGGGAGTGGGGTTTTCCTAAAAAAAGCCCATAGATCTCAGGCGCTCCGTTGTGGTACCTACCCACCATATCTCAATTGCTACCACCCTCATGTACCGATCTAATAACAGCAAATTAAAGACCGTAAAAATTCGTAAACCTTTTCTGAAAATCTTTATGAATCGAGGGAAAAAAGATGAAAAAATATTTAAAGATTACCTTTATATGAATGCTGACAAAAAGCAGCAACTAATTTGTCATCTTTTTATTTGCTACATGTATTTACTACCGGGACTGAAACCGAAACTGTAACCGTAACCGATTAAAACCGATTCATTTTTCAAAACCGTTATCATTATCTGAAAAAGAACGAAACCGAAACCGTTTTAAAAGCCGTTACCGGTTCCAAACGGTTTCTGCTTTTTGTGGACACATATTTTATTTTACCAGAAGCTACCCTGAATAATTAGCAAGGTTACAAAAGACACGTTTTGACCTCAATATCAAAGCTCCGGAAGAGGAAATTGAAGCCATAGAGAAAAATTTACGATCCGAAAGCATCACTCATAACACTAGTTTAAGAATAATTAATTTGAAAAAATACCAAGATATTTATGTATATGGGGGAATTGGCACTGATATGCCAAGCACAAAACATATTTTTAAAATTTTTTGTCTGGGAAAGTTCTTGAGATATCGGTAATTTTGCGTTTTTCAGGTATCACTTGGTTTTTTCATGCGAAGTTGTAAAAAACAGGAACTTTTTATTTTTTCTAAAATTAGTGTCTATAATTACAAACACTTTAAGCATAATATTACCAAATTCTATGAAAAACTGCATTTTCACCACTTTAACCATTTCTACTTTTAACAGAATTGTAACAGATCGATGTCTGTGTATTGCAGATATTAAAAAAAATGCATGGCATTAATCATTACTAAGACAATAAAGTCCAAATCAACCCTTTTTCGAATTTTTGTCTGTCTATCTTTCTGTCTGTATGTTTGTGGTCGTATCACTCGAAAACTGCTGAATGGATTTAAATGAAACTTTCACCATTTTATTATTAGCCGTTCAAATTAAAATTTAAGACATTCCTTATTTCGATAACTCGACCGGTTTCGAGAGTTATCGACCAAAATACGCATATTATATGAACTTATGTTTAGTCACCACTACTCCTTTCCAACGAGGTATCGCTTGCGTCCATCGAAAAGAATTTCTGAATGAAGTGATCTATTATATATTATATATAAATGCGCAATGATTAAAAGTTTTCTCCCTTTTTTGAAATAACCACAATTCTAAGGTATATAAAATTTGATATGTATCGATAGGTCTCGCCGAGCAGGGTGTGCGACAACAAACCAAAAATTAAAAAAAATTAATTATAATATGATTTGAAAGTCACACCACTACAAGTGCTAAACACGCATTCACTATATATAGAGCCGCTGTTATGTGTGTATGTAGGTACACTTGCATTGTTGTGCTTGCATTCATTGCAGTTGGGGAGAGTGTGAGTTGTTTTGTTGGCAGCAATAATAAACATGAGCCAGCCCGTCAACTTTAGCTTTGTTTCTTTCCTGCTAATTATGAATTATGAATAATTATTCCTAAAAAGTGTTCTTTGAAAAAATTAGCAGCGAATTCAGCAGCTTTTTGACATTTAATTGAGAGAGAGAGCGCCAATTCGCTGCAAGTTGCTGCTGGGGATTTTTCGTCCAGCAAAAACTAGCAAGTAACAAACAGCTGATTGTGACATATGCCAAAATCAAAATTGATTGCATATTTTTATGAAATTTAAAATTTATTACGAATATTTTGAAAACTATGACTTATTTACCAGGAAATGAAGTAAGTACATACAATAAATACCAAATCTTCAATAATTCCGTATCTTTGAATAGCAATGCGCCGAAGCCCAATGCCCGTTGGACCAACGTAATGTGGCTCGTTTAGGAGACCAATATAATCCTGCAGACACAGTTACAGGAATCGGAAATACTGAAGGTGTATAAGGCATTCAATTTTCTTAATATTTTGTAAGGTTTACGTGGTTTACGTCGATATATACGCAGACATTGTCCAAAGACTGAAAAATCGAAATTTCATGTGCTGCGGGAAAAATTTATTTTCATTTGTCAATTGTCAGAACAGCTGTTCTGCTTGAGAATTTCTGCTGGCTCCTGTTCGGCGAAAAACTAGCAGACGAGAGATAAAATTAGCAGAAATGAGATTTTGACAGCTTTTTACAAGACTCTCTTCTGCTGACAGTTCTTTGCTGGAGATTTCAAGAAACAAAGCTTTTATTGAGCGTAGGTACAAACAGTGTTTACAAAAACAAAATCTGTGCGTGGGTATTCACAGAAGCAAATGCTTGCTCAGACATGATGTTTTGAAAAAAAAAGCACAAAGCCCTTCGTGGCTAGACTTAGTGAAATAAAATAAAAAGGAAAATTGATAAAACTAAAAAAAGTAAAATAAGAAATAGAAAAGTGATTGAAAGTAAAAAAAGAAATTTGTTGGAAATGAAAGGAAAAGAAAGAATATAAAATAAATAAAAATAAAACAAAATGAAATAAACAAAAGTATAAAATAAAGGAAAGTATGGGAAAGGAAATGAATGGAGAAAAGGAAAATAAAGGTAAGGAACGGAAAATATGAGAGAAAAATCAAAGGCAAATAAAGGTAGGGAAAGGAAAGGAATGGAAAAGAAAAAAAGGAAGGGAAGAAAGGAAATGTAATGTAGGTAAAGGAGTGGATAAGAGAGGCAAAAAGAGAAAGACAAAGAAAGGAAAGAAGAGAAAAAGAAAGGAAAGGTAGCGAGGAGGAAGTTACGGAAAATAAATGAAAATAAAAAGAATGAAAAATAAAGGAAAGAAAGTTAATGATAAGCTAAAAAAAAGTAAAGCAAATGAATGGAAAAGAAAGAAAACTAAAGGAGTTACGGAAAGGAAATAAAAGAAGGTAAGGAAACGGTAGGAAAGGTAAGGGAAGGAAAGGTAAGGAAAAAAAGTGTAAGAAAATAAAGGTAAGAAAAAAATAAAAGAAAAGGAATGAAATGAAAAAAAAGACTAAAATGAGAGGAAACTAAGGGAAACGAAACTAAAGCAAAGGAAACTAAAGGAAATTAAAGAAAAATAAAATAAAAGGAATAAAGGAATGTAATGGAAATGGAAAGAAAGGTCAGTTAAGAGAATAAAAGAAACGAAAAGAAAGGAAAATAAAAGAAAAGAACAGAAAAGAGAGAGAGAAAGAAGGGAAATAAAATCAAATGAAAGAAGAGAAAAGGAAAAGAAAAGAGAGGGAAGAAAAGGAAAGGAAAGAAAAGGGTAGGGGAGGAAAGAAAAGCAAAGGAAATAAAATGAGATGGAAGGAGAGGAAAGGAAAGGAAATAAAAGCAAAGGAATGGAAAGGAAAGAAATACGTACATATGAAGACTACCTAAGAAGAATAAATAATTATCAACATTGAAACTATATTACTGAATGGTGTAAAGAGGGAGGAAAAGGCAAAATGAACAGGAATGTATAGAAACCAAAAATATAAAAAATGTGAAAATAATGGCAAATTTAAGAAGCAGCAAAAAGGTAGGAAAATAAAATAAGCTTTTGTGGTTGAATTTCAACCACTGGGCGAACTCTAGTACCTGAAAAAAAACACAAATCTACCGATATCTCGAAGACCTTTCCATACAAAATTTTTTAAAAATATGTTCACAGCTCGGCATGTCAGTGCCAATTCACTCATATGCATACATTTCTTGGTATTTTTTTGCTGTAAACTACATAGTATAAAGTTCCATTTTAACATATTTCTGAAAGAAAAAGTAGAGTTAATTTTTTAAATTTATTTTTCCCATAAATAGCGAGAGTAATACTTATTTATTCCTATATTGCAGCAAATCCACTATGAACACCGGAGTTAAGTTATAAAAATTCAGACCTATTTTTTATTTAGGTACATAATTGAGTTTTGTAGAACCAACATTTTTTTGTGTTTTTTTTTTTTTTTTGGAAACTGAAACCGGAACGAAACCGCAACCCGTTACAAAACCGAAATCGGAACTTTATTTTAATCGATTGCATTCCTTGGTTTCTACACTTTTGAATTCGTTGGACAGTTTTTTTTAGCTACTTTCGTACTTTTTTGTCTGAACTTTAGCTACAAAAAAGGATTCAGTCTGGCAACCTGGCTGGAGCGCAGAAATTAAAAGAGTATTTGAAATCCTATAAGGGAGTAAAGAGAGTATCCAGAAAAAAGAATATCAACTCAGTGTCCGCTTCATTTGTTTATATTGGTATGTATGTGAGGCTGTATCGTTGTGTGTTTGTGCGTTTGCAGGGAAAAAACGCGTACTAAGCAAGGTCATTCACCTCGACGAAAGAAATTATTAAAAGCAACAACAATGGCAAACATATACACGCACACAGGCACACAGGGTGGAGGAATAAAAAACAGAAAAAGCAGAGAAAGGGAATAAAGTTGTAAACGAAATGTATGTATGTGCATATGTTTATGCCATGGATGTGTATATTTGTGCGTTAGCAAGCTTAAATGTTTATAATAAATAAAATAAACGAAATAAAATGCGTGCAAAGCAAATTGTAAAAGAAATTTTTGTCTGTGAGAGCTCACGGGCATATGACACATTCGTTATTTGATTAATCATTAATCACTTCTTTTGGCGTTTTTTTTTTGTATGGCTGACGTTGTGCGTGAGGGAAGTTGGGAAAAATTACATAATCTTAGGTACCTATTACATTTTAGATTGAATTTTGTTCAAATATCTCGTCTGCTTTCGTATGAAGAAACTCTTAAGAAGACATTCATAAATTACTCGAGCAATTTTTTAAGAATTTTTGACCCCGGTGTCGAAGTGGCTAATATGAATTCGCCAAATTTGGTGCGGTCTAAATGTACTATTATACTGGCAAATTTGCAATTGGCTTCACCTTCCCTGCAAGAATCTTGTACCAGGACAAAAAGCCACCGAAATAAAATTCATTACCGTGATATTTTAAACACTGTAGAGTACTAATAAAAGCATCAAGAAGGCTTCGTGTTTTCCTGGTAGAATTCGCCCATTTTCTTTAAAAAAGTAGGTAGTTGAAATTGTTATTTACAGATGTGCATAATGCACAACTTATCACACGTCAATTACCCATTAAGGTTCTTGCTGGGCAATCCTTTATGTGGAACATCCGCAAGGTTGCTATTTTGAGGCACTGTGGATTGTATTGTTCGCCAAATGAGGTCAAATGTGATGGAATACCAAATTTTGAAAATGAGATTTGTATGGAAAAAAGCGCCAAATTTGCAGGTTTTCGCCAAATTTGGTGCGGTGTAAATGTACTACTACTGAGACACTTGTCGCAATTCGTAGTACTCGTCCTTAAGGCTTGGTTTCCTCGAAAAGCGGTGCCGCTATGTAACGTTCGCTATATAGCGGTAGCTATGCTCACCGTCATTAGCAGCACCGCTTTTCTGTAAACTTACATGCAAGTAGCGGTGACTTCAATCCATTCGAAATTGTATATTTGCGGCCACTTTTCTTATTTTTCTGTTTTATATTTTTAAAATATTTGTTTTGAAAACAATTAATTGTTGTTTTTGTAAACGAATTTGAAGAATTTTATTGAATTGACACCGCTATGACAATGACGGTGAGAAAAAACGTTGACGTTACGGTGAACTTCACCGTCTTCTTACTTTACACTCAATTACTTTTACATGGCAGTATTTTTGACAACGTACTTCGCCGCTATGTAACGGACGCCCTTTAGAACTGAAATTGTTTACACTAACAATGTCCTTGATATTGTGAGATGAGTCGAAGTTTTGACGGGGTCTAACAATCGTTTCTGCAACAGCATACATGACCTATAGCCGCTAAGGTGTGCTAACTCCACAAAACCTTTGGAATAATCCTGAAAAATATTATGAACAATCTTCTGTGTCCACCTTAAGGTAGGTAATTTATAATCAAGGGAGAATAGATTCCTGGAGATCATATTAAGGACAGCTTCTAGGAACAAGCTAAGAATACCCAAATAGGTAGGTAGGTAGAAGTGGCTGCCGCAAAGGCACACCTAGGCCAGTAATAAAAGGCCCGTTGTGATACCACCAAACACTAGGAAAGTCAGTCCCGGGGCCCGGCCATATGGAAAATCCCAGTGCTGTTGGGACTCTCCATATAGCCGAAACCCGGGACTGACACTCCTAACCGACACAGCTACCCCTCCTCGAACCATTTTGATAACTTGATGAAGGCCATCAAGTCCTTTATGTCTAGCTCCGCGACCTGGCTTAAGCTAACCAGGAAGGGAACTCCCAGAGAGCGCCTTCTCGCTCCGCTTAAGGCCGGGCAGTTGCAGATGAGGTGCTCCACCGTTTCCTCTTCCTCATCATCTTTGCAACTCCTGCAGCATCGTCGGTAGGGAACGCCTAGCCTTGCTGCGTGCCTACCAATAAGGCAGTGCCCGGTTAAAACACCTATTAATATGGAGATTTCCTTCCTTTTTAGGGCGTATATGTGTCTAGATCTTTTAAGATCGCATTTTGGCCAGGTTTGCTTGGATATCCGGCACCCTGGGGCTTGTAGCCATCTTTCGTTGGCTTCGCGGAGTGTATGCTCCTTCAGCATTAGCTTGCACGTGGCAAACGGCATACCTATGCGCTCTTTATCTTGAAGAATCTGCTTGGTCGTGCCCTGCCTGGCAAGTTCGTCTGCCCTACAGTTTCCCTCAATGTCCCTGTGTCCCGGGACCCATGTGAGGTTCACGCGGTTCTGTTGGGCCATCTCTTGAAGAGATCGACGACAGCTGAGCGTTGAACGAGTTGAACGAGTAAGAGCCAAGGGATTTGATGGCCGCTTGGCTGTCGCTGAAAATACAGATATCCTGTCCGATGGTGCGTATACCCATCCAAGTCACGGCGTCCATGATTGCAGAAACTTCAGCCTGGAAGACGCTGCAGTGATCAGGTAGTCTAAAGGAGAGTTCTAGGTCCAAATCCCTTGAGTAAACCCCTCCTCCGACTCTGCCGTCTAACTTCGAGCCGTCGGTGTATATAAAAGTGCCGCCATTAGTAGCGGGACACCGATCTATGTTCTCCCAGTCTTCCCTGCTGGGAATGTTTATTCTAAAACAACAATCTCCGACTGTTGTGGTCGCACACCGATCTGTGCTCAGAGGGAGAAAGCTGTAAGATCTTAGAATACAGGAGTGTCCAATAGTGCTTGCGCCCCAGACGGACGTTTCCCTTAGACGCAGAGCCGATGCCGCTGCTGCCCGGTACCCTTCCAGATCGAGTGGCAAAAAGCCAAGAATGGCCTGGAGAGCTTCATTGGGCGTTGTTCTTAACGCCCCGCTTATACAGATCATGCTCGATCTGTGGACTTTTCCTAACAGATTTAGGTTTGTTGCCTTTCCTAGCGCAGGCCACCATACCACGACTCCATACAGCATAATTGGCTGGATTATCGCAGTGTAGATCCATCTGCAAATTTTGGGGCTGAGCCCCCATTTTTTGCCAATGGCTCTTTTACACGTGTAAAGTGCAATGCACGCTTTCCTCTGGCGCTGGATGACATTCTCCTTCCAGTTAAGCTTTCTATCTAGAACTGTGCCTAGGAATTTGGCTTTATCAGCTAAGTTCAGGCGCACGCCATCTAGTTCTGGTAGGTTCAGCGGTGGTATCTTGTACCGCCTGGTATAAAGGACAAGCGCCACCTTTCCCGGGTTGATGCTAAGTCCGCAGCGAGAGGACCATGAAGAAACTTCTCGCAGTGCTACTTGCATCAAGTCACACAGGGTTTGTGGGAATTTGCCCCTATATGCAATAGCTAAATCGTCTGCATATGCCACTATCTTCCCGCCCCCCCACCTTGTGTCTCGTAGCAGCGAGTTTACGGTGAGGTTCCATAGGAGCGGGGAGAGAACACCACCCTGAGGCGTTCCTCTTGTGACATAGCGTGAAAGATCAACTGTTCCCAGTGAAGAAACTATTTTCCTTCCCTTTAGTAGTTGATCAATTAGTCCAATAAGAGACCTATTTATGCCCAGGTTTGCTAAAGCAGTGTTAATAGCCTCCGGCCTTATATTGTTGAAAGCCCCTTCGATGTCCAGAAAGGCCACGAGACAGTACTCCTTTTCGTGCAATGATTTTTCAACAATAGAGACTAGGCTGTGGAGCGCAGTTTCCGTTGATTTACCTTTGGTGTATGCATGTTGATGGCTAGAAATAAGGTTGCTATCAATAGTAGAGGAGAGATAATCGCTAATTATCCTCTCGAAGGTTTTAAGTGCAAAAGACGAGAGACTGATCGGTCTGTAGTCTTTAGGCTCATAGTGTGAGGCCTTCCCAGACTTTGGAATAAAGACTACCGTGGCGCTTCTCCAGGAGCACGGAATGTAATTAAGAGCCAGGCAGGCTGAATAGAGAACTACCAGCCATTTAGCTGATATTTCCAGCGTGTTTATAAGTTGTGCGGGGAAAATCCCGTCTGGCCCGGCTGCCTTGAACGGCTCAAAGCTTTTGATTGCCCACCTTACCCTTTCCTCCGTAATGGGTATGTTTACCGCCAGGTTTGTTGCAGATGCTACAGGTGCATCATACAAGTTCCCCGGAAAGTGTGTGTTCAGGAGCAGCTCCAGGGTTTCCCCTTCCGTGCTGGTCCAAGATCCGTCAGGCTTCCGTAAATAGCTAATGGCTGTTTGAGTTTTTGATAGCACTCGTCTAAGTCTCGCTGTATCATCGACTTTTTCGACCCCGGTGCAGAAATTTCTCCACGAAGTTCTCTTCGCTTGCCTTAGAGCCTTTTTATAGGCCCTCAGTTTAGCTTTATATTCGAGCCATTCAGGCTCCGTACCGATGCTCTTGGCCTTGTTAAATTGCTTCCTGCATGATATACGGAACGAATCCAGGTCGTAAGACCACCAGTGGGGTCTATGTTTGCCGCGTGGTTTTGGTACTGGACAAGCCTGCTCTAGGGCATTTGAGAGCGCCGTTGTAAAGGTCGTTACCAGATCATCCAGTTCTCCCACTGATGAGGGGGCTTGTGGAGGTAATACTGGTAGGTCCCTAGCTAATATTTGGTTATGTAGCTGCCAGTTAGTGTTGCGTGGATTTCGTTTCATAACTGGCTGCTCAACAATAAAGTCTAACACAATTTCTATGTACCGATGGTCAGAAAATGAATGCTCATCAAGAACACGCCATTTTCTGACCCACTCATAAGCGCCTTCGCTACAAACAGTGAGGTCTATAACCTCCCTACGAGCTTTAGTTATAAAAGTAGGCTCGTTACCCACGTTACAAACCACCAGGTTAGTTGTTAGTAGGTAGTCAAACAGAGACTCGCCCCTAGCGTTAATATCGGAGCTTCCCCACTGGACGTGATGAGCATTAGCGTCAGCTCCAATAATAAGATGGCCTGTACAGAAATTATCCACCAGATCTTTCACCTCCTTTTGTGGAGGAGGTTCTTCGGCGTCATAGGGCATATAGACCGACGCCATCGTTAGGCTGGTGCTGCCGACTGTTAAGCTGGCAGCTGTAACGTCACCATTTGAGTAGTTGGGTAATAGAAAGGTGTTTAGCTCAGACTTTACCAGAATACAGGTTCTGACCTTGCCCTCATCATTGGCTTGGATGAGCTTGTACCCCTTAGTCCCCAATCCACAGATCCTAGAGCTATTGACCCAGGGCTCTTGGATAAGGACCACGTCTACGTCGCCTTTAGAAAGACGACTGCTTAAAACAGCCGAGGCTGCTTTAGATTTGTGCAGATTTATCTGAAGCACCACCAACATGAGAGAGCTCAGACATCCCTGCCGCCAGCGTGTCGTCGAGGTCTGGCCTGTTCCGGGGGCTGTCTCTCAACGAGGAGTTGTTCAGAGCACCTGCACGATTTGGCGTGGCGGGAACCCTGCTGTCTGAAGCAGCATCAACGTTAGTGTGCTCAGGTTTAGCCACGATCGTGACGTCGAGGCCTTCTTCGTCAAGCAGGCTTTCTTCTATCGCCGAGTTGTTCGCAGCACCATCGCAATTTGACGTGGCGGATAACATACTTTCCGCGTCGGACTCCTCTGCTTCCCCTTCCGATGCCTCGATCTCCGAGTCCTCCGGAGCGTCCGGAATAGCAGCGCGCTGTGCATCGCCACGGTATACGTGGATCACGATCTGACCCAAGCCGTAATGCACTCGTCCTTTGCACCGTTTAAGGGGCTCGAGCGCCTCCTTATTCAGAGTGATAACCACCTGTCTATTGGGCCCAACCACATCATCGACCAGATTGACGCCCCAATCCTGCGTCGGGAGAGACGGATTCCAGACCTGCAGCATCTCAAGAATATTCTCGGGTTCTGCAGGGACGGCAGGAATCCATGCCCTTGCCCTTGGCCGAGCAGGAATGTCCTTCCAGTCGACGACATCTAGTCTTGCCCCTGGATAGACTTCACCCAGTCTTGCAACTGCTGCCTTATACAGTGCGACAGTTCTTGCATCCTCGCACGCGAATATTTTGATCTGACCTTGGTGCCAGCCCGCGTCAGTACCTCGCGGCGGACTACCCGGAGACTCACGCATTAAGTGGAGGAGGGCCCTGCCCATTTCATTCCGGACATACAGCCACTGGTCTTTGGGGATGGACCAACGGTCGTTACCTCGGTCAATGAAACCTATAAGGATTCTGTCCTTGGTTACTTCAGCAAAGCTGAGTTTTCCCACTACGGGGTTGACCTGATGCCGCTTCGGATGGGGGTCTACCTCTCCGTCCGATCTCTGGCGTTTGAAGGGATTACCGTTCACCCTCTTAGGCACATAGGGCCTCTGGAAATTTGGTATCAGAGCTTTCGCTTCCTCCACCATCTTCCTTTCTTCCGGCGACAGCTTCTCCTGCGATGCTCCCTCATATTTTTTAAGGATCCTTGCGGCCTTTCTTTTATCCCAGTACGCAAAGCGTCGGGGAGATGCCTCTTTGGGGGGATTCCGACTCGTAGTTGCCATCGCGGTCTCTCCCTTTACGGCGTCGTCCTTCTCTTTCGAAACTCTGAAACCAGGTCGTGAGACCATTGCCCCAGATGTGAAGAGATTGGGTTTCGTACCAGCGCTTGATGGAAGTTTAGCTTCCGCCGTTTTCTGCTTGACTGCGTAGGCAGCCGCACTGTTGCTTGCTCCCATCAAGTCACTCTTACTTGATAGCAGTTTGGGGGATGACTGACCCGTAGTTTCCATCGTTGTCGGCCTCCCAGTTAACTTTGAGGCGGAGTTTGTCCTCCGGCGTTGTGTTTTCGCTTGCTCCAGCATAGTTCTTCTCTGCTGCGGAGTAAACGAAGTCGTTAATTGCTTTGTATTTTGTGTGTTCTTCATCTTGTTCGTACGACCCCTCGCCGGACAAGGCCAGCTTAGGGTCAAGGGTAGTGTAAGGGGAAGTGTGTCGTCCGCCGCGGCAGAGCCCCATACCGCGGTAAGACCATAGTTACTCCCTGAGGCGGCCCGGTATCAGTGAGGCTCCGTTCGACTACAGCCACGATTTGCCTCCCGGCTGCAAACGTCCAATGGGCACGGTATCGCATAACACCCTGGATTGGGAGGGAAAAGTTTTGCACATTTATATAGCGAGCCGCTTGCTTCAAGACAGACGCCCGCTTACAGCCGCACCTCTTGGTGTACAGACGCTGCGAAAAAGACCCCGGTGAGCCCTTAAACCAAGTATGTCAGAGTGGCCCCCCCGGGGCTCCCTCTCTTTCTGCCGCGAGCCTAGGTAGCTCAACGTTGCCCAGAGTGCACGAACGAGGACGCAAGAGTCGGGATTGAGCGCGGTCACTCAGCAACCACACCCCATTACACTCCACTCCCAAATATATATATATATGATTATATATCAAACATACTTGCTAAATTTGAATAAAATCGGACGGATTTTGTAAACATAGCTACTCCGGTGCCATCTAGCGGAAAAAATATATCCCGTGTCCAGAGGACGTACCAAAGGAGTAAACTGTAAAAGTTTGGCAAATATCCGTTAAATAGTACTTTCAAGAATCTAGTCATATGTGAAAAGGTGGAATTATTTTAAAACAATTTCATGTAAAAAAAAAACAAGTAGCCCTTTAATATTTACATTCAGTTTAATGGACCTTATATAACTCATGTACTACATACGTATTTAGTGTGTATAAATGTGTATGCTATGTAAATTAATATATGAATCGTTTTGAAAAAAATTGAATATCAAATTTCGCTGCACCAGCAAAAGCAGCTGCTGTACAGTAACGTGAAATTAAATAGGGTCATATGTACAAGGCAATGATAATTGCAGATATAGAAGATTTGCCGCACCTGCGTTGTTGTTGTTGTAGCGAGGTGTAGCCCTGCCTAAATGTCAGACAGGGTCACCCCGAGTGTATTGCTCTTGGCCGGGTCGATATAAGAAAACGGCCCGGGTCGTTTCGGCACAATGGGTACAGCATAATTACTGGCACCGTTCTCGTAGAACCGGCAATACAAGAAACTATCCGTGTAGGCTATGTAGGTCATTTAGCGTTACCCAGGGTGCACCAACTGGGAGGCGACCTACTTTTACACCTGCGTCATGACTGCATTCAAACTGTCAATTTGTTGCAGAGATTGATTGGCGAGACAGCGACGAGGAAAGGTAGCGGGTACGAGCAACTCGGTGCCCCCTACCTTTCCTCGTCGTGCTCTCGCCTATCAATCGGGGAAAGCATCTTGTATTTCTGCAACAAATTGCCAGTTTGAATGTAGTCCATGGAAACCATATCACTGTAGAAATCCAGCTGAAAATCACTCTTGCCAACAAGTGCTACTCCGGACTGAGTAGCGAGAAGTCAAGTCAAGTCCTCTTTCGACGAAAAAAGAGCACGCACTCGTAAGTCTCTCATTATATGCCCTGTTGTATGGCTCGGAATCATGGACAGTGTCGAGTGAAGATGGAATGGACTTTGGAGTATGCCGAGAGAAGATGAAATGCAAATTGGAGTATTCCCGTGATGCCAACTTCGAGTACCGAAGGGAATTTAACGATGAGCTGTACGAGCTTTAGGCAGACCTGACCATAGTTCAGCGAATTAAAGCCCTAAGACTCCGGTGGCTAGGTCATGTTATGCGAATGGACAAAGAAGCTCCAGCACAGAAGGTCTTTCTATCGACACCAGAATTCGGCAGCAGAGGAAGGGGGAGG
Organism: Campiglossa producta; assembly: GCA_964058755.1. NCBI lineage: Eukaryota > Metazoa > Arthropoda > Insecta > Diptera > Tephritidae > Campiglossa > Campiglossa producta. Next base: position 17,211,351 of record CAXKVI010000005.1, read on the forward strand.
CCTCGACTGAGATGGAAACAACAAGTGGAAGACGACTTGAACTCCCTTGGGGTTTCCAATTGGCGTCAGTTATCACTAAAAAGAAATGAATGGCGGGCCTTGATTAGATATCAATACAATTCGCAGAAAAATAGGTTGGAGTTATCGCAAAAGAGGCGTTCGACCAAAATCTATTTTGTGCGGGTTAGCTAGTAAAATATATAATATTTCCACCTAGTTTTTGAGAGGCCTGCCTGTTTGCAAAACTTGATTATGATAAAAAATATCGATGGCTGAGCGGCAGATCGCCCTATTTCAAAATATTTTTCAAAAACCCTATATCTCAGATTTTCTTTGGAGAATGGGACATTTCTCACTGCATAGCACTGAAAGTATTTATTGTAGAAAATTGGTAGGGAATTAAATGAGATTAATCTCTGACACCTAAAGCGAAAATTGAGGAATGATCTGGTACTATTGATGGTGGCTTAGGGAGAGGGCTAGGAACAGGGGTAAAGGAGGAAAAGGGATATGGATATGAATAGGGAGAAAAGAAAAGAACGATAGAAAAAGAAAGCATAGATCTGGCTCTATATTATTTCCCAACACTGTATCTCTCTACAAATGTACATATACGAATGATTTTTAAAGCACATCCATGTAAATATGTAAGCAACTTTGTCCAAGAGCAGCAAAAAACAAATCAACCAACAGCAGCAACAATTTTTTTCACATACACACGACACACAAACAAAAATCTTTATATGTATGAGCCCTTCAACGACACTGCCCCCAAACGGTGAATGAACTTTTCTCTTATTGTTTTTGTTTTTTGTCCGCTTTCCGCTGTCATACGTAATATTTCAACGAGGTGAACACAAACACACCAACCCATATCAGATTATACGAGCCACGACCACCGGCAGTTGCTCTTCGTTAGCACACCGGCAAAGAAAAACACTCACCCAACAACAACTCGGACAAACTCTCGCTGCAATCACATACAATTTTCTCTTCGAACGAAACAACTGTACGAACTTGAGTGAAGTAAGCACTAAGCAAAGAGTACGTTCACAAAGTCAAAGCACAATTTCATTGCATAGAAGAGTATAATACTGCTGTACGCGTTAGCGCCGACCGCAACCAACCAATGCTGACGCGCTCTATCAACAAATTTATACACAGAGTTGCCGCATTATCGTTGCTCACGTTGTGCGGTTAATGCCGCTCTGCTTGTAGCGCTTTTAAAGTGGTGTTTGTACTTTGCCGTCGCACATCAGAAAATTATCGTCGTTGTTGTCGTCTGCTTATGAAATATTTTGTGTGCTGCCCGCTGCCTTTGTCAACGTCGCTGTCGTCGTTGCCGATACCAATTGCCATCTTTGAATATTATACTATTATTACTGTTGTTATTTGTCGAAGACGTTACCGCAGTGACATTTAAATTACGCGTGAAAGGCTTAAATTTGAGTATCGCGTACGCGGTAATTTGTTTATAGAAAAAATTTGCAGCGGAAAAATAAATTTTAACCAAACAAAAAAAAAAACAAATATTTCGAAAAGAATTTTGTGTATCTATTATCTACTGCTGTGAATGAATTGAAAGTTTGTGAAATTACCCGAAGTTTAAAAATGGCGCATAGAGGGTAAAACGAGAAAACGGGAGTGAGCAACGGTTGCTTTTGGGGAAAAGCCACTACATATTTCAAACAGCAAAAGTCAGCTGACCAGCATTGATTTGTGAGGTGACCGGCTTGTGGTGCAGTTTAAATTAAAGCAGTTGCGAAATGTTAAATAGGTATGCTCTGCGGTTAAAAGCTGGCATTCAGTGAATTGTGAAAAAAAAAAAAAATCCAGAGAAATTTTGAAACATTAATGCTAACGGCAGCAAAAATGTTGTGCTCGGCAGAGTTGAAGAAAAATTTTATATAGAAAAAAAGTATGATAAATTAAAAAAAAAATTTCAAGAAGAAAAAAATTCAAGGTGCAGCAAAAAATTCATTTTCGTTGTTTCAAAAGCGAACAACAACAAATTATAGAGTTGCCATACGATTAGGAAAACTGATTTCTATTCGAATATTTTAAAAGATTTCGTGTAGGTAGGTAAACCAAGAGTGTCCAGAAAAAATAGTGTAAAAATGCTGCAGAAAGAATTTTGAAATTTTTTCGAAAAATTGCTAAAGGCAACAAACCAAAAAGCAGCAAAATTCCAATAGAAAAAAAAAAATTAATTATACTCCCCACACAGTGTATCACAAAAATATCAATTCCTGCTACCGATGCAATTGTCTTCGCAGTGAAAGAGTGACCAAATTCTAGCTAAATGCGTAGAAGAAAGAAAGCATCCTACAAAATATATCAAAAAATTATGCAAAATGGCTGCCAAGGTAGGCAAAACTAAAACCAAAGGTGAAATGTGCCACATATGTAAAATCAAAGTTGAAAAGTGGTGTGAAATAAATGTGGTGAATTTGAAAACTAGTGTCAAAGGTGTGCTGGAGATATGTGACGGCAAAGAAAAAAATTAATTTTACAAATTCAACGAAAAAATACGTTAAAAAAACGTGTATTAAAAACCAAATATACAATTTTCAAAAAGCTAATTGTTTTTGAAAAATTACTAAGCATCGACAAAAACCTTTAAACGGCGTGAAAAAATACAAATTTGAGAAGTAGGTAAGTAATTTCTTGATTTACAAAGTTTTTTAGAAAGTAAATTTTTTAAGAACCAAATAGTATAAAATATCCAGCAGTAGTTGAGAGGTGTTTTCCTACTTTCTTAAAAAAAATATTACCTCTGTAAAAGTGGGCGTGGTGTTCAGTCATTTTCGGTGGTGATGCCTCTAGTAATCCTTCTTGCAGTCATCCGGTGGCTCTGATCCGTAGCCATAGAAAATGATTTTACATAAAAATTCAACAATGATTTCAGCGAGAGTGGCGGCATGCCCCAATTAAGGCATCACACTGCAACAGCTTGACCAGGATGATGAGATCCAGCCTGTTTACATCAGTGGAGCCCTCACAGCTAACCTGAGTGAATCCCTAAACGCTATTCTGGATTTCTGACCTTTGGATTTGGCTGGCAGGCTGGCTACCAAGCCGCGGCACTCGATGCAACTGGAATCCTGCCTGGCTCTTCGAAAAGTTGTACTTCAATCAGCCTCACCGGGAACAACTATAGTACATTGATTTCCGTTAGGGAAGATTGGTCCTGTAGGGTAGAGCAGAACTCGTGCTGGGGTTATTAACATATAGATACACTAATGGACCTTTTCTTTAGATTTACGTCTCTAACATCACGGAATCATTGAATTAGTGATGTAACTTTAGGAAAAGACATTTTTAGCATTAACCGCGATAAGACAAACCGCCTAGCGTTTAATTTAAAACATGTACTAAGCTCCCACCGACATCTGCAGAACATGGCCCAGCAGATCAGAATATACCTCGTCTGAACCCTAGGCCACAGGGATATTGAGAAAAATAACATGCAGATGCGAGGCGAGGTACGACTATGCATGATTCTTCCAGATAAATAACGTTTAGGTATGTTTTATGCATCTTGAAATTACGTTTGTCGTAATATGTTTGTTCCACCTCAGAGTGTGATACACTGCACCATACCTACTTAGCTAGCCTTGGTCAGGTGGCAAAAATTTAGTTCACGGATCAAATGTGATGCATTAGAATGGTGATAAATAGCGGGAATTGAGACCGGTTGTTGTGGTACCACAACGGCTGAGATCGTCCTTTGCATTCTCGAATACAGCTATACATTTAAGAATAATCTTTCAAAGGTGTTCCATGGTCGTGATTAAACGAGATACTTATCAGAAGAGGTTCTGCGCTTTATTTTCGTTAGGGGACGTCCATTAATCACGTGACCAGTTTAGGGGGGAGGGGGGCAGGGAAAGGAAAATATCAGTTTTAATCACGTATTTGGGGGAGGGATACGACTATTAATATTATCAAGTGATTTTCTTGAATAAATGAAATAAAGAATTTCTCAGTATATCTACCTACAATCACGTGAATTTTGTATGGGGTGAGGAGTCCTATAAATCACCAAAAATAACTATAGGAGGAGGGGGTTCCAAAATGCCCAAAAATTGATCACGTTTTATGGACGTCCCCTTATGATAATATACTTGCAATAGGATTTCTAAATGACTAGCCTAGACTATCTCGAAGGATAAGATATGTATTTACTAAACTTTTTTGTCTTCCCGTTTCAGATAACAAATATTGTGCTACAACAAATAAACTAACAAATTTCAATAGTAGATTTGAGATGTAAATTGTATATATAAAAAAAAAATTAATAAATATAGTTAGATATATACTAAGAAATAAAATGAAAGTGTAAAAAATTAAATTTAAACAAAAATTGTAAATTACAAAATTCACGATACCAAATTGTGTTCAACTCTCGCACTATTTTATTTATACGAATAGTATTTAGAAAATATTGCATGTGTAAAAAGTAAACCTAAAATTAAATAATAATATATTAAGAAGTACATGAATTATACAAAAAAAATTATAGTAATATTAATCAAATAATACAACAAAAATTTACTCAGCGACGACAGAAAACCCAGCAAAACATATTACAAATCAAAGCAAGTGCTACCAGAAATCACCAAACTACGAAAAGCTGCATCTTGAAAACGATAAAGGAAAGTGGTTAATGTTAAAACAAAAGATAACAAAAACGTGCGACAATTGAAAACAAACACAAAAAAATTAAAAAAAACTAAAATAAAAAAGCAAGAAACGTAATGCAAGTGAAAAGTTCAACAGTGTAAAGATTACGAAGAAAAGGTAAATTTCTCGTTACATAGCGCAAGAGCGCATTGAACACTGTTTCACAAAAACCCAAAGTGGTTAAAAAGCTTATACAACACAGTTCTTTGCTAAGCAAATATTTGTAAAAATATATATTACGAAAAAATATTAACAACAAAGAATTACGTTTTATACGTCATTTTATAATAACAAAGTTTAAATAAAGTGCTTAACCAAAAAAAAGTCAATACAAATATGGCATTTGATAAATGTGAGTGTTGGTGAAATGTTTCTTTGTTCTCAGAAAATGTATCAGCTTTTGTTTAAAAATATTGTCTTAATACTACGTAAATAAATACAGAAAGATATTACATATATACGACGAAAAATGACGAATTTTGTTGAAGATGTTGTCTGCGGATGAACATTTAAGGTAAGATATGTTTATTTATGTATATAGCTAATAAATCTGTTTTAGCCATGAAACCATTGTAGAGAAAATATTGTGTGTCTCATCTAATTTTATTTGTAAAACAGAAATTCAAAATGTCTTAATAAATTTAATATTTGATTTGAAAAAAAAAAAAATTAAAATCTTGAATTTTCAGCTAATAGGTGTGTTCGTCTAAAAGTCCAGTACGAATTATCCAGCAACGAAACTATTCTCAATTTTTACGTATTCTCGCTCAATGAAAGATGATGGACAATTTTTACGCGAACGCGAAATGGAAAAATATTTGCAAGTTTAGCGCGCCACCTGATATTTTGTTTACATATACTATGACCGTGTGCCAAAATCAGCTGATTTACGTGATTGCTAATTCGTGCTGGACCAAATTTGTCCAGCAAGAATTATCAGCTTCTCACGAAATTAAATGTCATTTCGCGCTCTCAATTCCTCTCTCCTTGCTGGATAATTTTTCATCGCGAACGCGATTTTACCACAAAAGAAGATAATCTGTACAAATTTGTACAAATTATTTGCATCGCGAACACAACTAATATGTATCACTATTCTTTCTAGCAGATTACAATTGACTGTTGGGAAATTTATTGTGTTTCAAAAAGAAGATCAATCATTAGATCTTTCAATAACAAATCTTATAATCTCATTTGTTGCTATTGTTTTTGTAGTAACAGTGCAAAAAATTCTTAGAATGACAGAAGCTTATAAACCTGTGAAAATTGAGAACAACGAACTGGTCGCCGATGTTCAGAGAGTAATAAGATTATGAAGGAATTATGTGCTTCTCTGCCCTTTTATACTAAAAAATTGAGCGAGAGTACAAAGAAGATATCGATCCTTACTAAACAATCGAAGATGATGAAATTACCGTTCCACAACTCGACTATAACGAGATGCGAATAGCAATACCCCGAATAAAAAAAAAAACAATAAAGGGGCAGGCGGAATCAATATCGCATATAAGGTTGTATTTGGCCTATTATGCCACAGACTGAAGCTCATCGCAGACAAACTAATTGGATCTTAACAGTAACAGCAATACCAACAGCTCCGCAAAATTGGGAACGACCCCTTCGCACTATTCGCAACCAAAAGAGGCTTAAGACAAGGCGACTCCCTTTCGTGGGACTTCGTTAAACCTGAAAGTTCTCCAGAAGATGTGTGGTCCTTCCCATGGTCGGTGAGTACCGAAGGAAACTTGATCGATGAGCTCTACGCAGATGTGCAACGACTCCACTGGCTGGGTCAGGTTATTGGAATGAACAATGAGTACCAGCCCAGAAGGTTTTCCTATCGACGCCCTTATTCGGTATCAGAGGAAGGAGGGGACCTCGAATGGGTTGGAAAAAATAGATGAATGGTGACTTGAACTCCCTTAATATTTTCCAGTGACGTTAGTTATCGCTAAAATGGAAAGACTGGCGTGCTTTGAAACGAAACGGCCCCAATCGCCTAGCTGGCTAAGCACCCATAAAAGATGATACGAAACCACGGATAAGATTTAAGGACAAGCAATGAATACTCATCTCTCAAAGAATCCGTTTCGCTTGCATTGATTTAAGATTTGCTTGGAAGCGTTAAAAGGCTACAGCTTTTCAGGCACGCAAACTATTTCTTCTCAAGACGCTGATGTCTTACTGATAGGTAGGCCTGTAACCGAAATGGAAATCTGACGGGCTGGTGCAACTCAGTACCCTTCAGATTACTACGTCGTGCTATCGACCACAAATCAGTGTCCTATTGTGGACAGCGGGGTGTTGCCGCAAGCCTTCTTGTAGGCATCATGACCTCCTGGAAGAAGTCGCAGGAAAGAAACAGGCTTGCAGTTTGTGTTTAAGAGTGTAGGTATAAAAAGGAGCCCAACGAAGCTTCCTCTTTTATGTTATTCAACACTTGCATAATTTTGGACTTCTTCATTTAAGAAACCCAGTGGGCTGTGTATTCTTTGAGCATTTCGGTACATACGAACTTTTCAATTAAATCACCGGCTAGCATGCACTTTAGCACATTCATGACCTCCCCCACGGCGTAAATGAGTGCGTATAATATAAAATAACGAATGCATATCTACCGACAAATGCAACAAATAGTTTGGCGGGCGCGTTGGCGTTGCAAAAAAAATTGCACACATACTTGAAATTGTTTCGCATAACTGCTGCGCAGCCTCGTGTCTTTATACGTTTTTTTGTAATTTTGTTTTGATGAATTATAATTTTCGTTTTTGTTTAATGTGGGTTTGTTGTTGTATAATCGCTCTTTTCGTTGCTGATAACGCCGCTGCATTTATTAGGCGGCGGCGATGCGTAATGTAGCCAAGGGGTGCTATTGTTGGTGTCTTGTTTCTTTCTTTATTTTCCTTGGCGGTATTCATGCAGTAGCTAGTTGGTCGTGGTCTCTCAATTGTATGCTTCAAAGCGCGTTTAAAAACTTGTATTGCAATAATTCCCCTTTCCTAAAAAAGTTTTATATTTTGTTGTTTTTGACTGAGCCCATTAAGCGCATTTGATTTGTTTTAGCAGACTATTTAGCTTTGTTGTGTCGGCAGAAATAGCAAATTACTGAGTCATTTATTGTACGCAATTTGTTGTTGTTTTGCATTTTTATTTATTGCTGTTTGTGCTTTTGTCAATGCACTGCCACCGCTTCCATATAGCCGGTTCAGACAAGGAAGTAACGTAAAATGTTAATTTTGATAGGCAAATCAACAACATAAATAAAAACAAAGGCCAGCGAAAGCAAAAACAACAACAATGTCGCCGATGTGCATAGAAAAATAAAGATTTATACCAGTATTCTGTAATTCTGTCTCATATCAAGTCACTAAATTTGAGATATTTCTTTAGATACAATTTTTGTGACTTGAGATGATTCCGGTATTCTATAAGAGAAAGTCACAAGAAATCTACCATGGTCTCTCTCTCGCTCATTTTAAGGTGTGGTGAATACAAAAATTGCATAAATTTTAAGTAATGCTTTTGACACTTGCCCCATACATGTCGATGTAGCCCAGGCGTTAAGCGTTCGGATTATGACGGGGAGGTCGCAGGTTCAAGTGCCGGTCCTCCAACAGTAAATTTTTATTTTTTTATTTAATTTTTTAAAACTTAATTAACTTTTTTTAAACATATAAATACTTATAATTCGTAAATTCGCTTAATTTTTCAATTTTTTTACAAATTTTCTTTAATTAATTTCGTTTGTTACCTGCCTACAAGTAGATGACAAATTAGTGACTCTTTATTGAGACTAGAGATGTAAGGCAGCTTACTGAATACCAAATTGTATCAAATATGAAATAGACCACGAAATGTCTCTATTAGTGACTAGATACAGCTTACAGAATTGAGTTATTAAGTATGTGTCACTCTGCACTACACCAGGGGTGCACAGTAGAGCTAGCAGTAAGCAAAGAGAAATACACTGAAGCAACTTTTATTGCCACGCGGCGAATTCCTTACCCGCAACCTGCTGAATTCCGTTGGTTCCTCTTATTATTTTCAAGCCTCTTTGCAGTAAGTGTGCAAAAATCAAAATCAATAGGCTAGCAGGAGACGAATATGAAAAATGGTAAGTTTTCTTACGTACGCAGAATGCAGCAAATCAAAACACATTTGGTTTCTCCGCTACGTCCAACGTGTACGTAAGTCGGTGGGTAAGCATTTGCATAGCGCTTTCATAAGACAATTCGTGTCAGCCGACACGTTTTACGTTCTAGCGTTTATGACTAACTCGGCTCTTAGTCCAACCAGTGCAGAAGTCAAATTAACTATTCGGTGCTATCGAGTGCACCACTGGACATATGCTGTTCGTTTATCTGTTTAGTTTGTGTCGCACTTTTTTAACTTACTTATTTTTTCTAATTTAGCATTTGTGACCGAACTAGCCTAGTATCCTCTAGAATGCTCAACTGACTATACTTTAAATAGCCTTTTGAAAAAAGTGTCCTCCGAAGTGCCGAAATACGATGAATTTTTCTTCAGACTCAACTTTCAGTAAGAATGTCGGTGAAAGTTAGGAGCATTTAAAACAAATTGCGACCAAGAGGGAGGAATAGTGTTACAGATCCTGTCGAGGAAAGTAATGAATAAATAGGTGTCACTAAAAAACTAAGTACAAAATAAGCTGTGTCATGAGTTAAGATGGCTTAAAGGACTCAACCGCTGAAGGATAGATCTTTTTTTTCCAACATTGCAGATTTTTGCAGATATGCGAAACTTAATTCCTAGTAGAAATTCCTCTCCATGAATCGTGTGCACACTGTTCCTTTCCATCCTTGCTTCTTCATATAGTCGCTTGGTAAATAGAAGCTGTGGGTATGATTTTATTGACTGGTTTCAGTGGACAACAACAGTCCCGTTTTCGACAACCATTCAATTATTCTTTCTGCGGCGTTATTGAATAAGATCCAGTATCTTCACTACTATGTACTACCACTGCTATATCATTTGCATAGGGTAAGATCTTTCCGAAGATCGATCTTTAGGACGCCATCGTAATAGCGTGCACGCTAGAACAGAGAGTGAAGGACTCTGCCAGTGATATTGTACCATTTTATTCCTTCATCTGTATCAAAGAAAAGTTTGTACTCTTCTTTGCAGGATGTACCCATATCTCAAGTTCTGAAAAGCACAGTCGTAACGTCATACGCTAACTGGAGAAGTCATGGGCCTGAGCAGTACCCTTATCAACCTACAGCTATGAACAACTCATAAAACCTAAACAACCACGCTTTCACAGTACAGAAACTACCTTCTTCACGCAGCCCAAGTAAAACCCAACAAAACACAGTACTAAAAGTACACCTTATCGGGCATTCAACTTTCGTGCACCAACACCTTTCACTATTTACTAAAGTGATCATTAACTCATACCAGAATCACTTTAAAGAGCCAACAAATAGCAGAACTTCGCACAAAATAATCTATGGTTTCTATTTCTATAAATCTTATCTGTACTTGTGTGCCGTAGTTTATACTATTTTATGATATTTGATTTTAGTCCGTCTTGACGTTTCGGACCCCGCTCGACACCACGAGCTTGTGTTGTCTGCAGCAAACGAAAAGAAAATGAAAGTCAAAGCACTGGAAAAACCGCATTTGCAAGTAAGAAGTCTGCAATCAAAGACAACAACAACAGCTCCAATAATAAAGATCGCGATCACGATCACTTGAACTTGCGCTGCGTTGACTAGCGGATTTGGCTATATAGCAATGAACGGGCTAAGAAGGAGAAAAAGTGAAGCAAACAACAAAAAAAAAAAAAAAAAATCATAAGAAAAAAGAAAACTTATTCTATGCGACGTGTTGTGATCTTCATTGGAGCTTATCTCGCGAGCGCCATGCATGCAGTGAGGCGCTAGACTCTCATAAAAAAATGTTGCAATAAGAAAAGCGACAGTTGGAAAACCAGTAGATAAGAGGAAGTCAAGTAGAAATAACTTTTAGATTTGGATATAAGTTTTGCAAAGAAAGGAAAAAGCATGATACGACCACCATAGCGATCAAGTTAAACAAAGTTCTCTCTTTCAATAAACTTGAGTTCTATAATTGATCTTTTTCTGAGTAGCAGATAAATAGAAAGATAACTAAGTTGTGTTTTCAACTCACTAGTGATCGCTCTCCGCATCATCCATCATCAGTGTCTTGTCTTGTTGGAATGCACTGGAAACCGCTATAAGCTTGTTACCTCTTATAGAGAAGGGTGATCCTCCTAGTCTAGCGTGGATTGTACGAGACAAACGGAGCTCTTTGCGTGCACGCTTAGCTATTCAAAGGTAGCTAGAGATAGGAAGAGGTACTTTAGCATTGGATTACCATGCACTCCGGTGGGAATTACCTGCATTCCAGGCTTAGTTGGAATTTTGCAATTACAAAGCAGGGTTCTCTAAGTAAATAAAGATAAAATGCCGCTACTAAACTACACGCAACTCAAAGATTGACTCAATCAACTCAGTCCTGAAGGTGAATCGTTCCTAAAAACTCCTTCAAACTCCTTTGTACTTGCAGAACAAATAGATGATACGGCTTTCTGTACATTGAACGGAGACGCCCCAACGAGAGTATCGGGTGCTATAGTTCGCCAGATATTTCCATCGTAAGTGCAGGACTATTGAACAACACCAATTGGCGACCCATACTCACGTTGGCGTCTGACCATCTCCCAATAGTCATTACCATCGAACGACCGACGGACTTTATTACACCTGAGCATGGTACATATATTAACTTTACCAAGGCGGACTGGGACAGTTTTCAGACATATACGGACTAATCCTTGGCTGCTCTATCCATTCCTACGGACGTACGCAAAGGCGAATGAGACTTCCGCAACATCATTGACTGGGCCTCTAAACGCTTCATTCCTGCGGGTCGAATATCTCAAATAAGACCAAATTTCCCCGCGGAGGCAGCAGCCATGGCTAGAGAAAGAGATGAAGTGCGAAGTCTCAATCCCGCAGACCCCCGTATAAAGGATCTCAACGCGGAAATTCGTAGGTTGGTCGATAAACATAAACTGGCCGAATGGAAACAACACCTAGAGCAATGCAACCTCTCTGATGGTGGAAGGACCCTAGGGGATGTGCGAACTCCTTCTGTAGACAATTTGTACTACATTCCCCGCCCGATAGAGCTAAACTTAGAACCATGCGACAGGCGCGTAAATATAAAAACCAAAATACGCCCATTGTCATCACTGCCTCAGAGGTCAAGGAAGCCATCAGACAGGCTAAGCCCTCAAAATCCATCGGCCCCGACGGCATTGCCATGAAAATTCTGAAACATCTAGGCCAGGAGGGACACAAATACTTAGCGGCTCTATTCAGTCTTTCACTGAACACTTTCGTCATTCCTGAAATATGGAAAAAGGCGAGAGTGGTTCCATTACTAAAACCTAGAAAACCGGCAAACATAGGCGATTCATATCGCCCTATATCACTTTTGTCACCGGTAGTGAAGACGCTAGGGCAAGACTACACCTCGTTACAACAACAACAACAACGCTAGAGTCCATTTTGCTCCCGTATTATACCGCAAATCTGCACCTGGCTAGTCATCAACATGGCTTCCGTAAGCTGCACAGCACCACCACCGTACTCAATGCCATTACAACGCAAATAAATAGCGGCCTAAATCAAAACCAATCAAATCACAGGACTGTGTTAGTGGCACTTGACCTGTCGAAAGCTTTTGACACAGTCAACCATGCCACTCTCATACAAGATCTGTTTGAGACACAGATACCTGATGGTTTAAAGCATGGGTCGGCAGATTTGCAAGTGTAGGTGTATAAGTGAGAGCGCTTATACACGCGCTGTGATCGTCCGAAATATATTTTTAACATTCGCTGACCAAACAAGCGACACCTCCACGCGATGTGGTTGCGCCCCTTGCTCAGCGACGACAAAATCATTTGGTAAATAAAGAGCGCAACGTGTCTGTGTGATGAATCCAACTTGTTTGACGGATCTTAAGATCTATGGGGCGCCGATGCTTGGTTTAAAGAGATGGACCGCTAATTATTTGAATGGACGGCAGGCGTCGGTTAACTTTAGAAACGCAACATCAAAACGTATTAGACAGGGGGTGCCACAGGGTGGTGTCCTATCCCCGACACTGTTTAATTTTTATCTATCGAAGATGCCCCCACCACCAGAGGGCGTCTCCGTCGTTTCATATGCCGACGACTGTACAATAATGGCGACGGGGAAGGGCCCCTATACTGATGAACTCTGTACGAGAATCAACGGTTACCTCTGCGACCTTTCCAGGTTTTTCACTGAGCGAGATCTGACAATATCTCCGACTAAATCAATGGCGACACTTTTTACGACATGGACGCACCAGGTGAGAAATGAATTAGACATTTTCGTTGATGGCACTAAGCTACCAACTGTCAGCCACCCAAAGTTATTAGGGATGACACTGGATAATACTTTCTCATTTGCTGGTCATGTGTCTGCAATGGTCTCAAAGGTACGTGGTCGCAACAAGATCCTCAAGTCACTTGCCGGCAGTACTTGGGGAAAAGACAAAGAAACGTTGCTGACTACATATAAGGCCATTGGCCGACCAGTCTTTGACTATGCTGCACCCATATGGTCGCCTAATGTACATAACACCAACTGGACGAAGTTACAAGTCTGCCAAAATACTGCCATCAGAACTGCTACGGGATGTCTCCTCATGTCTTCCGAGTCTCACCTCCATCAGGAGGCAAAACTGCTCAATGTAAAAGAGCATGCGGAAATGCTGAGCAGGCAATTCCTTCTGAACTGCCACAAGCCAGCACATCCAAACCGTCATCTTTTGGACATAGATCCGCCCCCGGGAGACACAAGGAGACATCTCCGTAAGCATTATGATGAGATCCGGCATCATATTACCTTGCCGTTTGATCTGCAGAATCATAAGCGGGCTCTAACCGACATCCACACCGAGTCGGTAGACACTTTTGTCGGATCTCTACCTGTGAATCCCGTTCTGAACAGTCCTCCACCGGATATTGCTGAAGAAGAACGCACCTTACGAAGGGAGACAAGAGTGACCTTGGCACAGCTTAGGTCTGGATATAGTGTAAGGTTAAACTCCTACTTATCCAGACTTAATGATACAATCTTAAATGCATGCCCTGCATGTGGTAGGACCCCCATGATACTCTACATCTCTTCAATTGTTCATCTGAACCTACTCTTCTAACCCCTCAGTCCCTCTGGACAAACCCTGTTGAAACTGCACGTTTCCTTGGACTCCTCTTGATGAAGATCTTCGGAATGATCATACACTCTAGACAGGGCAATGCATTGTTAACAACAACAACAACAACAACAACATCTCTCCCTCAGTCCACGATGTATGTAAGCGGCATAAAATCCGGGTCTACAAGCGGTCGCAGATCCTTATACAAAACCTTGAAATCCTAGGAGTCCCTGACCGATAAACTGACCGAGCTTTGAACCGACTCTATCTGGACCTTCACTTCCATATCCATTCCATCTCCATCTTCACCTTGAACTTTATCTCTATCTCTATTTATATTTCTTCATCTCCATATCCATATCCATCCACCAACTGGATGAAAGTACAAGTCTGCCAAAATACTGCTACCAGAACTGCCACGGGATGTCTCCTCATGTCTTCTGAGTCTCACCTACATCAAGAGGCAAAACTGCTCAATGTAAGAGATCCCGCGGAAATGCTGAGCAGTCAATTCCTTCTGAACTGCCACAAACCGTCATATTTTGGACACAGGCTCGCCCCAAGAAACATAAGGAAACATCTCCGTAAGCATTATGATGAGATCCGGCACATGACTATATCTGACACATGTTCTGCATGTGGTATGTCCCTCCATGACACTTTGCATCTCTTTAACTGTTTAATTGAACCTACTTTTCTAACCCCTCTGTCTCTCTGGTCCAACCCTTTTGAAACTGCACGTTTCCTTGGACTTCCGTTAGAAGAGCTTGATGAAGATCTTCGGAATAATCATACACTCTAGGCAGGGCCGAAGCATTGTTAACAACAACACCAACAAAAGACAAACGAAAACAGGACTTATGCCACTTGTGCTTTAAACGTCATATGTTAAAGTACAAAAATTAGGAAAAAATTAATAAAATAAAAAAGGAATCAACGAGTTCAATTGACAGTGCATAAAAACACAATACATACATACAACACAAAGTTATTGGGAAACACACTGCGAGAGCAAAACTGAGTGCGCCCCACTCAATTGGGACACTTACTTAATTTGATATATTTTTGTTCATAACCTCCATTCTCCGTTGCATAAAGCTATTTGGTCTCCAATGAAAATTTCAAATGTTTTCAAAGTGTTGAATGTGTTTGTTGCATCAAAGAGAAATATATAAATTTGATTTTTTGAGCAAATGAATTTTTGCCATTCAACGAATGCTCTGTTTACACTAAACGACGTTGGCAGAGTATACATAAATACCGGCGACGTCGTTTAGTAGTAGTAGCAGAAGAAGAAGAGCGCAAGCATTACCATAAGTGAAGACATGCATGGATGAAGAGGGTATGTCGCATTCACACTCAATTTCTGATTTTGGCATTGGTGAATAGTTTTTATGCAGATCTATATTTCTGTCTTATCAGAATCTGCCTATCGTGAAAATTGTAGAAGATAATTCATGGATGAAGGGGGTATGTACACAACTTTTCAAAATGAATTGTGGAAGAAGGGGGTATGCTCCGTTTTTTTCATATAAAGTACTAAACACAAACTTATGCTTTTTATTGCATATTATGCAACGTCTTTTATGGCTTTGCATAATTTTTATGTCAGTTTTCCATAAAGATTTGAAAAAACCTGAAATGTTTAAGCAAAACTTTAAAGTCAATTTTCTCGTTTCACTCAAAATGCAACATACCCCCTTCATCCATGCATTTCTTCAAGTAGCAACAATACAATCTACTATGCTCGGAGACGGCTTGGATCGAGACTAAAAATGTGTACCTACATAGAAAAGTGAACGGCTAGAAAATAATCCTGGAAAGCGTGGTATAGATAAGAATAGGAATATAGTTACATAGATAGGAATGGGGATAGGAATATGGGATAGGGATAGGGATAGGGATAGGGATAGGGATAGGGATAGGGATAGGGATAGGGATAGGGATAGGGATAGGGATAGGGATAGGGATAGGGATAGGGATAGGGATAGGGATAGGGATAGGGATAGGGATAGGGATAGGGATAGGGATAGGGATAGGGATAGGGATAGGGATAGGGATAGGGATAGGGATAGGGATAGGGATAGGGATAGGGATAGGGATAGGGATAGGGATAGGGATAGGGATAGGGATAGGGATAGGGATAGGGATAGGGATAGGGATAGGGATAGGGATAGGGATAGGGATAGAGATAGGGACAGGGATACCATAAAATCGGAAAGAAGTGGGAAAAGTAGTGGTTTAGGGTAGTGGGAAAAAGTATTGGTTTAGTATAAAATATATTTGAACTGTTTGTCAGTTTCGAGAAAAAGCTGGCTTGCTGGCCCACAGTGCAAAGCCGTTATTTTGACTACATATGTATGTATGTATGAATAAGGAAGACTACCTTTTCTGTTTTGTTTAAGTAAAGAATAATTTTCTAGCAAAATTGCCGAAATTTCAAAGCGACTTCACGCGCTTAAATCCAAGTTTCCCGGTGAAGTGATGCAGTGGAGAGATCGGTGGTCGCTACTCAAAGTCATACACAGCGGGACTGAGCTGTGGCGAAATTGACAGCTGTGCGTGAAGGAAAATGTTCCAAAAAAAGAGAATGACTGTGCTTTAAAATGTGTTCGTGTGTATCTGTGCATGTGCGTTTTCGTATGATTTCTTTAGTGTGTGTGCACATTTATGGTGTGTTGCTTGTGCGTGTTATGTGCTGCTTTTTGGGAGTTCAATGAACTTTGCTATTGAAATTTTTCGGGAACACTCGCATGTACACAAACAATAAAAACACATAAAGCTCGGTTAAATTTACACATTTGTGTGGATGTGTGTATGAACTTTGCAGATATGGCATGGCAGGCAACAAAAATATGTATAACAACGGTAAGTAAATACGTAAGCATTCACGCATGCAGATAGCGTGCTAAATGTGGTGGGTGCGCGAAAAAAGGGAATAATAATTCCAAAATAACATATAAAAAAAAAATAGATAAGTAGCTTTTTGGGAATAGCACGAATGATTTCTCATTTTCGTTAGAAAAGTGGGCGCATTGTTGCTAATAGCTTTGTGCTTGACTGCCCTGTTTGATGATGATGTACGAGAGTTTTGAAAATGTTGAAATAACTGGATGTCCCGGAAGACGTTGATTCGTTCAAAAATGCTACCTCCTTCAACTGAAAAAATTGATTGTTTCCCTATCTATCTATTTTTCTTGGGCTCAAGCAGTCATACAGTAGTCCGTAGTTTTTCTAGAGAAACGATAACATCAACGTGCGTTAAGATTGGAATCTAGTAGACCTCGAACTCCTCGATAATATTTAAAACTCGGTTTATCGAGGAGTTCGAGGTCTACTACGGACTACTGGATGACTGCTTGAGCCCAAGAAAAATAGCTAATTTTGAAACCCAGCTCTAAGTGTTTAAAGCATTCTTGAGTCTTGTCAATATCTAATTACGTACATGTGAGTCATCATTAACGTTTGTTTCTTCATTGTGTTGAACAATTTTATTTTTCCACTTTCTTGTGATAAGAAATTTAGTTTGTGGTCTTTGTCTTCATAGTACGCTAGAATTCCTCTTTGTGTCGTGTGACAAATGTGGAGAGATTTGTCATGGTTGCGTATGAAAGTCCAAACTGCTGTCTATTAATCAAAACAATATATGCGTAATACATATCTAATTAATATACTATTAGGGTGATCAACAAAAAATAATAATACCTCGCCTGTCAGGCCCATCCACTCCAAACTTCTTCCCAGAATTTGTCATACCCTTGCTATTCAAACTAAATTAACTTTGTTGATAAAAAAATCTTGATATAACTATGTACACATGTATGTATACACTTCATTTAAGTTTCATAACAGTACTTCCCCCACTTTCTCCTTTTAACATATCCCAACGGTTTTCGTGAAAACTATAATCAGTTTTTGCATATTTTAGACGATATATTTGTTAATTTTGGCGATAAGCTGCTTAATTATTGTTGCTGTGTCACCTAGTAGGCCGCATTACGTACGTGGTTAATTTTCGTAAAAAGTATAAACATAAGCTATCAAAGGTCATTGGTTTAGGAAGCTTTACAAAAATATATTTAGTGAAAGGAAATTTCGTTTTACATTGTATCCATATTAGTGCTCATCATGCGCACTTTTAACTGCGACTACAGGAATCGAATCCTATTCGTAGCCGAGTTTCGGTTTCAGTAACGCAGAATATGGGTCCGACTCCAAAGTAGCGGAGCGATTTCAGATATCTAAAAACTTGATCTGAAAGACTGTTTGCATTTCCTTTAGGTCTAGAAGGACGGATATGAGTTACAATATAAAGGGAACCTAGTTCCAAAAGCACTCAGAATGGAACTAAACGGACTCAAAGTAAAATGTCCGAAAAGCTATATCCAAATCGGGAAATCGGCTTCAAAAGTCATAAAAACGTTTAAAAGTGCGGAAACTTGATTCCAAATTCTAGGAGAACCGATTCGGGTTACAATTTGAGAGAAACTCTGTACGAAAAGCATACAGAAGGAATCTCCACTAAGAGTAAAAGGTACGAAAAGCGATTCAACTAAAGCCTGTTCCCAAATTCCTGAAAACCATCTATAAGAAATGAAATTTGATTCCAAAAAAAAATGGTTAGCTGTTCCTACAGGTCTAGAAGAACTGACGACGGATACCCTGCGGGTTAGGGGTTTAGAATATGCCCGAGGTAGGCATGCCGGTCGTGAGAGGCGACTAATATGAACAAAAGGAAATGACGTGCTAACTCGATGGTTGATCTACGGATATGATGCCTCGCACCTCTTATTAGCCATCTTCTCCTTCCTTACGGATGGAGGGATGACAGGACCTAGAAGGTGGTCATCCTAGATCACTCCCGAGAGAGTCGCGCAGTACCGCTGGGAGTACCGGGCTCATGTCCGGCCAAAGACTGTCAATTTCGATATCATTCTCCAATACCTTCGGGGAGTATTTTTGTGTTAACAACAAAACAACAACGGATCCGATTAAAAAGGTGCTGAAAGGCTTCTCAACAAAAATGCATCTGCTTTGAGGTGCAATTAGAGTCGGCAAAAAACGGAGGTCTCGTCAATTTGTAGGAAAAAATTTAAAGCAGCACATCAAAAATTGGAAGAGAAGCTAGCAGCAATAACCTCTTTAAAGGTTAATGGTAATACCTAACCTGCATTTTTAGTTTATTATTCAACATTGAGGCAAATTTTTCACCCAATAACCCAAAGTTTTTCCTCGATCCTTCGAAGTTTCTGGTAAACTTTTTTAGAGCATTATTCCAATTCATTACATTTCATTTTCTTTCCTTTTGTCAACGACAATGTAAAGCATTAAATACCATTACATTCCTTTTTTATTCTTTACTAGCTAACCCGGCAGACGTTGTCCTGCCACAAATTTATTTCGTTATCCCCAGTATCTTTGGAGATGGTAGGGATCGATCTCGTACAACCCCTCATCAAATTTCAGTAGTCTAACCCGAATACTTCCAGAGATACGGACAATGAAAAATTCCATTTGTATGGGAGTTGCCAAGCCCCCCTTTTCGTTATCCCCAATTTTTTTGGAGGTGGTAGGGACCGATCTCGTACAACCCCTTACCAAATTTCAGTGGTCCAACCCGAATACTTCCAGAGATACGGACAATGAAAAATTCCATTTGTATGGCAGGTGCCACGTCCCCTATATAAATCAAAATATTTGCCTGTGACCATCCCTGGAAGATATCCAGTGCGTGTGTAAAATTTGGTTACGATCGGCTCATTCGTTTAGAAGCCAAGTTCGTCTATAGGTACATAATTTGAATTTTATATATATATATAGATAGATAGATAGATAGATAGATAGATAGATTTTCATTTTCTATGAGTTTATTGATGTGTAAAGATCTTTGCGCTGGGGGTCATCCAAGAAAGTTACGCGAGATATGTAGCTGCAGGCTGTTGTGTGTATGCTGTAAGATGTAGGGTGAAGGCTGTAGGATGTAGAGTGTGTCGCTATAGTCTGTACAACAAACGCGCAACAACACAAAGGCGAACAGTTGCTCAGACATGACTTAAGATGGATGGAATTTTGTTGGAACTTAAGGAAATTCAATTAAAGAAAATAAAAGAAAAGGGAAACTAATTGAAAGGAAAGTAAAGGTAAGGAAGGGAAAGAAAAGGAAGGAAAGGAAAGAGAAGGGAAGGAAAGAATAGGAAGAAAAAAGGAAACGAAAGGATATAAAAGGAAATAAATTGAAAGGAAGGAAAGGAAAAAACATGAAAGGAAATAAAAGGAGAGCAAAGCTAAATGAAGGAAAGGAGAGGAAAGAAAATAAAGAAAACGCAAGGAAATAGAGTAAATGAAAGGAAATAAAAAGAAAATAAATTGAAATAAAATTAAAGGGAAGGAAAGAAAAAAGAAAAGGAAAGTAATGGAAATAAAAGAAAATGCGTTACTTATGACTCATATCTGAGTCATGTAAGACTCCTCCATGAATAATTTATGACTCGTCTTTGGGTCATACACCATGGTTCTATGAAGAATAATTGGCTCAGGAGCATTTTACGGGGAAACGGTTTTAAAAGAAATAAAAAAAATAAAGGAAAGGGAACAGTCCAGAAATAAAATTATTTTTTGTGGTTGAAGTTAAACCACTTCGCGAAAACTATTTTAATTAAATATATGTGCAAAATACACATGTTTACACATCAAACTTCACGAGTACTTGGTACGCACGCCTTTTTTTTTATTTTTATTTCTCCACCAACGCTTGTAAAAAAAAAAATGGTTAGCTGTTCCTACAGGTCTAGAAGAACTGACGACGGATACCCTGCGGGTTAGGGGTTTAGAATATGCCCGAGGTAGGCATGCCGGTCGTGAGAGACGACTAATATGAACAAAAGGAAATGACGTGCTAACTCGATGGTTGATCTACGGATATGATGCCTCGCACCTCTTATTAGCCATCTTCTCCTTCCTTACGGATGGAGGGATGACAGGACCTAGAAGGTTCCAGTGGTCATCCTAGATCACTCCCGAGAGAGTCGCGCAGTACCGCTGGGAGTACCGGGCTCATGTCCGGCCAAAGACTGTCAATTTCGATATCACTCTCCAATACCTTCGGGGAGTATTTTTGTGTTAACAACAAAATAACAACGGATCCGATTAAAAAGGTGCTGAAAGGCTTCTCAACAAAAATGCATCTGCTTTGAGGTGCAATTAGAGTCGGCAAAAAACGGAGGTCTCGTCAATTTGTAGGAAAAAATTTAAAGCAGCACATCAAAAATTGGAAGAGAAGCTAGCAGCAATAACCTCTTTAAAGGTTAATGGTAATACCTAACCTGTATTTTTAGTTTATTATTCAACATTGAGGCAAATTTTTCACCCAATAACCCAAAGTTTTTCCTCGATCCTTCGAAGTTTCTGGTAAACTTTTTTAGAGCATTATTCCAATTCATTGCATTTCATTTTCTTTCCTTTTGTCAACGACAATACAAAGTATTAAATACCATTACATTCCTTTTTTATTCTTTACTAGCTAACCCGGCAGACGTTGTCCTGCCACAAATTTATTTCGTTATCCCCAGTATCTTTGGAGATGGTGGGGATCGATCTCGTACAACCCCTCACCAAATTTCAGTAGTCTAACCCCAATATTTTTGGAGGTGGTAGGGACCGATCTCGTACCACCCCTTACCAAATTTCAGTGGTCCAACCCGAATACTTCCAGAGATACGGACAATGAAAAATTCCATTTGTATGGCAGGTGCCACGCCCCTATATATCAAAATATTTGCCTGTGACTATCCCTGGAAGATATCCAGTGCGTGTGTAAAATTTGGTTACGATCGGCTCATTCGTTTAGAAGCCAAGTTCGTCTATAGGTACATAATTTGAATTTTATATATATATATAGATAGATAGATAGAAAGTTACGCGAGATATGTAGCTGCAGGCTGTTGTGTGTATGCTGTAAGATGTAGGGTGATGGCTGTAGGATGTAGAGTGTAGCCTGTATGGTGTCGTGTGTCTATATAGTCTGTACAACAAACGCGCAACAACGCAAAGGCGAACAGTTGCTCAGACATGACTTAAGATGGATGGAATTTTGTTGGAACTTAAGGAAATTCAATTAAAGAAAATAAAAGAAAAGGGAAACTAATTGAAAGGAAAGTAAAGGTAAGGAAGGGAAAGGAAGAGAAAGAAAAGGAAAAGGAAGGAAAGGAAAGAGAAGGGAAGGAAAGAATAGGAAGAATAAAGGAAACGAAGGGAAAGGAAAGGATATAAAAGGAAATAAATTGAAGGGAAGGAAAGGAAAAAACATGAAAGGAAATAAAAGGAGAGCAAAGCTAAATGAAGGAAAGGAGAGGAAAGAAAATAAAGAAAACGCAAGGAAATAGAGTAAATGAAAGGAAATGAAAAGAAAATAAATTGAAATAAAATTAAAGGGAAGGAAAGAAAAAAGAAAAGGAAAGTAATGGAAATAAAAGAAAATGCGTTACTTATGACTCATATATGAGTCATGTAAGACTCCTCCATGAATAATTTATGACTCGTCTTTGGGTCATACACCATGGTTCTATGAAGAATAATTGGCTCAGGAGCATTTTGGGGAAACGATTTTAAAAGAAATAAATAAAATAAAGGAAAGGGAAAAGTCCGAAAAAATGTAATAAAATAATTTTTTGTGGTTGAAGTTTAACCACTTCGCGAAAACTATTTTAATTAAATATATGTGCAAAATACACATGTTTACACATCAAACTTCACGAGTACTTGGTACGCATGCCTTTTTTTATTTTAATTTCTCCACCAACGCTTGTAAAGCTTATCGTCTTGAAAACTTTCCCCTGCATCCATAAATGTAATACAAAATATGCCCAGCAATAGCTAGAAAATAAATAAATTCGTGAGTGGAGCTTATCATGCTAAGTGAAAAAGTTCATTGAACTTAACGCACTTACGTATTGATATACATACATAGCCTTACATACGTACAGTACACTCTCGAAGCTATTTACCGTTTTTTGTGTGGTGGTGCTATGAATTTTGAGTGTTGGATGGCTTCCACTACCGATAGCGTGCGTTATTTGACGCGAAATTTAGATGGACCTTCAGAGAACTATGAATAAACCAGATTTAAATAAAATGAAATCCAAAAAGAGTCTTCTATCAAGCTTGGAACTTACATATATAGATGTTAGACTTTGACCTCTCGGGATAGTATATCTTAACTTAAAAGACCACAAGAGTTGTATTAACTTTAGCAAAAAAAATTCCATGCCACTTTAGAGCTATAAAAGCCATAACCCGGAGAGGGATGCATAACTTGAACTTAAAAATGTTGAAAGGTCAAGTTAATCCTGATTCGTGTACTTGAATAGTTCCAGTTTACCGCAGTAACAAGACCAGCCAAAATGTACAGTTTTTTATAATGCTGTCAAACAAATTTTAAGCTGTCGTAAGTTTTGCGTAAAACAGAAATGGAAGCAAATTCAAGCGTAGGTACCAAATTTTAAAGATAAATGTAAGTACTTAAAGGAGTATGTAACTCAAGAAACACGGACTCCTTGCTTTGCTACGTAAGTCAAAGAAAGAAAACCAGTTTTGAAATATCAAAAAATCTGTAGAAAAAAATGAAATAAAAAATAAATGAGAAATCTTAAGATGTCCAAAAAATAAAATGATACAGGATTTTAGCGTAAAAGGAAACAGAAAATGAGCTGACAACAGTCTGAGCTAAAGATGTGCGTGTTACATAATGGGTATGAAATGTAAATGAGCAAACAGAAGAAACTGTGAATAACTACGTTTCAGAGAGAAACAGCAAGAAAACCAAAAGTAGTAAAGGCAATAAACAATTTACGGTATGCAGTTTCGAAAATATATAATATTAGATTTCAGAAGGTATCAGATAAAATATTCCTGCAAGCTAAGAAGAGCGAATGACAGTTGTGAAAGTTGTTGTATTTCAAAATTGATTGGAATCGGAAAGTTGTTGTCGAAACTTATAACTTTTCCAGAGAATTATAATGAGAATCAGAAGCACTAAACAACGTTAAAGTCGCAAAGAAGTTAGAAACCTGAAATAATGGTAAGCGTTAAACAAAAAAAAAACAAATGAACATATTTACATTGTTTATTTATTACATTACAGAAACTATAGAAGAACAAGTGACAGTTGAAAAATTTATTGTGTTTCAAAATATAAAAATGGATCGAAAATGGTAAAATGCTACAGGGAAAGGTTGAGAAACAAAAAATCTTCTCCTCGGAGAAGTTAGATATCTGAACAAGGAAAGCAAAGCAATATGACAAATTGCGAAGGAAAATATAAGACAAACAAGTAAGAAATAGTAGTCAGAACATGGAACAAGGGTATCCTACTATATACATACTCGAAAAAGCTAATGCTCCTTATCTGAGAACAAGAAAAAAAAAACATAAAATACATATCGTTACCTGAATTCACAAAGGCCCTAACTGACATAAAAAAATTTTACAGGAGAAGCAAAAAACAAAATTTTTTTTCAATTGAACGCATTCAAATATAGCTTTGTAAATTTGGAATATCTCCGTTATTACTGCTAGTAAGTCCTTAATATTTGTAGTGAGTGTGTATTTTACTGTATCATACTTAAATATGTGAAAAAGTCATTTTCGAAAAATGTGTCAATTAGGGCCTTTGTGAATTAAGGTAACGATATGTACATTTAAATAAAGATTCTTGCTTTCGATTTCAAAAAATGACAGAAAAAGTATAGCACTATCTGTGGATCATTAAATCTTCATCGAGAATTATGTCTGTTGGAAAATTTATTGTGTTTCGAAAATTAATGAAGAAATTGCCAGAATGCATACTTTTTTCTCAAAACTCCACTATGAAAAGAACAGAACAAAGTTTTAAATAAATAACAATGCTGTTTACCACTCAACGCCCATCAAATTCAGTTGAACTCAGTCAAGAGTTTGAGGAAATTTTATGCATCAAGCACGATAAGTATGAGCAAGAGCCATCAGTTGTTCATGCAACATTCAAGTGGAAACCTTCAAAACCAGTTTCAATGTCATGGCAAAATATTACATATTAACAATGTAAAGCGACATTGTGTTGTAATATACGTATATATGTAGATAAGTGGGCTTGAATGTGTATATCTCCTTATTTTTATGTATATTTTTACAACAACCCCAAAAAGTATGACATGTTAGACCTTAAACGAAGCTATTCAAGTTTGTACGTATAGATATATGTAAGTACGTAGTATGTGTAGATTTCCTAAAGTTAAAGTCACATACCAACGCACCCTGTTGATAACGGTATACAAAAAATAGCGATAACAGCAAAAGGTGGTGGCTGCGCATCATGAATTACAACAACCCCCAAATACATTAGCGGCCGGTTTTTCAGTCCGGTTTTTAACTACAGTTCGGTTAAGTAAAACCCATATTGTCATTTTGGCCATATATAACAAATTTCGCTATGAAGTAAGGTGGTCTTTTTACAGCTCCGACGATATACATATGTACATAGCAACACCCACGGAGCCAGGTGTTCAATTCACTTTTAGAAGGAATACTGAGTTTTAGTACTTTGGGGATCCGTACTTGAGTGACAGTACAGAGCAGAGAAACTGGACTTGAAGATTCTTTGGGAAACCGATGGAGTAGGAATGAATAGAGGCAGTAGAGGTGCTCTGGGTGTAAGTAACTTTCGCCGGGGGTTTTGTACTGCCAAAGCTTCCCAGCTTGAGATATTATCAGTCCAGTCCTCCATCAGAGCTCATCAAACTCCGAAGAGCGAATAATGTCATTTGGCCCTATTGTTGATAATTCGCAGAGATTATTGAAAAATCAGGGCCCCAGGTATTCCAGTTTACTGTCACTGTTTCAGGCTCCTCCTCGTTTTCGTTGCTTCTGCAGGGTTATTGCTAAGTGTCTGCTAAGACTTTCGATCTACTCGCGATAATCTCTGGATGTTCCATCTATCACTTGCTTGTTTGAGGAAGGTATTTCCTTTTAATGACCTAAGTTCTATACCCTTCTTCATAAAATGAGCTCGTTATTTGCGAAGTGGCTAGTATAGAATTCGATATGGTCCGACGTGGAATCGCCCTCAGACATGCCGATTTGTGAAAGATAAATGCTTTTTTTTTACTATTAATCATTGAGGCCATTTGCTGTTAGTCTGAAAAGTCGGTAGAGGAAAATATTACTTCTTGGTTCGCTCTTGGACTAGAAAACATTGCTCAAACACTTTAGGCCTCTTACAGCATCACGGCGTAGTTTCTGGGGCTCCTTAAGGAACTTCGGAGACTTTGAGCAGGAGCAGGCAGACTAAGTTTCAGGCCTTATATCGACCTCTTAAGTCCCATAAAAATGGTTGTTTTACTTACTTTAAATATTCATTTAACTACCTGGGCGATTTTGACCTCTAGTCGTTTCTTCGTTGGGCCAATTGGAGAAACCATGGGTTCGCAAATCGGTCTCCACTTGGGCCTGCCATCGGAGTGGTGGTTTCTCTCTTCCTCTGGTTCCATCGCATGCCAATAAGAATACCTCCTGGACCAGATAATCTTCGTTCATTCGTAGTGAATACGCTGAGCCACATACATATGTCAAAGTCTGCTTGAGAAATTTTTATTTTGAAACTTTTTATTATTTAAAGTATTTTAATCCAAGAATTCTGCAAAATTTTAAATTAAATTGAAATTTGTTTATTTTCCACTTGAACTTCCGCTCTGCCGTTTCCATTAAACATGAGTCAACATTATCTTGTTTTTACTGCAAAAATTAATTGCATTGCATATTTTTATTTACATTTTTATACCGATATAAATGTATGTGTTTGTTGTTGTCGTCATATCACATAAATTGACGATAATGACACTTTACTGAAATCTTTTAGTTACTCAGCCAAAAGACAAAGAAAATCTGCATTGCACAATCAATTTTTTGGTAAATTTTTGTTGTGCAAGAGAACTGTAAAAGAAACAGATGTATATGACAACTCTATTTGACAGCTGTCAAAATTGTTTATGCTATAATATTTTTCACACATATGACACAGTGGAAGTCCGACAGGTTTTTAATGCGCATAAATAAAAGTTAATATAAATGTCTACCAAAAATTTAAATTGAGTAAGTAAAGTCCAAGCTGCAATAACAGTAAAGTAAAGTTGAGTGGTGAGCTGTTGACAGTTGGACAGTGAAGACATACATATAGGTATTTTTCCATCAAATACGATATTTTGCTTTTTGGAAATTTTCGGAAATTCAAGTTCATTACCCCTGAAATATCGTCATTTTGAAGAGGCTATTGATCCTTTTATGGGAATGTATGGAATGTGCAGTGTGGCTTTGAGCTAATGCTTATGTAAAATGGGAATTTTTTTAAATAGTATTCGTTTAACTCAGCTTTAGTGTCTTAATTCCGCATAATTATTTTTATCTCATATGTATAAGCTTTTGGATAAAATAGTTGCTGAGATTTTAAAGCGAAATTACTTAGTACACACCTACTGAACTCTGTGCCAACTTCCTCGCAGGCATTTAATTGTTTAGTTTCCATACCGTTAGTTTTATGCGCTTTCATTCCTATGACTCGGCTAAAATGGCTTTCTTTATGGGCACCGCTTTGCTGCCGCCAATTTTGGTGTAGCCTTTGTTGTGGTGAATTCTTTGAAGTAGGCAACGCATCAGGTGTGGAATTTGAGTAGCTATTAGGTGCAAGTTGTTGGTGCTTAGATCATTAATTTGTTATTAATTTGCGTTAGTGAAAAATGGCAAACGCTACACAACGAGCAAACGAAAGCAAGCAAAGGTCATTAGCTCCAGTTTATCATTCCCAAGTGGTTTATGTTGTAAATACCTGAAGGGAATAATCCCACGGTTTGAGAAGATAATTTATTTTTAGTATTTTCTAATTGGTTACTGTTTGTGTTATTATACGGAACCTTTTCGATTGAGAAGTTTAATGACCTGAAAGATCTCTGTTCGAAATAAAACAATGGCGGTTACGACAAATGGGTTAAGGACTAGGGCTTTAAGACATGTTATTTTGGCTATCTTACTATGACAGGTCGATTCGTTCGACTGGGAAATGTCCTAGAAAGACGGAAGCTAACAGAGATAACGACGTTTTTGGAGAGAGTTTTATGAAGGTGCACTGTTACTTCACGTTGTGAACGAAGTATACGTTGCCACTATTCTTAAGCCGTCCGTTTATTAAAAACAGTGGAACCCTTTTTGAGGTTAAAAAAAGATTGAACCCTAAACAAATTGTATGTGTTGAACCCTTGACCCATCTTTCTAAAAGTTCCTTAAAATCTTCCATTTAAACATATGGACTTGGAACTTCCTGTCTTCTTTAATATCTTGTGTTAAGGTCGGTGTGATATCATATAAAACTAAGGTGACAGCTGAATATGAATTTCCTTGACCCCAGATATGTTGAGGGGCACCGCGTATACTTGGATACGATAGTGCCCCTTTGAATCCAAAGAACGCAGCAGAATGCCTTCAGTCCACCATGTGTTAGATCTAATTAACCTATGGTGGGCTACGGTACTTTCCAATAGGTAGCGCCTACCTAGATTGCTCAGCCGAGTCGAAGACCAAAAAAATTGTTGCACAGTGCTTTAACCTTTTCCTCTGTCTCCAGGTTTCTGTTGATGTTATTGTAGCGACAAAAAACACTCCCATGGTTTTTGGGGAGTGTTGCCGATAGTGACAGACCTTTGCCTGTTATGAACTAGGTACTAGCCCCACTATAACGGGAGCGATTTGATATGACAAGTGTAACCACCTAGGTCATCTCACCTCCTTCTGTAATTAAGAAAGGTTGGTATTCAGAGGCATCATATCCGTAGATCAACCATTTCTGAGCACTACCGGCCAAACGTATACTTTTGAGGCTTATGGGATGGGATCTAATGGTTCTCCAGAATACAATACGAATCGTGGTTGTGACATGCAGAATCCATGAGTACTGCCAGTTCATGGCGGTATATGAATTTGAGTCACGGCTTCACTTGGAAGACCACGCGTAGACTGGGTCTGAGAACGTCGCACTGAACATTCTCCATTCAACGGTAACTTCAATTTCCGCTAGCTAACTTTAAGTGGTCATCTGTTCTTAATCAATTTAAAAATACTTCCGCACACACTTAAACTAGCAACACCAACTCTACCGAAAATAACATCAAACATACGGTCATGTAATTTAATCTACGGCAAAACAAATTAAACAATAAATGCATTTGAAAATGCCATACAAAAAATGATATGGAAGACCGTTAGCCGTTAGGGCTTGACGACACAGAAACAGCAAGACCGCGAATCAGCGGCAAAGAGTAAAACAGATGATTGGCCATTCGAGCAACTCAACACCACCCACAATAGAACAAATGCCTAGAAAGAGCTGAGTTTCTCTCATTCCCTAGCACACGTCCTCACTTATATTAGGCTCGTAGCAAACTTTCAATGGGGCAAACGCGCCAGCCACCCACAGAGAGTCAACGAACACGCGACTTGACTATATTTATTACGCACACGCACTACCTACCAACGAGATGGGCATGACTCCACCAGCAACGGCGATAAGAAGCAGAGGACGAGGAAGCAGCAACAGAAAAAGAAGGAAGCACTAAAAGCGAACAAACAACGGTAGTAAAGGCCGTATAATAAAATGAAAGCATAGTAATGGCCGCAAAGACTCGAAAGGGCTCACTTAGCAGGCGCGCACTCGGCGTGCGGTGTTGTGTGTTGAATGTGTGAAAAAGCATTGAACGAACGACGACAAAAGCACGCCGGCATCTACGGTGAATGACCGCGGCTAACACACATTCGATAGCAAACGAGCGAATGAACTTAAAGAAGTAACGAGAAAACAAAACAAAAATGTACAAAATCGAAAAAGAAACAAAATTAACGAATGCATAGGCGAACTAACGACTGAACGGTGCATGTGTGTATCTGAGCAGTGGCATTTCGTTGAAGCATTTCGTTTACGTAAATTGAAATTTAAATTCCCAAAGCATGTTAGAGCCAAAAGCAAAATCTTCATAAGAAAGTAGGAAGCGAAAAATTACGCATAACTCCGAAGGAGTTGTAAAAAATGGATAGCTGAAAAAAATTTTTTAGTGTCCGAAAAAGCGTTAGCTAATCGTAGTAAGTAAGAAAAATTACGCTCTGGGGAGAGTCAGACACTCAAGCGGCATCGCAAAATGCTAGTTTTTTTTTTTTTTTGGAAAGGGTCAGATAAAGGTAATAAATTTAATTAGGAGCGCCTAACTGAAGCGGAATGGATTTTTTTCACGCAAGCAACTTTGAGGAAAGGCAATAAATTTCTTTTATAGCACCGCTCATACCGGACAGACGAAGAGTTCAGTCTTTTTCCGGACATGGTACATACTTTCTCTGCTGGCCCAGGAGCGATTTGTTTCACCTCGCAGAGCTTTACTCAAGACATTTGTACTTACTCGTGAGTATATTATACCTATTGTTAGAAATCTTGACTTCGCTTCACAAGTGTCCACAATCATTACCAACTGACGATGCCTTCGGGGAGTGTTTTGCTGTTAACAACAACCGACGAAAATTGAGTTTTCCGGTCTTTTCAGAAAGTATTCAACAAGAAGGGTCTGTGGAACTAACTACACACCATTGAAGCAATGGATCTCAAACAGATTACCGCCTCCAGCCGCTTTTCTTGCTAAAAAGACCCTGCAAACCTCTTTGAGCCCTTTAACCTACTCTGCTGGAGTGATACCATAGATGATGACCTTATTTTTAACGGTGAATCCAGATGCCAAACGGGTTTGGTCCGGCCTAGTTTAAATTAGTCGGAATCGAGCATAGACGACCTCGAGAGACTGCTAGAATCCAATTAACAGGTGTACACGATGGTCTGATAATTGGCGTCAGTTGTAGCTAAGAATTAATCACTAACGTCCGAGGGCTAGAATTCCGAGGCGATTAAGCTCCAGTTAATAACGGTAAACCGGTCAAAACTCTCGAAGACACGAAAATGTTGTAACGAAAACTCGACATGTGTTGTTGTGGGTTTGAGCAGACTTATACAAGGCGAGGAATCATAGCTAGTGAATTCGAATCTACCAGGTGGCTAAGGGGAGTAATAATAATTTAAAAGTGGAATATTTAAAAAAACGATCAAGTAGGCTTTACCTTAAGTGTGAAATGAAAATTTGGAAGTGGAATATAAACAAAACTGCATAGATACTCTACCTCAGGTTTTTTTGGTCGAAGTAGAGCTCGAATGCCACAAAAAAGTCCAATGTTGAGAAAGGTATTGATGATAAAGGGATAGCTTCTCAAGAACTAGCTGAGGAGTAAACCATTATAGTCAGACCTGTAGTGCTGAGTTTTCCCAATACCTAAGGCCCAGTTTTTCAGTGCAAGTTTAAACCACAGACAAAGTTGACTAGAGTTTATCCCATACAAATTGGCCGCTTAAACTAAGTTTAAACTCGCAGTGAAGCTTAAACTAGCACTAAAAACCGGGCCTTAATCACATCAATTCTTTTATTAGGTTCTCTATCTCGATCCGATATCTGCACGTGGGAAGCTAATACATCACCTTTTACCATTTTACTGACTCTTTTCGAGTCTTCTCACCAATAATCGTTGCAACAATTATAGGATGTTGTAGGCCATGCCCCTACGCATTGGGAGTTATTGGATCTCGGGACCTGCACTCATTTAACCGAGAGCCGGTTATAGAAAAGGTAATGAAACAGTACCAGTTTTTGAAATCTCGGTGAAAAACTCTTCTATCTTTGTTGCAAATTTTTAGTAAAGGTCTCGTGCTATAGATATCTATTCTCAATCTGTTTCTCACTTTTTAGATTCCTGCCAATGCCAATGTTGTCCCATTAAGGAGAGTTTCAAAGGCATGCGCTCTGTCTCTGATAAGCCTGAAGATATTTTACTCAATCATGCAGTGACATTTCACAAACAAAGAGTAATTTGATCCATCATATTGTTCAACGGTAATTAGCAACTTGTTGACGTATTTGTCAACGACTAACTGCAACGAACAAAAATGAAAAATGACAGCCTGACATGACCGTAAAAGCGATTTTATTGGCGGAAGCATTGCTGCTTCTGGTGGAACATATAAGGAGTGAGAAACCCAAAATCAAAGAAATTTAATGAAATCAAATTTGTGGAATATATGTAAAAAAAAAGGAAACACCAAATGTCAAAGCCAAAATAACATAAAAAAAAACTAGTTATCGGTTTTATTTTTGAATGAAACAAGTATACTATAAATAAAAATAAACTCTGTGCAAGTAAATTTTGCACAACGTTGCTTACATACAAGTCTACAAACAGACAAAATTGAATGTACAAACAAGTATTTGCGCGCAGCAAGTGCGATACGTCACCCGCAATTCTCACGAGATATGTATAAACAAAAACGAATGGGGAAGAAGCAGCAACAACGCTACTCGCGTAGTACATACATACATAGTAGGTGTAGCAGGAAGCAATAACAAATCTAAAGCAGAATGTCATTAAACTTTGTACGAGCAAAACAAAACAAAAACATGAAAGAAAAGTTAAAAAGGAAAAGACAAAGCAAACGAGAGCAGAGTGTAGCAAACGCGCCAAGTGACAGTTGAGTGTGGCGAGTGTGAGAAAAAGAGAGCTATATAAATATCTATGTGTAAAAAGCCATAAATGTCACAGATACGAGCAACAAAGAGGCACTTTTGCAAGAGTAACTATTCGTGCCGTCTGTGTAGTTCAAATACAACACCGTTTTCGTATAGCATTCAGGCTCTTCTTATTGCTCTTAGTTACTGAGACAGAGCAGCCGTTTTATTTTGTTTACCTGCAAATGACACACAGTGTTGCCAGAGCAACCAACTATGAAAAGTATTAAAATTATTGCTGCTTCAATGGGTTTTATTTGACAGAGACTGATCATTACTTCTGCATTATTATGTGATAATTATTAAAAGAACTTGTGTTTAGAAACTCGATTTACCTATGACTCAAGATCCAGGTACTAAAAAGTCTTAATAAATTTTTAACTCAGTACGAAAATAAATAATCATCTTTAAAATTTCAGAGACTTAATTAAGAAAAAAGACAAGACACCTATGGGAAAACCTGACAAGATATTCTACTACCTTTCTTTCTACACTGCTCTTAATAAGAACCAGGACAGAAAAGGCTGTGGGTTCTTACAGCATAGACTATTGGACCTATTAGAAAAACTTGAAGCTTGCGTTGGAAATTACAACACTATATTTTAAATTCCTTTGAAGTGACAATTAATAAGGGTGGACTGAATCTTTAATCAGCAAGAATAATGTATAGTAGAAACAATCAATAAAGAATGGCGAGAAGATCTTCGATGGACGATGTCACAAACCATATAAAAATCAAGGAGACTCGAAAATTTTGTGAAGAAAACTACAACAATCGATGTTCTGGGTGTGGAGAGAGTGATACAAGGCTGAAACGTGGAACCACAGTTTATGCCGTACATTCTATCTGATAAGTAATCAAAAATCAGAAGTGGAATATTTAAAAATGGTTCTAGTAGACATACTCTAGGCCAGGTATCTAAGTAGGAATATTTAAAACAGGCTCAAGCAGACGGTATGGGCTGTCCATTGCTGGGTATGGATCCGGTCCGCTCTGATACTAGCATCTTCTTGTAGTAGCCCGAGTGCACTGGATTGTAGGCGCGCAGTGCACCATAAAGCTATCCAAATATGCAATTGAGTAGTTCAAAACTTAAGCTTTCACCCAAATACTGATTTACAAGAGGTACGCTCCAGTACAAACATCTTCTGCTACTAACCCGACCGCCCCGGTACTGATTTAGTTGACCCCGATTAACCTTCGCGTCGTAGATTTGAGTCGCCTCTCACGACAGGCATTCCTGCCGCGAATTTATTGTAAGCCCCCAACCCGCTCGGGCAAGCTTATGTCATTTTGGAGTATAGTTCTCCATAAACCGGTAAAAATACTTTACATCTACTCAGGGTCGACGAGCAATTAAGTAGATAAAAACTTAAGCTTACACTCAAATACTGATTTTTATGTTTTTTCTACCTTAAAAGGCGTATTTTAAGCACATCTTCACGCTACATTTCCTGCTTTACTTTGAAGCATTTCTTACCACCTTTTTCCTCTTTTCCTTTTATTTAATTTTTATCACGAAACATATTTGCCGGTTACTTGCCTGAAAATGTCATTCACCGCGCTGCCAAAGGCCCAGTATTGCTCTTCCTGTACAAAATTTTCTCTTTAACCGTTGGAGCCAGCAGCGCTAGCTCCACTCCCCACAAGTCGCTGCTCCAAATTGTATAAGCGCTTGTGTGTGCGTGCTAAAAGTTGAGTGAACGAACGCTCACGTTGTCCGGGTGAACGACCGACCTAGCCATTTGTTTTTTCGTTAAATAAGTATGTGATTTTGATTTGTTCTTATTTGTCGTTTGTTTGAATGCTGCGGCAAAGCATGTTGGAGAAGCAGCGCCACAAAGTGAGAGAGAGAAACGGTGTAAGCGAAAAAGAGCGTGCAACATTTGTGTCTGTATTGCTTGCTGGTGCTGGTTGAGTCGGCGCTTAATAGAATAGAGAACCCACCGAAAGTAAAAAGAAGAAGCAATAGAAGTTGCCACACATGGCCACTAACTTTGGGGGCTACACACACAGCAAGAACTCGAAGCAGGTCGTTGTTTTTTTCTTCATTTGAATCGCTGTCATCAGCATCCCATTCAAATGACTCACTCGCATAGCATGGTCTTCTTCAAGTTTCCTTCGTTTATTTATATTTTTGCTACAGCTGGTGTGTGCTGTAATCATATTACTGCGGGGCTCGCATTTATTTTCGTACACTTCCTCCCACTTTACACGCCTCGTGGCGACCGGCGTTTTTTTTACGGCCCCCTTGGCCTTTAGCGTCTTAGTATTACTTCCTTATTAGGATAATTCTCTCACCGTTCTTCCATTGCAGTGTTCTTGTGTTTTGCCAGTTGTCACTTTTGACATTTGTTGGTCATTGATGGGTTTTATTTTAGTTTGGCATTTAAGTTCACCTACTTAGTGGGTGGGAAGCTTGAGTGATTGATGAGCTAAGAGGCCTTAGTTTTCAGTGTGCTACAATTAGCTTGATTGATTTAGCAGGTGAGCTTTTGAGGTATGTTCTTCGATGAGGTGAGAGACTGAAAGCTTCAAGGAAGCACTATGGTCCGTCGAGATTTTATTCAGGCGAGGTATTGTAACCCAAATGGAACACCATATTGTCCTTTATTTATATCTTCCAGAACCATTAACAAAAACATCCATGGAAGGTTTGAAAAATGGCTGCCCTTTGCTTGACTTCATCGACGGCTTGCACCTTCGGGGTGCGGAGTTTACTCGCCTACGATGACATATACTATTTACCGCGAGTATATCCTTAGTCCCTCGACCTGCTGGGTATGTGAAGGAGTTACTAATAGCTTCTAGTTCTGCTCTTTATGGACCAAGCTCCAGTCTATCAAGGCTTCTGCTGTCATTGCTTTGACCAAAGGACTCGCTAGCTATAGAAGCACAGAGATCAGATTGTACGCAGTAGTGAGGCAGGGGCAACTGCTTTGTGAGGACGACGACACTTGCTACCTATTTGAAACTTGAAGAATATAATCGGAGATCATTATGGCTATGTGTTCGGCGACCCACACTACCTAATTCATCTCGGATTGGCTTCTTTTAGAACCATTCGTTGAGGGTTTTATAATCTTGGCGGAATCAAGTGCCGATTGACCCTGGAAATCTTTAACAAATCTAAAAAAGGCCTTAAGGGCGGTGTCTAAAGTAGGAATCTCGCCACCGCCAATTTATGGACATTTTGAGACTGATGTGGGTGGCAGTGTAGTGGATCTTCTTTGGTAGTTGCAAACTTTTCAAGGTAAACGATTATTCTCTAGCTTGCATCTTGCTGATCGATCTATTCGGAATATAAGTACTCAAAGAACCCTTGTGCCAAAGCGGTCTCAAAATCATTCAGAATTGCGAAAACCAAACAAAAATATTTATACATATAATCATTTTTTTTTCTTATTGACCGCTTTCCGTTTGCCATCATTTCGTCCATCCATCCGTCAGCTGATAAATATTCATAGTCGCGAAAGTCACAGTCAAGGTCAAATTGAGTGAGCATATGCGTATGCGCTCACGCTTTGGAAAGTATGAGTGCGTGCGTAAGTACACGTATATAAATGTAAGGGCGTTATTTCATAGAGATTCGCATGGCGAATCTTTGGAATTGGTTGCTTGAAAGATAGGAATTTTGCCAAAATTTAAGTGATAATAAATTAGTTAATGCACATTCGGAGGTTTGTTGTGATTCTTGTGGTACTTATAATAAAAATTATTTAACTTTAGCTAGATATCGAGTCTCGAAGGTTTTGAGCAGCGGTGTCCATGTGGCAGTCCTGATGGGTAATAGAATTTTTAAGTCCTAGCTGGACCAAAACAGGAGAGAGAAAGGCGTTACTTAACGAGCTTTCATCTCTGCAGTGGTAACCACCCCTAACGAAAGTTGACCCTTGTAGAAAGGCAGGACTATCTTCAGAGATTTGTAGAACATTCCCTGTGCTAACGAGTGGGGTACAGCGAACTTCTAGGAGCTTCATTTATACCTGAAGACCAATTAAAGGTCCCCTGAAACACTACAGGTGGTAACGAACGTAATTCTGAGGACTTCGTCAACTCATTTATTGGGGGATAGTCGAATATACGAGCTGGGATGCTGTCTATCAAAGCAGGCCCTTCTTCCCTTTGTAGCTTCAACTGATCCTTATTGGAAACTCCAAGGTAGGCTCTTTGAATATATCCGCGGTCAGGTACGCTTTTATTACCAGCGTCTGAAATATACCTACTATCCGAAGGTTCAAAAGGTCAAACGAGTAGACTTCATTCCCCAATCAATTCCGCTATCGGCAGAGATATCATCTGGGAAAGATCTTCTTTGTTAATTTGCATAACATGACTCGGCCAGCAAAACCGACTACTTAAGAGCTAAAAATTGGTCAAAACTTAAATGGTACAGAATCTTTCATAAATCGCGATCTTAATCGAGTATCGTATGAATCGAGAAGTATTTTAGCGACCAAGCCTGGCTATCGATACACCAATTATCAGATTTCGAGAAGTCTTGGAGACTTAAGAGGACATGGATATTTAAGGAATTCAGGAACTAAACTCAAACTTTCCTTATGAAGGGTACGATTTTTCTTATCGGTATGGGAGGACTCTGAGCTTCCCACTTCCGGACTTATAATACATAGTCACAGAACACAAGCTTCAGCCCATTCCTAAATTTGAAGCAATCTTCTACTTATCCGCCTTCATGAAATTGGTATTCCCACATTTCTATTCCGCACATTTCTCAAAACGAAAACGTTCTGCTAATAAAATTAAAACAATATCACCCTTTCTGCACAATTTCTTACCTTTAAGATAAGAAAGCTATACAAACAACTCAAAATAATAAAGCAAAACCCAAAGAAAGCAATCCGCTTAAAGTCAGCTGCTACCCAAATGCGCCAATCGCTCACAACTCATAGAGTTCATTGACCGGCCGAAAAGCAGGCAACCGAAAATATTTTGGAAGATGAAATAAATAAACAAATAAAAAACTTGTGTGCTCTGGAATGTCAGTGTGGCTGTGTATGGTTGTGTCTTCCGAGTGTTGAACAGTTAAAGCGCCGGTTTTGTGACTTTCGTCGTATACCAATTGTATTGCATTTCTTTTTTTGATTTGGTTCATTTACTTAATACCTCTTTATTTGGCTGAGTATGATTTGATTTGCTTACTTGATTTTGATTTCACAATTTCACAGTAACTTTTTATCGTTGACTCGGTAAACATAAGGTGACCATAATTTTCGAGCGAAAATGGAGGACAAATGCACTAAAATCATAAAAATTACTGATACGATCAAAACTTTTGGCGAAAAAGGAGGACAAATTGTCGGCATTAAAACACATCTTTTTTAATATACATATGTATGTATGCATATTTATTTAACATCGTGAAAAATATGAAAATAAATATGCATTGTCAATGGGATCCGACAAATGCGCCAAGTCTCTAGCTAACCGGAAAGTTACTCAAAGATCGATCGCAAGATTCCCCCTGCGTTTTAAATCATTTAAAAGAGAAGACCAGCGCGCCACCTATTGGAATTTTGATTTTTACGAATTGTATTGCCAGCGTTCTATCAACTAAATGCCAAGATTCAAGTTCCTATGTTACCAGGAAGTTAGTCAAAAGTCGATCGCATGATTCTCAACTTCAAAATAGTTTTCGAAATATCTCGATCCGTGCCCAAGTTATCGGAATTTTTTTGATGAGGGATTGCATTGTCCACGGGTTCCGACAAATGTATCAAGTTTCAAGTCAATAGCCTACCGGGAAGTTGCTCAGAAATCGATCGCAAGATTTCCCCTGTGTTTCAAAGATTTTCAATTATACCGACAAATTGTAGTCACCGTGCCCGGAATACGTGCTAAGTTTCAAGTCCCTAGGTTGCCAGGAAGTTAATCAAAAGTCGATCGCAAGAATCTCAATATCACCACCTAGAGGATACTTTTTTCATTCACATTGCTTTGTCACGGAGTTATGAACTATGTTCCAAGTTTCAAGTCTCTAGCTCAACGGGAAGTTACCTAAAAAGACTTTGCAAGATTCCACAAATTCGTATGAAAATTGTGGTGCAAACAAGAAAGCGACTTAATATAAAGGTTGTAAAAAGGAGTATAAAGTCGTCAAAAAAGGAGGACAAAATCGTCAAAAAGGAGGACAAAGGAGGACACAAATTTTTCGGAGGACAATCC
Source organism: Campiglossa producta (assembly GCA_964058755.1). NCBI lineage: Eukaryota > Metazoa > Arthropoda > Insecta > Diptera > Tephritidae > Campiglossa > Campiglossa producta. The sequence continues at coordinate 17,250,129 of CAXKVI010000005.1, forward strand.
TCCTCAAAGGAGGACGGATGGTCACCTTAAGTAAACATACCCGCTGTCTTCAGTCGCTGAGTCTTTGGGTTGACGTCACACAAACATACTTTTTTTATAATTTCTTCTCTGCTTGTTTTTATTTGTTGTAATCGCTTATTTTTATAACTTTGCTTCATACCTTTCGGGTATTTCAGTTTTCACGTGATGCTCATAAATTATAAAATATTTTGCAGATGCGGCATAGCCGCGAATAATGTGTAATCGAACAAAAATTAAAAATTAGTCATGTCTTTTGAAAAGTACTTTTGAATTAAAGGAAAACTGTAAACCCTCTGCTATTTGTTGTATGTAAATGATTAGATCTTACTGATTACTTAATCAATTAGGTAATGACTAATAAAATAATTTAGATTTTTTATGATTTATTTTTCTGTGGCAGATCTAGTTTCTGAGATATCGGTGAAAATATGAAAAGACCCATTTTGATGAAAATTGCTTCCTTCAAATGCGTGAGAAATTTATATTTCTCATTCTATCGATTTACCCTTTAGATTATATGTTATCCTTAACCCCTTCAACATGTATCTTGTTCTCTATAAGTATCTTAAGTAGTTTGGCCTGTATGACAAAAAACCTTAAAAAAAATGAAAATAATTTAAGTCTTTTATAAAATTTTCGAAAATATTTGGCTTGATACTGTAAGAAAAAGTTATACAAAAACAATTAAGGAAAGACTGTCTTCGGCTTTATACCTTTCATGAACATGCGCAAATTTAAATATACACATACTAGGGTGGCAGTTATTATTTTTTTTTTGTTTCGTATTTTCACTTTCAAACCACTTAGATTTATTTCAAATAAGAAAAAAATTATAAATAAAAAAATTTTAGATCGTTTGCATAATGATTGGTCGTGCCTTGAACCCACAAAGTACTAAGGGTGCAATATTTTACGTTCCTAACTTCCGAAAGGCGTGAGTGTGAGGAGCTTGAGATGCTGGCTGACAGGAATGATGCCCGAAAATTCTATGAAAAGATCCGGCGGATGACGGAAGGTTTTAAGACCGGGGAAGCTCCTGTAAGGACAATAATGGCGACCTGGTAACCGACGTACAAAGTGTACTTAAATTATGGAGGGAGCACTTCTCCTCACTGCTAAATTGCGAGGGAGACGTCGAACCCGATACCCCAATCCTCCCTGACGATGGAAAAGTCGTCCCACCACCTGACTGTGATGAAGTGAGGATAGCTATATCCCGGCTCAAAAACAACAAAGCGCCTGGAAAAGACGGACTACCCGCCGAGCTGTTCAAACACGGAGGCGAAGAGCTGGTAAAAAGCATGCATCAGCTCTTATGCAGAATATGGTCAGACGAATGCATGCCTCCGGATTGGAATTTAAGTTTGCTTTGCCCAATCAACAAGAAAGGCGATCCCGCTAACCGCACCAACTACCGCGGAATCAGTCTTCTTAATATCGCATATAAGGTTCTTTCTAGCGTGTTGTGTGAAAGGCTGAAGCCCATCGTAGACAAACTGATTGGACCTTATCAGTGTGGCTTTAGACCTGGTAAGTCTACCATCGACCAGATTTTCACGATACGTCAAATCCTGGAGAAGACCCATGATAAAAGAATCGACACACACCATCTCTTTGTCGATTTCAAAGCCGCTTTTGACGGCGCAAAAAGGAGTTGCCTGTATGCCGCCATGTCTGAATATGACTTCCCTGCAAAGCTTATACGGCTTTGCCAAATGACGTTGAGCAATACCAACAGCTCCGTCAGAATCGGGAAGGACCTCTCTGGCCATTTGAAACCAAACGAGGCTTCAGACAGGGCGACTCCCTTTCGTGCGATTTCTTCAATCTGATGCTGGAGAAGATAATTCGAGCAGCAGAGCTAAACCGCAATGGAACAATCTTTTACAAGAGCGTGCAATTGCTGGCGTATGCCGATGATATTGATATCATTGGCCTTAACAACCGCGCCGTAAGCGCTGCCTTCTCTGGACTGGATAAGGAAGCGAAAAAAGTGGATCTTGCCGTGAACGAGGACAAGACGAAGTATTTGCTGTCATCAAAGAAAGAATCGGCGCACCTGCGCCTTGGCAGCCATGTCACTGTTGATAGTTACAAATTTGAAACTGTGAGGGACTTCGTCTATTTGGGAACCAGTATCAACACCGAAAATAATATCAGTCTACACGGCTAAAAAAATGAACCTAAATTTTAAACGCGTATAAAGTTTAATCAATTTTTCAAACTATTTTGTACAATATTTCAAACCCTCCAAATACCTACAAAGATTTTCAATTTCTTTTGGTTTCGATTTAAAATCTAAATGAAAAAGCAGTCTAATTTTTTTATTTTTGGTTTGTTTCAATGAAATTGAATTTTGCCCACAAAAACTTCATGTGCGTCATAGCTCAGCGATAGAGCAGTCGGCTGTGACTCCTGAGCGTTTTCGTTCGAATCCTGCCAGCTACCACATTTTATTAGTTTTATTTTATTCTTAAAACTTTTCGGTTTAAAATTAAAACTTTTTGGTTTGAAAATTAAAATTTTTAGGTTTAAAATTAAAACTTTTTGGTTTGAAAATTAAAACTTTTCGGTCTAAAATTTAAACTTTTGGGTTTGAAACTTCAAATTTATTTTTGAAAGCTTATTCAAGATTGAATTTTGCCAACAACATATGTGTGCGATGTAGCTCAGTGGTAGAGCAGACGGGCATAATGCGGGGAGTCTTGGTTCGAATTCCCGCCAACGGACAAACAATTTATTTTATCTTTAAAAAATTGTTAAAACATTTCTTGTTTATAATTGAAACCTGATTCATTTAGCCAATTTTCATGAAAACTGGTATAGATTGAATTTGAATCCAAATTTGGTTTGGTCCTATATGTAGTCCTTAAAAGTTTAAAATTTAGGTTCAAATTTTTAGCCGTGTAGAAATCCAGCGGAGAATCACTCTTGCGAACAAGTGCTACTTTGGACTGAGTAGGCAATTGAGTAGTAAAGTCCTCTCTCGAAGAACAAAGATCACCCTCTATAAGTCTCTCATCATACCTGTCCTGATGTATGGCTCAGATTCATGGACAATATCAAGAGAAGATGAGATGGCCCTTGGAGTATTTGAGAGAAAAGTTCTCCGGAAGATTTATGGTCCTTCCCGTGATGCCAACGGCGAGTATCGAAGGAAATTTAACGATGAGCTGTACGAGCTGTACGCAGATCTGACCATAGTCCAGCGAATTAAAGCCCAAAGACTCCGCTGGCTGGGCCATGTTATGCGAATGGACAAAGAAGCTCCAGCACAGAAGGTTTTCCTATCGTCGCCTGAATTCGGCAGCAGAGGAAGGGGGAGGCCTCGACTGAGATGGAAACAACAGGTGGAGGATGACTTGAACTCCCTTGGGGTTTCCAATTGGCGTCAGTTATCGCTAAAAAGGAATGACTGGCGTGCTTTGATATGCAACGGCCAAAATCGCTTAGGCGGTTAAGCGCCAATAAATGATGATGAACTTTCTACGTACTCGAGTCGCAAAATTTTATATCTGAACAATCGGTTGTATGGGGCCTATATGTTATACTGGTCCGATCTTGCCAGTTCCGACAAATGATTCCTATATTTCAAAATAGTGGCGAAATACAAAATTTCAGCCAGATATCTCAAAAATTGAGGGTTTGCGTTTTAACAGACAGACGGACAGACGGACATGGCTAAATCAACTCAGTTTGTCATCCTGATCATTTCGGTATACTTATTGATGGGTTCATATCTTCTTCTTCTCATACTTACAAACATCGGACCAAAGTTATAATACCATTTCATGTTCATGAAAGGTATAATTAGCACATCCAGTACTTCCGTGAATGCAGTTTTAATTTGGACACTCGAGAACGTAAGAGTTAGCAAACAAAATTCAGAGCAACAAGAACATTTATTTTTTTAGAGCTGTGGAAAATATAGTCGGAAACCAACATTTTACTTCGGTTCAAAATTTTTTCCTGAGAGAATCTCAAAAACTGGGGTACATCAATACTTTCTTGGACTCAGTCTTGATTTGGATACTCAAAAAAAATAAAAACTTGCAAAATACCTTTTATTGTAGAGCTGTGTTATTGGCTCATGTTGAATAACACTTTTGCTTGAATTGAGTTATAAATGCAGTTATGCTAAACTGATCGAGATCTTTCGAATAGAGCCATCAGGGTTTTGATATCTCTTTTAGTTTCCGAGATATTGAGTGAAATTTTTCAATTTTTTATTTTTAAGATACATTTTTGGTTTGGTTATAAGCAGAATGTGCTTAAGAGTGAAAAACTGTTTATTTTATTTTTATTAAAAACAAAATGTCATATTTAACTAATTTCAAACATATTAAATTTAGACCAAAATCCGATAATTATTTGTCGTATGTCATACATTGTTCCTGCAACATACGACAAAACTTTACGGAAGAAAATCCTTTATAAATTCTAAAATAATTAACAAAACCAGTTAAAGATTAATTAATTAAATAATTTCTTGGACCAGTAAAATTCTCCCAAACTGTGGACTAAATGCAATGAAGCGTTTTTGAGAAATTGAACTCCAAACTTCAAGTCTCATTTTTTAAAAGTCGTGAAATGTAACATACGACAATCATTTATCTGGGCGACGATATGGACATTACATAACTAAGCAATTTTAGTATGCATATTTTCCAGTTTATTGAATATCCTAGGAACATGTGCATGGATATTAACAAATTATGTGGCGTTGAAAAGAGAAATAACTATAGATCGTTTCAAAATAGTTAATATTTACACTAGTTAACAATTTATAAGAGAAAAACGTTGCTGAAAGTGGATTTTTTTTATAAAAATTGTTGGAAATTTTTATATGTAAATGAAGCGGTAGAATCAAACCTTTCCAAAGATACCTGCAACGAGTTGATAGGACAAACAGACCTAACCTATGGAAAAGGGTGGTTTGAACCCTATCTTAAAAACTATAGAACATCCATTTTCTTGAATGCAGTCTTTATTTGGGCACTCGAAGACATAAGAATTTGCAAAAATATCCCATGCCACCAATTTTTTTTTTTTTTGTAGAGCTGTGTAATGAAATTTAAGATATCCCTTTTTAAGATAACTTTACAGTTTTCGGAGTTATCGACTAATACCAGTATTTGGACCAGTCCTCTACCTACAAATCAAACTAGTGTTAGTTAGTAATAAAATGAGTCTTATAACTTTATTCGCGGCAATGCTTAATATAAACATCTACCAATTGTCTTCGAAACTATTCATTTTTCAAAGTTCGACTATTAATCATATTATTTTCTCTTCTTCCTTCTTTCTTTACAGGTAAATGAGAATCTAAAATTTTTAACGAAACAATCCAATAAATTCCTAAAATCATTTGGTTTGAGAAAAAACTGTTGACAAGCTTTGCGTGAGCTGAGTAAGTTGGAAGGATATATTTTTCTATTTCTATTATTTTTTATTTAACGTGGTAGCTGAAAGGATTTTATTAATTGAAAAGTCTAGAAAAATGTTCATAAGAATGTTTGTTTCTACCGAGAATAGCGCATTTTTAGATAGCATGAAAAGTTGTTGCATATTTTAAGGCGCCGAAATTCCTTTTATTATTCTCTTTATCCCTTGAACTTCTTTATGCGAAGATTACGTCCGAGCGGATATCAGGTGAAATTGTCACGATTACCCCTTATTGAGGGAGATACTGGGTCAAAATGTTGCACAAAATTTTGTCCTCATTAATTTGTTTTCTTAAAACACGTCCAAGTCAAGTAAGTATTAGGTGGGGTTGAAAAGAGAAATTCGAGAAAGCTTGAAAAATTGTTGCACAATTTCAGGCGAAACTGAAACTTTTTTTTATTCTTTGTAGTCTTCCACGTTCCTTGTGAAATGATGCTCATAATCCTATAGAATATCTGTTATAACAGAGGCAACTTAAAACATCGATTGTAGTGAATACCATCATACCTGCAATGTTAAGTTGAAGAAGATGGTGACTCTTAGAAAGCATTTAACGTTGTTGCATACTTCACGGCGACAAGCCTCCTTTCTTTTAATCGCTGTAGTCTTCGACTCTCTTTCAACGAAGATTTCTCCGAAGCGCTCTTCTATTTGGGTAGATTTTCTGACGAATAATTTTTTGGAACATTTTTACCCTAAAATGTCACTTTACTGTGATTATTCAAATAAGTGGCTGACATCTCCCTTTTTAGGGGAGTTAATGGATGAAAACGTTTAACAAAATTCTTTCTTGTTACATTTGATTCTTAAAACATTTGAAAATTTCAACGTCCAGGTCAAGTAAATCTTATGTGAGATTTCAAAAAGAAAAATAAATTGAAGAAAGCTGGAAAAATTGTTGCATAATTTCAGGGGGAAATTTTTTTCTTAATTCTTCCTTTTTACGATTTTTGTGCAAAAAAATTTCACCAATTTTTCCCAACCTCATGAACTTTTTTGGCGTGTTTTTATAAAACAGTTCTTTTACTAAAATTCTATATTGGGCGGACTACTTAGAACTTAGAACAAGGGTCAAATGGGCTTTCTTGAGGGAGATAATGTTAAAAAAATAATTATACCTTTCATGAACATGAAATGGTATTATAACTTTGGTCCGATGTTTGTAAATATGAGAAGAAGAAGAGATAGACCCATCAATAAGTATACCGAAATGATCAGGATGACGAGATGAGTTGATTTAGCCATGTCCGTCTGTCCGTCTGTCTGTCTGTCTGTTTGAACGCAAACTAGTCCCTCAGTTTTTGAGATATTTAGCTGAAATTTGGTATGCGGCCACCATTTTCCAATATAGGAATCATTTGTCGGAACCAGCAAGATCGGACCAATATAACATATAGCTCCCATACAACAGATTATTCCGATAAACGGATTTTGGGCTATAAATCCTGTAATTAAACACGTAGGAACGTGAAATTTTGTAAGTATTGCTCTTTTTATATGTGAAATATCGATGTTGAAACTCATAGAGATGGGATAAATATTTCACATAGCTCCCATACAATCGATTATTCCGATAAACGGATTTTGGGCTATAACTCCTGTAATTAAACACGTAGGAACGTGAAATTGTGGACGTACTGCTATTTTTATATGTGAAATATCGATGTTGAAAATCATCGAGATTGGATAAATATTTCACATAGCCCCCATACAATCGATTGTTCCGATAAACGGATTTTGGTAGATAACTCCTGTAATTATATAGGTAGGAACGTGAAATTTTGGAAGTATTGCTATTTTTATATGCGAAATATCGATGTTGAAAATCATTGAGATGGCATAAATATTTCACATAGCTCCCATACAATCGATTATTCCGATAAGCGGATTTTGGGCTATAAGTCCTGTAATTAAACACATAGGAACGTGAAATTTTGGAAGCATCGCTATTTTTATATGTAAAATATCGATGTTGAAAATCATTGAAATGGGATAAATATTTCACATAGCCCCCATACAATCGATTGTTCCGATAAACGGATTTTGGTAGATAACTCCTGTAATTATATCGGTAGGAACGTGAAATTTCGTAAATGTTGCTATTTTAGAATGTGGAATGTCGATGTTAAAAATCAATGAGACCAATATAACACATCGTCCCCATATAATCGATAGCTCCGATAATTTCGGTATGAGCTAAAGTTAAATTCACACAGGCTGTACTGGGGATCAAACAGTGAAAATCGTGACGCTTATTCATGAAAGGTATTTAGCCTTCGGCACAGCCGAAGACAGCTTTCCTTACTTGTTACTTTTTAAATTTTAATCGTTAACTAGAAAGTTCGAAAATTTTTAGTGGCCAAGGCAAGAGAGATTTGAAAGTCTAATCTTCCTAATTTTGGCCGTTTCGTATCAAAGCACACCAGTCATTCCTTTTTAGCGATAACTGACGCCAATTGGAAACCCCAGGGGAGTTCAAGTCATCCTCCACCTATTGTTTCCATCTCAGTCGAGGCCTTTCACTTCCTCTGCTGCCGAATTCGGGGGTCGATAGGAAAACTTTCTGTGCTGGATCTTCTTTTTCCATTCGCATAACTGACCCAGCCAGAGGAGCCTTTGGGCCTTAATCCGCTGAACTATGGTCAGGTCTGCGTAAAGCTCGTACAGTTCATCGTTAAATTTCCTTCGATACTCGCCGTTGGCATCACGGGAAGGACCATAAATCTTCCGGAGAACTTTTCTCTCAAATACTCCAAGGGACATCTCATCTTCTCTTGACACTGTCCATGATTCCGAAACGTACATCAGGACTGGTATGATGAGAGACTTAAATTAAGAATACTTCGCCAAATTTTAGGCGAAAAAATTTTCTTTTATTCTCCGCTGTTCTTAATCGAAAAAAATGTTCGCACCCGTGGTGAATTTTTCCCAACTCATATTACATTTCTCTCAAACAGTTTAACCCTCCAGCGACTTCTTAAATGCTGTTTTATGTGGACTACCTAGAAAATAGCCGAAATTTCCTATCTTGAGGGAGATAATACCCCATTGAAAAAAGCTGTATCCATACACGGGCATGAATACAATATGAATGACAAAGTATGTAAAAGGAGTAATTTTCAAATTGAGAACATATTTGTTCACAGACAAAGTATGCATGCTGATATGTATGCTTGAGGAATGTATTCTGTATCAAGGAAAAGTAATGAAATTCGAAAAAATACATCTTACTGAATGTATATTACCTGCATAATTGAATGCTATTTGCTTTTTCTTTATTGCCTTGAAAAATTTATTCAGATTTATAAAATATAAAAATGTCTATGAAAATGTTCCATTTTTTAATGGATTTCCTGGACAAACTTCAAGCCAACCTGGACAAACTTCAAGTCCATGACATTGACTAATGAGTGATGGTGGCACAACTCTGAACCATGAAACTAATGAATATATGGACCAACCGTATTGACCCCAGCATGTCTCACCGCAATGCATATCGATATTGCAATGACATTTTTCAAGATGGTAAGCGGAAACAGAACGCGTAAGGAATGTGAAGAGTTTCATTGTTTCATAATTGTTGTGTTAATGGTTCAAAGTTCTGAAATCTGTCCTCATTTGGCTCCTATCAGATGTATGAATATGAATTTAATTTATGTATGAAAAACCCATGCTATTTTACCCATGCAGAACTAGTGATATTGTACTTACAAAGCATGTATGTGTACTAACTAGTGCTACGGTATGCGTTCGGTATTAATACAGATACATGCATACGGAATTAGTTCCAAAGCAGGGACAGTGTATGCATTATCCCTAAGAAACAAGACGTGTAAAATGGAAATGAACGAGCATTTAGACTGGCATGCATACAAAGCTCCAATTCATGCCTGAAATACTGCCTGTATACATATGTATATTTCCAACTGGGTAGTTAAAAAAAGTATTCCTTCTTAAAAAATTCTAAAGGCTGAGACAAAAAACCTTAAGTGAGATTTTAAAATGAAATATTCCATAATTTCATGCCAAAAATTAAAATTTGTTATTCTCTGTGGTTCCACACATTATTTGCTCAACTGCCCTATTAGTGGATTTTTCTGGTGAATATTTTCCTAGAACATTTCAACCCTCAAGCGAACTCTGAATTTACAAAATTTACCTACTTAGTTAATATTTTACATAGTTCTCTAATCTAATATATCTTAACTTTTTTTAAATTTATTTTTGAAATATTCACGCAAAAAAATTTCAAACTATCAAATGCCGTATCTTTTACTCATAAATTGTGCATATTGACCCAAAAAACCTGTTGCATGGTGTAATTCGATTTAAAATGTCTTCCTACGTACAAAATGAGCTCCTTTGCTTTGAAACAGCAATTAATTGTTGTTGCTTGTTTACTTTTATTCGATTTATGCGCTTCTTCAATGCACTTCCTTTCAACCATTTTTTATTTTTGAGTTTTTTCAAATAATAGTTTTGTGCTTTATACATCAATAGCTCAGCATGGGAAAGAGTAAAAAAAAATAATGCACTTTGGCATTAAATTACACAACAGCGATCATAGCAATAAAAACAAGAAAAAACTATGCTCAACAGTCAGTCACAAGCACCAACAACACATCGCCACACAAGCACATATACACTGTTCATTGCAAGCAAAATTAAGTTCAATGCCCTTGCAGGCAATAATCCTTGTGCCTTGTTCCTTCTTGTTTGTTGCTTGTTGCTTGCGCGCGCGGTTGTTGTCCTGCTGAACTATTGGTCGCTGAAGTGTTACATAGCTTTTATACTGTTCAAGCTATTTCAAGTATTTTTTTTACTCTTCGGTCATTTCTTGCTGAGCGCTCTAGCATTTCAAGGACCTTTTGTTGTCGATTTTTTTTCTAGTTTTTTATTTTTATATTAATTTTATTTTACATGTCTTTTTGCATTATCCTTTTGCTGGTTGGTGTTAAAAATGCGCGCGCATTATGTCAACACTCATAACCAAAGCCTACACACACAAAGCACACACACACATGCTGCTTGGCTTGGTAAGTGCAGTTGTTTGAACTTTTGTACACTCATCCATCCAGCCATCGAGCCATCAAAGCCGGATGTCGTCACTGTTGAATGTATTGGCTAAGGTTAGTTTTTAGGGACATAACTTGCTGGTGTTCTAGGGGTTTGTTTGCTATTTTTGCATTTATTATAACTTAAGTGTGTGTCGTTGTGTGTGGTGCAATAGGTCTGCAATTTATAGGGGCAGATGAAGCAACAATTTGTTAGCGCGCAAATTTCTTCGATTGTAAGAAACATGGACAAGAAAGAACGGACTATACAATTTATATATATACAATTTATAAAAGCTCTTTCGATCTCTACCGCATAAAAACCGGCAGAAAAGTCTCGCTTGGACAATATAAAAAGAGATATGTTATGAAACTATGTACATGAAATAATCATGAGACTCCTTGTTACTTTCAAAATCGTTGCGTTGCAAATAAATGAACTAAGCTCTAATTCCGCCCGAGAACTGTCTCGATGACAACAACTGCATGCCCCATCATAATGCCTATTACACTCAGAGAAAAAACAAGAATTTTGTACTTAAATCAAGCCCAAATCAAGAATTTTGGTCACGAAAGTACGGTAATACCGAATATTCTTATACGAAGTACAAAATTCTTATATCAAGAATTTTTTTCTTACTTCGAAAATTCTGCTTTCAAGAATAATTTTGTCCGAATTTAAGAACGCCCAGGGCTGTTTCAAGAACAATATATTCTTAGGGTTAGTTTCTTATTCTTAATTTGAAACCGAAAAAATCTTTTTTCAAATCCCAGTTGTTTCTTAAACTAATACTAAACTTCTCAAAACAAGATTTAAGTTTAAGGGGTTGTGAGTTCGATTCTCGGTAAATTCAATATAATTTTTTTATATAAAAAAAAATAAAAAAAAATTATTTTTTCAGAGTTCTTATATTGACTTCATTGAGAATCGAACTCAGGTCCCTCGAACGCTTAACCAGGGTGGTTACTATGTAATCGTTTACTTTTTCTTGCCACTTTCTAATTACATGTTTGTTCTAAATGACACGTTGCTTTTTGTTGCCTCCACTGGGAATCGAGCTCACCCGCTTTGACTGCTGCACGGACGTCTCTACCACGAGGCTATCGCGTATTTATGTTTGCTGCTGTCTCATTGCAGCTATGTTCTATTGTTATTTTGAGACAGGGTAGTATATTATCAAGAAAAAGTGCTCTTGTTTAATGACCACAAAGTATTTGATAATTTCGTTCATTTCATATCATTACAAGCATTACAAACCAATGTAATTCGCAGATAGTTTATGGAATTTTCTTAATATAAGTAATTTATTGATTTGAGTATGTAATAGTTTTGTTTTAAGAACACTTTTTCTTAATTTAATTGTTTTGTTTTAAGAATAAAATTCTTAATTTAAGTGCTTTATTCCTATTTGAAGCTTTTTGCATCTCAATTTCAAAAACAACACCGAAAAATTCTTATTCTAAGAATATTTAAGTACGAAAAATTCTTGAAATTTTAAGAATGGAAAAATAAATTTAATTCCGGCCGGACTTAATTTTAGATTTCTATTTTTCTCTGAGTGTACCACCAATAACCAGAAAAATCTCGCTACCCTGAAATATACAATCTCAGCAAAAAGCTTGCACCTATCTATTTAAAGATGAGAAGGCAAATGTCCTGATTATTTGTTTTCCAAGGGACCCAGATAATGTTTATCGAATAACAACAATTTTCAGATATTATGAAGTTGCGGCTTACATAAAGCTCCCGGCAGAAAAGTCACTATTTAACCTTCCCTTTCAATCCGTGAACCAGTTCACCGGTATCCTGTAATTTACAAGGAAGGAAGTCACTGATACAAAGTTATCGGTCCGACTTGAGATGAAATCGTAGCCGGTAAGTATGCTGGAGTTCCCGTAGTTTCCGGGACTAGAGCCTGTACCACGGAGACCAAGGGATATTGATTAAAATGATCCGAAATTGGACCCAAAACGACCTAAAAATTATCCCAAGTGTCTCTAAAATGACCCTAAAATTACTCTAAATTGATCCCAAAATGGCCCCAAAATGATTCCAAAAACACCCTTAAAGGTACCCAAAATGATCCGAAAATTACCCCAAAATTATCCCAAAATGATAAAATAATCCCAAAACAACCCCAAAAATACCCTTAAATGTTCCCAAAACGATCCAAAAAGACCCTTGAATGCTCCCAAAATGACCCCAAAAAAGATTCGAAAACTACCCCAAAATTGTCTAAAAATAATCCAAAATTGAACTCAAAATGATCTAAAAATAGCCACAAAATTATCCCAAAGTGAACGCTAAATAATCCCAAAATAATCCTAAAATAATTAAAATATGATCCCAAAATTACCCCAAAATATACAAATACAATACGGTAAAATGGTAACCCTGGGCGGGAACCCTACTTTAAAATATTTTAGTTGGTATCTCGGCGAAAATACCTTTCATATGATACCCATATTGGCATATCTTGCTCCATAATTTAAACAAATTGGGATAGGTGGCAACCCTGTAAACCCCACAAGTGGCAGCCTCCAAGTAGATAGTATTAAAATCAATAATACTATCTCTAGTTATGCCAATTTCATTCCAATCGGTTAAGGGGTACCTTTCATTTGATGCCCATGTTGGCATATCTTGCTGCATAATTTAAAATAAATGAGATAGGTGGCAACCTTGTAAACCGCCCCAAGCGGAAACTTCGAAGCGGATAGTCTTAGAATCAATCATACTATCTATATGCCAAATTATATCCAAATCGGTCGAGCGGTTCCCGATATGGTACCGGATATCTATATATATATAAAAATTAAATGGTGTTCAGTCGTCACGCTAAAACTCGAAAACGGCTGAACCAAATCATATACTTCCTTTGGGGGGTTTGTTTGTTATTACCACGCGCAGGTAATGTTATAAAATCAGAACAAAATATAAGGGGGGCGTGGCACCTCCCATACAAACTTTTTTCTTCAAGGTGAATATCTCTAAAAGGGTTTAAGGTAGGGACCTCATATTGGTGCTGAGCTATAGGATAATAACACCATTCTCACCCATAAAACTAATGGCGGAGATATACCAACAGGTTATCATAACCTCTAACGAGCTTTTTAGCCGAGCTTCTCTTTCCAACTTGTGGTGTGTTGCTTTTTGAGTTTTTCCTACAAGTTGGCGGGACCTACAGTTGTTTGCCGACTCCGAACGGCACTTGCAAAGTAAATGAATTTTTTGCTGAGAAGCTTCTCATGGCAGAAATACACCCGGAGAGTTTGCCAAACTACTGCCGAGGGGCGACCCCGTTTAGAAAAATTCTTTTTCTAAATAATTTTTGATGTTACTTTTGCCGGGCATCGAACCGCCACGACTTGGTGTAGAAGGCCGAACACTTAACCGCTACACCACGGCGGCCGCCACCCATAAAACTAGGGTAACAAAAAATGGGGTGTGGCACCTCCCATACGAATGAAATATGAAGTATTCCATGTCTCGGGAAGTATTTGGGTTAGGCCACTGAAATTTCATGAAGAGTTAAACAAGATTAAGCCCTATCATATCCCCGCAAGTTATTATGTTAGACCATTTGGTGAGGGTTTATATGTATGTGATCGATCCCTAATACCTCCCAAAAACTCGAGTTAACGAAAAGGGTGGCGTGGCACCTCCCATACGAATGAAATACTTCATAATCCATATCTCTCTATACAAAGGAGATAGGGATATGGATTAAACATGCAGGGAAATAAATTTGTGGCAGGACAACGTCTGCCGGGTCAGCTAGTACAAATATACAAGCTGAGCTCGTTTAAAGTTATAAGATACAATGGTAGTCCACATAACTAAGTCGTCAGACAAATCCTGCCTTATGGATATGTTCAACCCGCTAGAGGGACAGTGATCAATGATCTATATTTTAATGTTTTGCTTTTGTAAACATAGAGTAAGCCACTACAATCTTAAGCTATTGAATGTCCCCTTTAGCCACGCCTTTAGTCCTTCATATTACATGCTCCTCCGATAACTTTATTGTGCGGTCTGTTTTGTAAAGACTTCCTTCAGCGTCTTTGTTTTTATTTCAATAGAAGCTGTTATTACATAATCCTCATCCTGCTGACCTAAATACGAGCTGCAAGATCTTTTGTTTAAAATTTCTCATACGAATAAATCAATTACAAATGCATTAAACAATTCAATTTCTCAGCTGCAGTCATTGTTGAATTCAAAAAAGTGCCCTCTATCGCGATTAAAGCTGCAAAATTCCCACGTGAACTTCATAACACCATTGATTAATATGAGCACATATCGAGTTCAAGTCTACGATTGAACAAGCTGTGTCTGTTCTAAGCTGCATATTTGGAATCACTGACGAAAGAACTGAAGATTGGTTTTGGTAGAGCTAATTCGGCTAAATGGTTCACTCAGACTAGTAGCTCCATTTTGGAATAGGACACACCCCATTAATCACCGTATAAAGAATGGTATTAAGAGCTTTGTTTCGATTAAACAAGTTCACTTTAAATACACCGGGCATTTCAACTGGCCTCAATTTTAACCAGGAGAATAAAGTAAACGATAGGGTCCTCCCTGTGGTTTTGAAGTTACAGCCTTCAGTCTCTATGAATATCGCATCAGTGCTTTGACAACTATCGTGAGATGCCGCTACGCGTCCGAGTACTGATTTGCAATGTCAATTCTGAAGTCATCAAACAATATTGGGGTAGGCTGACAGCGTAGCAGCGTACAGTCGTCTACTTTAGAAACAAGCGCAGCTCCTGTGGCACCTCTGAACCTTCGAGAACTTTATTTCTGAATATCTTTTTATTTCAAAAGGAAGGGTGGTATTCTTAAGTCTTAGCATATCAAGAGCCTTTGACATGTCCATAGCCTCCACTGATTTATACCACTATTCGCCTAACAGATTTCAAGCCCTTACCTTTTTTGTATGACCTCATTAACCTATGAGATGGTGATGGCAGTGGAATTCAGTACAAAAATCATCTATTCGAATCTGAGAAAAAATTGGTCATAGACCGGAATTAACCAACACTAGCAGAACTTATGTGCAGTAGTATGATATCCACATAGATGTCCCTTATTTGATGATATCAATGGATGGAATGAGGCGCCTGAGACCGTGAAAATTCGAATTCGGCGTGAAAATTCGGTTGAATTGAAGCCAGGTGAGGCTGAATCGATCTTGCCAAACGCGAATTCCCTTTTGTCGTAGAAGGTATGAAAAAAACAGAGTAGGAGCTCACCGTATACTTTTGGAAATCGTTCCAATCAGCTTTGCTAAAATTCTTACAGGTACGTTGTTCCGAAGTATTCAAGTTGACTGGACGATCAACTGAGAGGAGTATAGGTACACTGCTAAAAAAATTAGCCTAAATTTTAAACCCGTCTAAAGTTTATTTCATTTTGTAAACTTTTTTGTACGTCATTTCAAACTTTTCAATTACCTACAAAGAATTTCCGTTTCTTTTGGTTTCGATTTAAGATCTAAATGAAAAAGCAGTCTAAACTTTTTTTTTGGTATTTTTGAAGGATTTTTCAAGTCATTGAATTTTGCCCACAAGAATTGGCTGTCATTCAAAGCACCTCGGCTCAAGTCCTGCAAACTGACACAATTTTTTTATTTTTTAAACTTTTTGGTTTAAAATTGAAATTTTTTCGGTCTACAAATTTTCTTTTGTTATACCTTTCATGAACATGAAATGGTATTATAACTTTGGTCCGATGTTTGTAAGTATGAGAAGAAGAAGAGATGGACCCATCAATAAGTATACCGAAATGATCAGGATGACGAGATGAGTTGATTTAGCCATGTCCGTCTGTACGTCTGTTTGTCTGTCTGTCTGTCTGTCTGTCTGTCCGTCTGTTTGAACGCAAACTAGTCCCTCAACATTTTGCGATATAGAAATCATTTGTGGTATAAGCGAAGAGCCTTGGTTCCCTGTCAACGAACAAAAAAATATTTTTTCTTCAAAAAAATGTTGAGACATTTCTGGCTTAAAATATCAACCCTTTTCCTTTCACCATTTTTCTTGAAAACTGGTCTAACTTAAATATGAAACCATTATACCCTCCTTGGATCTCGAACCAAAAACTCGCAGGAAGAAGATATATCAAAAGCAGAAACTTTGAGACTAAGCAATAGACTTGGGTAGTTCTACTAATAATGGAAGTGATCGCGAGAACTACTTCAAAATTTTAAATGGAACTATTTCAACTCCTGTATCGTCTTTTTTAGGTAAGGGCGACGCACCAATTTCCCAAGATTTAATCCGATGCTGGTTAGTAGGGTTTATACTACCGTACATAAGGTCGTACCTCTTTCCTTTAGGAGTCAACTTCAAAAAACACTTTAAAAAGTGTAGGAGGAGGTATCAAAAGAAACGCCTCTGGATTATCGAGGCCAAAAGGCATATATTGATACCCATCCCAACATTTTTTTTACGTGGTTTATCAGTCTTTCCTAAGGGAAACAAATACAAATAATTGAACTAAATGCATAAAAAAAGACCTACATGAACTAGTTCATTTGCGTGAGCTAGTTCGAAATCTCTGATCACTTTAATAAAATAAAATTCCCAACTCTACTAAGCAAAGGGCCTTTCAGCGCAAGCGCTAGAGGGACTCAAATAAGAAGAGGGTTGCTTCGACGAAGAAGAAAAAATTGCTATAAAAAGTTGTTTTGAAAATCTCTTGGGAAAATAGAGCAAAGGTTCTACCAAGCGGTGGTGAATTAGAAGATTGTTCCTTACCAGGACAAGTTTCTGTAAATACAAACTCTTTGCAAAAAAGTGGAATGCATTTCAAAAGGCTATGAGCACAACAAATGCCTTAAAAAAGATCAAAACTTGTTGTTTTGTTTGTTTTACAAATAAGCGACAACAATTTAGTCGGCCATTATGAAGAAAGCCCTCCATTTTCAATTGAAATCGCTTGATTCATATGCTGCACAAAATAAGTGCATTCATGCAGGCATACAAAATACTCATACATATCTAACTATACATATGCAAATCTGCATGTCGGCAAGCCTTAAACCTGCCTTTTATTACTCATTCCTAACCAACCAACCATTTTTCATCGAATAATCAGCTCCTCCTCCTTGCAGTACTGAGGCTTTGTATAGCGCGGCATTTCCTTACACTGCTGCTTCCTTGACTTTTTTTTTCTTTGCCTGATTTTTAATCATACACCAATCGCTTTTGTTTGTCACACTACTTTTGTGCAATCGTAATTTGTTGCTTTGTTTTTCTACCTTTAAGCATATAACGTCACAAACACACACACTCACACAGAAGTGCTCCTTAATAATACCCATCCACATGCACATCCTTATGTGCATCTCGTACACTAGCGCGCCGGGCTGTAAGGACAACAAATAAAACAAGCGACTTGAACTTTGTGCCAACTGAACTTTATGAGTCGTTTTAGTTGCTTTGATTGCAACTTGTAAAAAAATAGTTTCAGGTAGGTACAGTTGAACTGGCTCTTTTTAGCACATTTAATAATAGGCCAGGGGTATTGTACATTGCAACGGCAGCCATTAATCCTGATCAACACATTGATTCGACTTTAGCTTTCTAACCATGGTTAGGTTAGGTTCAAGTGGCTGCCAGTTTTGAAAAGCTAGTTGTGATACCACCAACGCTAGGAAAGTCAGGCCATCAAGTCCTTTATGTGAAGCTCCACGATCTGGCGTAGGCTATACAGACAGGCAGTTTCAGATGAGGTGCTCCACCGTTTTCTCCTCCTCATCATCTTTACAACTCCTATAGCATCGTCGGTAAGGGACACCTAGCCTTTCTGTTTGCCTACCAATAAGGCTGTGCCCGGTCAAAACACCTATTAATATGGAGATTTTACTCCTTCTTAGGGCATAAATGTCTCTAGATCTTTTATGATTCCATTTTGGCCAGGTTTGTTTGGATATCCGGCAACCTGGAGATTGTTGCCATCTTCCGTTGGCTTGACGGAGTGTATACTCCTTCAGCATTAGTTTGCATGTGGCAAACGGCATACCTAAGCGCTCTAAATCCCGAAGAACCTGTTTGGTCGTGCCATGCCTGGCAAGTTCGTCTGTCTTACAGTTTCCCTTGATGTCCCTGTGTCCCGGGAGGTTCACGCGGATCTGTTGGGCCATCTCTTGAAGAGATCGACGACAGCTGAGCGCCAGTTCAGAGTTGAAAAAATAAGGATTCCAAAATACTGGAGTGTCCGGTACTACTGCTGCTTCCCGGTGCCCTTCCAGATCGAGTGGCAAAATGCCAAGAATTGCCTGCAGTGCTTCGCTGGGCGTTGTTCTTAACACACCGCTTATAGAAATCATACAAAATCTGTGGACTTTACCTAACAGATTGCCTTGCTCAGCGCAGGCCACTATACCACAACTCCATAAAGCATGAATGGTCGAATGATTGCAGTGTAGATCCATTTGCATATTTTGTATGTGTAGAGTGCAATACACGCCTTCTTCTGGCTCTGAAGAACATTCTCCTTTCAGTTTAACTTCCTGTCCAGAACTGTGCCACGTACAGGCGCACGGCATTCAGTTTTGGTAGGTTTAACGGCGATATCTTATACCGGTTGGTGAAACGGTTGAGTTCGACTTTTCCTGGGTTGATGCTCAGTCCGTTCTTACCAAACAATGGAAAATGTTTTTGAAGTTATCTTCTTAGGCGGTGATGCAATGTTTTCATGGAGAGTGAAATTTGCAAAAGCAAATAAAAAAATAAATTAAACTTTCTTTCTTCTAAGACTATCTACTTGGGTGTTGCCACTTCGGGTAGTTTACATGGTTGTCACCTACATACTTATTTGTATACCTTACATGAGCATGAAATGGTCTTATAACTTTGGTCCGATGTTTGTAAGTATGAGAAGAATAAGAGATACCACCCACCAATAAGTATACCCATATGATGAGGACGATAAGCTGATTTGATTTAGCAATGTCCGTCTATCCGTCCGTCTGTCTATATATTTGAACGCAAACTAGTCCCTAAATTTTTGATATATTTGAGACATCTGAAAGAAATTTAGTGAGCGGGTACCATTGTATAGTCTATTTGCCGGAACCATCAAGATAGGACCACAAGTTACATATATGTAGCTCCCATACAATCGATAGTTTCAAAAAACGGATTTTGAACTATAACTCCTGTAATTAAACAGGTACGAACGTGAAATTTTACTTATTTATTTATTTATTTATTTATTCATTCAGTCTATGATTATTCATCTTACAGACTATATACAAAGAAAAGTTAAAATTAAAAATTTAAAAGTATAAAAATATTACAAATATTAAAAAATAAATATACAAATGTATCATAAACTTAGTTCAATGGCAGACTTAAAAGTTAATCGTGGCAAGGAAAAGTCAAAAGTTAGACTCTTCGACACCTTATTATATTCAGTAAGGGCACGAAAGATTGGATTAAAATGGTAGTAATTAGCTCTGGGAGCAATCAAATAAAAAGGTAAGAACGAGCGAAGGCACCTGTTAGGAACATTAAATGTCACCTTCTCAAGGAGGCCTGGACAATCTAAAGACCCAACAATGATGTCGTAGACAAACATGAGCAAGTGAACTCTTCTTCTACAGTCAAGGGATTGCAGATTAATAAGCAAACAGCGGGAGGAATATGAAGGGAGCGGGTCATCGAAATTTAGCGAGCTTAGGGCAAAGCGTATAAATTTACGTTGAACCCTTTCAATTCTTGCAGAATGGCTGGTATAGATAGGGTTCCAGATAATGGAGGCATATTCTAGTTTTGAACGCACTAGACATATGTACAATAGAGCGGGTTGATTTGTATGGACCCAAAAAAATTCACAGGGGCCCATGGCGATTATGGTTAATTGGATAATTTCAAGCATTTTTGCCGAAGAAACTATAGGTCTAACATGAATTTCGAGCTAGCGGATTTTTCAAACGTATTTTTTTTTTCTTAAAAAAGTGATTCACTTGTTAAAAAGCTGCGTTGAAAACTAAAAAATTTCATTCTATATATGCATTTGCGGGTTTTTTGAGTCGATAAACCCATTTCCGACATTCATTTTTTATTTTGACGTCCGCCAGAGGGCGTATCCGTCCTTTTATTTTTGTATTTTTTTTTTTATTTTTTTGTTTTAAGTAATTCACTCGTTGAAAAGCTGTATTGAAAACTAAAAAAAAATCATTCTATATATGCATCTGGGGGTTTTTGGGGTCGATAAATCCATTTCTGGCATTAGTTTTTTCTTTTTGGGTCCGCCAGAGGGCGCTTACGTCCTTTTTGGATTTTATCTTTATTTTTACGTGGTTCACTTGTAGAAAAGCTGTATTGAAAACAATAAAAAAAACATTCTATATGTGCATCTGGGGGTTTTTAGGGTTGATAAATCCATTTCTGGTATTGATTTTTTATTTTGACGTCCGCCAGAGGGCGCTTCCGTCCAATTTTTGAATTTTAACACCTTTTTCCGAAAATCTATGAAATTCGACTTTCCCATAAGGCAATTTCTTTTTTTTAAGTAGACTAACACGTCGATTCTATATTCTTGTTAAATTGTCAAGATAATAAGATCTGATGGGAGACTTTATCAAAAGCCTTCGAGAAATCGGTATAAATGGTATCCACTTGCGATCGGTAACCTGGAATGCGCATTACATTTGCTATTAATTTGTAAAAGTTTACAACTTAAAAAAATATCAATAACATTAATTTCGTAAGACCGCGTAACATTTGTAGGCGTTAAAAACCCATTATTTTGAAAATCTAACCAAACAATATCACAGAGATTAAAGTCACCGAGAATGCAGAAATGAGCAAACGGATTAGTTTCACATAGGTTGACAATATTTTCGATATGATAATTGTATAAGCTTTCACTACTGTTTGGAGGAATGTATGACACACAGATAAATATAGTACGGGATGATCCAAAAATGCCGACACACAACTGATCAATTAAGGAGTCAGCGTGCAACAGTTGATATACGGAAGCGCTTAAGCTTCTCTTAACAGCTATTAGGACACCACCTCCTCCTCTCAAACCAGTCTTGACCGCATCCCTGTCCTTCCTAAACGTATGGAAAATATCAGGATCAAAGTATTCCTCATCGAAAAAGTCAGCATTGAGCCAAGTTTCAACAAAAACGAAAACATCATAGTTCAATCGTGAAGCAGAAACAAAGATTTCTTTGGATTTTGTACGCATGCCGCCCATATTGTGGAAATAGATCTTTAATGATGTGTCACTACTTATATTTTTAGGAGCGTTAGATATAATATCTTTAGGTTTCGAGGGATAGCTAGGTATCGCTAGGTTGGCTTTGGAAGAAACGAAAGGGCCGAACATTAATATCTGCTGGCCAAACGTTGGGATTCATAATTTTGTAATTATCGCTAGTTTTACATGTGCAATATCGATGTTGATTAATATTTGACATGACCCCATGACATGGTCCCCATACAATTGATAGCTCCGATAAATGGATTTTTGGCTATTACTCCTGTAATAAATAGGTAGAAATGTGCGGTTTTAAAACCATCGCTCTTTTTGCACGAGCAACATCCAGTGGCGTGCCTACGTGTTTCAATCAAGGCAAGCCCCAGTCCTTATAACCCCAACAAAAGCACATACTGCTGCCAAAGAACATTTCAGACGAAGATGAAGAGTTAAGGATAGATATTTATCGACTTTTGCACACGGGGAAAAACTTAAACATTTAGGTTTCTTCAATAGGCAAGTTATTGTTTTGCAGATTTTTTAAGCTTTTCCAATCCAAGGGAAAAGGTTTACTTGCACTATTTCCCATTTACATACATCGCAGAAGCCAAGGCTCACTTGCACAACGAAAATTTATATTTTTAACTCAGAGTTAATGTAAAATTAACTCTGAGCTAAAAAGATAACTCGGCGTCGTGCAAGTGTACCTAAGAAACCTAAAAAATATTTTTTATATTTTATAATGCCTAGCAAAAAAAAAAAAATATTACAGCAATCACCACTATTGAATTCTTTTTTTCTACTTTAAAATATGCGCCAATAATTTTTGAGTAGAGCTCTTTGCACATTAACATTGTAGATATGTATATACATATCCAGTTTGGCTTTAAAGCTTATAGTAACAACAGCACGAAGCTGGCTTCGTAGTTGCATACAAAATTTCTTCTAAATTCAAAAAAACTGTAGCTTCAAAAAGACATTTTAGTAAGGGATTTGAAAGCCAGGTAAAAGCCAATAAGTAAAAGCGAGATGGCAATCATCGCCTAGGCGGTTAAAGGCTATTTTAAGTAAGCAAGTAAGAGATGCCATCATATGCGCTGAAAAAATTGTATGTTAATTGTTTTGCTATCAGCCGACAGATGGCAGGAAGAGCTTTATTTATATGTTTATGCTATTGGCAGTTAGTGAAACCAAATGTAAACGTTAAAGAAATTGTTACGATACATTTTTGAAACATATTGTAGCTCATAGAGGATTAGCTAGGCAAGCCGGGCTTTTCGGCTTATATGGAAGGCACGCCACTGGCAACATCTATGTTGAAAATCAATAATATTTGATTAATTTCCACATAAGCCATACAATCGATAGTTCCGATAAACGGATTTTGGGCTATAACTCCTGTAGTGAAATGGGTAAGAACGTGAAATTTTGTAACTTTTCCTCTTCTTGCGTGTGCAATGTCGATGTTGAAAAACAGTAGGGTTGAACTAATTTTTCACATAGCCTCCATATGATCGATTGCTTCGATAAACTGATCGTGGGGTAAAACTCAATGAAAGGTATTTTCGTTAAACAAAAAATACATATATTTTTAGTTGAGATAAATTTTGAAAAAAATTGAGATTGGAAGATCTATTTTATGGAAATTTTAAACGGCTCGTTTTCCAAAATAACACCCAAAGTCAGGCGCTCTTTAAAAATATTTTTCAATTTGGAGGGCTTTCACTCAGCCGTCGATATCATATCAAAATGTTCTCACAAGCAACTTTTGAAGAGCCTCAGGATCGAAATTAGATCGATGATCACCGATATTGTATTTTAAAATCTGATTAAAAAGCCCCATCTCAGACCATTTATTCAAAAACGCCCTATCTCACCTGAAAATGTATGGAGTTTTTATTCAGAGGGGGCGTTTTCTTCAAAAAAAGTCTGAAAAATGTGTTAAAATACGGCTAAATGTAAGCCGTCAATTCCGGACATCGTATTAGGAACGCCAAATCCAGGGGTGGCTAGGTTCAGTACTTTTTTGTATCGAAAAGAAAGTCATACAGTTTACCGGAAAAGGGTTTTTTTTGAACGGTGGTTAGTCTCGCAGTCGTTAGGTCGTTAGGGTCTTAGAGCAGTTTACTGCAGGAAATCCGTGAACTAGTATGTTGGGCGAGTTCTTCCGTTTGGTTGTGTATGAATGATCCTTGAGGTCATCAAAACTGCCCGTGTGTAGAGACTGTAACGAGGTCAGGTACTTAAAACCTAATCAATCACCTTGGGTCGAACCAGTTTTCTTATTAGGTCCAGAACTGTTTTGTTTCCTGAAATATAAAGAGAAATACTTCGCTGCTCCGATCTTACAAGTGCTTTTTAACAAATCAAGCGAACTAAGGAAACTAGATTACATTGTGCATATGGTACTGTCCTTGGGGTCCTTGACCCCTTCCGCTAACTAAGTTTCAATCTATATTTTTTGACGGTGTCACAGCTTCTCACCTGCTCCATATTATAATACGGAAATTTTCTCTTTGTAAGTAGATAATTTATTATCACTTTGTAAGCGAACTGTCATTAGCGCTTTGAGAAATGTCATTACTCGGAGTTTAAAATAAAAGTAAACGCCAGGTGGTAATAAAAACTTGTTTGAAATTAAATATGTAAATATGTGATTAATGGGAAATGAGATAAAATTAAAAACGAACTGTAAAGAGTACAAGGAAAATTATGAAAGGAAAAACTAGAAAGTTGAACGGCAGTGAAAAAAGGTGTGGTACAGACGCTTTAATGTAAACGTAACAGTACAAAACCGCAATAGAGAAGCCACAACATATTAGCGGGAACTCAGCAAGCAGCTGTCATTAGGCAAAAAAGCGGGAAACCAACACTTTACAATGTAAATTGGCGAAAAACCAAACGGAAGCGGAACGGTATAATAAAAGATAGAGGGGGAATACCACATTAACAGCTATGTGGTAAGTGTGGAAGAAAGGAAAGGCAAATGTTTAGCGGTCAAAGACCGGCCAAGCCCTTGACTATGAAATTTCAATGTCAAACGCTGTCATTGACACGCACACACACCCACACACACACACACAAACAGACAAAAACCTGCACCTGACAACGCAACGAGATGAAAGAAAGTCGATTATATTTTGGACAAAAGCTGAGCAAAGTGAAAAATGTAACAACAAGAGTTACGTAATATAACTGAGCGAGTGAGTGGAAGTGGAATGCGGGAGTGGGAGAAGGGAAAAATGAGATGCGGTTGCTTGTTATGTAACCGAAGGCTATTGAACTCGCTTAGTAGGTATATCAGTCGCATATGCGTATACATGCGCTGTACGAGGTTTATGCAGATTTCACCATAGTGCAGCGAATTAAAGCCCAAAGCTCCGCTGGATGGATCATGTTGTTCGATTGGACAAAGCAGCTCCAGCCCAGAACTTTTTCCTACGTCAGCAGATGAATAAGAAGGCTTCGATTGAGACGAAAAAAGCAGGTTAAGGAAGACTTAACCCTAGAAGTTGATGGCGACTGATGGTGACGAAGCGAAACTTTCATGCCAATTTGTGGAGATTTTCTGCTTCTGCAGACCGACCGGGATTTAAATCTTTAAGTATGGGCTTTGACAGACAGACTGTGGTTAGTCCAGTACTGCGGGGTCAACTGTTTAGCTGGCTAGGACATTTTATGTGAATGATAGCGATTTCCTATCGATATCGGCGGTGGCATCACGGGAAAGAAGGTTCCCAATTTGGAAGATTACAGAAGATGCTTAAACTCATGTACGGGAAGGAAAAACCAACTGCGGAATTTTTTGGACGTCAAGCCTACAAATCGCTAATTGAGCCGAAGATCCAGGAATGGACGTCCGACTTAGCAGGTCGAAGTATTTACTGTAACAACTTATAGTAAAAATATATATTATATTGTTTACATAGGCTCTCACCCTTAATCGCAGGCTACGCCCCTGATTAGCCGCTTAAAGCTATGACTCGTCCCGTTGCCGCCTGAGGGAGACTTGAAAATTCAGCGAGTCAGTGACTCAGCTGTTTAAAACAGTGCGTACACGATAGAACGCCTAGAACTTTTGAGGGCATTCAACTTCACGGTCATAGCGTTCAAATTAAATATTTACTCATGATTGATAACGGTATTAAATTATTGTAGCACATTTTTATTTATGTACATAAGACAATTATTTATCGCAGCAGTGACAATGACAATGGCGAAGTCATGATCAAGGCGAAATGACAGAAGTAAAACAAAGAAATAAATACTTGGAAGAAGCAACCGGAGTAAAGCTCAGAACAAATAAAAAAAATGAAACGAACATAAAAACAAACAAACTTTGCAATTGTTTATACTGGCACGCTCGATACTATGATGATAAGCTGGTCCAGTACGAGTGACAGCTGTGTGTAGGTGATGTGTAGGGTGCGCGGGTGCTGTGGTAGTGTTGAAATACTACACGACCAATGCGTTGTTGCTGGGCCGTTGATTCCTGCAGCAAGTTTAATGACCGATAACAATAATATAGAGTATATACATAGATATATATTTTAATATACCTATATGTTTGTATATTTGTGCGTGAAATGCGATAAGCGACGTTGATATCAGCCAATCGGTGTAGCAGAGCTCAGCGACCCTTCGACCGCTGCTGTCAGTTGACGTGACAAAAGGTGCATAAAGGGGATGAGGTGATAATAAATTATTATGCTTGTCATTTATTACAGTCAATAAATTTATACTAAAGTAGTTTTAGTGTATATGTACGAGTATTGTCAGCTGCTGCCAAGTGATGCGTAAGACTAAACAGAGGTTTCATCAGAAGATTTGGCATCCATTTATAGGTCCGTTTAGGGCCGAAATGGCATTATAAGACGACCTTGAAGCGGTTCGGAAGAACTTTATCAGCAAGCTTCTATTGGAACCAGCTATAATAAGCGACGCCTTGAAATCTCGAGGGTTTAAAACCAAGGTGGGTTCAGCTTTTTGTTGACCTTCTTATCTAAGTAGAGAAGAACACTTACATTGTCGAATGGTCGACCCCTTTAAATTCCTTCCCACCCACCTGAAAAAACTTAAAGTTCTACTAAGATATTGTTGTACCTAGTAGCAGAAAGGGACGGCTAAGAATACTAGGTGGGAGGGGGCATGTGAGACAATGGACAATGCTGATTCTCAGCTGGCATCCGAAGTGTGCACATGGTGTGGAAGCTATTTATGGATGGTATCTGGGATAATTTTGCCAATAAGGGAATATTTGTATTTGATCATGGTGGAATACGTGGATGCTTAGCACATGTCACCAAAGGCGAGTTCAAGGAATGGGACACGCCTTATTTAATCCTTCTGATTTAAAGTCTCTGGAGAAGACACATGTGTACCGGTCGATATAACTTGCCAGAGGTAGGGGGCTCTCGGGGTTGAAATATAGGAATTTATGTGTCAGCACAATCTTCAACAACCAGTCATTCATTCTAAGTCGAGCTCTGATAGAAGTTATGCTATATGAGTTGGACTCTTTGCTTTCTGAACGTATACTTAAGCAATGGGTTGAAATCACCCGTCACAACAACATGCTTAGAGGATGGGACCCTCATCCGAAGATTGGGCACGAGTTTGTTAAGTAAAATTACAACCAGGGCATCCCTAATGGAGATGTCCTCTCGCCTCTTCTATGGATAGTTAACGAAATCCTGAGAACTTTTTATCCCTCCTATTAGATTAGTGAGCCAACGATTTGCGATGGGCGGGGAAGAGCGGACTATATGCTAGGAAACCTAAAAGTACATCCTTAAATCTGCCGGTACTAAACGGTCTGGCAAGGCCTCTCAAGCCAACTATCTTCTAATAGTTCTTCACGCCAAACTTAGTAGGAGAAGCAACGTCCAGAAGAGATTAACCTATGCTCTTTCGGCGCATTACACCCGCGAGGGAGCCTGCGGAATGATCTGGGGCCTGTAGTTCATGGTATGTACCATACAGTCATCCGAGCGATACTAACATGAGGTGGAAAAGTTGATCTTCCGCTCCTACTTAGATCAAAGAAAAAGTAAGTCGTGTGAAAAGGTGTAAGTAACAAATAACTGGTTGGACGAATATGCCACCACCCGTCACTCACTGATAGGTGAACCCTAACTATAAGATGGCCAGAACTGTGCTTTACCAAAGAAATGTGGCCAGTATGCAGACTGAACGGGCTATTTTAAAGCTGTGATTACCTAGCAGATCCACTGCCTTCTCTTTAAATAGTTCGAATTCGGAGAAGATAGCTTCAGACCGAATGCAGATTAAAGTGCTTCCAAGTTTACTGTAGATAAAACAAGTCAATCTAGTAAAAATCAATATGAAGGATCAACCAAAGTTAGTAGTTGTCTTTCTTGAGTTTGGAAGAATACTTTTCCCGCCTCGAGTAGAGAAGTACCATTCTATGGACGAAGTTTCGTATGAGTTTTTCCAAACTGAGGGTAATAGTTCTAGGGAGATACCTACTCATAGTATTGTCTCTTCGAATCTTTCGAACTTTGTCTTTTAAAGCGTCTACCACTATTTCAATGTATATGTATAAAGCAGTCTTTAAAGTGTTCACAATTCACAAATTAAAGCATTTCGTCACTTTGTCACATTCAATTTAAATTTTATGCAACAACCAAATTTACAAATTCCGCTTAAATCGTGCGAAGCCACCCTTCGCAAAATTGAGAGAGCTCATGTGGCGCTGTTTGTGTGTGTCTGCAAAATGTGCAGTGATGTGCCTAACCTCAGACAATGACGTCGCTTGCGAAAAATTGTTATGTCGCAATGTCAGTCCCCTTTTTATTTTTGCATAGCGCCACAAAATAACAACAAAAATGTGTAATAAATTGCAACAACAAGAGCTAAGCAAAGCAGTCACGTTAATGGGTGTTTGTGTTGTGCATGTGAGTGAGCAAATGCAACATTTGCGCACGAGTCTAGTTGTCTACAACAGAAAATTGCAGCTGTTGCTATTGCAACAAAAAAAAAATCGAAAAATAAAATTAAAATTGAAAAAAACGTAAAAATAAAATAACAAACCAAAGGATGTGGCAATGCAATAAAAATACACACATGCATGCATAATACACCAAACAAAAACAATAAACAATGCAACGAACTGCAACAAGCGCGCCGAATGAAGCTCGCGGAACGAAGGGTAAGTGAGACGTCGGACGCTGCAGGGACCAACGACCAGCACACATTTTGCAAGTCTAGAAAAAAAATAGATTTCCACCCCAATGCATACAAAAGCAGCAAAAAAAAACAAAACAACGAATCGAGCAAGGTAGTTTAAAAGAGGTTGCAACAGAATGTTATATACCCAGTAGCAAACTTAATTTTTTTCCTATTTTAGATAATTTCAAAATATTTCAGAGCTATTTCGAAAATTCTTCAGCAAAAACATGATTGCATTTTCTTTGTGTAAAAAACTTTTCTTTTAATTTTCAACAATGATGTACGAAAATTCGAAGCTAGCCCAAATCAATTAAAGTTTTAAAAGTGAAGAAAGTTCGCAGTTGGTTAGAATAGGTAACTCTAAAAGTTTTTTTCTTGTTTTTCGATTTTGAAAAACAACTTCTATTGGTTTTCGAAACTCATATTCGAAAATAAGCCTTGAAAAATTTGTAGTAAATAGATTTTTCGTTAATTACACAAATATTAAACTTTTTTTATTGTTATCTTATCTTCGAGAAATTTTGAAGGTTTTCAAGTTCAAGATTATACAAAAATGTATGAATTATACATGTAAACATAAACTCAGCGGTGATCCAAAAAGTTACCTGCCATTTTTTAGGGAAAATCGGTTCGAAGTTTTCGAAATTGATGTTCGAAAATTCCAAATACACCAAATTCAATAAAAGTTTGATAAGTAGAAAAAATTTGCAGTAAGATTACTTAAATCTTGAATTCATTTCGATTTCACATAACTTCGAAATATCGAAGCATGATTTCAAAATCTTTGAAGTTCAAGACTACTACGAAAATCTATGAATTACACAAAAATATCGGCGGCGATGCTTTAAAAAGTTTTAGTTCACGTCAATATTTGGAAAATCTTACAAAAAAAATTTAAATATCTTGAAAACTTTATAACTTCGTTTCGAAAGTATTTTTAACGAAAATCAAAACCGAATTGATTTTTTTATGTTGTTAATTTAAGCAGAGTAAGACATTTTGAAACTAAAATAAATAAATATTGTAACTTTTCCGATTTCAACTAGCTTTCGAGAAAAATTTCAGTAGAACTCTTAAAACGTAGAAAATCAAAAATATGTAAATTTTTGAAAACTTGCAATTTTTGAAGATCTATTTCGAAATTTTCGAAGTTTGACATTTTAATAGGAGCTACATAAATCAAGTATTTTGATTGAATTGCAATCAGTCTATGTTTGTCTACTGCAGGGTATGCAAAATTAAACAAACTGCGCGCCGAATAAACGATTGGAAACGACAGGAATAATGCACACAAAGCGTACGCACAAACTCCCTATACATATTCGATTGTGTGTGCTTTAACAGCACATGAATCAACGCTGCTGCGAAGCGTCAACCGCATGTATACGCCAGTGTCCGAGTTCAATGAACTTCAACGACCCTGAGCGAGGTCAGCAACCCTCATTCGTATACAGCTGGTTTGTTATATATATTGAGTAATACACATCTGATACATATCTACAACATTTTGTTGTTGTTGATATAAATATATCTATTACTAACCCTGCTTTCGTCATCATCGGCCAGTCAGCCATTCAAAACCGAAGCACACAGATGAGCTGAGTAACGAACTTTGCGCTTATTTTAAATGAAAATGAATCGTCTCGTAGTCGTCCATCGTCATTATCATCATCCTCGTGTTCATTATCACATTCGATTGCATTACACGGCCCAACCAACCGCCCTCATTCCCGAACTACGCCTTTTTAATACGCGCACATTCCTTTAGTTCGTCAGCTTCATCCTACCAACAAAAGTTCAGACATGAGCTCATCAGCTTTAACATCATCAGTTTGTTGCTGCTTCTTCCTGCTTCCACGCAAAAACTTCATCATTGTGTCGTCGCCGCCGCTTTGCCGGGGTCGTTGATGGTCGTTATCCCATATACCGAGAAAAATCTATTTTTATATATATTCTGCATACATAAACTCGTTTGTTCCCTCTGCGCTCGCAGAGTTCCATATCGTGTTTTTCTTATTTGCTAGTTTGTCAGTTGGTTCTCATTCGTACGTTCGTTGGCCCTTAAGGTATAAATATGTGTTGCCGGTTTTTTGTTGTGCTTTAACTCAGTTGTAGCTGGTACTGGCTGCCTGACTGCCTATCGGTATGTTGTTAGCACCTTCGCGGGCTGTAGCAGCAAGATACAGGCTTATAGGCATTTGCATGAGCGTGAGAGTAAAAGAGCTACAGAAAAAGGGTTGCCATACGGATTTTGAAAATTACCAAAAAAATATAAAAATTAAATTCACCACATTTATGGGACTGAGATTCTGTCGGAGTTTTGTACGGGCCAACTTTTACACACCTTCAGGAGTGATATCCAAACCCTGGCAGCTTCCTATCAAGAATAACTCCGTGGTACTTAACCCGGTGAGAAAGTACCAGCGGAACTTCTCCAAGTGATACAAGTCCACGGAATCGTATACCTTCTTGTGGAGAGGACTAGCTAAGTTTCACTCTGGGTGACATTCAGTCCGCAAGATTCGGACCCCCTAGTCACAATACCCAGGTATCATAGCAGAACATCCCCACGGTACATAGAAACTTTCTCCTGACAAGGTCTGCTTAGGCCATCACTTGACAGCTCATGCTTTCGCCTCTGTGGGTAGGCATACCGGTCTTAAGAAACGAATAATATGTACATACATAGGTAATGACGTGCTAATTCGATGGTTGATCTACGGATATGATGCCTCTCATCTATCATCACCCATCTACTCCGTCCTTACGGATGGAGGGATGACATGACCTAGAAGGTTCCACCGGTCATACAACGACGGTCGGGCAGTACCACAAGAAGTACCGTAGCGTACCGGGTTCGTATCCGACCAAGGACTGCCAATTTCGGCATTATTCGTCAAAACCTTCGGGGAGTGTTTTTGCTGTTACAACACCAACCACAACAACAACAGGTCCCGGGTCAAGGTTATACTGACTAATAAGAATAAGACATCCTTTCGGCGTAGGTGCCACCATCTCTCCCCGCAACTCTTATTCACAATACTGATTACTCAGCTCAATGAATCTGTGCTTATTAGTTAACTCGGCGTGAAAAGGGTGAATTTCTGTTTCCACTTAATTTATCTCGTGAAATTATTTTTGTTTTAGGTAAGTTGGTAACCTTTAACCAGTTCAGTTGTGCATCAACTCGCTTATATTCTGTCTACTCTTGACTATTAAGTGCGCTCTCTATTGCTATCAACCTGAAGGTTGTCTTCTTCTTTGTGCTTCTGTTCCCTGGGGAGTATGCGCCGGCAACAAATGACAATAATTAGACAAAATGCTTGCTGGCATGTCTGCTTTATTGCCATCAGCAGTGGTGTGCATGTCATGACACAGGGGGTTACAAATGAAGTTGCTGCTCCTCTATGAATAGAAGAAATGCTTTGACTAGTGCTGCCAGAGTGCCTCTACTATGGGTCGGCAATAGTTATATAAGGTTATGGGATCAGTCTAGTGAGACCCTTGCCTGATACATTTGTTGTGCAATGTTGTTGAGATGCGAAACCCACAACGTCGGCTGGTTATAGCTCGCCCCCAAGCCATCCTCTGGATTGACTCCCAGTGTGACTGGTAATTGCAGTAGCTCCCCGCACATCGCCAACCCGGGACTTATAAACTGCACCATCTGGCACCGGGTTGTAGCATTGACCTCTGTCTCTTATACTCTCCGTCGATCGGCTTTAATTCGCTGAACTATGGTCAGGTCTGCGTAAATCTCATATAGCTCATCGTTAAATTTCCTTCGATACTCGCCGTTGGCATCACGGGAAGGACCATATATCTTCCGGAGAACTTTTCTTTCAAATATTCCAAGGGCTATCTCATTTTCTCTCGACACTGCCCATGATTCCGAGCCGTACATCAGGACTGGTATGATGAGAGAGCGTGCTCTTCGTTTGTCGAGAGAGGACTTTACTTCCCAATTGCCTACTTAGTCCAAAGTAACACTTGTTGGCAATGTGCTGGACACGGAAAAATGTTATACTCGCCTCGGAGGTTCAAAAGGTTATCTTGATCTTGGAATAGGGGCTTTTGATTTTAAATACTGTTATCTTTGGACTACTATGGGGTTGTCTTTAAATCGACGTGCCATACGAAAACTAACACTTTTCAAATTTCTTACGAAAACTAACACTTTTTAAATTCTGTAAGAAGACTAACACTTTTATTTTGTGTCTGACGAAAACTAACACTTGCATGAAAGTGTTACTTTTCGTCAGACACAAAATAAAAGTGTAAGTTTTCGGCAGACACAACTTGAAAGTGTTAGTTTTCGTCAGACACAAAATAAAAGTGTTAGCGTGTCCGCATACGGAGCGAATCGTCATAGACGCGTATTAGACGCTACATTCGATTTTTGTACACTTTGTTGCTGAAAACGTATATTTGCATGAAGAGCTGCACACGAATCGGCAGCTGCACGAAAGTGGCAAAGCATGAAAGCTACATGCTGCTCAGCGTATGACAATGCTGGTCGCCAGGCGTCGTATGCTTAGAAAAGAGGAAGAATAAGCATTTGTTTACATTTTTCATTTTCGATTTTTGTGTGCCGTGGCTTTGCTTTCTTTTTTTCAATTCAATTAATTGTTTATTTTTAAAGAAAAAATGGAAATTTTTCAAAATTTGCAGAATCGGAGAAAAGATGTACGTCCATTACTGTGAAAACGTGTTAATTAATTAATATTGCAATTTTGACAGTTCTTTGTGTGCTTTTTTTTCTGCAGCGTCGTGTGCAGATCTTGAGGCGCAGGGAAATTCGTCATCAGTGAAATGACAAGTACGCGTTTATGACGATCCGCCTCGTCTGCGGATTGCCTTAGTTTTCTTCACACACAAAATTTTAGTGTTAGTTTTCGTATGGCACGTCGAAATGAAATGTAGTTTTTTGTTCGAGTAGAGGCGAAAACAATTCCCAAGGGTTTAAGGGAATGCAATCCCTTGTTGGTATGAATCCGACTGCCATGGCATGGCTTGTTTGACTCCGTCCAACTTTAGGGTCGTGAACTGTAGCCACCTGTTTATGGCAGGCTTATCCCTCGAATCATATCATGCTCCCAATTCGGGACTGCAGCCTTCCGCATCGACCAGACCTCCACCTCGCACTCCTCTCTTAACTTAATTCTCTCTACGCTCCTGCTTGTGTGGGTTGTTTTATTTGGTTATTGTTGTTGTTGTCAGTCTGACTGTCATGACTGGTTGGCGTTTGTGCTGCACTTGCTTGACAACTATGGCATCTAAACACAACACGTTGCCTAGGTGCGCTGTTGTTATTGTTGTTGCAGCGACTGCTGCTATTATAGTTGCTGTCTTACATTGTTGATATAAATATTTAAATTTATTTTTGTTGCGGGTTGCATGCGCCAGCCCATCGCAGCTTGATTGCTTGCAGCGGCAGTAGGCTGGTGTCGTTGATTGTTGTTGGCGCTTGGCTGTTTTGTTGTTGTTATTTGGCTGGCTTGTTGCTATTGCTTGGTTATTTAAATTGTTGTTGGCGCGCTTTGTTGTCATTACGGATTTCCGCATTGTAATCCTGCCGTTGGCCTTTGTGCACCCTTTTACACTGTTGATGTGTTGCACTTGTTGTTATTATTATTAACAATTTTTTGTTGTTTTCTGTTATTGTTGCTGTTTAGCATGTTTGTTTTTTCGCATGCTCAGCAGTTTTTTTTTTGCATTCACAAGTTGCTTTCGGCATTTATTGCTTGGGCGGCGTTTAGTGGGTGGGTGTGGCTAGGTGTGTTCACGCGTGTTGGGTATCTATCCTTGGCACACGCGCTGTCGGAAAAATTATTTGATTGTTATGAAATAGTTACAGTCACACATGATGATGATGATGATTCTTTGTGCAGTGGTTACCTATGTCTGCTCAAGTTTTTTTGAACGGAAATTCAACGACGCCGTTTAAGCTAGACAGCCATGAAATAAATTCTAGGCTCAAAATAAAATAAAATAAGTTTTAACAAATGAAATAACATTAAAGAATAAAAATAATTGAAAAAAAAATAAAGAAAATAAAACAAAACAAAATAAAATCGAATAAAATCAGAAAAAATAGTTATTGTATATAACATTAAATGAAATGAAATAAAATGAAACAAGTAAGATAAAATCAAGTGAAAAGAAAAAAAAAATTAAAAAAAATAATCTAATATAAAATAAAATATAAAATAAAATTAAAAAAACAAAACAAAGCTAAATAAATAAAAAGAAAATAAAAACAGTAAAATTAAAAAAAAAATAAAATAAAATGAAAAGAAAAAAAACATAAAAAAATTAAAAAAACTAAAAATTGAAAAAAAATCTTTAAAAATCCAAAAAAAATTTCAAATAAAAAATGAAATAAAATCAAGAAAAACGAAAAAATTAGTAATGAAATAAAATAAAATAATATAAAATAAAATTAAATAAAATAAAGTTAAATAAAAAAATATATAGTTAAATTAAACAAAATCAAAAATAAAAAGAGAGAAATAAAATAGAATAAAATAAAATAAAATAAAATAAACTAAAATTTAATAAAATAAAATAAAACATAAAAATAAAATAAATTAAAATAAATAAAAAATTTAAATAAACTGAACAAAAGTTAACAAAAACAATTAAGCAAGTCTAAGTACGGCACGGTGAGCTGAAACAACTTATTATGAAAAATCAAAACAACCAAGATATTATTTCATGGTTGTGTTCTTAAACATATTAGAAGATATACTGAGCAAAAACTGAAATTAGGATTCTTCTTTCCTTGAGTGCCCCTGCCCCATGTTTAAACGGGGTTCTCAAACTTGTTCTGTTATGAAATGGCGGATCTTTACACATGTGTTGTAGAACACTACCCTTAAGTAATATCGACGCATGTTTAGATTTCGTCCCATGACAAAAACTTCAGACAGACACCTCAAAGCGGGGACTTTTCTTCATTCTTACAGCGATTTCACTTGTTGAATTTGTCATGAGACGATGTCGAAAAATGACTGAAACTACTTAAGGGTAGTGTTCTGCGACACATGTGGAAAGATCCGCCATTTAAAAACAGCCAAAGTTGGACAAACCCGCTTAAGATAGTAAAATCACAGTAAAAATGAAGAAAAGTCCCCCCCTTTGAGGTTTTTGGCTGAAGTTTTTGTCATGGGACGAAGTCTAAACGTGCCTGATGCGACTTAAGCGTATTGTGCTGCTAAGAATGTGTAAAGACCCGCCACCTGAAAACAGCCAAAGTTGGACAAACCCGCTAAGCAAGTGGAATCGCAGTAAGAGCTTTGAATTCGTCCAACTTAAACAGTTTTGAGGGCTCTCGGGGTAGGGGTAGTGTTCTACGATACATGTGTAAAGATCCACCATTTGAAAACAGAAAAATTTGGAGAAATCCGTTTAAACATGGAACAGGGGCACCCCCAGATAGAAAAAATCCTAAAAATCTCAAACTGTGTCTGATGGAAATGAAATAATATCTTCGTTGTTTTGATTTTTCATAATAAGTTGTTTAAGCTCACCCTGACACTACTCAGCCGTAGTTTTCAGAACGGGATAAAAATTAATGTGGTTTTCGAAATTTTCCATATCGAAAGTGGGCGTGGTCGGGAAGCGATTACGTCCGATTTCATAGGTAAACACCCTATAAGGCTACTGTATCTTGTGCCAAACTTCATGATTCTACCGTAATCAGTTTAAAAGTTATGATTTTATCCAATTTGTGCCAAATTCCATCGTTCTAATCGTTCGAATTTTCAAAAATGTCTTCCTTAAAAAAATGGTAATAGCATGACTCACCTATAAAATTTTATCATTTGAGCAATTTCAGCTAGCGAATTATGTCAATTTGTGTGGTTTTCGTAATTTTCGGTATCGAAAAGGGGGCGTGGCTATTATCCGATTTCGCCCATTTTCAAGCTTTTCCCCTTAAAGATTTTAAAGTAAATTTCAAGTACTAAAAAGGTCTAAAAACATACAACAGGCATTAGACATGCTACAAAAATATTAATAATAATAACAAAAACAATAACAAAATAAGTGATTGACCAAGCAATGACAACAAAGCAATGAAAAATTGCACGAAACGTAAACAAAATCCAATTAAAGAGCCAAAGTAATTAAGTAGCAAAAAAAAGCTGAGTACGAATAGGGAAGTCGATGTCAAGCACAGGTAGATAGAGGGCGTGAGGGAAGTTTAAAGTGCGCAACTAAAGGCCGGCGAACTAACTAATAGCAGACATTCAATACAACAACAAGAGTGCATTATGAAGTGGCTAGCAGCAGACGGACAATGTGTTGTAAAACGGCGACAATTACAACAACAAAATGCAATGGTTGCAAAAACTAAAGCAAACAAACACTTAACTATTTACTAAATGGGCTGATATCTATGCATATCTACTTGTCCCTACATGCATTATAGATACTCCGTTTTACTTATATACAACCATTGAGCTCCCTCTTTGTCAATGCGTTTTTTGTTGACCTTTTAAGTTGAGGTTGGCCAACGATGATGATGATGATTACGATGATGACGTTGCAACGAACGACCCGTCAACATTTGTTTCATTACTTTTTCTTCCTCCTTTTGTTGTTGCTATTGTGCAGTGCCATGGCTGCCTTGCCTGGTGTGTTTTGTTATGTTTTTGCTATTGTTGTTGGGGTTAATGAAACCGATTGGCACAGAAAATGCAACGCTGCAAATTGCGACCGGCCCCATATAGAACAACGAACTCAGGAAGACCTAAGAATGACGGCTACGAGACGAGACACCAATACATAGACATTAGGTCGTGTAAATTGAAGGGTGCATGGGGGTGCTGCATTGAAGATTGCAAATGCGGCAACAACTTTGCGGTCGTTGCAAGTTGAGAGAGTGGCACTTAGATAATAGTAAATGAGATAGAAGAGTGTTAGGGAGCAAAGAGATGTTTTTTGATTTGCAAGAGACTATTAAGAGAAATATTATTTTGTGAAACTATTAAAAAAGAGATAATTTGAAAGAGACTTCAAATCGCAAACCAAAGAAAATGAAGAAACCAGATTAAAAATGGCCAGATGATAAAAAGATATTCAGGAAGTTGGTTGATGCTCCGCATACTGCAATTGGCTGCCCGTCCAGGTAAAAATATAGTTATCTTTTTCACAAGGACATAGAACTTCCTGAACTCTAGTCACCTTTCCTAGCATAGGAGAAGGAAGCTGAGTAAATAGACTGAATGGACTCGGAAAGTCGCCTGTTACAAGCAAGCGCTGGGCTCTTGCAAGGTGCCGATTATTATTAATTATATAAACGATGTCGAATGGAGTATCGATCTGGTATTCGCTTGTGGTCACCAGTGACTCAGACCTAAGATTGTCACCATCATAAGGTTGAAAGGTACGGCCTCTCGTTGCTTCCCTTACTTGGTCTAGCAATATATTCATCCAGAAGCATATATTCTTTCAGAAGAATGTGGTAGTGAGTCCCAGCTAACCAGTGGAGTTTTTTTTCGATTCCATGCGCGGTGCGCTTACCCTCCTAGGGAGGCTCCTAAAAGGCTAGATAATGAGCGTACACGACGTAGAAAAGGTCTTTTTAAAATTGTGTGTCAGAAGTGTTCCTTAGGGACTCCTCAAAGATGACACTACCGCGAGATGAAGAGGGAAGCGAGACGGCTTTTTCTTTTTTTACGAAATCCCAAAACACTTTCTCAGATAATGAAAAAAGTGTTATTTTGGACTCCTCTTAAATACGTTAAGGGAGTCTCAAAAAACTTCCTCATATAATCCGCAAAGACTCCGTACATCTTTTCAATGAAAACCGTAAAAGCTTCCATGCGGCGCTCTTTAGCACTAAAGACGTTTGGCTGCTTCCCTTTTCGATCCTTTTGGGAGCGTTTGTTGGCTGAATCTCAAGGAATTTACCATTAAATAATCTTTCCAGAAAGAGCCAGGGAAATTAGCTATTCGGTGGCTACCTCCTGCTCACCCTATGCCAACATATGTACCTGAAAAAAGCCGCCCAGCAGTTGAGTTGCAAAACACATCCCTTTGCAGCTGCCATTGTTATTGTTGCTGCTTTAACAACCTTGATCCACAACAGATATATCATCAATTGGGTGACCTTTGGGAGGAGGTATTCGCATTATGGAGAATTGATCAGATGGCTAAGGTCTAGCGTCAATTAGAATCGAAAATTATCGAATATTTAGGCAGAGGCTAAGAGATTTTTGCTCTGGTTTCGAAGGTACCTGCGTCAATACACTGAATACCATATGATTGTGGAGAAGCTGCGTAAATACTATAATCTTCTTTTATTCCACGTGGATTTGAACCTAACAGTACAATAAATTTCCTCTCGAAGATCACTTGCTTAGAGAAGGAGGTTTCAAAGTTTCGTGACGACCGATTGTTGTATTGCTACGTTCTCATAACTCTTATGATGCGAACCTGGGCTTATACATAGTTAAATGAGCGACTGCCTTCCGCCCAGGCTACGGAACCATAGACTTAGTTAGGCGCAAAGAGCTCTGCAATAACTAGGTCCATGTTGTTTATGATTTCTGAAATAAGATTGTATCTTTGGACAAGTCCGAGCTCGTCTGGCTTATGCTAATTTCAAACTAAGATTTGGAAATTTAAACTGTGTTGAATTGCTGCCTGGTTGTCTGATTTTATGCACGGTGGCATCCAAGTTATTTTTTTATTTTTGTAAAATTAAATTTGATTACGATTACGATTTCACTCTTTAGTTATTATTATTTTTTTCATCAAAATTCAAAATCATCTCTTTCCAACTATAAGACATTTCTCTTTGCCATCACTCTTTCATAAACTCTCTTACAAATACAACAACTCTCTTATTTCTTACACGCACACTCTTCGAAAGAAATACATAAGTCATCTTATACTCATTTATATCTCTTCACAATTGAAAGTGAACGTGTTTGCCAAGCACTCACCCAAAACACCCAACCGCCCGAGACGATTGAAGCCAACAACCTCAACACTTTATAGCGTCTTCTTCCCGTCTCATAGCTTTCGTTCATCACGAGTACAATAACACTGCTTTGCCAATCCTCTTTGGCTTAATATACTCTCTTTGGCTTTGCTCACTCCTCCAGTAAAGTGTGAGCAGCGCGCATGTTGCAGACGAAAACACTTCCGCATTCGCTTTTTTTATATTCCTTTTTCTGCCTCCTTTTGACAACCGAGCTAGCCTCCCTGCTTGTCTCTTTCCCCAAAACATATCTCTATACTCCTCTAAAGCACACTCAACTCGAAATGACTGCTACTTCGTCTGAATACAATAAATGGCTGTGTGGAGGCAAGGCGCACAGCAATAAATGCGAATGCAAGTGGAAAGCGTTGATGGGTAGAGTTTCGCGCCATTTTCATTTTATGTTTTCTGTTTTGTTGCCGCCTTCCGTTGTGGTGTTATTTGTTGTGAGATGCACTTTCGTTGTAGCTGTCAGTGTTGCTGCATTAACCGTTGCATTTTGACATTACTGACAACTGCATTCAAGCGACTAGCGGCAGTTTTATCTGGTTTTATGCTTGATGAGGTTTAGTGTGGCTATTTGCCGCTAGATGGTGCGGCGAGCAGTAATTTTGCTTAGTAGGCTGCTGGTTTGATTTTAGCGCATAAGTAAATAAAATAAAACACAAAATATATAAAATAAAATAAATTAAAAATAAAAACAAAATAAAATAAACTAAAATAAAATAAAATAAAATAAAATAAAATAAAATAAAATAAAATAAAATAAAATAAAATAAAATAAAATAAAATAAAATAAAATAAAATAAAATAAAATAAAATAAAATAAAATAAAACAAAATAAAATAAAATAAAAGAAAATAAAATAAAATAAAATAAAATAAAATAAAATAAAATAAAATAAAATAAAATAAAATAAAATAAAATAAAATAAAATAAAATAAAATAAAATAAAATTAAAAAAAATAAAAAAAAAATAAAATAAAAAAATAAAATAAAATAAAATAAAATAAATTAAAAAATAAAAACAAAATAAAATAAACTAAAATAAAATAAAATAAAATAAAATAAAATAAAATAAAATAAAATAAAATAAAATAAAATAAAATAAAATAAAATAAAATAAAATAATATAAAATAAAATAAAATAAAATAAAATAAAATAAAATAAAATAAAATAAAATAAAATAAAATAAAATAAAATAAAATAAAATAAAATAAAATAAAATAAAATAAAATAAAATAAAAAAAATAAAATAAAATAAAAGAAAATAAAATAAAATACAGATCCCCCATGCGGCGCGTCCCCCGGTGGCGGATAGGGGAATGCTCGGTAGAAATACAGGGTAGGTGGGAAATAAAATTCCACCCGCGGACCAAAACTGAAATCGCAGTGAGAAGAATTACCTTCCCGTGTTTGGCGCGCACGCGAATCACAGCCATATCTCTGTTGGGCTAACCACCCCACAGAGTGACCCACGGTTCCTAACATAATACAGGAAGCCTCAAGCAGCGGCGAGTCTTTTGTTGGTTGAACCAACAACCACCAATGCGGTATCACCAACGCTTCGCATGAGATGGCCAGTAGAAACGAATGAATTTATAATGCGGAGCTACTACACAATAACGAAGAATGAAACGAACATCAGTGGATATAGACCCCGCCTTCCTTACGCTTTTTGTCGAGCTTACCCCCATTTAACAGTTACTGCCCAGCGGATAGGCGATCAAAGGAGTGCAATCATTAGAAACAAGTATATATCAACGCGTAGATTACAGGAGTTAAAGGAGGAGGTGGCTAGAGAACTGGAAGAGGATGATGCTTTAACGCAGGAAAATGTAATGCACACTAATCCAGTTTTTAATCTAGATGATGACAGAATATCTAATACCGACACCCAAAGAAATGCAAAACGAGAAAAATAGCGGCACTGTGTCGAGGACGAGGAACAGGGAGACACCCGAAGATGAAATATGTAGAAGGCTTGTTTTCGAGTTCCAGACAGCAATACAAGAATACGCTGGTACAGATCCGTTACTTAGACCAATAATCCCGAGACAGAGCTCGACAAAGGCAATGGCAATAGCAGTTAAAAGTATGAACCAAAGAATCCTGACAGCATATCTCGACGATCAGGTTACATCCTTTGAAATGCTACAAACGGCAATTTACGCCGCAGCCGTTGCTATAACAAGATTTACAGGGAGCAAAATTAAGCCCCAAAATGTAAACAGAAGCACGAAAGGAAAAACTATTCCAGCTTGGAAAAGGCGTCTCATAAATCAAATAGCGGATCATCGAGCCCAACTCGGCCGAGTAACTCAATATATAGCAGGTAACAGAGGTGTACAAATTGTGAAATGGTTCGTACAAATTCAACATACTTATAGAATCCATTCAAGACATGATTTGCCAAATGAAACGGCCGAAAATCTGCGAGACACCATACGACAAAAACTAGCTGTCAAGGTTAACCGATTGCGACGGAATACATTATCCGAAAAACGAAAAGAAGCCAACTCAACTTTTCAAAGAAGCGAAAAACATTTTTATAGGCGACTTCGAAACAACATTGAAATTGCTCAAAATGAAATACCTGAAGCCGCGGAAGTAGAAAGTTTCTGGAGGTCGATATGGACTTAAGCCGTGAGCCATAATGAAAATGCTTCATGGATAACTAGAGAATACCAGAAGGCGGAAAGATTTGCAAATATCGAAAACGTAATTTTATCGCAAAGGAATATAAGTGATGCAATCAGATACAGCCATAACCTGAAAGCCACAGGCTCTGAAAATATCCATAACTATTGGATTAAAAAATTTACATGCACTCATATATATTTAGCCCAATTTTACACGTCATTTTTACAAGGTAACACTCAGGTAACTA
Organism: Campiglossa producta; assembly: GCA_964058755.1. NCBI lineage: Eukaryota > Metazoa > Arthropoda > Insecta > Diptera > Tephritidae > Campiglossa > Campiglossa producta. Next base: position 17,292,951 of record CAXKVI010000005.1, read on the forward strand.
GATATCTAATGAAAGGACAGACATATCTGCTTCCAAAAGATAACAACGAGTCAAGAAACCCTGCGAAATATCGGCCAATAACGTGCTTGTGTACATTATACAAACTTCTTACAGCATGCATTGCTAATAAGATTTATGGCCACCTAGATTCAAACAAAATCCTCGCGATAGAACAAAAAGGTTGTATTAAAAACTCTCAGGGTAGCAAATAACAGCTTCTTATAGACTCCATTGTGATGGAACAGGCGTATAATAAGCAAAAAAATATATTTACGGCGTATATAGATTACATGAAAGCTTACGATAGTATACCTCACTCGTGGTTAATAGAAGTCCTGAAAGTGTACAAAATAGCCCCAAATGTAATTAATATTCTTTAATATTTAGCAAATACATGGGAGATAACACTAAACATTAGCACAAACAATGGACTCGAACGAATTGCTACGATACCAGTTAGAAGAGGTATCTTACAAGGAGATAGCCTAAGTCCCCTTTGGTTTTGCCTCGCGCTTAACCCTCTATCTACGTTGATAAACGAAACCTATAATGGTTTTAAAATAAAAGGAACATAGGGCATTTGGTATAAGGTGTCGCACCTTCTATATATGGACGATATAAAGTTGTACGCAGGATCTGAGAGGGATATGAAGGAACTGCTTGAAATAACAGAAGATTTCTCACAAGATATATGTATGGAATTTGGGCTAGATAATTGCAAAAGACTTAGTGTCCAGCACGGAAATGTAATAGTATACCATAATTTTCCTTTGGCCAATAGTAAAATAATAGACGCGTTAGAAGCTGATGAAGCTTATAAATATTTAGGTTTTGTGCAGGCTAGACGAATGCACCATGATAGAGGGCATTACTGACTGATTTATGGAAAGGACAAGAGCAATCCTTAAATCTGGGCTCAATGGGAAAAATGTTTTTAAGGCGATTAATACTTTTGCGATACCAGTGCTAGCATACAGCTTTGGAATACTTAAATGGTCTGATACACAATTAGAAAGCGTTAAAAGAAGTACACGAACTTTGCTTACAAAATATGGGGCACATCACCCAAAATCTGCGGTCGAAAGAATAAACTTGGACAGAAGTTTAGGTGGACGTGGATTGATAGATATACAACACCAGTGCAAAAAGCAAATCTCAAACCTACGCCGATATTTCTTACAGCAAAACTCTTTACTACATAGAACTGCTTGTGGAGCAGACCGAAATTATACGCCACTAAATTTATCAAATACTAATATCAGCGAGGTAGAAAGTGATATAACACATACAACACGACTTGTTGAAGAGTGGAAGATGAAAACGCTACATAGTAGACACCCTCTTTATTAAGCCAACCAGGGATCGACAGCAGTACTTCAAAGCAGTGGCTTAAAAACGCAGGGATCTTTATGGAAACGAAAGGACTTATGATAGCAATACAGGACCAAGTTATTGCCACAAAGAACTACTTAAAATATATAGTACGTGCTGAAATAGAAAACGAAAAATGCCGGAGATGCCAACAGCAGTCAGAAACGATTCACCATATCACAGGGGCGTGCGTTATGTTAGCTGCAGCTGATTATCTGGAACGACATAACAACGTCGGAAAAATAGTACATCAGAGCTTGGCAATCCGTACAGGGCTGCTAATAGATGAGATCCCGTATTACAAATATACCCCCTTAGCAGTTATGGAGAGCACCGAATATAAATTATACTGGGATCGCACGGTACTTACCGACAGAAGTATACCCCATAATAAGCCGGATATAATACTAGTAGAAAAGATAGCGTATTTAATTGACATTGGGATTCCTAACACGTACAATTTGTTAGACGTCTATACAGAAAAGAAAAGAAAGTACCAAGCTCTTGCCCAGGAAGTTAAACAGCTATGGAACCTGGATAAAGTAAACGTAGAGGCAATAATAATATCAAGCGTAGTACCAAAAACATTAATGACGACACTGGAGAAACTCCAATTAGATAATAAGTTTTTAAGTATCCAAAAGACTGTAATTTTAGCAACAACTACCATTGTTCGTTCGTTTCAAAATCATGACATGTAATTTTTCATATTATAAATGTACCTATTAACCTATTAGTTTTATCCATATACATATGTACCTGAATTTAGTATAAGTAGCTTTATATATCTTGTTGTATACAACCGATGTATGATATGTTACCCAAATAGAGTTCAAAGAAACAAATAAAAAAAAAAAAAAAAAAAATTATAAAAAAAAAAAAAATAAAATAAAATAAAATAAAAAAATAAAATAAAATAAAATAAAGTAAAATAAAATAAAATAATATAAAAAAATTAAGTAAAATAGAATAAGATAAACAAAAATAAAAAACCAATAAAATACAAAAAAATTAAATTAAATAAAACAAAACAAAATTAAAAAAAAATGTTACCCAAATAGAGTTCAAAGGAAGAAATAAAAAAAATAAAAAAAATAAAAATAATAAAATACAAATAAAATAAAATAAAATAAAATAAAATAAAATAAAATAAAATAAAATAAAATTAAAAAAAATAAAATAAACAAAAAAATAAAATAAAATGAAATAAAATAAAGTAAAATAAAATAATATAAAAAAAATAAGTAAAATAGAATAAGATAAACAAAAATAAAAAACCAATAAAATACAAAAAATTAAATTAAATAAAACAAAATAAAATTAAAAAAAAAAATAAAATAAAAAAAGGCAAAAAAAAATAAAATAAATTTAAAAAATTCAAATGAAATAAAATAAAATATATAAAAATAAAGTTTGATTAATTTAAAATAAGTTGAGTTAAATTAACTTAAAGGACATAACATGAGACGAAAAGAAGGGAAGGAAAAGGAAAGAGAGGGAAACCAAACGAGTCCTTGAGAACTGGAAAAGTCAAATCGTCTCCACGCTCTATACGCACCTAAAAATGTCATTTCTATAAGTTTTACGCGGATTCAAAAGAGTCTCTAATATTTTTCCATTATCAACTCTACTTACAGCTTTCTATACGACTTACATCAGAAACAAGAGCAGAGCTATATACAAAACACTAGCCAAACCAAACCTCAACGGCTACACAGCAACATAATTTCCAGCAGCTTTGATGACATTTCAACGTCACCAACAAATCGCTCAACGGCAGCAACATTAAATAGGCGCTCAGAAGTGCTCAGAGTAACGACGCAGCTTAACACTGCACTCAAAACAATAAAACCTACAAAACTTTACAGTGGCGTAGCTGAGTTGTGTGAAGACGTGAGTGGGAATATAGCGATTGAGCTTAAAATACAAACAACACACAAATGCATAGAAAAATACTGCAACGAGAACATTGCAAGTAGAAACAATAACGAAAGCAACATTTTTTGTTGCAATCCCAACAACAACTTTAAGAACACTCAGACACATCATATTTGTGGAAAAAACTGCAGAAGGAAGCAGAAAACACACTGGCCTGACGATTTTATGGGGTAAGTTTGTGATAACTTTATGAGATCTCATACCTACAAGGCAACAATCGTAGAAACACAGTTTTTGTTTTGTCTCATATCATCGATTTTGTTGTGAACTGTGAAGCAATTAGCAGAAATTCGTCTCAAAATTTGCAAAAATTTCGAAACTAAGTGTTGACAGAAGCTTTACATTGCCATTTTCATGAATGTGTGATTCAATCTCTGAAATTTGTGCCAGAAAAACGAATGTGCTCCGCATTTATGTTTCTGGCGCAACGAAAATGTTTATGTTTTTTTAAAATTTTCGTTGAGCCAGAAACACGAATGTGTAGCAAATTTGTTACGTATATGCCATTGTGTCTTTGGTTCAGTGCAATACATTCTTGTTTCTAGTTCAACGATTATTTTTTAAAATTTAGAAATTCAATTTTTAAACAATTTCGTTCCGCCAGAAACATGAATGTATAGCGAATTCGTTTTTCTGGCACAATTTTCAGAGATTAAACTACACATTCATAAAAATGGCATTGCAAATTTCCGGAGGTTCCTTGTACTTTGGAAACCCAGGATTTTCGTGAATCGTAGACAAACGAGAGATTAGTCACATGAGTCTATTAACTCAAATCTGGAAAATTTTCACATTCATACCTCTGGCAAGCGAGCTACGATATGTTTTACAAGAAAATGTTCAGAGATATTTTCTTTTGATATACGTTTCTTTCAAACGACCCACAGTGCGGCGACTTGAGTGCGCGATAATATTCAGCTGCTTATCCTCGGTGCTGCTCTCCTGTTAACTATGTCTGCTTTTTCCATGCCGTTTCTGTCGCTCTTTAGTTTGCAGCAACAACATATTGAGGAAAGGCATAAAGTAGGGAAAATAAAGTAGTAAATAAATTTGTGGCGGAACATGAGATGATGAGTTACTAAAGAAATGCATATTTCGAGAGGTTTTGAAAAATCCTATAGTTTGGATGGAATACAAAAATTGCAAAAACGATGGATCAAACTATGTGAAAGAAGATAAGGTTAAAAAATAATTTCCTTTGTTTGTCACAAATATAATTTTTATTATTTGTTGCAGGTTTAGGCCAGCCCTATTCTTAGTTAACCTTAGACTTCGTCTAAACTTTAAAGCTCAGTCTAAGCCTTTGATTACCTTAACATTTCAGTTTCCATTTCTATTTCAGTTTTTATCTTGTAAAGCGCCCAAATATTCAAATAATATAGCATGCTAGTAAAAGCTCTCGTCACAGCATTTCCTACACATTTGTTTTTGAAACTTCTTTTATAATTTTTTAATTTTTTTGAACCTTTTTTCAATTTGAAAGCAAACTTCTAACGTTGAATTACAATGATATATGTACATAAATATATATGGGGAATTCCTAGTCAAATCGTCAAATGGTGGGAATCGACCTTTACTGATTTGAATAAGTTTGGTAGGAAGTTTTTTTTTATTATAAAACAAAGTACTGGTAAAGAAAATAATTTTTTCAAAAGTTTTGCCAAAACTAAATTCCACTTTTTTCTGTTATATACTTTTTTTTAAATATCTTAGAAAAATCTGGCACTTAAAAGCTATACAAAAATTAGAAAACAAAATTTCAGAACTAGCACTAATTTTCTAAATAGATGACTCAAATTAGTCCAACACAAATCTAAATCTAAACTTAATATTTCATGAGAAAAAACTCCTTTTTGAAAATCTGGGTTACATTTGGGCATGTCAAAGGTATCTATAACATACAAAAATTGTAGTCAAACATTTTATAACTTCCATTTCCATAAGTTTTGTAATTTTTTTAAATATTTTAAAAATATCTTTCTTATAGTTCGTTTTCCGAATTTTTTTAAAAATAAACTTCCAAAATTATTCAAAAAAAAAAAACATAAAAAAAGTCTCCCCCCAAAAGCGCATTCAAATCGGGGAGAGCGATTGCAACCACGTGAAGATTTGACGTGGAATGACCAATATAGTCTATTAATGTTGTGGTTGCTGCATTACTCGATTACAAAAGCCGAAACCAAAGCGCCAACAAGCAGGAAAAAAATACAAAAATTACAGAACAAAAGCAAAAACTAGAAAAGAACTGAGAGCTGAGCACACGGAGAACGAAACGAACTCGACGACTTTGGCGTCAGCAGTCGCATGCCTGCACTCTAAAGTGGTTGTTGGCCCAATTAGGGTTCATTGCTATGGCTATGGCAAAGCGTCGAACGGCAATGGTTGAGGCTATGTACAAACATACAAACACACTACGCTGACTCTGACTCTGACTATGACTCTGCTACTTGGTTGTTGGATGTTGGTCGCCACCATTCAACGCCCGATTGCATAGCGCGTTGGCAATAGAGGCGCCGCACTGTGGTTGAGGTGCAAAGGGAGTCTACAGCGACGCTGACATGACAAACACACAACCGAAACAGTAACCGCAGTAGTTCTGTTTCTTCAAATACTTTTTATGCAATGAAATGTAGCAGCGCAATGAAAGTAAATACTGAAAAGTGTGCGACAAAAGAAAAAAAAATTAATTTTTTTTTTAGGAAAATAAATATGTAAAAAAGTTGCATACAAATTTGCAATTATAAAAACACACATTCTTGGACACATCGTTGCTTGATTGTGATAACCACACACGCATTATGCATTTTCTATTATAAAAGTTCGCCATGGCGTATAAGTAACTAATATGATGAGTTTTAATTTATGAGCTAACTATGTAGTAATACCCGGCGTACGTTGCTACGCCAAAGAAAAACACCTGAATAAGATTTTACCATTATTACCATTTCTCGGAAGATACATTATCGTATCATATTTTATCGAGGTGAAACGCCAGCTACACGCGAAATACCAAGCTCATCGCGTCATAAATATGATTGTTTAGAATATATCGGGCCCTGGTAAACTTCCTGGAAGAAAAATTATCCCATACTTTAACCTAAGCATAACGCTACCTACTTACCCAATTTCAAGTAAATCCCATCATTTATACGATAGTTTAGAATAAGTCAGCCCTGAGTCCGCTTTCGGAAAAAAATGTATTCTATATCTTAATCTAAGCATATAGCCTACACACCAAGTTTTATGTAAATCGAGCCATAAATACGATTGTTTAGAACAGGTCGGTCCCTTGTCCACTTCCCGGAAGAAAAATCATACCTTACTTTAACCTAAGCATAACGCTACCTACTTACCCAATTTCAAGTAAATCAAATCATTTATACGATAGTTTGGAATAAGTCAGTCCTGGAAAAATTATCCTATATATTAATATAAAGCATATAGCTACCTACATACCAAGATTCAAGGAAATCGAGCTATAAACACGATTGTTTAGAACAGATCGGCCCCTGGTCCACTTCCCGGAAGAAAAATCATACCATACTTTATTAATACGATAGTTTCCAATATGGCGGTCCCGGGTCCACTTCCCTAAGAAAAAAAAATTACAGAAACACTCTCCAGGCTCCTACTAATCTATCCCGAAAATTTAAGGAAAATCGGACGAGTAGTTTTGGAGGGTATAAGCTACATACATATGTACATACATACAACCAATTTTATATGTATAGATTATGTTATACCCAGCAATTAAAACAATTATGCAAAAACAAGCGCAGTACTAATTGCTTTAGAGCTCCACTAGTTCGGCTTCTTGACCATATATGTTTTTAATTTTTTACAAGGTGATGTCGGACCAAATAGAATTACCAGGGCTGAGATCCTCCTAAACACAAAGGGATCGATTACTTAAAGGCAGTAACATGCAATCTTTGGATATATTTTTTCTAATGCTTATTTAATAAAATTTGATTTCATGCCTCACCTTAATGCGCACTTCCTTTCTATTAAACGTAGAAACTTAAAAAAAATCTTCAAAAAGCCAACAAAGAAAAAACTTCTCTCAGCTTCCGCCTACCTTCTTTATTTTTACCTACATTTAAAACGAAACATACTCTATATACTAACAGCCATATAAACATGCATTTGTACATACATATGTACATATAATCGACTGCTTTACACTCAATTCCGCGCATTTGTTTACCATCAACGATCTCTGCAGTGCTGTTCGCCTGCTATGCCAATCTGTAGCCCACATACACAAACACACTACAGCGCGGTGTTTCGTCACAAAACACGCACACGCGTAATAAACATGTTTACAACATGGCAGTGTATTGAAAATATCATAGCTAAAACAACAACAAACATTTTTTTACTTCTAGGTACAGATTTGTTTTTTTTTTTTTGCTTGTGGCTCATTCGCGCATAAATTCGCATACATAAATTGTTGCATGCCACATTGCGACGCATGTGTTGGATGGACTATGCGCCACCCAATCGAAGGCGAAAAGGTTATTGAACGCTAACTAGGTAAAGGAGAAATGCAGTGGCGGTGATAAACAGCGCGTACCTTCAAAGAGTAGGAGAAATGGGAAGGCGGTAAGGGTTGATTGGAAAGTGTACCTATTTAAAATAGTTTGATCAGCGTTGCCAGCGCAGAAATGTTTAAAAAAAGTTTCAAAAAAGTTTTTCGAAAGATTTACATATAGTAACTCTCTGGCCAGAAGCATAGATGTGGCAAAATTAAAATTTTGGGAAATCGTATAAGAAAGTTTATTGCACTCGCAAAATTTGAAATTTTAGTTTTTGACATAAATATATTTTTGCAAGTTATATTCGCAAGTTATTTACTCTTTTTAGGTTAATATACCTTCTTTCTTCTTTTAAAATTTCAAAAGTAAATTTTTTAAATTTTCGTTGAGCCAGAAACACGAATATGTAGCAATATCGTTACGTATACGCCATGTTGTCTGTGGTCCAGTGCAATACATTCTTGTTTTTGGCTCAACATTTTCATTCCGCCAGAAACATGAATGTGTAGCAGATTCGTTTTTCTGGCACAAATTTCAGAGATTAATCTACACATTCATGAAAATGGCATTGCAAATTTCCGAGGGTTCCTTGTTGTCAAAAGTTGGTGGGGTTTTTTAAATTATACCCACAAATTCGTTCGAGCAGAGTTGAAAACTATTAAAATTCCCATTGAAAAATTTTTTGGTACAGGGTTGCCACTTCTTTTGTTTGAAATGTATATTTGTAATAGCTATATGACTTGTAATAGTTTATTTTGTTAAAAAAATTATTCTGTAGGGTTGACAAATAAGGGTTTCAAAATATTTTTTTACAAAGATTTTCATTAAATAAATATTTTTTTAGGGTTGGCAAATAACTTTTACGAAAACTTTTAAGGCAATTTTTTTGAAAGCAGGTGTTTAATAATTTTGCCAAAAAATGAGTTCAGGGTTACCACAAATTATTTCTTGAAGACTTTTACTCCAAGTTTTTATTTCAGAAAGTTTATTTTAAAAACTTATTTTAGCAAATTTTGTTTGAAGGGGTTGGTCATTCACGCTTTAAGAAATGTTTTATTATAAAAGAATGTCTACAGGGCTGCCATATAATATTTTGGAAGTTTTTAATTCCAATTTTTTATACAGAGTTGCCAGAAGATTTGTTTCAAAAAAGTCATATTAGCAGATTTTTTTTGAAGGAGTAGACAATAAATAAATTTTTTACTTCCAAAAAACTACATACATTTTTTCTTGAAGATTTCGTTTCAAAATATTTTCACCGAAAAACATCTCTGCATGATTTTTTGAAAAAATGGTGGTGTAAAGGGTTGCCAGTTGTTTCCTTTTATGAAGTGCTGTACGCAAATATTTTTAATACGCGAAATAGTTCAGTTTCTTTTAAACTTCATTCAAAAAATATAAAGATAGTGCTGCCAGCTATGACTAAAATATTATTTTTTTTAGTTGCAGTACAAACACTTTTTTAGTGTTGCCAGACTACATTTTTAGCGGAAAGTTTATGAAAAATATTTTACACAGAGCGTACTTTCAGGCGCTGTTGAGCGCTGCAAGTCCTTGCCCTAAAAATGAAATATGCATAAAGGTATATACGTCTAGAATGAATGCAAGACGGGTCGCGAAAAAGCATTTGTATTTCTTTTGATGCCTGTTTTGAGCATGTCTTATTCAAAAACGGGTATTGTCGGGCAGGGCCACTTTATTTCCCTACGGGCTACACAAATTAAAAGTGATTCAACCTAGCTATTTCCCTAGCGGACTAGTTGGGGTATACAACGGGAACAACTCTCTTTAGAGACTTATTAGCACAAGTAGACTTCGTCTCAATCACAGTATAAAGTCGAGCAAGCAAATGTCAATGCATACTTTCAGGTGTTGTGGAGTGCTGTAAATCCTCGCCATCCAATGCCTTTATACACCCTTCTACGCTTTTAGGCCGGCATACTGGTACGCTCAATACCATACCCACACACAAACACACACACACCAAATTATCTACTCAACTCTTTTATTATTCATAATTTCATGCGCTAAACGATAATGACTTTAAGTGGGTTAGCAGGCAGGAAGCCATTGAAGTGGATATTTTATAAAGTTGTATGTATGTGGCTGCAAATTTGAAAATAATTGCATACAAATTGCAATAGTGGAAAAAAAAATAAAGAAGAATATAATAAACCGAATTAAGACGCGGCAATCGAAGAAATGCAAGTTGAAAGGTCGAAAAAACGAGCAAAGCAACTATAAGGACGAGAAAATAAGGCCGTCAAAGGCTGACCGCTGAACTTTGCAACTTTTTTCTGTTTTAAATTGTTTTTTTTTTTTTTTTTTTTTTTCATTCTATTGTAAAGCACAAAGCACACTTGAAGTATTTTAATATGCAAAATACGCGAATTCAGGTTAAGGAGAGTTAGTTTATTGACGCTCGACATAGACGCGGGTCGGAGTGATTTTTGGCGCTTAATATAAAAAAAAGGAAGCTTGAAATTTAAATTCACAAACAGGGTAGAGTAAAACTGAGTAAAAAGGAAAAAAGCTAGTATTGCATGTCTAGCGCCTAAAGGAAGGCTACATAAAAAATTGGCACAATTTCCACTAAAAATTTAAGTTTAAAGTGAGGATTTTAGGGCGTGAACAAGTAATACTGAATACCTAAGATAGCTAATTTTAGGGGTGGTCCTTGTTCAATTAGAGCTGAAATAAGTAAAATGAAGGGTTGCAGATCTAGCGCCTAAAAGTCGTCTAACTAAAAATTGATGCTTAATTTAACTTTGAATTGAGAATGGCTTGGACTCCAAGCCTTGGAGTGATCCGTCCCTCTCCACTTTAGATCTTAAGTTAGTTCTGAATGAGCTAGTAATTCCAAATGTTTTCCTTGTGGCAACAGTACTTCGACCACTTATTTTTACAGTTGAAAGATATTGTGCGGGTGGTGCACTAACTTCAATTCTACACAACTGATACATATAAATAGAGTTCGGAAAATAGGTTAAAATCAAACGCCTAAAAATATGCTAACATAATTACCACAGTTTATCCAAATTTTTTTTAAAATAAATTTCAAAGTTTTTTTCATGCGTTTGATTTGATCTATTTTTCCGATCTCTACATATAAAAATTCTTTTTCCCAGTGGCATTGATCCCTAAAGACCAAACTGTCATTAATCTATATCGCCTCCATCGTGCTATATAATGAATCGTCGAATTGGACCCTTCTAGCATAGTTGAATCTGAAATTTCAATTGTGTAGCATAGTTATAGGCGTTGGAAACTAACTTGTCGACCTTACCTGTAGGGGAGGAAAGCTGATCTATCCAACAATACGCTTTCAGGCATAAGAACGAATAAGTATTGTCTTCATAGGACCTGCTCAACAAGATCAAGCCGGGTTTTCATATTGAAGTGTTCCCTTGCAAAAAAAGACATGGGATTCATCTCTAAGAAGAGTGGCCCGCGAAGTATCTTTCTTTCACACTGGGCTATAATCTTACTTTATCATACTTTTGGACGTAGAAAGTAGTATGTATGAAAACAATCTGGACCTATCCGACAGTATCAACAGGTCAAACAATTTTGAACTAAGCAGGGTCATTATGGTCGTCCGGAACTTCTAAAACGTAGTGAATGAAGCTGCAAATATGACAGTTCTCAGCTTGTAGACGGTTCCTTACGCCGACCAAACCTCACCTCTGTAACGATACTGCAAGTTAAAGTCGAAACTTTGCACTAAGCAAGTAGTCACTGCTAATTTGTTCTGGAAAGCCAAATCAGGATCCTATGCGCAACTGAGCATCTACCCTTCTTCGCCTTTCCTCATCACCCTGTGATAAGACTTCGCAGTGCTCCCCAGAAGACTGTGGTTAGGATTGGAAGTTAGTTCATGCTATTCTCAGGTTCATACGAACTAATTACCATTACGATAGTGATAACCTCTTCCACTTGCTCAGCTTTTTACTCCTTAGAGCTCATCTAACCCATTACTCTGCGTCCCATTATTTATCTAAACTTCTATTCCATCAAAATGTTCAAAGCTACACTATTGCTACCTCTCTCTGTGTGGCAGGCTGTCAACGACTTTTTCGCGAGTCAACAGTCTAGAGGACATTGTGCCACATTTCAGTTGCTGCGCCTGGTTATATGCAGCAAAAAACTGCTTGGGATTTTTTTTCATTGCATACCAACAGGCGCGGTTAGTATTGGTTGCTAAGGGAAATAAATATAAAGAGTAGGTATGGGTGCAAGACTGCAGGAAAATGAAGCGAAAATAAATGGAAAATGTAGTCTACCTATACAAGTATGACTTCATATACTATTTCCTGCCTATTTCCATTGACGTTAAAAGTAAATGAAAACAAAAAATCTTAAAAAAAACTGCCATAGAAACGGAATAAAAGGCAACTTGGCCTACAAACATGCAACGTTAATACAAAAGCAACAACAACTACATGTCAAGCTTTACGATATTGCACTGCAAGCATTTCCCTTTACCAACTTCAACAACGCTTGCTCAACTCCTAAAATTATGCAATGCTTTTATGTCGCTTTTTTTATGAATTTCTTTTGTGCTTGACTTTTTAAGCATCGAGTCGCTATATATCCTGGTGTATTTTGAATGTAAAGATGTACGAGCCCATGTAAAATGCGACCAAAGTAAATATGCGAAAAAATTTTGAATTGAAAGTTCGTATGAAAAAGTTTGAAAAAAAAAAAAATTAAAAGCAATTCCTCATGGAAACTAGGTTAATTTTCTGCAAGCCGAGGTAAACATGCAAGCACAGACATATGTATTTACAATGGTATAACAGGTTCATATCGAATGCATTCATAGGCATATGTATGCTTTGAAGTTTAGTAGTTGTGAACGTCTACTTTGAAGTGGCGCGAGAGCAGCGTGCTTGAGATCGATTTATGTAGTTGGAGCTACAGTGGGATGAGTTGGAAGTAAAAGGTAGCGGACTTGTAGTTGATGGATCGGACTTGTAGTAGGGATAGGGATAGGGATAGGGATAGGGATAGGGATAGGGATAGGGATAGGGATAGGGATAGGGATAGGGATAGGGATAGGGATAGGGATAGGGATAGGGATAGGGATAGGGATAGGGATAGGGATAGGGATAGGGATAGGGATAGGGATAGGGATAGGGATAGGGATAGGGATAGGGATAGGGATAGGGATAGGGATAGGGATAGGGATAGGGATAGGGATAGGGATAGGGATAGGGATAGGGATAGGGATAGGGATAGGGATAGGGATAGGGATAGGGATAGGGATAGGGATAGGGATAGGGATAGGGATAGGGATAGGGATAGGGATAGGGATAGGGATAGGGATAGGGATAGGGATAGGGATAGGGATAGGGATAGGGATAGGGATAGGGATAGGGATAGGGATAGGGATAGGGATAGGGATAGGGATAGGGATAGGGATAGGGATAGGGATAGGGATAGGGATAGGGATAGGGATAGGGATAGGGATAGGGATAGGGATAGGGATAGGGATAGGGATAGGGATAGGGATAGGGATAGGGATAGGGATAGGGATAGGGATAGGGATAGGGATAGGGATAGGGATAGGGATAGGGATAGGGATAGGGATAGGGATAGGGATAGGGATAGGGATAGGGATAGGGATAGGGATAGGGATAGGGATAGGGATAGGGATAGGGATAGGGATAGGGATAGGGATAGGGATAGGGATAGGGATAGGGATAGGGATAGGGATAGGGATAGGGATAGGGATAGGGATAGGGATAGGGATAGGGATAGGGATAGGGATAGGGATAGGGATAGGGATAGGGATAGGGATAGGGATAGGGATAGGGATAGGGATAGGGATAGGGATAGGGATAGGGATAGGGATAGGGATAGGGATAGGGATAGGGATAGGGATAGGGATAGGGATAGGGATAGGGATAGGGATAGGGATAGGGATAGGGATAGGGATAGGGATAGGGATAGGGATAGGGATAGGGATAGGGATAGGGATAGGGATAGGGATAGGGATAGGGATAGGGATAGGGATAGGGATAGGGATAGGGATAGGGATAGGGATAGGGATAGGGATAGGGATAGGGATAGGGATAGGGATAGGGATAGGGATAGGGATAGGGATAGGGATAGGGATAGGGATAGGGATAGGGATAGGGAAAGAGAAAGAGAAAGGGAAATGGGAAATGGGAAATGGGAAAAGGGAAAGGGAAAGGGAAAGGGAAAGGGAAGGGGAAAGTGAAAGGGAAAGGATAGGATAAGGACAAGACAAAGATAAGGATAAGGGTAAAGATAAGGATACGGATACGGATAAGGGTGGGGATAAGGGTGAAGTTGAGGTTAGATAAAAATAGAAGCAGGATGACGGTGCAGAAGGAGGAGATAAAGAAAAAGGAACAAGAAGAAAAATAGAATAAGCAAAAGGAGGAAAAAAACTGACGAAAAGAAGATGAAAGAGCAGATAGAAGGGAGAGGTAAAACCGAGTTCATGCCAGAGGGGTTTCCGCAAATATTTGGGCCATCAAACTTTACTAGGCTGACCAACTGTTCGTACGACTCTATTCCATCTATATTTTATGCGATTACATAGATTTTTTTGATTTAGTAAACTACATCTTGTTGCCGTCTCTTTCACACATACCATAACTCATTACTTTGCATTACTTTCCAACTTCAATAAACATGACACAAAACAATTCCAAAGGAAGTCTCTGTACGGCACGAACGCCACAAAGCTGCATAGGAGCATGTATCAAAGGACCTTTCACTTTGTTGAAGTAAATAAAAAAAAAATTGGAGAAAAGAGTTTGAGATTGAAGAAAAAACTGCTGAAAAAGAAAGTAACAATGAATGAAATGAATGTGTACAATAACAAATAAAAAAATAAAATAAGGATTCAAAATACATAGCAGGAATTTGATAAACCAAAGAGTTTAGTAGAGAGGTTGCAAAAATATAAAATAAAATAAAACAACCATTGCGCGGGAGCAAAGGGTCGGGAAGAGAAAGTTGTGCTTGTAAAAGGGTAAAAGTCAAATAGGAGTTCAAAAAATGTATATCAAGAAGTAGAATAAATAATTCGTCAAGTAAATTGCAAGTACCAATGGACTGAGGACAGAGATTTACCCAATATGGACCAAAAACCGGTGCACTGCTAAACAAAGTTGAATGAGACCGAACACAAAGCTAAGTTAAGTAATGAAAGGCGCCATAGGATAGCACTGGAGGGCAAGGACGACATGAAGATGAGAGAAAATGAAAAAAAAGCACTTATAGTTGATGCACTAAAAGAGAGCCCGACAAAAAACACAACGAACGAGGGAATGAAAGGCAATGGTTTTGTTAGAGAGCAGTAAGACAAACAGGCGGAAAATAAATTTGTGGAAATATGTCTGTAATGCGAGAAAGGAAAGAAATGCAGAAATGAAAGGCTAATACGCGTGAATGGTGAGTTAAGATCAAGGTCTGAAACCGATTAAAATAACGTTCCGTTATCGGTTTCGGTTTTGCAACGTGTTTCTGTTTCGGTTCCGGTTTCGTTCCTCAACATTTATTTCGGTTTCGGTTACGGTTTCGTTGTTCAACATTTATTTCGGTTTCGGTTACGGTTTCGTTGTTCAACATTTATTTCGGTTTCGGTTTCGTTCCGGTATCGGTTTCCAAATAAAAACACGAACAAAGAAACATTTTACTGCTAAGATACTCAAGTACCTAAGTAGCTTCGCAATAGGTCTGTATTTTCATAACTTTTCTCCTGCGATCATGATGAAATTTTTCCATTTTATGAATGGATGAAATTTCTGCAAAACCAATTCCTAAAATTAACTCCACTGTTTTATAAGAAAAATATTAGAATGGAAGCTAAATGAAATGTTAAAATCATCAAAAACATTAATATGAGAGGTGCTTTCTGAGACAAGCCTGAATATTTCTTTTTCGGATCTCGTAAACTTTTTTCGATCGCTTCATTCGTCAAACTTCCTCTTTCAGAAGTTTTATACTGAGGTCAAAACGCGTCTTTTGTAACCTTGCTCGGCAATCTTCCGTGAAAGTTTTCAGGATATCTTTTTTTAAAAGAAAATACCTGTACCCAGTAAAAGAAGTGGGACATTAAAAAAATTCAAAACCGTTTGGAACCGGTTCCGGCTTTTGAAACGGTTTCGGGTTCGTTCTTTTTCAGATCAAAATGACGGTTACGGTTTCGGTTCCAGTCCTTGGTTAAGATTAAAGGAAGATGATGTGATAAACGCGCCAAAGAAGGTGTAAAGTGAGGTGAAAGAGAATGGATTTCAAACTGGGATTACCATCATAATTGGTATTGAAGGAGCTAGAATAAAAGCTTTCTCATTTGCATGGCGCTCAGTAAAAAGCTGTGCTTTAGTAAAGTCAACAAATTAGAACAACAGCCGACAGAATGCCACAACTAACGCGACAGAGGCGAGATGAATCGAAGTACAGCCAGACGCATTGCTTGTTGAGGTTCATGTACTGTCGATTGTGTTTTCTGCATCGTTGAGCGGGCTGGGTGAATTTGACGGGCAGACATTTAATGCACTAGCAATCCCAAATAGTCAACAGCCATGCTCAGAAACCTTAGCAAGCAAAACAGGCGATAGTACACGGCAAAGACGGTGTTTGCGCTGGCGGAGGCGATGAGTCGCGGCCATAGAGGTTGTTGGCACACTTTCGGTTCGTTGTAGAGTTCCTCTGGATTTGCTTTACGAGTAGGGAAATGCGGATGTGTTGGTGCAACTACACGGATAAGTAGAGGTTTGTTTTATTGTGAGCGCGTCAGGTATTTACCGCCAGTCAACCAACTGAGGTTTATGTGCAAATCCCAGTCGGCGTATTTTGTTCTGTACAACAAAAAAGAAAAAAAAAATGCTTGAAAGCGTTTGAAGTTGAAGGAAATGAGGACGGCGGAGAGGTAAAGTAGAGGTTGGGAAAAAAAAAATTAAATAGATTTTGTAGTGCTCTTCAGTCTAGTGGTTCTATCGTGATGTGGGATGAATGTTATATTATGTTGCATATTTAATGGCGTTTCATGAGACGTTGGCAAAAGCGTTATTTTAATTTAATTTAAATTATTTTCGTTTAATTTAGTTTAGTTTAATTTAATTTAATTAACTTTAGTTTTATTTATTTTAATTTATTTTAATTTCAATTAATTAAATTTAATTTACTTAAGTTTTTTTTTTAATTTTTTCTTTTTACTGCATTTTATTTAATTTTATTTTGGTTTTTGTACTATTTAATTTTTTTTTATTTTAAACTATTTTATTTATTTATTATTTTATTTTATTTGAATTTTGTTTAATTTTTTTATCTGATTTAATTTTTGTATTTAATTTTTATTTTTATTTTTTATGTTATTTTACTTATTTATTTTATTTTATTTTTTATTTTTTTTAATTTATTTATTTTATTTTATTTTAATTTTATTTTTAATTTTATTTTATTTTTTTGTTATTTTTAATTAAATTTAATTTAAATTTTTTATTAGCTTAATTAATTTTTAATTAAATTTTTTTTGCTATTTTTTTATTTTATATATTTTTTTCTTCTATTTTATTTATTTCCATTACAAAATTTAATTTTACGAACTTTGAAAATTTTATGCCATGCCCCAAAAAAATATTATATTAACCATTTCCTTTGATTGTAAAGCTAGGTACTTAGTTCGCGTTTCACGTGAAACAGCTTTTAAAATCTTGCAAAATTTCTTGTAGTGAAATAGCCGTGAAATTTCGCTTGTAAGCAACGTTTTTTCACGACTTTTTTTAATTATCCATGTCGTTTAAAACCGTGCGAAAAGTAACATTTGTTGAAATTGGCCCTTGAAATTAGAACAATAAAAGAAGAGCGATAAATAAAAACAAGTAAGGAAGTCTAAGTTCGGGGGAAACCGAACATTACATACCCAGCTGTGCACATAAAGTGGGCGTGATCGTTCACCGATTTTTCTTATTTTCTGTGGTAGTACTCTACATAAACATAACATGCCTGGTACCTAGTTTCGTAAATCTATCTCACACCGTTCTGAAGTTGTTAGCAGTCAAATTTAAAAATTGCTTGACTTATAAGTGGGCGGTGCCACGCGCACTTTCCAAAATTTTGAAAAAATTATGTAAAGAATATGAAAGTTGATGTATGTACCAAATTATATTATTATAGCGAAATCAGTTAATTAGATATGGACTTTTCAATATTTCCACCTCCTTTCAATATAACTTTTATGAAAAAGTAGGCGTGGTCGCGAAGCGATTTCGTTTATTTTCTATAGCTGAATTTACCACAACAATAGTATGTCCTCTACGAAATTTCGTTATACTAGCATACTGTTCTGAAGTTATTAAGAGTCAAAATTTTAAAATTTCTTCAAATATACGTGGGCGGTACCACGCCCCCTTTTCAAAATTTTTTATAAAATCGGCCTTAGAACATCTAAATCAATACATATTGCAAATTTTATCATTGTAGCTGCTTCTAATATTGAATTAACCCATTTTATACGTTTTTCGAAATTTTCGATATCGAAAAAGGGGCGTGGTTATGGTCCGATTTTACCCATTTTCAATAGCAATCTATTCTGAACCCAAATAAGTACGCATGCCAAATTTGGTGAAGATATCTCATTATTTGCTCAAGTTATCGTGTTAACGGACAGACGGACGGACGGACGGACGGACAGAAGGACGGACATGGCTCAATCAAATTTTTTTTCGATCCTGATCATATTGATATATGGAAGTCTATATCTATCTCGATTCCTTTATACCTGTACAACCAACCGTTATCCTAACAAAGTTATAATACCCTGTGTACAAGTACAGCTGGGTATAAAGAATAAATTAAATAAAGAAATGAAAACTGCTAGCAACATTTCACGACAATCCAATTGCAGGTTAATGGAGAAATTCCACGGCTTTGATGTTAGTACTTGGCTTAAGTAAATAATATTTGTTAAGCCCCTTCTCACATGCTCTTCCGCAACATGTTGCAGCAACATGCTGCTCTATTCAGCGCTAGCAACGAACAAGATCAAATGTCGATACAAAATAAAAGCTTTTGTGTATTTATGTGTTGGTGAACTCAGCTGTGTAGGTGAGTATGATATGCTGTGAGAGTTGAGAGCGAGCAAGATATGGAAGCTTTTACATAGCGTTCAATTTACTCGACTCTTTCTGGAAGCTTTACAAAATAGAGGCGGAGTGTAAAACCAGCAAAACGAAGAGAAGAATAACTAAAAAATTTACAACAATTTATTCACGTGAAGCATATACCCTGCAGCGAAAGCAACTAGTTGAATACTACTTTACAACTAGTTTTTGCAACAGGCCGAAATAGTCAGTATTTTTTCATATAAGCAACGTGTTGATGTCCTACAAGATGTTAATTGTCAGATTTCAACCAAAACATACCAGTCGTTTACTAGTTGTTTTATATGTACTAGAGTCAAACTGGTTGTAAAATACGAGTTCCATACTAGTCAAAAAGCACTTCACCTGGACTAGTATGATTTCAACAAAATATACTAGTCCCCATTCTAGTCCAAAAAGCATTGAACCTGGAATAGTATTATTTCGAGCAGAAATTAATAGTCGCGTTATTTTCATAACTTACCCTTTATTATTTTTTATTTATTTATTCTTTAGAAAGCAGCGACTATTTGTATTTACCCAAATACGAAAAAGCATCTGTGAATTATAAGAGAAATTCCAAACGACTTTTGAAATTTTTGTAACTGGTATGAGTTCAGTCAGAAAATTATAGTTGTATACTACATAATTTTTTTTCTCACTTGTTTGACGTTTGCTGCAGGGTAAGTATAGATGTATGTAAAACATGTGAAGTGTATTTGCAGTAACAAAGCCGGAAAAGAAGTAAAATGTTAAAAAGGAGATATGGAAGAAATTATTATAAATATATCAACGCATACACCGATCTGTCAAATTGTAGTCTGTTTCGATGGCAAAATGTTATCTATACATATGTACACTAAACCAATTTTTTCTATTTTATTTCCTCAAATGTGTTTATTTATTTTATCTCTTTTACTCAGTATATTTTATGATATTTTACTTTACTTTATTTTTTATTTTATTCGATTTAATTATATTTTATTTAATTTAACTTTATGCATTTTACTATATTTGTTTTATTTAATTTTTTTATTTTTGTTACCTCACTTATTTTTTTAAGTTTTAATTTATATTTTTTTAAATTTTTCTCATTTGTATTATTATTATTATTTTTTTTTTAATTTAATTGTTGGAGTTTTCATCCATGCGCCACCTCCTGTTCTTCATTAAAATTCACCTCACCCACTCAATTGCACGCGGAGTGCAGGCGCCAAATAGACGAAAAACGCACCAAGTGGCCACTAGCGTCTATTACGGCATTAAATCGTAAAATAACAACAAAAAAAACAACAACAACAAAAAAATTAAATAAAAACTCAAAAATCTATCACAAATAAAGCGCAAAAATTAAAAACACTCTTTATTTGTTGTTGCACGCTGCTGCCCCGTCGTATACGTTATCTCTATTTTCCTGCCTTCGTTCATCATACGTCGTGTATTGCATTCATGCATTTCGTTTACTTAAGCGTCGCTAACGTCAGCGCAACAGCAGCGTCATCATAAACACTGCTCGCTTTCCTACTTTGCTAGTCTAGGCTGTTGTTGCTGCTGTTGTTTTTATCATCATCGCTATAATCTACTTCGTAGTCGAATTCGTCGTCGTTGCCGTTGTTTTGCTCACCGACACAACGAAAGCGAAAGGCCATTGGCCGGAATTTTATTTGACCTACTAAGCAAAAGTAAACTTAAACTACGCGCCGAACACTGTCATTGCCGTTTGTCTAACGAAAAATACTTTCAGTGGCGGCAGCGGCAATTGCAATAGCAGCAACAGCAAGAGCAATGGCAAGAGCGATGACTGCAAAGGCGAACACTCACTCACACACACACTCATTGAGTTTGTGTTGCGTGCTGTATGCATGTGAGTTTGATTATTTTGTATGCGAAGAGTGTGCTGTCAGCGCGATTGTGGCAGGTGGGTTGATGGCTGGCTAGCTCTTGATTGAGCACAGTGGAGAAAAAGCTCTGGCCGTGAGTGCCTGAGAATACATTTTGTATAAGCGGCATGTTAAGGCACAACAAGAAATCATTTAACAGCATTTGAGCGGTAGTAGGTTAGGTAGTATTTTGAGCTTTCTTGCGTTCGCTCTCAACTTTTTAACAGCTTTATCAGCTCAGAGATTAAAGTTATAATATTGTAGAACTCTCTCTCTCTCTCTGTTATTCAAACTAGAGTTTTTTAATGCACCGATTTTTTTACCTTTTGGCAGATGCCGACATCAAGTGAAAAGCTTTCTAGAACGATGTTAAAAGCCCTTAGACCTTTTAAAATTTGTAATAATTTAATTATTATGTTATGATCTTGTGATTGTTTTTTATATTTTTTGAAACACATATTTTTGCTTTTGAACTATTTGTAAACAACTAAAAAGAATGGATGTGCGATTAATCGAGTAATCAGTCATATTTTCATTTTATGATTTGTTTTCCATTAAAAACATTCTGACCAGCAAACTCTTTGTAAATGACTAAAATGTAGGATTCGATTAAACAAATTTACAACTAATCATTCTTCTGATTAATAAGATTCTGGATAGTTCAAATCGAAATTATTTGGAGAACTTTTTACTTGAGGACCGTTTTTGGATAATTTGTCCAGTTCCGAGATCGAATCATTTCTCCTTTTCTTAGCTTTTTTAAACCCCCTTTTATAGAGATACCTCGTTCGGGGTTGTAGAGATCGATTAATTTCTACTTTCCCCCAGGTCTTTCAAGAACACATTTGGAATATGGACAACATCATTCGGTGTTCTGGATATCGATTAACTCCTCTTTCAAAACTCCGTAGAGCTTGAGAGGCCTCAGTCGGCGTTCTGGAGATCGAACTATTTCCCTATACCCTCGGCTCTCTCAAGACACCTTTGGAACATTGGAGACTTTATACGGTGTCCTGAGGATGGAACCGTTTTCCCTTTTCCACAGCTCTCAAAAGACCCCTTTGGAACATAGGAGACCTTATTCAGTGTTGTGAGGATCGATTAATTTTTACCTTGCATGCACATCTCAGTTTGGGTTTTTGTGATAGAACCATTCCCTAATTTCGCAAATCTTTCAAACCCTGTTTGAAATATGTAAGACTTTAGACGGTGTTCTCAAAGATCGATTTAGTTTTTCATTCCAGAGCTCTTTCGAAAGTCAGTAGAGCATGTGAGACCTTATTTAGATTTTTTTAAATCAAACCATTTGTCCTTTTCACAGATGGTTATTTAGAAAACTCTTTGGAATAAGTAAGACCTCAGTCCGTGTTCTGGAGATCGAAGTATTTATCTATTTCCTAGCTCTTTAAAAAATTCTTTAAAATATGTGAAACCAAGTCGATGCTTTCGGTATCGAACCACCTCATATAAAAACACTTTGGGATATAGAATATTTGAGACCTCAGGTGGTGTTCTGGGATGCGGAATTAAAAGTGATCCTTCGTACAAAAAACATATTGGTCTCTATAGCC
This sequence comes from Campiglossa producta, assembly GCA_964058755.1. Lineage (NCBI taxonomy): Eukaryota > Metazoa > Arthropoda > Insecta > Diptera > Tephritidae > Campiglossa > Campiglossa producta. The sequence goes on from CAXKVI010000005.1 coordinate 17,315,372, forward strand.
CGGGAAGTCGCCTCGGAATCAATCCAAACTTTCGAGGTAGGTTCGAGGTAAGTCCATTGGGTTCTTTACAAAAACGCGAATGGGAAAAGGCTTCTAGTTTGAACATTTTAAGAAAATCTACTTAATATTAGCCCTTTCCTGACTGTACATAGTTTTCGTTAGAATTTAGAAATACGGTTTTCATTAAAAAAATTGCACTATTTTCTGTTACTAATAGGTATTTTTCCCTTTTACTTTCAGTTAAGATCATATTGTTCACTGAAGCTATCTTGAAATTAGTAAGTAAAATAATGCATGATCCTAAAGCTTGGCCGATTTGGTTTCGGGCTCCTAAAAATGTTTCAACTTTTCTTAATAAAGTTGGGTACCTTTTAACAAATGTAGGTTTTGAGTATGAAGCCCTCCCTTTTATTTTGAAATAAAACGCCTACAGCGCTATCTTTTGCAATTTTTTGCGACACATACGAAAGCCCATAAAACATGACACTCAATAAAGAGCATTAAACGAAAGTTAAAAAAATTACACTGTAACACAAACAATAGTTGCGGAGTTGAAAAAAAGTGCTGAATAATAACGTTAATAGAAATAGAAATTTGTTACCAATTTTTCGTACATCTTTTTCTTGCTTTTTTGGGTCAGTGACCCGCAAAAGTTTATGTTGTAGCAGCAGACTACGGAAATTTCACGCTAACGAGGGTTAGGTGTTATTGTTAGAGATAACTAAAAAACTGTAAAGGAAAATTGAAAATAACGAAATCAAACAAAAAGAATAGCAACTCATTCATGCAACCAACGCGAGTCACAAACAAAAACATTTTTGTGAGGGTTAAAAGAAAAAGTAAAATAAGGGAAAAAAGTTTTTTTATGTGCTGTTCATGCTGAGCCTGCATTTTGCATTTTAGCATTTAGCCCAAAAAGCAGCATTTTTCCATACAATTTTGAAAGCTAAACGCAACTAAAAGCTACTTTATTTCTGCATTAGCTTTAGCATCTTCGAAGATACAGTACGAACAAAAATTTCTTTGCATGAAAAAAAGTGAAAAAAATGTTGCATACTTTTGGGTGAGCCGTTGTTTATATTAGGATATCTTCTCACTAAGCAAGTCAACGTACTTATGCAATAATTTTTCCTGTTAAAAGTTGCGGTTTTCGAGGTGAAGAGTTTCCAACTTTGTTTAGAAAGTCGGTTTCTTTACCCACGAACTCACTTTTATAAAAGAAATGGAGTTTATCTGAAAAGGCAAGCATACTTCCACTTGCGATGTAGGAACGCACCTTAAGTATTTGAAAATTAGCTACATAAATGCGCATTTTCAAAATGAACGCATCTTCGAAATGTACGACCGAAAATGGAAAATGCTGGTTTTAAATCTCAGCATGAACGCTACATTAGATTTTATTTTTGACTTCAAAAGTAAAATTTAATCTTTCAATTTAAAATTGGACTTAAAATAAAAAATTTAGCTTGAAAATTGTATTTTTGACTAAAAAAGTTAAATAGATTTTTTAAATCTTTATTTCGAACTTAAGAAATAAAATTAAAATTTTAAATCAAATTTTTTTGCATTAAAAACTGGAGTCCAATAGTTTAACTCTTTTTTTAATACAAACCTTTACTACTTTTTTTGTTAACGTTTAGCTTAGCTGAGTATAAAAAGGTGATATCAACAAACAGCAGAAAAAAAACACATCGCGCAAAAATGGTTTAAGCCAAATTTGAAAAGCAAAAACAAATAGCAAAAAAAGAATCTATGTACAAAACAATTAAAAACAACAGTTTTTTTGCATTAAAAAAGCCAACTTTCACTTATTCAATTGTTTTCAGTTATGTGGGCGATTGTGCTACAAATGACAATTGAACAATTTGCATGGAAGATGATTGAAAATCGTAGACTAAAGGTAATGACATATAGGGTGTATCTTTGATTACTTTATTTATCATGATCAATAATATTTAGTGTATTTAGTTTAAATTATTTTTAAAGATCTCTTTCTTACATTTTTTTTGTTGGTTCTTACAAAAATGTTACTTAGCTTCTTAGCAATAAAAAGAAAAAATTACGGTGGCCATATATGTATCTCTTTTAATAATTTTTAAAACTTTTTTATATGTCTATTCTTATGAAGCTGTATCTTACTGATTCTTTGTCTAAAATTTTTTTTTTTTGATAAATCAGTTGAAAATGAGAAAATATCATTATAAATGAGATTTATCAATTTAAAATGAGAAAACTTCAACTCAAAAGAAGAAAATTTCATTTCAAAATCAGATTAGTTAATTTAAAATAAGATAGCTTCAATTTAAAATAAGAAACTTTCATTTGAAAATCAGAATATCTAGTCACTTTAAAATAAGCGTATTTCAATTCAAAATAGGAAAACATCATTTCAAAATAAGAAACTTTCGTTTTAAAATGAGAATACTTACACATTGAATAAAAGGGGCAAACATTTGTCTAATTTCTGATTTTAATTTGATAGTTTCTTACTTTTAAATGAAATATTCTTATTTTAAAGTGACTATTCTGATTTTCAAATGAAGGTTTCTCATTTTAAATTGACTAATCCGATTTGAAATGAAGTTTTCTCATTTTAAATTGACTAATATGATTTTCAAATGAAAATTTCTCATGTACAATTGAAGGTTTCTCATTATAATGTGAAAATTGTGTAGTTCTTATGAAATTATACTTTTTGGATAAAAAGTCACAATGAAATAAAGAGCGGGTGGTCACCGTAGGCAAGGAAACAATTGGATAGTTGGTACTGTTGGCGATTGATGGAAAAAGATCAAACTGGTTATTTGCTTCGTCTCGTATTCCAAACAAACGAAACGAAAAGAAAAAAGAGCGGGGGCTCATGATAGGTCAAGAAAAAACTCTACAGGTGGCGCTGGTGTCGATCGGTGGCAACAAATCGAATTAAAATTCTGGTCCGTGTCGTATTCCAGACAGTTGAAAATAAAAAATATTAATAAAGCTCGGGTGGTCACCTTAGGTAAACAAAAATATCGACAGGTGGCACTAGGTCTTTTAATTAATAAAACCAAATCTGTTCTGCATCATATCACAGCTATCATTTCATAAAGTAGAAAGAAAATAAAAAATCTTGTTTTGATTATTAAATTAACACAATTTTTGTTAACCAAACATATGGTCACCGTAACCTTACCCTACCATCAGCAATATACAAATTTTGCCCAAATACAAACTATTTCCTTAATATGATGCATGCAGTGGCTGACATTCCAAACGCCTACTCCGTGTCGTTTTCAAAACAGTTGAAAAGTAAACTTGTGAATTTGGCTCGAGTGGCCACCGCAGGTAAACAAAAATCACGTCAGATGGCACTAGGGTCGATTAAAATCTAAAAAGAATAATAATCAAAATTAATATAATCAAAAAAATATGGTCACCGCACCCTAACCCTACCATCAGCTTGTTACAGCTTTTGCTAACATAAAAGCTATATGTACACTTATCATAATTCATGCATCTGCTGCCATTCAAAACGCCCAAATTCAGTGTTAACAGAGTTCAAAGGTACATTTTTCCCAGCTGCGCGCTATTCAGTCAATTCATTCAGCTACTTCGACACAGTCAATCAGCGTAAAAAGCTTAACATTTTATAGCTTCAATTTTATACATATACATATAGATTTTTTCTCTAGGTATGCCTTGTTGAATCGTGCATTTACACGCCCACAAATAATTGTATTGCTTTATTGTTAGGATCGTTTTGTTGTTGTTCATCTAAATCCCTTGAGCAAATCAGTCAAAAGCTGTCAGCGCTCAAGCACAAAGTCTTGTCTAATTTTTTTCTCAAAATAAAAGTGAAATTTATACGCAAAAATTTCACTAATGTCATAAATCAGTTATTAACCTTTGTCACTTGTTTTATTTTTATTTAAACGAAAATTAGTTTGTAGTCCGGTAAATATAGACTCCCACAGAGCCAAATTTTGGTAGAAAACTTTACAAGTCCTAATCGATCCCATGTGTGCTTAAAAAATTTTTCGGGGTCAAAGGTCAAAATTTTATTTTTTTTGGAGTTTTTTCGAAAACGGTAAGTTTTTCGAAAAATTACCTGAGACCAAGTTGTAAACTTGAAATTCTCTACAAATGTGGTCCTAGCATTAGTTCTGAGATATCGCGAATGTAAAATCAGCTCTGAGAATTGTATGAAAATATATGCCACTTATGAACTTTTCAGGATCAAAAAATCCTATTCCGGCAAATTTAGTTTACCTTGTATAAAAAAAACTTTAATTTTGGATTTTCCTCAACTTTTGTCCCCGAATAACTTTTTTTCCACGATGGGATCGATGGGGACTTTTGCAGTTTTCTTCCTTGGGGTGAACCTAAGCTCTAAAAAAAAATTGTCCCTGTCGGAATTTTTGTTATACAAGATAAAATAAGTTTACTGGACTAGTATTGTATGAATTAGCCCCCACTGAATTAACCCCCACCGGGCGAAATGACTTAAGCCCCACCAATTTTACAACGAAATTAAAAATGGCGGAAAGTGGGGCTAAAGTCATTTTCGTAGGGATTAATTAATTTTTTTTAGTGGGGATTCAGTCATGTAAGAACCCCCACGTTTGGTGGGGCTTAATTCATTTCGATTGGTGGGGATAAAATCATTTTCGTGGGGTTTTATTCATTTTTTTCCGTGGGGATTCTGTCATTTGTGGTGGGGAAAGATTCACTGAGACATTGGTGGGGCTTAAGTCATTTTGCCCAGTAGGGGTTAATTCAGTGGGGGCTAATTCATACACCCGAGAAAAGGTGGGGCTAGCTCGAGAAGTATAGGCTTTATGGAGAACTTCGTGATAAATACAAGGTAAAAGAAATTTTTCTACGCATATGAACTTTGGAATACAGGATTCTTTCTGGCTCAGGTAGGTTGCTATTGAAAATGGGCGAAATTGGATGATAACCACACCCCTTTTTTCGATATCGACAATTTCGAAAATCACATAAATTGAGATAATTGCATGCAATTCAGAACACAGGATACTTTCTGTTCAAGGTCGGTTGCTATTGAAAATGGGCGTTATCGGATGAAAACCACGCCCCCTTTTTCCATATCGAAAATCACATAAATTTACATATGTCGGTAGCTGAAATGGATAAAATGATATAATTTGGTAAGATGAACCCCCCAGTCATTCCATTATGAGAAAAGCAAAAAATCGAAACAATGAAACAAAATGTAAAACTGCTAAGCAAAGTCAAATTTCTAATCAAATAAGAGAAGAAAAAATTTAATCTACAAAGTAAATTTATAATATCACACAAAATCAAAAACGATAGCAGAATCAAAATTCGATCTTAAAACTTAAAAATTTATGGAAAACATGAGCAATCAAAGCTGTATGAAACAGGAAAACAAAATAAAAAGAAACGATTAAAATCGATAAATCGATTGAAACTCACTTTCAGAAGCTATAACTCGTTTAAATTTGATACGAAAAGATTTTCATGTGTTAAAAGGAATATATACTTATAATGTCGACTTATTTCAACTTATGCATAAGACTGATCAGTTAAGCTAATTTATATATGTACCTTTCTTCGTTTTACTCTCCCGTAATTGATCTCACCTCACTCATACTATGCTCCGTGGCCTCGTTTGTGAGTGCGAAAAAAGGCCATAATCTTGACATTGTTTGGTATTTGTCACATTTATTATGATTGCTAATTCTGTTTCTGCGCATATCACCGCTTCTTATTAGCACACAGTCATTGTGAGTTTTGGGGACACATACTGCCGAGCGCTCGCTCCCAGCAACACAGACGACACGTTCACCATAAGCGCGAGCTTATCAATTATTCTGTGCTTTCTCCTGCGCCACTTTTTACTTTTTTGCGTTTTTTTTTTGTAAAAAAAGCAAACAATAATAACAACAATCCCATAACAATACAATCCAAATTTCATTTAATTTCTTTGCGCTCTATATACATATTAAACAAATTTCGCGGTCGCACTCTGATAATGAAAACGAATTTTCATTGCTAATAACGCGTCTGCGAAAAAAATAAAAAAACGCAAACAAAATAAATTTATTATATTTATACTACTGATTCGCACTAATTTGCAACAAAAACAATAATAAATAAATAAGAAAGTAGAGCGCACACATGTGTTTACATATAGCTGACCTAATTTAGCTGACGAACATATCAGCTAAAGTATAAAAAAACCACAACTATAATTTATATCGCCTAAATGTTGATAGATAAACAAATTATTATTTTTTAGATATTTTTTGTTTGCATTTCTTTAGCCGGCATCTGTTCCTTTATTGTCTTTGCGAGAGAGAGGGACTTTGCGAAAGAAAGCTCTCCGGAACCGGAGTTGAGATCGGATATTTTATACTCGATATATTAGTTGTAGTTTATCACCTTTCGATTTTCAAAATGTAAAGAATTCGATAAGTATTAAAAAGGTCGAAAATAATCGACACAAACTTGTAGTCACAAAGAGGTCGACAAATATCGATAACATTTCGATTTTACGTCACTAACATTTTGAACATAGGTTCGATAACATCGAAAAAAAAGAATAATAAAAGAAAATAATGTGAAGCATTAGTTAATACTCCTTGAAAAGCGAAGCAACCCGATATCAATCGATACAAAAAAATACTGGATATTAATATTAAACATTCGATAACAATCGATAAGAACATGATTAGTGGAATATTTCAATGAAAAAGACTATTTAAAACCTGTAATATCGATGGTGATATATGTACCATACTCCTTTAAGAATAATCAAAATCGAGAAAAAGCCAATAACTTAGAACAGTCTGTATATACATAAATGCGATTCGGTAAGAATCTACATAAACTAAAATTTAATAAAAGTTGAAAATTTAATTTAAATAATCGACATATATGTACATATACCGATACATACTGAAACTATTTATCAACAAGCTTCAAACTATTTGAAAAAAAATTATCAATATTGAAAATAATCGGAGGATGCTAGCTAATAGCGTATCATATTCGATAAAAATCTAACCAAACAGTTACAAATCCGTGCAAACTAAAATGACTACGTTGTTCGGCATTAAAATGTGAAAGTAATCGGACAATATTAGTTGACGTCTCTGACAGTACTTCAAACTCGTTAAAAAGTGAAACAAACCAAAACAAATCCTTGAAAACTAAGGGCTAAATAATCGATAAAAAGATCGAACATAAATCACTGGATAATAATCGAGAAAGTACTGGATATATCAATATTAAACTTTCGATAAAAGGTAATGCGTTTCAGTAAAAGTCTATTTACATTTATATTTAAAAAAAAAGCTGGAAGAATGAACTGAATATACTTGTTCGTTAATTATCGAAATACTATTTGACAAATATATAAAAAAAAATTGATGACATTACCAATAAAAATCCGTGCAACCTTAAATCAAATAAACGATAATAAGAAATAATCAATATATCAAAACTAAACGATCGATAAAAATCGATAAATACATTTGATAAAAACTGGTGCAATCTTTACCAAAGATCTACATAACGTAAAATCTGAAGTTTAATTTGAAAATCTTTCGATAACTGTCGACAGATATCATAAAAGCATACAATAAAAAACTTATAAAATTTTAAAATAATCGGACAATATTTGGATGGTGATTTCTCGATCCGATAAAATGTTCGAGAGTGATTCGAAAAATAATATATTAACAAGAAGAAACAATATAAAAAATAAAATCATGAAGTTGATGCTTAGACTCTTGATCTGCGAATTTTTTTCTGGGAGTACAAAACTAATACCCTCACATATAGAGTTCTCTATCTTTGCCGACCACTGCTTAAGAACAATCGGTTCCCTAACCTAAAGCACAAATCCTTACATTCGCCATCGTGGTTCAAGCTTCGTAACATCTCTATTCTACAACCAATTTTCTCTCTTCTTAAGTTTATTGTTGCTTGTGTTTTGTTTTGCTACTTAATAGCATTTGCGTCGAATTTCGCGATCACTTCAAGGACAAACGTGCGACTGTTATCAGCGTGGAATCGGATATTTTTTGTGTGTGTTTGCATTTTTTTACCTTTTGCGAAGTTAGTTCTTTATTTAAAACACGTTATTGTTCTCTTTATGGTATTGTTGGTACATAGTTTCTACAGGAATTTGTTTTAGTACTTGGACCTATCTTCATTCGGAGTTTTCATCAAGAAATAAGCCAGCACATCCAACTCGTCATCTTTTAGACGGAGATCCGCCCCCTGGAGACATAAAGCGACACCTCCGCAAGCACTATGACGAGATCCGGCATCACACTACCGATATCCACGCTGAGTCGGTAGATACCTTTGTCAGGTTTCGGACTACGAACCTCGTTCTAAACAACACAACAACATCGTCTTTCGATTAATTTTCTGGAAGCATTATCGCGTATTATTCCTTTCAGCTAGATCTAAAGCTGCTCGCACTCATGTAATTTGGTCGGCGCAGAACCTTAGAGTGCTCAGACGTGAGACGGAATATGTATGCATATTTCCACTGATATGTGTAATTCATTCTTTTTTTTTTACCACACAATTGACAATTTTTATGTTTTTTGATTATTTAAATCAGCAAAAAAAAAAAATATTATGAGTAAAGGTATTTTTGTAAATTTGTTGCAATTTCCGTTTTCATTTTCACTGACAATTATGCGCAATTAACCTAATTTGTGGACAGATCATCACACTTTTTTATTGAGTTATTTTTTTTAGGTTTATAAGCAAAAGTATTTGCGTGTGCTTTAGTGTGAAAAGAAGAAAAACCCTGCAGGAAAAGCATATGGTCTAACAAGTGAAATCACATTTATTCATGCTCACGAACCAGAGACAGCCAGATTTCATTTCCACAAAAAAAAAAATTCTGAAATTCGTCAAAAAAATTATTTTTTATTATTTTGTCTTATGCTACTCTATTTCACTTTATTTTATTTCATTTTACTTTAGTTTCTTTGGTTTACCTAATTTTACTTTTTTTAATAAAATTTAATTTAATAATATAAATTTTTTTATTTCAATTAATTTTATTTTAAATTTAGTTCATTTAGTTAAATTTTTTTATTTTAATTTTAATAAAATAATTTTTAAAAATAATTTTTTATTATTTTTTACCTTTGTTGTATTTGATTTTATTTAGCTTAATTTTTTTATTTTAATTTAATTTAATTTTATTTTATCTACTAATATTTTATTTAATTTAACTTTATTTAATTTAGTGGTATTTTATTTAGTTTTAACATATTTTTTTATTTTAATAATTTTTTTGTTTGATTTTACTCAATTTTATTTTGCTTATTTTTTTATTTTCTTTTATACGATTTTTTTTAATTTATTTTATTTCACTTAAGTTTTATTTTTTTATTTAATTTTTTTATTCTATTTTAGTTAATTTTTTTTTTTTTCGTTTAATTTGATTGAATTTTATTTCAATATTTCTTTATTTAATTGAATTCAATTTAATTTTTTTTTATTTTTTTTTATGTTGTCATCGAGGGCTTATCGTCAATATTGGCTTCACCTCGATTAGGGTTGTAATTTCGCTGAGGTTTTGTGTACGATTCTTTACATTAAAAATTCAATTTCGAAAAACATGCCCTATTTTCACAAAAATTAAACAGAGAATAAAAACCTTGTTCAAGCGCCACAGTATTTTTCGTTCTTTAGCTTAACGTCGGTGCAAGGTTGCATTTTTGTTGTGCAATGCATACATTTATATTTGAATTCCTTCTTGTTTTTCATTAATTACAAAACTTGACATTTGCATTGTGCTTACAACTTGAAATTAAATTCAACCCCGAAATGCGGTCAAGTGCCCGATTTCGCGACGAAAGCAATTTATTATTGAACTTTGAATGAAAATCTGCAACGGTGTACGATTACAATCTGAAAAAATCCATACTGTTAAAAACAGCCGTATACATTAACAGAACTCAATATCAAGAAAAATGAAAAAAATCAAGAAAAAATCGAGATACATTTATTCAAATCGAGTGAAAGCAAATAATCGGCACAGAGTAATAAACACCAATAAAAAATATAAAATCTAACTAAAATCGGATAAAATAAAAAATCGATAAATATGAAAAATCGATAAGTGTCGATAAAAATCGCCCTAAATTGAAAAACTGATGACAATGAGAAAGGTTTAAAAATATGGAGAAGCTTATTTAGTCGATGAAAGTCGTTAGAGTAATTGAAAGTAAGAAGATCTAAAAAAAGCGTCAAATTATCAAAAAATCTATTAAAATCGATCATACTGTAATCGAAATTATTTCTTTTATATAAGCTAAAGTTAACCTGTTGGTATATCGTCGCCATTAGTTTTTTTTTTTTTTTTTAAAATTAATCACAGTCGTAAGGTGACGCTTCAAGGCAAAAATAAAAATCGATAAACTCTAAAAGAGTCTTTAAAAAGCAATATACACCCTTCCTTAAAGTCTGATTAAATGGAATAAATATAAAAAACGTCGATAACAACGATTAAAATCGATAAATACCGAAATAATTACCCAAAGATAAAATTTCATAAAAGCAGGGTAGGAAGAAGTGGCTGCCGCAAAGGCACACCTAGGCCAGTAATAAAAGGCCCGTTGTGATACCACCAAACACTAGGAAAGTCAGTCCCGGGGCCCGGCCATATGGAAAATCCCAGTGCTGTTGGGACTCTCCATATAGCCGAAACCCGGGACTGACACTCCTAACCGACACCGCTACCCCTCCTCGAACCATTTTGATAACTTGATAAAGGCCATCAAGTCCTTTATGTCTAGCTCCGCGACCTGGGTTAAGCTAACCAGGAAGGGAACTCCCAGAGAGCGCCTTCTCGCTCCGCTTAAGGCCGGGCAGTTGCAGATGAGGTGCTCCACCGTTTCCTCTTCCTCATCATCTTTGCAACTCCTGCAGCATCGTCGGTAGGGAACGCCTAGCCTTGCTGCGTGCCTACCAATAAGGCAGTGCCCGGTTAAAACACCTATTAATATGGAGATTTCCTTCCTTTTTAGGGCGTATATGTGTCTAGATCTTTTAAGATCGCATTTTGGCCAGGTTTGCTTGGATATCCGGCACCCTGGGGCTTGTAGCCATCTTTCGTTGGCTTCGCGGAGTGTATGCTCCTTCAGCATTAGCTTGCACGTGGCAAACGGCATACCTATGCGCTCTTTATCTTGAAGAATCTGCTTGGTCGTGCCCTGCCTGGCAAGTTCGTCTGCCCTACAGTTTCCCTCAATGTCCCTGTGTCCCGGGACCCATGTGAGGTTCACGCGGTTCTGTTGGGCCATCTCTTGAAGAGATCGACGACAGCTGAGCGTCAGTTCAGAGTTGAACGAGTAAGAGCCAAGGGATTTGATGGCCGCTTGGCTGTCGCTGAAAATACAGATATCCTGTCCGATGGTGCGTTTACCTATCCAAGTCACGGCGTCCATGATTGCAGAAACTTCAGCCTGGAAGACGCTGCAGTGATCAGGTAGTCTAAAGGAGAGTTCTAGGTCCAAATCCCTTGAGTAAACCCCTCCTCCGACTCTGCCGTCTAACTTCGAGCCGTCGGTGTATATAAAAGTGCCGCCATTAGTAGCGGGACACCGATCTATGTTCTCCCAGTCTTCCCTGCTGGGAATGTTTATTCTAAAACAACAATCTCCGACTGTTGTGGTCGCACACCGATCTGTGCTCAGAGGGAGAAAGCTGTAAGATCTTAGAATACAGGAGTGTCCAATAGTGCTTGCAGCCCAGACGGACGTTTCCCTTAGACGCAGAGCCGATGCCGCTGCTGCCCGGTACCCTTCCAGATCGAGTGGCAAAAAGCCAAGAATGGCCTGGAGAGCTTCATTGGGCGTTGTTCTTAACGCCCCGCTTATACAGATCATGCTCGATCTGTGGACTTTTCCTAACAGATTTAGGTTTGTTGCCTTTCCTAGCGCAGGCCACCATACCACGACTCCATACAGCATAATTAGCTGGATTATCGCAGTGTAGATCCATCTGCAAATTTTGGGGCTGAGCCCCCATTTTTTGCCAATGGCTCTTTTACACGTGTAAAGTGCAATGCACGCTTTCCTCTGGCGCTGGCTGACATTCTCCTTCCAGTTAAGCTTTCTATCTAGAACTGTGCCTAGGAATTTGGCTTTATCAGCTAAGTTCAGGCGCACGCCATCTAGTTCTGGTAGGTTCAGCTGTGGTATCTTGTACCGCCTGGTATAAAGGACAAGCTCCACCTTTCCCGGGTTGATGCTAAGGCCGCAGCGAGAGGACCATGAAGAAACTTCTCGCAGTGCTACTTGCATCAAGTCACACAGGGTTTGTGGGAATTTGCCCCTATATGCAATAGCTAAATCGTCTGCATATGCCACTATCTTCCCGCCCCCCCACCTTGTGTCTCGTAGCAGCGAGTTTACGGTGAGGTTCCATAGGAGCGGGGAGAGAACACCACCCTGAGGCGTTCCTCTTGTGACATAGCGTGAAAGATCAACTGTTCCCAGTGAAGAAACTATTTTCCTTCCCTTTAGTAGTTGATCAATTAGTCCAATAAGAGACCTATTTATGCCCAGGTTTGTTAAAGCAGTGTTAATAGCCTCCGGCCTTATATTGTTGAAAGCCCCTTCGATGTCCAGAAAGGCCACGAGACAGTACTCCTTTTCGTGCAATGATTTTTCAACAATAGAGACTAGGCTGTGGAGCGCAGTTTCCGTTGATTTACCTTTGGTGTATGCATGTTGATAGCTAGAAATAAGGTTGCTATCAATAGTAGAGGAGAGATAATCGCTAATTATCCTCTCGAAGGTTTTAAGTGCAAAAGACGAGAGACTGATCGGTCTGTAGTCTTTAGGCTCATAGTGTGAGGCCTTCCCAGCCTTTGGAATAAAGACTACCGTGGCGCTTCTCCAGGAGCACGGAATGTAATTAAGAGCCAGGCAGGCTGAATAGAGAACTACCAGCCATTTAGCTGATATTTCCAGCGTGTTTATAAGTTGTGCGGGGAAAATCCCGTCTGGCCCGGCTGCCTTGAACGGCTCAAAACTTTTGATTGCCCACCTTACCCTTTCCTCCGTAATGGGTATGTTTACCGCCAGGTTTGTTGCAGATGCTACAGGTTCATCATACAAGTTCCCCGGAAAGTGTGTGTTCAGGAGCAGCTCCAGGGTTTCCCCTTCCGTGCTGGTCCAAGATCCGTCAGGCTTCCGTAAATAGCTAATGGCTGTTTGAGTTTTTGATAGCACTCGTCTAAGTCTCGCTGTATCATCGACTTTTTCGACCCCGGTGCAGAAATTTCTCCACGAAGTTCTCTTCGCTTGCCTTAGAGCCTTTTTATAGGCCCTCAGTTTAGCTTTATATTCGAGCCATTCAGGCTCCGTACCGATGCTCTTCGCCTTGTTAAATTGCTTCCTGCATGATATACGGAACGAATCCAGGTCGTAAGACCACCAGTGGGGTCTATGTTTGCCGCGTGGTTTTGGTACTGGACAAGCCTGCTCTAGGGCATTTGAGAGCGCCGTTGTAAAGGTCGTTACCAGATCATCCAGTTCTCCCACTGATGAGGGGGCTTGTGGAGGTAATACTGGTAGGTCCCTAGCTCATATTTGGTTATGTAGCTGCCAGTTAGTGTTGCGTGGATTTCGTTTCATAACTGGCTGCTCAACAATAAAGTCTAACACAATTTCTATGTACCGATGGTCAGAAAATGAATGCTCATCAAGAACACGCCATTTTCTGACCCACTCATAAGCGCCTTCGCTACAAACAGTGAGGTCTATAACCTCCCTACGAGCTTTAGTTATAAAAGTAGGCTCGTTACCCACGTTACAAACCACCAGGTTAGTTGTTAGTAGGTAGTCAAACAGAGACTCGCCCCTAGCGTTAATATCGGAGCTTCCCCACTGGACGTGATGAGCATTAGCGTCAGCTCCAATAATAAGATGGCCCGTACAGAAATTATCCACCAGATCTTTCACCTCCTTTTGTGGAGGAGGTTCTTCGGCGTCATAGGGCATATAGACCGACGCCATCGTTAGGCTGGTGCTGCCGACTGTTAAGCTGGCAGCTGTAACGTCACCATTTGAGTAGTTGGGTAATAGAAAGGTGTTTAGCTCAGACTTTACCAAAATACAGGTTCTGACCTTGCCCTCATCATTGGCTTGGATGAGCTTGTACCCCTTAGTCCCCAATCCACAGATCCTAGAGCTATTGACCCAGGGCTCTTGGATAAGGACCACGTCTACGTCGCCTTTAGAAAGACGACTGCTTAAAACAGCCGAGGCTGCTTTAGATTTGTGCAGATTTATCTGAAGCACCACCAACATGAGAGAGCTCAGACATCCCTGCCGCCAGCGTGTCGTCGAGGTCTGGCCTGTTCCGGGGGCTGTCTCTCAACGAGGAGTTGTTCAGAGCACCTGCACAATTTGGCGTGGCGGGAACCCTGCTGTCTGAAGCAGCATCAACGTTAGTGTGCTCAGGTTTAGCCACGATCGTGACGTCGAGGCCTTCTTCGTCAAGCAGGCTTTCTTCTATCGCCGAGTTGTTCGCAGCACCATCGCAATTTGACGTGGCGGATAACATACTTTCCGCGTCGGACTCCTCTGCTTCCCCTTCCGATGCCTCGATCTCCGAGTCCTCCGGAGCGTCCGGAATAGCAGCGCGCTGTGCATCGCCACGGTATACGTGGATCACGATCTGACCCAAGCCGTAATGCACTCGTCCGTTGCACCGTTTAAGGGGCTCGAGCGCCTCCTTATTCAAAGTGATAACCACCTGTCTATTGGGCCCAACCACATCATCGACCAGATTGACGCCCCAATCCTGCGTCGGGAGAGACGGATTCCAGACCTGCAGCATCTCAAGAATATTCTCGGGTTCTGCAGGGACGGCAGGAATCCATGCCCTTGCCCTTGGCCGAGCAGGAATGTCCTTCCAGTCGACGACATCTAGTCTTGCCCCTGGATAGACTTCACCCAGTCTTGCAACTGCTGCCTTATACAGTGCGACAGTTCTTGCATCCTCGCACGCGGATATTTTGATCTGACCTTGGTGCCAGCCCGCGTCAGTACCTCGCGGCGGACTACCCGGAGACTCACGCATTAAGTGGAGGAGGGCCCTGCCCATTTCATTCCGGACATACAGCCACTGGTCTTTGGGGATGGACCAACGGTCGTTACCTCGGTCAATGAAACCTATAAGGATTCTGTCCTTGGTTACTTCAGCAAAGCTGAGTTTTCCCACTACGGGGTTGACCTGATGCCGCTTCGGATGGGGGTCTACCTCTCCGTCCGATCTCTGGCGTTTGAAGGGATTACCGTTCACCCTCTTAGGCACATAGGGCCTCTGGAAATTTGGTATCAGAGCTTTCGCTTCCTCCACCATCTTCCTTTCTTCCGGCGACAGCTTCTCTTGCGATGCTCCCTCATATTTTTTAAGGATCCTTGCGGCCTTTCTTTTATCCCAGTACGCAAAGCGTCGGGGAGATGCCTCTTTGGGGGGATTCAGACTCGTAGTTGCCATCGCGGTCTCTCCCTTTACGGCGTCGTCCTTCTCTTTCGAAACTCTGAAACCAGGTCGTGAGACCATTGCCCCAGATGTGAAGAGATTGGGTTTCGTACCAGCGCTTGATGGAAGTTTAGCTTCCGCCGTTTTCTGCTTGACTGCGTAGGCAGCCGCACTGTTGCTTGCTCCCATCAAGTCACTCTTACTTGATAGCAGTTTGGGGGATGACTGACCCGTAGTTTCCATCGTTGTCGGCCTCCCAGTTAACTTTGAGGCGGAGTTTGTCCTCCGGCGTTGTGTTTTCGCTTGCTCCAGCATAGTTCTTCTCTGCTGCGGAGTAAACGAAGTCGTTAATTGCTTTGTATTTTGTGTGTTCTTCATCTTGTTCGTACGACCCCTCGCCGGACAAGGCCAGCTTAGGGTCAAGGGTAGTGTAAGGGGAAGTGTGTCGTCCGCCGCGGCAGAGCCCCATACCGCGGTAAGACCATAGTTACTCCCTGAGGCGGCCCGGTATCAGTGAGGCTCCGTTCGACTACAGCCACGATTTGCCTCCCGGCTGCAAACGTCCAATGGGCACGGTATCGCATAACACCCTGGATTGGGAGGGAAAAGTTTTGCACATTTATATAGCGAGCCGCTTGCTTCAAGACAGACGCCCGCTTACAGCCGCACCTCTTGGTGTACAGACGCTGCGAAAAAGACCCCGGTGAGCCCTTAAGCCAAGTATGTCAGAGTGGCCCCCCCGGGGCTCCCTCTCTTTCTGCCGCGAGCCTAGGTAGCTCAACGTTGCCCAGAGTGCACGAACGAGGACGCAAGAGTCGGGATTGAGCGCGGTCACTCAGCAACCACACCCCATTACACTCCTTCATAAAAGCAAAAAAGCCGAGAAATATATCTTGAAATCTATCAAAGGCGATAAGTGTTGAAAAAAAAAAAACAAAAATCCATACCAATTATTTGAAATCGATTAAAAGAAACGTCGATAATGAGTCGATAAAAAATGGATAGGAAGGAATCAAAACGCATATTAAAAAATTATGTGTGATTTAAATCTGTTAGTAACAAAAAACAAGTAAGGAAAGCTGTCTTCGGCTGTGCCGAAGGCTAAATACCTTTCATGAATAAGCGTCACGATTTTCACTGTTTGATCCCAGTACAGCCTGTGTGAATTTAACTTAAGCTCATACCGAAATTATCGCGACTATCGATTATATGGGGGAGATGTGTTATATTGGTCCAATCTCATTGATTTTTGACACCGACATTCCACATTCTAAAATAGCAATAGTTACGAAATTTCACGTTCCTACCTATATAACTACAGGAGTTATCTACCAAAATCCGTTTATTGGAACAATCGATTGTAGGGGGCTATGTGAAATATTTATCCCATTTCGATGATTTTCAACATCGATATTTCAGATATAAAAATAGCAATACGTCTAAAATTTCATGTTCCTAGGTGTTTAATTACAGGAGTTATAGCCCAAAATCCGTTTATCGGAACCATCGATTGTATGGGGGCTATGTGAAATATTTATCCCATCTCTATGAGTTTCAACATCGATATTTCACATATAAAAATAGCAATACTTACAAAATTTCACGTTCCTTCGTGTTTAATTACAGGAGTTATAGCCCAAAATCCGTTTATCGGAATAATCGGTTGTATGGGAGCTATATGTTATATTGGTCCGATCTTGCTGGTTCCGACAAATGATTCCTATATTGGAAAATGATGGCCGCATACAAAATTTCAGCCAAATATCTCAAAAACTGAGGGACTAGTTTGCGTTCAAACAGACAGACAGACAGACAGACAGACAGACAGACGGACATGGCTAAATCAACTCATCTCGTCATCCTGATCATTTCGGTATACTTATTGATGGGTCTATCTCCTCTTCTTCTCATACTTACAAACATCGGACCAAAGTTATAATACCATTTCATGTTCATGAAAGGTATAAAAATATCGACATAAACCGATTATGTCGACAAAAAATTATAATCGATAAA
Source organism: Campiglossa producta (assembly GCA_964058755.1). Lineage (NCBI taxonomy): Eukaryota > Metazoa > Arthropoda > Insecta > Diptera > Tephritidae > Campiglossa > Campiglossa producta. Next base: position 17,332,889 of record CAXKVI010000005.1, read on the forward strand.
TAATCGTTAGTATATAAAAAGTGATCAAACTGGAATATATCAATGGAAAATCGACAGAAGACCTGATACAAACTAAAACTCGTTGGACTTAATTATTTTCGTGTACATGCAATTTCTCTCATCTCTATAAATAAAAACTGCTTGTTAAGAACTATTTAAAATCCCATAAAAGCTTCAGCACTTAAAACTATTCACAACTTTTTTACAATGTTCTGTATTTATCACTTGAATAGTACTCACCTTTTGATTTGTTTGTGGTGTCCCACTTTTTTTGGCGGGCATTATTACAAAATCTGTGGTAATATTTTCCAACGGAAAATTCCATATCAACATACACCAAAAAAACAACTCTTCAGAGTATGTATACAAACATATGAGTATGCTTTTTATATCTACATATGTAACTACACAGTTAGCATTCGGACTTCCTTAAATTCATTGTGTGTATCATTCTCATACTCGAAAGAAGTTTAAAGTGCTAGCTGGGTTTCATACTTATATGTTGAGGGGCAGCACTCGTAACACAGCACATTTAAAAGCTATAAAAAATATCAATTAAAAGTCAAAGGCACGGAAAAGCACAACAGTATAAGAAAAGACTATGTTAACTTAAGTGCCATTGAAGAAGAAGAGTATAGAAATTGAAAGTGGAGCCAAGTTGATGATAAAAGTGTCAACAGTATTTAGAAGATATAATAAATTTTGTTTTGTTTTGTTGTCTATCTAGATGATTCATTCACTCAGTAGGTCAATTTTACATTTAAAGCATCATCGCGAATAACGTTCTAAGTTACAAAATCAGAATTTGTCAGGAGAGCAAAAAAACGCTAAAGTCATATTTTTTTTAATTATTTATCTCATTTGTCTCCTTAACTTTTTCTTTTATATTTGTCATTTTATCAGTTTTACACCTTCCTTATGATCTTCCAGTGCCGTTACGAACCACTTTCGAAGCCTCTATGCAAAACAATGTATGTCACTTTAAATTAACCGACTATTTTTAAATGCATTTTTACAGTTTTGGTGTGTCAAATTTGATTTGCAAGAGAGCAATACAAAATGTTATATGCAATAAAACCGGTTTTGAAAAAAATTTAACTTACAACGTTATTCGAGATGCTGCATCATTTGTTGAGGAGCTATAAAACAATTTTAGAGGCTTTTTTTGTTTTGCTTAAGAGTAATAGAAGTGATGATCCCTTTATTTTTTAGACTGTTCCTATGCCAGTGAGATTTTATATCTGAAAAGTTTCCTGGGCTTTGATGTCCTTGAGTTCTGACAGACTATCGAAAATATTTTGCTGAGAATATCTTCCTACTTCCCACGTTTGCAGGGTAATCGCAAAGTTGTTGTTCCCCCCCTTTTTTATCCATTTGTTTATCGATAATTACTTTTTCCATTATATTGATTAAGGTCTATGCGATATTCATCCATTATCCTCAATTAGATCGATGTATTATCGAATGGTTTTTTTTATCGATAAACTTTATTTTATATTCTAGAAATCGATAACAAGCTTTTGTAATTTTTTTAAGTTTACTTGAGTTTGTGAATACTTTATCGATAACTAGGATTCCCATTTTATCGACTAATAAATAGTTGTGTGTCGATTTTTTAAATTCTCTAAATTGTTCTCCATTTTGCGTGATTTGAGAGATTCTAATGTAATATTGGATATTTTATCGATACATTATTGACTGTTTTAAAGGGGCTAGTATCGCTTGGCGAAGTAGGGTCGCTAACCCCGTACCCCCATCCGTAACGGGTGCACTTAGATCCTGCCCGACAGACGCAATCAACGTCATCCTAGACCAATTACCGCTAGACATGCACATTCGTGTAATGGCCACAGGGCAGCACTAAGGCTTAGGGCGTCCGAGTGCTGGAATTCGAAACAGTATGGTCACAGCGGCATCCTAAACAGGTTCTCAAAAGAAGACCTATCATCAGACTACCTCCCACCCTCCCTAAAATTCGACAAAAACTATGAAGTGCACTTCCCGTCAAGAGGCGAATGGAGAGATAGTAGCGCTTGTAAGCAGGGTCTCTGTATTCACGGACGGGTCCAAAATGGACTGTGGCGTGGGAGCAGGGGTCTTCTCAGAGCAGTTGCAAGTCGCTCAGTCCTACCGTCTCCCGGACTCGGCCAGCATCTTCCAAGCAGAAGTATCGAGAAAGCCTGTGGACACCTAATAGGAGAGTCAATTGAAGGGAGGGAGGTGTGCATATACTCAGACAGTCAAGCGGCGCTTATGGCGCTCGACTCGCCGATCACTTCCTCTAAGGCCGTCAGCGACTGCAAAGGGTTGTTTGGGGCAGCAGCAAACTCCGTGAAAATCACACTTGTCTGGGTTCCGGGTCACAGGAAAATTGAGGGCAACGAGAAAGCGGATGTACTGGCAAGGACAGGGGCTTCAGCCGACAACTTAGAACTAGTTAGTATGCGTCGTCCACTCACAGCAATCAAAAGTTACATACATAACAAATACAAGGCCATGGCCATTCGTAGGTGGTACTCCTCAGATAGCTGTAGGATTGCCCAACAAACTTGGCCTGAATATAACAAGAGTAGAACCGAGAGCCTGCTATGCAGATCTAGGAAGGAGATTTTCAGAATCACAGTCATTATAACAGGACATTGGCCACTGGGCCAACATGCGGAAAGAATTGGGCTACCATTCAACGAGGTGTGTAGAAGTTGCGGCCTAGATGGCTGTAAAGAAACCGTTACTCACTTCCTCTGCGAGCGTCCTGCCCTGGCTAATATAAGACACAAGACCTTAGGTAGGCTTGTTCTAACTGACCTGAAGGATGTATCTAAGTGCTCCATAGTCCTTAGAAAATAAATGTAATTCGTTTCACAGTTTAGTGCATCAAAATGGCGCCCAGCGCGCTACTTGGACCCGGTCCTTCTGACCGGGCAGCACGGCAACCAACCAACCCCCATCCGTAAATTTTGGGGACGCCCCTGAAAATATACCGCCTATACCTCAATTTATTCAATTTCCTTTCCATTGGCGCATATTTCATTCAAATCGGTCAAACGGTTCGATCACAGGAGGTTCCTAAAGTTTTCATGTGGCGTATTTATATATAGATAGATAGATAATTCATGTCGGGTCTTTGAGACTGGAATGAACACAGAAAATTCGAGTCCCGATTAGAGAATTAAGTGCCGTTTTGTTTGATAATGCTATGAATATTTCTCAAGTTTACGTTGGAGATTAGAGAATGGGGCTAGTTATCTAATATACCTCTTGTCGATATCTAACATCAGTGTTTGTTGTGGACCTTTTCATCAGCCGGATGATTACTAAGTCCACATTGAAGATCAAAGATGAGCTCGGATTACTACTCACAGTAGGTATATACTTCGAAAGCTTGTGGTCTTATTCATTGAAACTCGGGATAGTACTAAAGCAAAATATCAAAACCCGGAAGAACCGTAAATCGGCGTGTTCCTCGTATCTAAACCAGAGTACGTAACCCATTGTTCTCTTTTTTAGAGTTCCAAAATCCCCCTGCAAGTTGCGAAGTCTCTCATTATTTAAAATTACAAGAAAAGAAATGTTGAACAACATTTTACCCCACAAAGCTCATTTGCAATTGTGGGTGACTGCGTTTCGAATGCTGGGGGACGGTTGTAGACAGGTGGCAACTACATTGCCAACATTGACGTTGGCTGCTTCATTTAGTTTGCGCAATCTGTTTGTATGGTTTGTTAGCTGGCGTGTGCTGTTGGAAAGTGCTGTGTTGTGGCGTTCCGGTGGTGGTGTTGGTGTTGATGTTGCAACTTTTATCATGGCAGTTCTTCAACCTTTCACCTACTTTATGTGCTTTCAAAACTTTTTGTTTACATAGAATAGGCGACTGTGGTGCTGCCGGGTGGTTGGTTGGCTTGCTGCTATTGTTGCGTAAATGTATTTTTCGTTTTTTTATTTACTTTTAGTGTTGTTGGTGCTGTTGCTCAACTGCATTTTTTTACATTCTGTCCGTTTTTTATTGCGTATGTATTTTTTTTACTCATCAGCCTGCTTTTGTGGCTGAAAGAAATTCCATTTTGATAGCTTATTCTAATTTTTTTACTTCTAAATTTCTCCAACTTTTTAGTGCACAGCCCAGTGGGAAAAGGTAATGTATGGCAATGCATAAAGTAATGTATAGCTCCTATAGACTATACATGAAAACATGAATGAATTTTTCTACAGCGATGTCATAGGAAAAGTAATGTGTCGCTCGCCTACAAAACTAAAGCTGCATGTTTACATTACTTTTTATATTACTTTTTATAAAAGAAAAGATGCATTACCTTTCATGAATGGAAATATGCACTACAAGGGATACATTATATCTTGCATTGCCTTTCTTGAATTAAAAGATGCTTTACAAGAGACATACTAAATTTTGCATAACATTTTATAAATTTCCTTGTGGAGTTACAAGGATATTAAGACACAGGACACAGTGAGGCTCTACAGCGGGGTAGGAGTTAAGGTCCTATTTTAAAAGTTTGAATGACGAGCTTGTCATGGGCTACGACCAAGATGAGTGCACCCAAAGAAAATATAATAAAAACAAGTAAGGAAAGCTGTCTTCGGCTCTGCCGAAGGTTATATACCTTTCATGAATAAGCGTCACGATTTTCACTGTTCGATCCCCAGTACAGCCTGTTTCAATTTAACTTTAGCTCATACCGAAATTATCGGAACTATCGATTATATGGGGGCGATGTGTTATATTGGTCCAATCTCATTGATTTTTAACATCGACATTCCACATTCTAAAAGAGCAATTGTTACGAAATTTCACTTTCCTACCTATATAATTACAGGAGTTATCTATTAAAATCCGTTTATCGGAACAATCGATTGTATGGGGGCTATGTGAAATATATTTCTTATATGAAATAAGCAACTTTTACAAAATTTCTCGATCCTATCTCTTTAATTACAGGAGTTATAGCCCAAAATCCGTTTATCGGAACAATCGATTGTATGGGGGCTTTGTGAAATATTTATCCCATCACAATGATTTTCAAGACCGAGAGTTCTTATATAAAAAAAGCAATTCTCACAAAATTTTACGTTCCTACCTCTTTAATTACAGGAGTTATAGCCCAAAATTCGTTTATCGGAAAATCGGATGTATGGGAGCTATATGTAATATCGGTCCGATCTTGCTGGTTCCGACAAATGATTTCTATATTAGAAAATGGTGGCCGCATATAAAATTTCAGCGAAATATCTCAAAAACTGAGGGAATAATTTGCGTTCAAACAGACAGACAGACGGACAGACGGACATAGCTAAATCAACTCATCTCGTCATCCTGATTATTTCGGTATACTTAGTGATGTTCATGAAAGGTATAAAAAACCAAAACCAAAAAGGCACCGGCATCAGGAGCAAACAGTCCAGTCGACTCTCAACTTCTGAAAAGCCTCACAGCAGCACAAAAAGCGATGAAGATGTAAGTAACGAGCAGCAGTTTCAAAATGAATTTAAATTGTATTTTTTATGTTTGAAAGTTGTGTATTTTTTTTTTGAAGTTTTCATACTACAAATAAAAATAGAGCGACACATTACTCCCTTCCTTTCTTTTGGTATGATCTTTTCTAACATCAAAATTCGTACATCTTTTCATGTATGAAAAACATTTTTTTTTAAACTACAAATCAAAGATTGAGCGACACATTACTCCCTTCCTTGCTTTTGGTGTGATCTTTTCTTATAACAAAATTCATACATCTTTTCATGCATGGAAAAAGGTAATGCATTACCTACATACTTTCCCACTGGGAGTCTATTAGCAAGAGAAAAGAAAATTCCAAGAAGCTTATCAACTGCAAAAAAAACTATTTTCATTTATTTCAAACTCTTCACTCATTCATCCACCCACGCAGATATCATTGTCTTGTTCAACTTCAACTACAATTTTGGAAACGTCATTCACCGCCACAAATGTCAGTTGCGCAAACAAACACAGCAAGCAGTGTTGCTTTTTTACTTTGACAGACAAATGAGCTGTCATTTGCTGACAATAGCGAGCTAGCTGTGGCGCTGTAAGCAGCTTTGAAAATTAAATAAAGATAAAAAGAGTTGGGCGTTAAAGTAAACCGAAGAGCAGTGGCAGCGACGACAGCTTCTCAGTAAATGGAATTTGTTGTTGTATGGCAGTGAGTGTGCGCTGCTGTCACATTCAGCGAATAAATATATTTTTTTGTAATATTTTTTTCTTTGTATGCATAAAGTCTGTTGTTTATATAGAAAGTACTTACCAAACATATATTGATACAGTTGGCAGCTGCACTCTGCATGTGAAGGTGCAATGATGCGCTCAGACATTGATAGTCACTTTTGACAGTTGTTGATTTAATGGTAAAATGTGTTAGTGATATCTTTAGCACACATTAGAGTTAAAAAGAAGAAAGAAAAAATTGTCAAAAAACATAGAAAAATCGTCTACTATTTATTTAGGCCTGAAGTCTTATGAATGGCTCCCCTAGTCGTATGTATGGCTAACTATATTTGCCGATATACGAAAGTTGCGTTAGCGAATGCCGGCAATTACTTTTCTGGGAGGAAAATAGAAGGCGCTCTCTCCGTGCCGACCTCTGCTTTAGACTTTATGGAGTACAGTCATCAATAGTCTGATTTGACTCAAATATACCTTTTTTTTTAATCAAAAGTTTTTTATAATAATGAAACACGAACATTTTAATTTCAGATGTGACTATGTAATATGAATCCTATAAAGAAATTTTTCATAACAAAATATTAACTGTAAAAAAGAGCGTGCAGAAAGAGCTAGACTTTAAAATAATAAATGAGCTGCTAAGAAATCAAGCGACTCCAAAGTTTAAAACGGCGATAGTTGAAAGGAGATATCTTTTCGGCAGATATGGCCCTTGAGAAAATTCCAATCCTTCTTAGCTCATTTTAAAACTAAACTGGTGTGGGAAGCGTTTGTTGATCTCTTTCCATGATTTTTTTATGTTATATATTAATATAAAAACAGATACCGTATAGAGCGGAATATATAGAGCATTTAAATCAATGTGGGCTTATATGCCACCCCTTGCAAATTTCCCTGTAACTGCCAAACAAATTGTCCAAACAAAAAAATGTTAGTTGCAAAAAAAGAGCTTGCAACAAGCACTTGACTTCACAAATACAAATGCGCTGCCAGCAAATCAAGCGAAACCAAATTTTAGAACGTCGCTAGAGGTCGACAAGGCAAAAAATATTAAGAAGCGAACCGAGCAGCTATAAAAAACAAACATACAAATGAACGTCCTTCAAACTTCACGGTGGCTTGGAATAGTGGCCTGAAGTTCAGGCGTGAGATAGAAATCAGAACAACAAATTTGAACAATGAACAAGTTACAATTAACCACAAAACAAGACGAAGAGCAACAAAAGCTACTACTATGTAGAAGCAGAGTAAAAAAGAAAATTTCAATGAAAAAGTCGTAAAGACTTGTTTGATGCATGCATGTGCTTTGCAACCTTATGTCAGTAAAACGGTAGCTATGTAGCTTCAGAAAATCCAGTCTAACAAAATCACGTTTATTGTGCATAAATTGGTTTTAGCAAAGCGTGAAACATTATTACTTGTTATTTTTTGTTTCACCCAGCTGTTGTTGTTTTGGTTGCAGTGCAAGGCCTGCTGTTACCACTAACTTAACTATGTATGTAACTGCAACAATGTTGCATGGTTGATGTTTGCATATATTTAGTTCTATGTTTTCTTGTTGCTTGTTGCCTTCATTTTCAATTCTATTAGCATATTTTATTGTTGTTGTTCCTATTGATGTAGTTCCCATAGATCCCCGTTGTAGCCATTTAAATTTGTCTTTGCCATCACCCTGTGACCATTGCTATATTTGTTTTGTTTTTGTGGCAACATTGTCGTTTGGTGCTATGGTTGCAACGTGCAGCACAAAATGCGCAAGAAATTAAATAAAAACAACTCAAGCGATTGACATACTCGCAAGCACGTTCAAATGGCAACAAACGCCCTTGGACGCTCTTTGTTTTAGTTAGATGTCGGTGTCTGTGTGGCGACGCTGAAGTTGGTGCTAAGAGAAAGTTAATTTTTTTGTACTTTTTAGCAACTGACAAACTGTTTTAGTGGTTGTTATTGAGCGGGTTTTATAGCTCTTATTTTGGCTGACGCCGTTGGTGCTATTGTATGCCATGTAAACCACGCTGGTTCTAACGGCACGTTATATTATTCGTTGCGCTGCTCTCTCTCTGCAATGTGTGCTCCGTAATTGGATGAGCGAAGCAGGTGCGTATAAGAATAAAACGGTTGATTCATGCGCAAGTGGGATATCTAGTGGCCTAACTGGGCTGAAAATCCATCCAATCGAAAAAATCTTTGACTTTAAATTCTCGACTTCTGGACTTCAGTACTGAACCAGCTAGTCCTTGGAGTGTGGTATTTTCTCAAAGGGGCTGCGTGACCTGGTGGATTTGGGTCCTCTGGTTTTTGCCAAAGAAGGGCCTAGGAGTCCCTATTGCCTTGTATAACCAAAGGAGTGTTCAGCTGGGAAAATCTTTGACCTCTGGGGTCATATCACTCCACTAGTTAGCAAGGACTGAAACCGAAACCGTTATTGTGATCTAAAAAAGAATGAAACCGAAACCGTTACGGTTTTGAATTTTTTTGTATGGCTTTTTTCTTTTTATGGGAACATATTTTCTTTTACCAAAGGGTACTCTGGAAAGCTTTCATAGAAGATTGTTGAACAATGTTACAAAATACACGTTTTGACCTCAGTATCAAATTCTTAAAGAGGAAATTTAGCTACATATAGAATGATGGCATCGAAAACAATTTACGAGATCCGTGAAAAATATGTTTAGTGGCCCGTATCATATATTTTGACGATTCATTTCATTTAGTTTCCGTTCTAATATTTTTCTATTTGAAAAAGTAGTGATTTTTTTTAAATTATATTGCAGAAATTTTATCCATACATAGCGTTAATAATATTTATTACAATGCACAGCAGCCGGCTGGGTATTGGACCAAACCAACTTTTTTAAGTTTTTCGAAGTTAGCCTCCAAAACTAAGTTACGGGCTTTCGAAGTTCGAAGCTGGCCCTTTCGAAAATTTGGTTTTCTAATTGTTTTGTTTAAGAAATTAAAAAAAATACACTTTCAAATAAAAAGAAAGTTCACCAATCAAGTAAGAGGAGCAAGAAGGCCACGCCCACATTTAAAATTTTTAAATTTTTTCACAAAACAATTAGAATTCCAAATCTTGGAAGGGTCCAACTTCGAACTTCGAAAGCCCGTAACTTATTTTTGGAGGCTACCTTCGAAATTCAGGGAACGCCATTAAGTAAAAATACTTATCTCTTAATCTCTTAAAAAAATTTGATTTAGTCCAATATCCAGAAAAAAGTGGATTTTGTCGTACAGTGGTATTATATTGGAAAAATGTTATAAAAATTCAGACCTATTTTGCTACTTAAGTTTTGTAAAATTTTTTGGCGTTCGTGTTTTTATTTGGAAACCGAAACCGGAACGAAACCGTAACCGAAACCGAAATAAATTTTGAAGAACGAAACCGGAACCGAAACCGAATAGTGTTACAAAACCGAAACCGAAACCGGAACGTTATTTTAATCGGTTTCATACTTAAAGAAAGGGCATGGGAGAATCTAAGTAGAAAAATCCTCGACTATTGGGGTCATAGCACTTAACTAGAGGGTATTTGGGGTATGGTGTTTTTTCCCCCAATGATGGATCTCGAAAACCTGGTGATCTTGTTACGGCTTTAGAATTCAGGTGCAAAATTTTTTTATCTCTGGAGTCGTAGCTCTCAACTAACTAGTCTTATAGATATTGCCGTTTCTCCAAAAGTGGACCTTCGAAAGCAGGTAGCCTCCTCACTCCTCGGGAGAGTCCAAGTGAAAAATGTTGACTTCTGGGGTCCTGGCACGTAACAAGCCCATTTTTAGAAACCGGTCTCCTACAGAGAAGAACTTCCGAGTTCTAGTGTGACTGAGAAAGTGCAAAGGTTTAATCGAGGAGTTAGCAGTATTTATCCTAGTCGCGAAGCACATGAGAACCAGGAACCAAGGAAAGGGCTGAAGGGGCTACAATATGCGTAATTGATACAAGGACTACTCGCATCCCTCATACCTAGACCCTTATATGACTGACGGATACCTAAACAGATAAGGAAATGAAATCGGGAAGCTAGTCTAGAAACTAGAAGGCAAGTCGGCCTAAAGACGCAGAATAGTAAGAACATGGAGCTGCCCCACTTCAGCGAAGACACTCACTTCTGTAATTCCAGCCCTTTCCTACCTTTCCACTGAGTAAGTACCTACCACAGAGCATATTAATTTCATTTTCCTCTAGTTTATTCATGAATCATAAACATACCTCTACACTGCCCACGCTGCGCACTCACACCACTTATTCGCACCACCTTTACGATATTAACAACTTCTTGCGAATTCCCACCAACACTCGAACACACCTCCATGTTCTCACATTCTCACTCAAAACACCTCTCAGCCTTGCATTGTGCTCACGTCCTTTCGACGCGTTGTCGCACACCATTTATGGTGTTTGCACGTAAATACTTGTATGTACGTAGGTTTGTGCACAACTACGTCAGACCACCGACGACCAACCGCATCGGTCGCAACGAAACGCGCGCGTCTCGGCTAGCGGCTGCCATGTGCTGTGTGCTCTGTTGTTAGTTGTGTGGCCGCACCAAGGCATTCGTTTTGCTCGGTCACTGACATCACAGCCTTGCACCGGCTTTTGTTGGCTTTTCTAATGCAATTCTAAATGCATTCTACGTAGTTTTTATTGTTGGTGTTTTTGTAGTCATTGCCTCGCCATTGCAAATTTGTTGGTTGGGCTGGTGATACATGATAAGTGTATTTGTGTGTGTGTGTGTGTGTATGTGAGTGCGTTTATTTGTGCACTCGCGTATTTGTCGCGCAAAATCGGCGAAAATAAAGGCGAGTATTATTTAGCACTTTGTTTTTGCTGTTTTTGCTTTTGTTTTTTGCATTGTTGTTTTGAACATTTGAACTGCCGCTGTCATGACTTTGCTGTGCGAATATCTAACTTATGATGGGTGCTAAGATTTTTTTCTTGTTGTAATTATTTATTCTGTTACTAAGTCAATAAGAAGCATATTGAGGCAGGTTAGAGTTGCCAACTTGCGTAGGTGTTTGCACAATGGGGATCGGGCTCTTTTAGCTGCACGTTGGGACATCACAGTAAAAGTTTATTAGAATTGGGAACAAAGCCACTGATATCACAGTAAATAATTGTATTTAAGACTGAAGCTTTGCGATTTCGTAAATCAACTCCATATGTTACTTCCTAAAAGATCCAGTAAAAAAATTGAGACAAAGCATTCAGAGACAATCCGGCCTAAAAAGAATCTACCAGGAGAACTTTTCATTTCTTTTGAGAGTTCTCTGGGCGAATTTGAATGGGTCTAACTAAGCTCTGTAGTATCCCTATCCCTATCCCTGAAGGGAAGTCAGTCCGTAGTGAACTAGAGATAAAGTGGCTAATAAGATGCCAGCGGTTGAAATTGTGTGAAATATGGGGGGCTGTGATGTTAAATGCGTCTGGTTTGGAACCAACGCAATTGTACCCATATAAACTAATAGCGGGGGGCATTGCAAGTGCGGTGTTATTCTTAAAGACAGCAAAGGTGTAAGTAGATGTTGGCTAGCGATGGCATCATGGTAGACACCTTAGTTTAGCATTCCAAAAATTGTGAGTTTAATTCTTGGTGGAGGCTATATAAAAACTCTGTAAAATTGTTTTTTTGTTACTTTGACTCCCAGTACCCACAAAAAGGCACTAAATCCAAACTGTCGAATTTTGTACCAGTTCGGAACTGTCGAAAAGATAATGCAGCGGGGGAAAATTTCCACTATCTAGGACATGGTCATGTTAAATTCGCCAGTTGATTACACTCTACAAGCGAACAAGCTCTGAACTAGAGATTTTCTCTACAGGGCTTAAGGCTTAAGCCTGATCCACATATTGGTCAATATAGCTTGAATTTCATTTCAGATAGATTTCAAAATAAATATTAGTACAGAATAAAAACAGAGTTTTTACACATTTTTAATATACATATATTTCTTTTCCTAATTTCAGCAAAGGAAGTTTCTCCGATGCAACGGTAAGTAGAAACCTCAACCTAACGTAACTTTTATACATATGTACTTATGTATTTATTACAAAACCTTTCACGAATAAACCACTTGCTTGGTCTTAAAATCATTACACTGCTGAATGACAGCGATGGAAGGGCTTTATTACACACTGCATTTATCACTAGATGGGCTGAAGTAGCCTATGAGTAGGAAAGCAAATGCAATGCATCGAAACAACCTCGAAAGTGTGCCAATGCCCTGGCTAGAACACTGAAGGCTGTCAGCACGATGGTCGTTAAATGCAAAGTGAATGAGCGGAATAAAAAAAGAAGAAAAAAAAATAGTTTAGAAAATGAAAATAAATGGAAAAGTTAGAGAAGGTGAGGCAATAGGACAGGAATATAAAAAAAGTGTGTCCGGAAAATAAAAATCAAGTCATTAAGGATGAGGCAATATATAGTTTTTTTTAAACGAAGCTCTAGTTATTCGTGCATACATTGAAAATATCAAGGAAGTGCAAGCGAGCGCAAGAAATTTCAAAGAAAAAAGCAAAATAAAATAAAAAAAGCTCTATGCAATTAGAAAAAGTAAACGATGTGTAGAAATGTGAATAGCAGAAAAATTATGTGAGCGAATATATATGTATGTGTACTAGGAGTATAAAGTTGATGTTGTTAGCAATACTGGGTTGTACATACGTGAAGTTATAAATATAGTCATATGCATTGCTTTTAATTTCACTCTTATGTATTCATTGTATATCTTCATGTTTTTATGTATGCAAGCACATATTTGTTGACCGTTAAATGAGTTGACATACTTGGCGCATTGCCAATTTTCTGGGCTCCTGCCCAACAAGCACCCTGGCAGTGGCCATAAAGAGTTGCGTAGGGAATGTAATAGAAGTGAGACAAAATATCTGTAGATATAAACGCTCAAGCCTCTGGTCTTACATAACTTAAAATATATGCAACTGAAGAAACCAATTTGTGAGCTACCAGCGAAAATATACCATCCATGCTAATAAAAGCCTGCTAATATTCGTAAAGTTAAGAAGGGGAAACGAAACGTTTGAAAAGTTTGCTAAAAAATTCTTTGTAAGCTTCAATATTTACAATCAAATAGGTAGGAGCTCTTGGCGAGATCTGGCAACAAGAAAAAGATCAGCGTAAGAGTCGCTTCTCCTAAGCATATACAGAACGGTATCAAAACATAAGAACTTAACACCACGTAATTTGAATGAAACACAGTTTTTAGTCAAGGGCCGAACATCAACCTGTACTGAGCTATCCTCAGTAGACATACTTTATGAGACGTAGGTGGACAAATGGACCAGATGGCAATGAAAGAAGATTTGAAATATCTGAACTATAATAGATAAACTTCAATAAGCGCAAGAAAGTAGGCACGAGCTTTTGGCGAGATCTGACAACAAGAAAAAGATAAACGTAAGAAGCGCTTTTCTCAAGAAGATGTAGATTGAACGGTATTGAAATTAAAAACATAGGATCCTAACACAGCATAGTTTTTATATTATATAAAATAAAAGGTTAAAATTAAAAGGCTGAAAAAATACGTTTTGAAAAGCTGCTAAAAAACTCATTAAACTTCAATATGTGCAAAAACGAAAAATAAAATCAATGTAAGAAACGCTTTTCTCAGGTAGATTGAATTGTATCAAAATTGAAAAAAATAACATCTTGACACCTTATAATTTTAAAGAAAATTTGACGTGACAATAGAATAGTTAGCAGTTAAGCCATTTTTTAAGCTCACGGGCGAATATTAACCGGGGTTGTTCCGTACTATCTTCAGAACACCTTATTTCTCAGAGAGCTTCCAACTGTACTAACGTCGTAAGAAATTTGTCAGGCAAGATTTTTTTAAATATATTTTAACCTCGGTTTAATTTATTCAAAGGTTGCCATTGCGCACATAATCTCATAGTGATGGTGAGATATATAGCAAATTTCAAACAGAGAAAACTCGGTAGCTGAGCATACTTTTTTCTGAAAAATCTTCATCGTTTTAAGAGCAATCCAATTTTCATTCAATACTCTGGATACATATGAATGCAAGCACACAAAGAAAGTATTGCAAAAATAAACCTTTTCGAGCTATGCTGAAAACCAGGAAATAAAAGTTGATATGCCACTTTTGGCTATACGAAGCTGACATACCCGTTGGCATGCTTTAGTGCAACATTGACTTGCTGACCGAGTGGCAAATGCCAAAATAAAATTACAATAATTACACAAATCGTGGTTAAAAAAACCACAAATGCAACATTGTATCTCCAATTATTTATTACAAAAACAGCAGCCAAATGCAAACATACGAAACAGCTTACGCGCAATGCAATTGAACAGAAAATACTGTTAGAGCAAGCGAAAATGACGCTGTCACGTTGTGTTGCAATGAAAACGAAAGTTCAATAAACTCTCACGTAATGATAAAAACAACAACAGTAGCAATATGATAGCTTTTGTTACATCGACAAAGAGAATGACGTGAGTTTGTAACAAAGTAAAGCAGTAAAACACAGAAGACCAAGGTATATTGAAATGTGTGGTTCATAACAACAAATTAGCAAAAAAAAATTAAAAACAAAATAACTAATTTAAATTGATTTAAAGAAAAATTACCAATTTAATGGAGCGATGAAAAGTTTTCGAGATCGAAGTTTTCAAGCTTCCAAGCTTCTTCACCCAACCCCTTTTCGGAAACTGGCATGGGCGACCCCGTTTGTTTTCTAAAGAATTTTGTATGTAACGTTTTCAAAATGAGAACCCGGGAGATTGAAATGACATTTATTGTCCTGGAACTATTCATTGTAGAATACGGACAGGGATAGTGAGAGGTTATGGATAGGGATAGTTATATAGTTAGATAGTTATAGGGATAGAGATAGGGTTGGGGATAGACACAGGGACGGGAAAGCAAAGACAACACGATATACAAGGTAAAAGGGAAGGGAAAAGAAAGATGGAGCATACAATAAAAATAAAAGTTGTGCATTGAAACAGTACTTTTTTTCAGATGAGTGAATTTTTGGGCAGGATAGCGTCTGCCGGACTCTCTTGTAATAAAATATAAAAAAAAAATCAAAATTACCACACTAAGACAAATTTTTCAAACAAGATATTAAATTATTAAATAAACAAATTTATTATCAAAAAAATCAAGTTACAGTACAATAAAGTATAATAGAAAAGTCCAAGAAGCTATTTCATTGGATATCCCACCGTAACCACTATAGTAGCTTAGCAATCAGTGAGACCAAATAGCTGATAATTGGTTTATTGCATAATTACAGAGCTTTATAAATGCATTAAAATTCTATTAAAATTTATTATCAATAGCTTTGGGGTTTCACACATTTTTTATTCTTTGAGATATGTGTATTTGTATAGAGATATGTTTAGTGTTAATTCGACTTGCAAATATTTGGTTAACATAATTATTAGGGTGTGTGTTAGAGCCATTTGTGTTACGACAAACAATTTAAATCTGTACTCGAATAGTTGGTAAACAATTTAAACTTCAAGCGAAAAAAGCGAACACCCTAATGCTCATACCAACTACTTAATTTCGTAGATGCATTTTTTAAATCTTTTTCGCAAAACTATAGCTACGGTGTAAGTCATTAGCAAACATGTTTTTCTAAGAAAAATATTTATTAGCCTTTAGACAGATATTTGCTAGTTCAGTTGTCGAGTTGGAATGTGTTTCTATTATCATCTTTATTAGCAAAATCGTAAATTTTTGGCTACTTCATTTTTTGTTAAATGTGAAGTTATTTTCAAAAATGTTTTATGTCTGTAGTGAAGCAATTTGCACCTTTTGCCTTTAAGAAATGACGTTGCTGGGTGAAGTTCCAGCGCTGAAAAGGGTTAAAAATGACGGGCCGTTTTACCATACAGAAAGTTGTTCCAAAATCAGAAAGTTATCCCAAATGGAACTTATTGAAAAGTAGCCAAAACGAAGCTACCGAAGAGCTGTTTCTAGTCTAGTTCTGAGTTCTACTCAAAGTTTCTGCAGGGCATGGCATTTGCAGAGCCAAAAATTTCAGTAAAAACCTTGAAATCAACAGATCCTGCATATTTAGAAGACAGTAAACATATATTGAGATCTAATACTGTCTATAGCATGGTTGCCATGCCTACCATTCTTTGGGACCAAAACAAGTTATGCAATACACCCTGAAACTGTAAATTTTACTCGTTTAAAAATTTGTGCAGCACAACTTTTAAAAATTTAATAAAAAGAAGAAGCAGAAAAAATGTACCAAAGGACCGAATGTTTCAAAAAGTACCATTTTTGGTTCGAATGTGTAAAAGTGGAAACCGTGAAAGAAACAAACTGTCAAACAATTACGACGTCGACGATAACAGCGCTGCATTCAGTATACAAGCTCCAACTACATCGACGCACAGTGGTTCAGACTTTAGTGATGCAGTCTTGAAGTTGAAATTTTTTACAAAATATTGGCATCAGAAATTTTATTCAAATAGAACTGCTTGAGTTTTTGCAAAATGTAGTTTTATATTTTGCATATAACTTCCAAAGGTGTGGCCCTAGTTGTAATTTTGTGTAAAAATAAAGCCCTTCCGAGCAAATAGTAAAACAAAAAAAAAAAACAGGAAAAATTATACTTCATAGATGGTACCTTTGCTACTTTGGGTAGACAAAAAGTTTATGTGCTACAGAGTGCTGCACCTTCTAAATATAATTAAATCAAAGTTTGGAAAATTTTCTATCGATTCTAGAAAATAAATTTTGCCCATATTCGCACTCTTGATTTAACGACGAAAAGTCACTTAAAATTTTCATATGAGTGACATG
Organism: Campiglossa producta; assembly: GCA_964058755.1. NCBI lineage: Eukaryota > Metazoa > Arthropoda > Insecta > Diptera > Tephritidae > Campiglossa > Campiglossa producta. The sequence continues at coordinate 17,349,893 of CAXKVI010000005.1, forward strand.
ACGTATACGTAACTTTTTGTTTGTTAACGATTGTGTAGACATAGAGAAACAAATAATTGATGCTGCAATACTACCTATTCCATGGCATTCCATTGCTTTAGGAAGAAGCTGAAGAAGTATGAAACAATGATTACAGAAAGTTCAGGTTTATGTAGGGAAAGTGATGAGATTTCCACCAATACAGATGTTATTAATAGATTGCTGGCAAGTTCTGACCAACAAAATGGAATTGAATCCTGTGTTTTTTGAGAAAAATTTACCTACGCGCTGCAGGAACCAGACAAGCCGACATATGTTTCGAAGATACTGGAGTTACATCTCTTCAAGGACTTTTGTTCCCGGCATTGTGAGAGTCGAACTCACAACAAGGATATATTATCTGATAAAACATTCTCGTAATATTTTTTTTTCCACATACAGTTCGTTATAATCCATTTTTGGTGGTGTCGACACATTTCATTGGAGTAACTTATTTGGGAAGTTTTTTGTATAGGTCCAGGGGAGACACCTCTAGGGAATATACGATTTTAGCTACTTTTGACAAAGTCAATACCTTCCATGAGGGTAACTGATGTCTCATATATGTATGTAGTATATCTTGTTATCATTACACTGTACGGCAGCAGGCTGGGTATGGAACCAAACCAACATAAGTAAAAAAATGACTTTCCCCGTTTTTCGAAGTTGCCTCCAAGATTTAGTTACGGGCTTTTGAAGTTCGAAAGTGGTTTTCTAATGGTTTTGTTAAAAAAAAATGACAAAGGCAAAACGTGGGCGTGACCTCTTGTTTAATTGGTGTTGTTTTTTATTCAAAAATGTATGTAAGAAGTGCTATACAGGGCCAAAATGAGATGTTCCAAAAAATTAAAGCCGCATATTTTTACTTATACATATACATATGTAATATTTCTTAAATTTTAAATTTTTTAAACAAAACAATTAGAAAACCTAATCTTCAAAGTTCTAACTTCGAAAGCTCGTTACTAAGTTTTGGGGGATAACTTCTAACTTCGAAAAACGTGGAGTGCAATTTTTTTTGCTTATGTCTTAATCTCTTCAAAATAGTTGGTGTGGTACCGTACCCAGAATAAAAAGTAGATTTTGTCGTATAGTGCTATATCATGTTTTAATGGGTCCAAGGGAGGTATCTTTAGGAATTCACCGTTTTCAACATTTTCTGGTATAATCAGTAACTTTCATGAGAGTAAATAATGTGCCAAGTTTCATGAAATTAAAATTTGTTCTTATTTTTTTTTTATAGGAACAAGGGGTACCCGTAGGGATTTACCGATTTCAACCTTTTTTGCAATATTTTCTACTAGCTCATATACATACATAAGTCATGTGTGCGAAATTTGAATGACCTATAACCAGTCCTTCTATTTGTTTCCAATAACTGTATGGAGCCGAACCACTGTGCGGCGTGTTAAAAATTCTAAAACTATCACAAATTTGCACTACAGCGGCAACTCTATAATAATCGAAACAACAGCTATACATACATACATCCAACAGTAAATAGCATAACAACAGCTGAAACAACAACAATAGCAACAGAGCTTCGCTGTTAAACGCCAACGGAGTAGCAACGGGTTCAATGGCTGACCCAATTTTATAAACGACAACCACGTTGAATGTATAAATTTGTATGTGTTTGAATAAAATTAAATGAGTGTGTAAGCTTGTGTAGCTGTTTATAAAGAAAATAAAAACACGAAAGTGAACGACGAGCGCAACAAATAAATAACAACGAAAACAAACAGCGGCAGCACGGCAACCGAACAAAAAATTGAAATAAAAAGAAGCAAAAACTGATGTGAATAAAAATTTAAAAAGAGATGGAAAAGTATTAAAAGAAATTTATAAAAAGCAGAAAGACTAGAAAGCAAGTGAAAGATGAAAGTGAGGAGAAGGAAATTTGAAATAAAATGAAATAAAAACAAAACAAAAAAATATCGGCAAGAGGAGTAGGGAGAGGCGCAGCCCAGAAGAGGCAAGTGTATCACGTGAAGAATATGGAGATACTAACAAGTAGCCGTTGAGTAGGTGGTGTGTGGGAGATGAAGTGCGTGATGTAAAAGTTAAGCAACCAAGAAAGCATAAGAAAACAAAAGCTGAAAAACATGTAGGGAAATTAGAGGTATGAAAAAAAAGGTGTGTAGCAATAGGGCTTAGTGGCAAAACAAATTCTTTCAAAACCATGTTTTTTTTGTATTTATAGAAAAGCTGAATTGTACTCACCTACATACATACTTATGCGCTTATGATGCTTGTCAGATTAGTCTAGATCATGATCATTGTTGTAGATCACGATCATAATGTATTTCTGTTGTAGTTTGCTCGGTTTTTCATTTCCCCATTTCATTTATATGCATAAAAAAAGATTTTTATTTGCGGTTGGTGCTGGTGGCCCTTTTATACTGCGAGGGCATCATGCATGATTGATGTATTTGACTTTCATACTATTTATGTAGGACAGCGTGGTAGGCATTGATGCGCTTGAAAACAGACGGAAGTGTTTTGTTTTGTGTAGGTACTGCTCGGCATTGTCGTTGTGAATTCATGGATTAAAAAAAAAAATTTTAACTCTATAAGTGGCTGAAAAAGTTTTACTTTTTCGCTTCTTACCTACAATGGTAACAAAATTGTTATTCATAGATATTTTATTTATTTAATTTAATTTAATTATTATTTTTATTTCTTTGTTATTTTGTCTTATTTTGTTTTTTTTTTTTAATTTTACTTTATTTTACTTTACTTTATTCAATTTAGTTTTATATTATTTACTTTATTTTACTTCATTTTATTTTCTTTAATTTAATTTATTATGCAATATTTTATTATTTTTCTTTTTTTATTGTGTTTTATTTTTATTTCATTTTACTTTGCTTTATTTTATTTTTTTAGTTTTGTTTATTTTTATTTAATTTAATTTAATTTTTTTAATTTAATTAAATTTTATTTTATTTTTTTATTTATTTTTATTTTATTTTATTTTTTTTAATTTACAAATTTTTTTTATATCATTTTTTTATCCTTTTATTTTTGTTTTACTTTATTTAATCAATTTTTATTTTTTTATTTTATTTTATTTTTATTTTATTTTATTTTATTTTATTTTATTTTTTTTATTTTTTTATTTTATTTTATTATGTTTTATATTTTTTTAAATTTAATTTGACCTAATTTACTTTAGATTATTTCATTTAATTAATTCTAATATATTTTATTTCATTTCATTTTGTTCTACTTAATTTTTTTTTAATTTATTTTATTTTTATTTTTAATTTAAATTAAATTAAAATTTTTATTTTGTTTGTATTGTATTTGGTTTTATTTTATATTATTTATTTTTGTTTATTTCTATTTTATATTTATTTTTATTTCTATTTTTATTTTTATTTTTATTTTACGGTCTGAAACCGATTAAAATAACGTTCCGGTTTCGGTTTTGCAACGTGTTTCTGTTTCGGTTCCGGTGTCGTTCTTCAACATTTATTTCGGTTCCGGTTTCGTTCTTCAACATTTATTTCGGTTTCGGTTACGGTTTCGTTCCGGTTTCGGTTTCCAAATAAAAACACGATAAAAACAAAATTTGACTGCTAAAATACTCAAGTACCTACCTATGTAGCTTCGAAACAGGTCTGTATTTTCATAACTTTCCTCCAGCGGTCATGATGAAATTTCTCCATTTTATTAACGCTATGCATGGATGAAATTTCTGCAAAACAAATTCCTAAAATTAACTCTACTGTTTTATAAGAAAAATATTAGAATGGAAGCTAAATGAAATGTTAAAATCGTCAAAAACATTAATATGAGTGGTGCTTTCTGAGACAAGCCTGAACATTTTTTTTCGGATCTCGTAAACTTTTTTCGATCGCTTCATTCAACTATGGTCAAACTTCCTCTTTCAGAATTTTTATACTGAGGTCAAAACGTGTATTTTGTAACCTTGCTCGGCAATCTTCCATTAAAGTTTTCAGGGTACCTCTTTGTAAAAGAAAATACATATGTGCCCAGTAAAAGAAGTGGGAAATTAAAAAAATTCAAAACCGTTTTGAAGCGGTTCCTGCTTTTGAAACGGCTTCGGTTTCGTTCTTCTTCAGATCAAAATAACGGTTACGGTTTCGGTTTCGGTTTTTAAAAATGAATCGGTTTTAATCGGTTACGGTTACGATTTCAGTTTCGGTTTCAGTCCTTGCTTTATTTTATTTTATTTTGTTTTATTAAAGATGTTTTATATTTTTTTATTTATTTTAATTAAATTTTATATAATCTAATTTATTTTAATCTAATTTAGTTACATTTTTTTGGTTTAGTTTAATTTGGTTTGCATCGTCAGCATTTCACTTCCAACCAGCTATTTCGCCTTGCTCTTCAACTTATTTAATTGCTTTCGAAATAACTTCAACAATTTGTTGTGCATAAGTGCACATTATTTTAAGGTTATGGTCGGGGTAATTATAGAAAACCGTACACAATAAAAAAAGCTCAGCGAATTGTCATTATTTAACATTAAGTTAAATTAAAAGTACAGGAATACACACCGTGATTACTTATAGGAAAGAAGCAAGGACCTACCAGTTTAAAATTCGCACTAGCCAAAACAACACAACAACAAAAAAATGTCACACGGAAGTGCTCAAACGCAATAGAAATGAGGGATCGCGAGGAAAAAACGAACAAAAAATAGTTTGTAGAAATTTCACTTTCTTGCAAATTTTTAATAACAAAATGTGAAGACTTGAATCTTAAGTCAAGCCGTCTCTTTCATACCCAAATAGCTAACAGCTTCGGCAAAGAAAAACGTTCGCCAAGGTATGACAGATGAGGAACAGCAATGATAGTTTATGATTAATGGCAATTTTCTGAATAAAGCAGGCCTAGGCACCTAGTGGGATACTTGTTCGAAAATCTGAGAACCAACAAGGTCTCCCGAACAATGAAATTGTTGCGGTGCTTGTGATAGCGCTATGATCGCGCTGACCAATAAATGGATGTCGTTGGTTGGACCGCTCTTTCACTTATACACCCTAACTTCCAATTCTCCGCGGCCCTGATATGAATGGAAATATCAATCTACTACTCATCACAGTCGAACCAGTAGTTTCGAAGGGGTTTAGGATCTCCAGATAAGTGTGGTATGATCAGATCAATAAATCACATGTTATACATTTTTGGTTATGACTTTGTGGTAATTTTGTTCCGCTGGCCATATCATATCGTGAACTATCATAACGATTAGTGTAACCTCATGATTTTGTGGTAAAGGTTTGATGTATCATCTTAAATGCTATCTACGCGACATCGCATCAAAATAGTAAATATGACTTGTCTTATCATATGATATTTAGTCAGTTCACCATAACTTCCCCAAGCAAGTTTCAATACCTTTCGACTCTCAAACCACTGAACATGTTTATTTCCTTGTATATCTTCCACTGCCCAGTTACATAGCTTGTTTATTTGCTTCGCAGTTAAACTTGTGGCCCAAAAATGAAAAATTTCACTAAACTTGAAATTTAAATTAAAAAATTTCATGATCAATGACCAGCAAAAGAGAGCTGAAAAAGGGCATAAAGTGAAATCGTGTAAAGCAATAAAAAAAACAATATAACAAAACTAGCTTTCATAAGTGCGAAGCAACAACACAAACCAAATCTAAAAGTTGTTGCAAGCTGCGTCGTGTCGTTTACGCCTGCGTGTGCCCTTCAACTCAAGCCAAACCAAACTTTGTTATTGTTGTTTTATTTTTAATGAGCATTACCAAAAAATGTTTTTTTAGTTATTCACACTACTTTCGTAATCAACTTAACGAAGGTGAGATACCCAAAAGAGACGCATGAAACTGGTAGCGGCGTTTCTAAAGTAAAAGTAAACTGGCAAGTTCAAGTTTATTTTTCATTTCGGCTAATGAAATGCATAATAAAAAATTATAAAAACAATCTTTACAGTGTACGAAGGAAAGGAAAATTGAGTTTACACAAACAGCGAAAAGACAATAAAATTAAGTTACTACCAAAAAATAGCAATCAACAAGCCATAAAAGCTAAAATTTTAAAATAAAAATTAAATTATATTGACCTTTGACATGTTGTAATATAACTATTATTGTTGCATTTATCGATACAGACCGGTTTACAGAAATGTTAACTTATGCTTTCGTCTATAGTTGGCGTTTTGTTGCCATATGATACGTGGATACATCAACCGCATATCGTATGATATTTAACAACAAAGTCATATGAGGTAAATTGCATGTAAATTCAATTTGATAAGATGAGATCGGTACCTAGCATTATATAAATGTTTGTGAACCCAAAATAGTTTTTTTTTATATTTTTCATATCATATGATATGATCACAAGTGCTATGTCATATTAGACCCAATCAAAGCTGATAAAATCCAGTAATACCAATCAATTGATATTGTATCAATAGCAACTAGTTAAAATCAGCTCAAAGCTAAAAACAATACCTCGAATGATAGCAAACATCACGTATATCAGAATAGTTCAGATCCTGAAGTAGCTCATATGATATCACATCATAATCAAACAAGTCATTGGAAAACTTATATACAGGAAATTTGGAACGAAATTTCTGTTCTATTGTATCGAAGCACTGTACTTTTAAGGATAGCGCTGCAAGACAGTGAAATATCTTCTATATTAACTTAACTTTGAACAATCGCTACGTTTCGCCAAAAACCTGTCTAAAAGAGACCACAAGGTTAAAAAGAAATACATAACAACTCTTTTTTATTACTTCCATTAGCCACGCATAAAAGAAAGTGCGGTAGTGTTTATACATAAAATTAAATTTCGTTACTTACAACAACAATAGCAACAACAACAAAGAAAAAAAATCGTGCACTTCAATTCGTTCGTTACCAAACCCAAAAACTTGCTTTGAAGCTATAATAAAGGAAGGTCGAAGAGCTTTGCAGGAAGGGCTTAAAACATTAAGCGGGCATTGACATTTCATGCCAAACTGTTGAGTAGCCACGCATGCGCAGATGTACATACGTACTTATAAAGAGGTACACAAACTTAAGTATGAATGCAAGAGCTTTACACTAGTATGGTTTTTTTTAAGTTTTTCGAAAGATGTACGAAAGTGAAGAGTGAGTGAAAAGACGCAAAAACAAAGGTAAAGTAAATATTGTTTGGCAGAAGTTGTATGCGAAAATTTTAGCTGTACATAGCTATGTGATAGGAAGATCACAGAAAAATTGTTGGTTTACTTAAAAATAAAAATACTCAATTAATATTCAAAACATACCCAATAAATATTTCAAAAAATACCAGAGGCTATCCAAAAGGCACCATAAGATACCCAAAAAATGGCGAGAAATAACAAAGACTAAGAAGCAGCCAAAAACCATCAAAAAATACCTTAAAATATCCAAAATATACCAATAGATTCCCAAAATAAACTTAAAAACACCAGGACTTACTCTGAAATATTAAAAAAAAAATATGGAAAACTAGCCAAAAAGTATCCCAAAAATAGTAAAACAAAGCAGAAAAATACCAAAATCTACCAAATCAAGCCCAAAACTATTTAAAAAATACTAAAAGCTCCCCAAAAATACCAAAACACATTCAGCATGAAGACGTTCTCGAATATATCCAAAAGTACCTAAATTTATTCAAAAACATACAAAAAAATACCCAGAACCTTCTTAGAAATATCCGAAAATTATCCAAAAGCCACCAAAAAATACCAAAACATAGTCAAAAAGTACCAAGAATTTCTCAAAAATATCTAAAAAACCAAAACATTACCAAAAGTATCAACCCTTGTCAAAAGTATCCAGAACCTTCTCAGAAATATCCAAAAATTATCCAAAATCACCAAAAAATACCAAAAGCTACCATATCATACTTAAAACTATTAAAAAAATACCAAATGCTAAACAAAAAAATACCAAAACATACTCAAAAAGTACCAAGAATTTTTAAAAAATGTCCAAAACGTACCCAAAAGTACGAAGACCCAATGAAAAATTTTCATAAAATATCAAGGACCTATTCAAAAATTTTCAAAAAACACCAAAAACTATCCAAAAATATCCAAAAACTGCCCAAAGCTTCCCAAAAATACCAAAATTTACCAAATCATACCCAAAACTATAAAAAATACCCAAAACTAAAAATATCCAAATTTTCTAAAAACTAACCACAAATTATGAACAACTACTTAAAAAATCCCAATAATATTTTGAGAAACTGAAAGGAAAATTGAAAGAACTTTTTTTTTTGTCCCAGCACAAAGTCCTCTGCAACTCTAGACTTGTCATAGACTCCTATCAAGCTCTAAGTTAAGAAACCAGTAACTTGACCAAACAATAATGCCAGAACTGAACGTTCCGGCGAAACCAGAAAACATTGAGCTTCCTTTTAATTTCCGGTATTTTAGCCGCTCACTTTTCCAAAGATGAGTAACCCGTGGACCTTTGGCAGATCCCGCGACCTAGCAAAGCTCGTTGTCTTACGCAACATTTGCTCCATACTCTTAGATCTGGTTTCAGCTACAAAAACTTTTAATTTAGGGAGAGCATGAAGCAACCTCAAAGGCATAAGACCGTTGGAGGTTCTTTATGACACACAGAAAAACTAAATTGCAGAGAGATAAAAGCTGTAGGTCCCGCCAATTAGTAGGAAAACCCCAAAAGCAGCACACCACAAGTTGGAAGAGAACCTCGACCAAAAATCTCGTTAGAGGTTATGATAGACTGTTGGTATATGCCTACCATTGGTTTTTTTTACTTGATTCCCTCAAATTTCAACATCAAAACTAACTAATTACATCATCAACTAGGAAAATAAAGAAAAATGTATTGGCAATAAGAAAAGACACGAGTGAAGTGCATATAATATACATATGATATTATCTTGCATAATTCTTGTGAAAATGAGAGTGCAATGTGGAGTGGGGGGAAACCGGGAGAGGGGAGGAAAATATTCAGTGAACAGAGGAGCGAGTTGAAGCGGTGTGAACAAATTTAGCTATAACTAACACCAACCAACAAAAATGCATTTGCAAAGGTGGCATAAGCTGTATACCCAACTTACCATGTACCTACTTTTTCAATTCGATGTTTGACTAGTGCAGCATATTGGTTAGACCTTAAATTACTCCTCTTGGGATATATTTAAGGAACGTAAGTTAAATATCCCGCCAATGGTTAGAGCTGCATCATCCATTTCTAAATCAGTGGTCGGTACAGAGAGAGTGCTCAATATGTGAAGCCATTAGCCATTTCCATCTAGGAAAATAATTGCCGCCTAATAACCTAAATCCAAGGTTTCGATTATGTTTCCCTAAACTTGAATTGGTGTAGTGCAATACTGACGGAACTGTGTCATCAACTGTGCATCTTACGCTATAGATTAGCAAGTCTGGGAAAGGGTAAAGCACTCAAACGACACCTGAAAGAGTGAAGGGCAAACGCCATACCTTTTCGAAGATTTTGCAGAAAATATAAAGGCCATGAGAATAACGGGTAGATCATCATATTGTTGAATAACCGGTACACCAGGTTCGAAAGGTAGCAAAAGAAACAGTTACTAGTACCACTGTCCAATAACTAGTTGGCCACGATGCGCTAAAATTGTGCCACCTGGGTATAATGTGCAAGCAAGCCCAAGCGAACAACCAACGATCAGAGTGGCAGTTGCAATCTCGTCCTCCCTTCCCGGCGCAAATAATAGCAAATTTGAGAGCCGCAAACGGTAATTAGTTGCATGATAGCAAAAGCATGCATGCAAAAATTAGCAACAACACCTCCAAAGCGCATTGGTAAACCGCAAAAAAAATACATATATGCATATAAAAAAAAAGAAACAAGTTTTATGAAACAGTTTCACAGTCATAGTCACAGTCATATTTGATCATATTTGCGAAACGAGTATTAACTATTGGCTTAAGTCTTTGGAAATAAAAAAAAAAGTGGTATCGATGATGGTTTGTTGGTTCGTTTGAATGTGGCAAAGCGCACAACGCCCGCCAACATGTGGCAAATTGCATACACAGAGAAAAATTAACTAGTCATATCAACCAAAGGTTTGAACTATCAATCGAACTCAAGTGTCTACCATGATGTCATCGTCTAATTACACACTCAAAAAGTGTTTCCTTATTTCGCACTATTTGACTGCTAAACAGAGGTGTCTACCATGACGATTAACTGTAAAAGTTTGTTGTTTAAACACACACATTTTTTTCGATCAACAAAAACTTTGTCAGTTCTAGTAAATTTAATTGGATGCAATTATTTTAAAATGACAGTTCCTTCACTGTTGAATTAACTAGAGGAAGTTGTTGTTTTAACACAAAATTTAGTTTGATCAACAAAAATTGCGTCAGTTTTACCAATTTTTACTAAATAAAAATTGACAGATCTATGACTGTTCAATCAACAATTGAATGCAGTTACTTCAACCAAAAAATTCCGTTCAAATAAGCTAAATTTGGTTAATTTTACAGAATTTGTGTCAACTTCAGGATAACAGTACGAGATTGTTGAGTTTAGCAGTGCCATTTTTTTCTGTGTATAAATTGCATTTTAACGCTACTTTTGAGTTTTATATACCCAGTTGCGTGTAGTATGTGGGGTGTTCTGAGAGTGATTTTCTATTGAAACGACTGCCTGTATGTCTGTCCCTTTCATGCAAGTGGCTGTTTATCAACTATGTTCATTCATCAGTCTATCCAGGATATACATCACTAAGTCCAAATCTCGTATTAACGGCCTTTGAAAAAAACTTAATCTACCAAACTCCAAGTTTTTTCAAAACTAACAACTGGTTACATAGTTTTGAATTCCATGCAAACTTCGACTATCTTTTTCGTTTTTCCTTTCTATGTGTGAAACTAATAAAAATATGATAGTTTTTAAGAAAAAGGTGTCATTGCTGACGTTGTTGCCACTGTCGCAGTCGTTTTGCCGTTGTTACTGCTTGCTGATGACGAAAAAAACGAGGAAAATTACAATGAGCTACTACTGGTTATTACGTCACACACATAATAATATCATAAAATGATACTCGTCTATAAAAACAAAGCGATTTGAGTGTTATGTCATTATTGGTTGGCTATAAAACCGCTAGCCAAAGAGAGAAGGGCTCCTTAATTACAACATATGAGGAAAAGTAATGTGATTACCTGATGATTGGGATGTGAATAATGAGGAATTAATGTTTGCGGTTTAAGTTTGTTGATTTTTTTTCGGTTGTGGTTTATTTTTAATGTGTTCTGGAGATATTAAGGAGGTGTCAAGCTTACAAGCTCAGATCACGAAACTAAGATTGCTTAGTGGGAACTATTTTAAGAAGGACTTTTCAAAGGATCATTCAAATGAGTGAAGTCGTTTACTTCAGTTAAACACTATATTTATTTATTTGTCGGGCATCCTATCCAGAAATGTGAGATAACCGCAGAAATTTGAAATGTAAGGCTGAATGTCGTTAAGGTGCCTCGACTATCCCCCCAAGTGGATACAATGAAGCACCTGGAAATAATGAACTACCCGCCGAGTTGGAGTCAAGAAACATGGAGTCAAGAGTTATTGCAAAGCATGCTACATTCGGCATATGGTTGGACGACAGCATGTCTCCAGATTGGAGCTTAATCGAAAATCGCACGAACTAACTTTTTCGGGGCCATTTTGGGACCTTCTTAGGTCATTTGGCACGTTTTTTTTTTTAATTATTTCAAAAGGTTTTTATATAATTTCCGAAAACAGTCCCGAAAAGATTCCGAAAAAGTCAAGAAATGGCCCCGAAATCGTCCCGAAATGTTATAAATGATCTGAAAAAAGTCAAAAGAATCTCGAAAGCCCCCGCAAATTCCCTAAAACAATACCAGGATGATACCGAAAAAATACTGAAAAAAAATACCGACATGATCCCAAAAAGGCCTCGAAATCATACCGATAAAGTTAATAAATAGTCCCGTAAAGTCTCGAAAGAATTCCCTAAACCATTCCGGAATGATCAAATTAATATCTAATTTAGACTCTGAAGCTGTAAACATACGTAGTTACCCAAAATAGGAACAGTGACCCATTCTCTGGGACGACCGATCAGCGATCTTTTCCCTTACGACATTGCTAAGGCCGAAGTCCGACAGTGGAAGCACTGAGAAGTACTGAAGACTACAGCCAAGATCGGCAGTTACGCTCAATACTGTACTTTAAAGTCGTTGACTGCCCCAGATTCTATCGAAGTGTCCAAGGTGTCCAACACAAACTGGTTATACCCATCATCATCACTTTCACAGAACTTCAAACTACCCCAGCCCACATTTTTCCTAGTTTTCCATTTTCCGTTTCATGCATAACGACCACTGGGCGTGTGCCAGCAAACAAGCGCCACGCATTGTCGGCATGACTTTCATGCGCTTCAAGAGCTATAACCAAACCCAACAACAATCCACAAAACAGCCTTCATTAATATGCATGTTACTACACTTTTATGAGACACTGTGTTTATGCGTATCTCTTTTCTTTTTATTATTCATTCCATTCTACTCGCATTCTATGCACTTCTCTGTGTTCTATCTGCCTCGACGTGCTTGAGTGCCGTCTCTATGAGTTGCACACCACTCGTACAAGCTATTTAAGCGGTCATAGTCCCATTAAACTTTCGCCGCCGTGCAATTGACGGCTGAGCAGTTGTGCAGTCAACCGTGAGGGTAGCTGCACAACTGAATATTTGTTGTTGGTGGTGGGATAGGCTGTGGTGGTGTTGTGGAGTGGTTGAATGGGGAGCATGCGAATGAAAGTTCTATATAGTTCTAGGTGGCAGGGGCGGGAGTAGGTGAAAAGGCGGGAAGGTGATGTGCGTACTGCTTCTTTTTGTTTAGTAGGAAAATGGCGCCTTTAGTTGAATGTAATCGGTGTGGTATTTTATGTAGTAAACATTTATTTATGAGAGCTCAGTGAAAATCTATCGCATTTCTCCTCTCGATATCATAGCTCGGGAGTTAAGTGGTGAAAGATATTATAGATTCTATAATATAGAACCAACCGTGGTGGTATCGGGCTTAATATCCCTGAGTTTCAAAAGCTTGGCGAAGTAGAGTTTTTCAAGAAAGTTTTTCTGAGTTCGGGACACGCATCCACAAGAACTTAATCTAGAGTGTTGAACAAATTTCCGCTCCTAGTCCACAATTTATTTTGAGATGCGTCTGTGAAAAGTGGAAACTCGATATTTTGGCTGAATTTCTCATCTTTTCCAATTATTTGTATGTAAGTAGTCATCCAGGCAGAGATAGCGACATATGCCTAATTCCCTCTAACTCTAACTATTAAACTTATAAGAAGACGAGTCGTCCCTAAATTCCTTATGGAAGCATGTTTGGGATGACTTGGAAGGTCGAGATGCTCATATTAAATCGTCCAAAGCATAGTCGGGATAGTACCTAATCTAGGCTTGCGTCATTTATTGACGCTAAACCGCCTTGCGACTAGTTTTGTCGGTACTCAAACAAACGAGTAGGTCTTCTGCTCTTACTTTTTTCAGCATATGACACAATGGTCTTTGTTATCACCTAACTAACTAAGTTCACCGCACTCCCCTCTGCATTATGTAATACCTTCACCTATATCTTTAAATGTGGCAGGCGACCTGAAAAGACTTCCAACAAACCATTTATGTCCAACTCTATTTTTACTAACAAATTTCCGTCGATCAATCTTCCTATCTGACTTTATCAGCTCTATCATTTTCACACCTCGATTACCCTGAATTTTATTTCAAAACAAAAAAGCTCAATTGTAACTATCAAATTTAGTAACTTTTGTACTAAAAAAAAAAACAATTTTGGCCATTTCCACAGCCAACGACGAGCCATTTGAAACGCACCACACGAACAGCATGCGCTAAAGCCGGAGGAAAAGGTTAATGTCATCTTTGAAGGTCTACGCAAAAACCTCACGTCATAGAGCACGCTTCGTTTGGCAAAGCTTACATCAGGGCGATGTAACGGTAGCGCATAACAAACACGGCGGAAGAGTCAAATGTCATTAAAAACAACAATACAGAAAAATAAAATTCAAAAAAGTGAAAAAAATTTAAATAAAAAAAAATTGGAACTAGCTATAAAAAAGCAACAATGCCTCACCCTTCCTAACTAAATTTACACCGTTACTCAATTGATTTTTTTCTGCCGCCTAACGAAAAACAATAGGAAGCAGTAGAAAAAGAGAGTAAAAAAGAACAGCGCCACGCATGCGCACGCAATATGTTTGGCCATGTCTTGGTCTGCAGCCAACTTTATAACTGTCATGCCTTGCCTCTTTACGCTTTTTAGCTAACTTTGGTATACATATTTCACTTTCATTGGTTTAGATACATATGTGCTGGGTAATGACGCAATTTTGCATGCGTTGATGCCTTGGCGCAAATGAACGAAGCTCTATGTATATAGTCAAGTTCTCACCGATGCGTCGCACATTAAATATTAAATTGGGTGGCACAAAAGCAATTTTTCCCCTACAGCGCAAAGGGTTGTAATGTAAAAAAAAAATAAAAAAATATTGCTCTACATCTTAAAGAGGCAACATTTTTAAATAAATAAAAAGGGACGTGTGGCACTCGGGAACTGCCGCGGTAAAGCTATTGCATATTTATGAAAACTCAATTAGCATATTTATGACTTTAGAGCAGTACAGCCTTAACCTGTTAACAGTATAGCCTATACATATAGTTAATAGTATAGCCTAAATGTAGGCAACGCTTACATATCCAATTTTAATGTAATGTAATGTACAGCAGGGATGGGCAAAATTTTATTTTTGAGTGACGAAAAAAATAAAAATAAAAATTATTCATTATTTTAAAAATTTTGAGTGATGAGTGACCGGTTATTTTTATTCATAAAAATCAAAGTGACAAATAATATGTTATTTTTATTTCAAGCGATTCTTGAATAAAATGACTTCCTATTCATTACTCAAGAAATGTTGAGTGATGATAAATTTATGGAATTCTTGAATAACGATAAAACTTCATTTTTAATCAGTTAGTTAGAAATGAAAAATTTGTCCATCGAGACCCCGCAAATTATACCCATATGCGCAATACATTCGGCGTAACCTCGGGACCATTTGCTGGATCTTTTCGGGACTATTTCGGGATCGTTTCGGAACTATTTTCGGGATCCTTTCGGTGTCATATCATACGATGTCATATCATATGATGTCATATCATATGATGTCATATCGTATGATGTCATATCATATGATGTCATATTATATGATGTCATATCATATGATGACATATTATATGATGCATATCATATGATGACATATTATATGATGCATATCACATGATTCATATGATATGACACCATATGATATGACATCAAATGATATGAGATCATATTATAACATCATATGATATGAAATCACATTATATGACATAATATGATATGACATCATATTATAACATCATATGATATTAAATCACATGATATGACATCACATGATATGACATCATATGATATGACATCATGTGATATAACATCATAATGATGTCCCATTTTGGAACATTTTGGGACCACTTTTGGATCCCTTGTGGTCGCTTTAGGTCACTATGGGATGACTTTAAGACCATTTGGGGCCAATTTGGGAACATTTTGGGGCCTATTTGAGAACATTTTGGGGACACTTTGGGATCCCTTGTGGTGGTTTTAGGTCACTATGGGATCACTTTAAGACCATTTCGGGGCCAATATGGGACAATTTTGGGGCCAATTTCCATTTTTGGACCTATTTGGGATCCCTTGTGGTCGCTTTAGGTCACTATGGGATGACTTTAAGACCATTTCGGGGCCAATTAGGGACCATTTTGGGGCTAATTTGGGAACATTTTGGGGCCTATTTGAGAACATTTTGGGGCCACTTTGGGATCCCTTGTGGTGGTTTTAGGTCACTATGGGATCACTTTAAGATTATTTCGGGGCCAATATGGGACAATTTTGGGGCCAATTTCCATTTTGGGACCACTTTGGGATCCCTTGTGGTCGCTTTAGGTCATTATGGGATGACTTTAATACCATTTCGGGGCCCATTTGGGACCATATTTGGACCAATTTGGGAACATTTTTGGGCCACTTTGGGATCTCTTATGGTCGCTTTAGGTCACTATGGGATGACTTTAAGACCATTTCGGGGCCAATTAGGGACCATATTTGGGAACATTTGGGAACATTTTTGGGCCACTTTGGGATCCCTTGTGGTCGCTTTAGGTCACTATGGGATGACTTTAAGACCATTTCGGGGCCAATTTGGGAACATTTTGGGGCCTATTCGGGAACATTTTGGGGCCACTATGGGATCCCTTGTGGTCGCTTTAGGTTACTATGGGATGACTTTAAACCATTTCGGGGCCAATTTGGGACCATTTTGGGAACATTTTGGGGCCTATTTGGGAACATTTTGGCCTGCTGCTAACATTAGTACAATGTTATACGCCTAAATGTAGGCAACGCTTATATTTATTTTTGTCAAGTTATGTTGCTAACGCCGAACCTTTTAACATTGAAAAAAGTCCGTTACTTATTTTTTTAACATTGAAAAAGTCCGTTACGAACTTTTTTAACATTAAAATTTTTTCCATTTCACTCCTACCGCCAAAGGCCTGCGATAAAATCTATGCAATAGCTTAAAAAAAAATTCAAAAGAAAACTTCTTGTGTCCGTAATCGTAAAAAAAATTCAGCAGCAGTATAGCGCAGCAACGCAACACAAAGTCACACCGCACTAATCGAAGTAGCTACTTTTGCGTTTGATATGCGTTAAGATACATGCTAAGCCTCGATTAAGTTAATTATTTTTGGCTTCTCGGTAAATATGTTTTTTGTACATTTTTCGCATTTCAACATCAATTTTTTTGAAATTTGTTTAATTTCTTGTTCGCAGTTTTTTCCTCACTGCTCAAACACATGATAGATCGTTTGTCTTAAATGTTTATTACATGCCACATCATGCAAATGATATATCATTTTTTCCCGACTGACCGTTATTCAGCTATGCGTGACAAACGCCCATTTGCAGTTTTAAACAATTTGAATACTGAAGCGTGAGTGGAAAAAGAGATCGTAGATGGAAGAGAGAAAATATTTGTGCGTTAGAGTGACAAAGAGTGGCTTCGATTTGATAAGTGAACTGATCAATTTCGACTATTACTGTAGTTAATAAAGAAATAGAGTCATATATTGTAAAGTTGATTCGAAATATCCTATACTAAAAATTAACCTCTCTTAAAAACAGTTTATAAAGGTAATCCACTTTAATGCCACTGCTTTCAGATTTAAGATCCAGAAACTTTCTGCTTTTCTTGAGCAAATGATGTTGTCAAAGGTCATAGTTCCTGGACCAATACAGTATGAAGTCATAGTTCCTGGACCAATACAGTATGAATTATTTAATCAAGCGGCCTGATCTAATCAAGCGTATGTTTTCTGGTCGCATACAGGTGCGACTTCTTAGCTTTATCAAACGACTAGCTTTTTAAAATCCACCAAGGGTCATGTTTTCAGGTTCTATTAAGGAACATGTTTCCTCAAACGATCCAGTGTGGCTTCTCACATTTATCAAAGAAGTAGCTTATTGAAAAGTACCTAGCGACATGATTCCCGATCTTATTAATGGACATGCTTCCTGGACTCATACAGTTCGGACTTCTTAGTTTTATTAAAGAACTAGGTTCTCAAACCTATCGGATTTCTTAGTTTTATCAAAGAACTTACTTTTTGAATCCTATCAATGGACACGTTTTCTGATCCTATCAATTCAAGTCTTCCCTGGACCAGTACAGTACTGAATTTTTAGTGTTGGTAAAGAATTGGCTTCCTGAATCTTAAGGGACATGGACCCAGAACCAATTCAGTTCAGACTTCTTGGGTTTTTAAAGAGCTTCATTGTTCATTGTTGAATCCTATCAAAGAACCTGTTTCCTGGACAAATCTTCAAAAGATTTTTTCCTTGTTGGTTTTATTTTAGATAAGAGAGGTATGGAAATGAACCTGGGATATTCGAGTATTCCTAATGTGCTCACCAAAACATGTCTTCACCAAATGGCAAGCTAACTTTTCAAGGACGTCTCAAGTTTTCACTATCATTCACAAGAGAACAAGTATCCTGTGACCTGTAAAAACTCTGCGAAGATTTTAATTATTTGAAATTATGGCGCGATTGTCAAGTAAACTAATAAAGAACTGCGTAACTCCTTGTTATATGACTCTTTATTTGATTGCACAAACAAGACCCATTGTTACTCTGATTCTCTTAAGAATTCCATTATCAAGTGCTTCATGTCTATCGCCTGATATAGATTCCACGATCAACTTATATCAATTTCGTTTACTCTGTAATAGGTCGTGTTTACACACTCACATACATACATACATGGGATGTACTAATGCTACCATCCATCAAAGTGCGCCTCGCTATCAGCTCATCAACTCGAACTCTCTTTATCCCTTCATCGAATTGGGCTGTCCATTTAGTTTTGTCATTCCGCATATTTTATACTTGATAGCCATATCAAGGGGGCCATATCTGTCGCTTAGTCGTTTAGTTCGTAAGTCAGTCGTTCTATATTTATTTAGCAAATACTTTAGTGTCTGTTCTTCCTTTTACAGGTTATATAACTAAATGAATTGGCTTTATTATTTTCTTTCCTCCTTAGAGTTGTTTTCCTGCAAAGAAGATGTTGTTGTTATTATTATTAGTTCGTTTCATTATTTATGTTTACTCAGTTACTCGTTCTTTATACTGATTTCCAGTGCAGTGACCAGCAAAGGTGCACTGTGGGATATGTTGCATGAAGTTAGTTTAAAAATCGATAGTCTCGGTAGCGGTTTTTTTTTATTTTTGGAACAATATTTTTTAACTAATTTTTTCAATACTCTGTTTATGAATTTTTAGATCAGCTGTTTGACAATTGTTTCAATTTTTTTATTTGCATTCGGGTTCAGAATGCCTAAATCAATAGAAAGGGATTTCTATAAAAATCTTACAAATACTCCACAGTGCAGCACCCACAACGGTCAATGGTGCGTATTAAAATGGAGCAGCTGCAATCTGTCAGCGTTTAAGTATTTATTTATTGCTGCTTTGTTGATTCAGCTAATGCAACTTATTATGTGCATAGATTGAAGTTATTTTCGCTGGGTGGACATAAAGAATAAGAGGCCTTTGTTTTCGAGTTAGAGAACTTTGAATAGATTTAGAGCAGAAAGGCATGGAACAAATGTCAGGACTGTAGTTTTTTCTGAAGATTAGATCATAGGCGTATTTAGTAAAAGATTTGTACTGGAAGACGAACAGGCTTAATGAATTTAGTTTTTATTTTATTTAAATTTTGTTATTTACTTTACTTCGATTAATTTAATTTTATTTTATTTGGGTTTATTCTATTTTGCTTTATTTTCTTTCATTATATTTTATTTTCGTTTATATTATTAATTTTTTTTTTAAATATTTTTTTCATATCTTTTTATTTTACCTTATTTAAATTTTTTAATTTTATTTATTTCTTTTCATTTTGTTTTATTTTATTTTATTTTATTTTACGAACTTTAAAAACTTTGTGGACTTTTGACCAGTCGAATAATTTTTATCAAATTATTTTTTTGAGTTTTGGCGAAAACAGTTCGAACCAAGGATAGGAGATTAGGACTGGTCAAAAGTCCACAAAATTTTCAAAGTTCGTAAATATAATGACCAATAATAACAACTAGATTTCGCCCAGTGGTTGAAATTCAACCACAAAAACTTATTTTATTTTCCTACCTTTTTGCTGTTTCTTAAATTTGCCATTCTTTTCATATTTTTTATATTTTTGGTTTCTATACATTTCTGTTCATGTTGCCTTTTCCTCCCTCTTTACACCATTCAGTAATATAGTTCCAATGTTGATAATTATTTATTCTTCTTAGGTAGTCTTCATACGTATTTCTTTCCTTTCCCTTGCTTTTATTTCCTTTCCTTTGCTCTCCTTTCATCTCATTTTATTTCTTTTGCTTTTCTTTCCTTCCCTACCCTTTCCTTTTCTTTCCTTCCCTACCCTTTCCTTTTCTTCCCTTCTTTCTTTCTCTCTTTTCTGTTCTTTTCTTTTATTTTCCTTTCTTTTAGTTTCTTTTTTCTCTTACCTGACCTTTCTTTCCATTCCATTACATTCCTTTTTTCCTTATATTTTCTTTTTCTTTAATTTCCTTTCGTTTCCTTAGCTTTAGTTTCGTTTCCTTAGCTTTAGTTTCGTTTCCCTTAGTTTCCTCTCATTTTATTAATTTTTTTTTTTCATTTCATTTATTTTCTTTTATTTTTTTTCGTACCTTTATTTTCTTTCACTTTTATCCTTCCCTTACTTTTCCTTTTCTTACCTTTCCTTTCCTACCGTTTCCTTACTTTCTTTTTTCCTTTCCGCAACTCCTTTTGTTTTCTTTCTTTTCCATTCATTTCCTTTACTTATTTTTTAGCTTTTCATTACCTTTCTTCCATTTGTTTTTCATTCTTTTTATTTTCATTTATTTTCCGTACCTTCCTCCTCGCTACCTTTTCTTTCCTTTCTTTTTCTCTTCTTTCCTTTCTTTGTCTTTCTCTATTTGCCTCTCTTTTCCACTCCTTTACCTACATTACATTTCCTTTCTTCCCTTCCTTTTTTCTTTTCCGTTCCTTTCCTTTCCCTACTTTTATTTGCCTTTGATTTTTCTCTCATATTTTCCGTTCCTTACCTTATCTTACCTTTATTTTCCTTTTATCCATTCCTTTCCTTTCCCATTCTTTCCTTTATTTTATACTTTTATTTATTTTATTTTGTTTTATTTTTATTTATTTTATATTCTTTCCTTTTCTTTCCTTTCCAACAAATTTCTTTTTTTACTTTCAATCACTTTTCTATTTCTTATTTTAGTTTTTTTAGTTTTATTAATTTTTCTTTTTGTTTTATTTCACTAAGTCTAGCCACGAAGGCCTTCGCTTTTTTTTTTTCAAAACATCATGTCTGAGCAAGCATTTGCTTCTCTGAATACCCACGCACAGATTTTGTTTTTGTAAACACAGCGTAGGTACAACTCAATAAAGTTGACCAACAAAACAACTCACACTCGGACTCTCCCCAACTGCAGTGAATGCAAACAATGCAAGTGGTCATACCTACATACACACATAACAGCGGCTCTACAAAATGAATGCGTGTTTAGCACTTGTAGTGGTGTGACTTTCAAATCATATTATAATTAATTTTTTTTAATTTTTGGTTCGTTGTCGCACACCCTGCTCGGCGAGACCTATCGATACATATCAAATTTAATATACCTTAGAATTGTGGATATTGCAAAAAAGGGAAAAAACTTTTAAGCATTGCGCATTTATATATAATAGATAAATTATTTTATTTTATTTTTTAAATTTTTTTTTATTATATTTTATTTCATCTCATTTTCTTTTATTTTATTTTAATTAATGTTTTTTTTTTAATTTTTATCATTTTTATTTAGTTTTTTCTTTTATGTAACACCGTTTTTTAATTTAGTTAAATTTTATTATATTTTATTTTAAGTTATTGCCTGCAGCCACAATAACCTTTTCTAGCTTATTATTGAAATAGTGGTTATACGGTTAGATTGAAAGATGATCTGAAACTGGATTGGTATGAATTCTTTTCAGTACACCCACGTAAATTGAGTCATTCCAGGGCGTGACAGGACTTCCTATATTTACACACTAATTGCTTTCAAAGCAAAAAAACAACACCTACTTCAATACAAAAAAATCTTAAATGCATATTAGGGTGGTTTGTTTTTGCTTAGGTATGGTAATGGTATGATAATAGTATGGTAATAGTATGGTATTGGTATGGCCAGTAGTGGGGCTAGGCGAAAACTAGGTGTTGGCGAACGAGCTTTCGAGGCCCCTGCCATATTCCCACCCTAAAAAAAATTGGGAGAATTTAATGATGATGAATCACGTGAATATAATGTGATTAATAAAAATTATATTTTTTAGGTCTTACGAAAAGTTGGCGCTAATCAAAGTCACTGAAGTTAACGTCAGCGCCGCATGTGAAAACTTGAAAGAAAAAAAAAAACCGCGCGATTTATATAAATTAATCCCGAAAAAGTCCCGAAGACAATCCCAAAAACTCCTGAAAACAAACCGATCCAATTCCCATATTCCCAAAATGACCCCGAAAAGTTATAGAAATGGCCCCTAAAAACGTCCTTCATATCCTCGAAGAAAAGCCAGAAGTCTCGTCAAAAGATTTTTTTTATTCACATTCCTGTCGGTATACCCGGAATAGCATTTTCCAAATTTAGGTACTACTACAACCTTCTGCGAATATGCCCCACAAAATATGCATTCAGTAAAGAACAAGATGAACGTTCCTAAAAGCATTCGCGAATAAATCACGCACAATATGCATACGTTTATGAAGATGAACTACAAGAAGTACGTTCTTAAATAGATTCGAGAATGCATTTGTGAATGATTCGCTAATGCATTCATAAACGTGAATGGTGTGGATTTTTTGATGTTCGTGAATGCAAGTGAACGAGAGTGAATGTTTCCGAAACCTGAAAAAAAGACAAAAATAAAGTTTTAGGTGATTTCAAGACTTTTTTTTCTCTAAAGTTTACCTATTTTCGGATTTTGGTATGTTTGATCACATATTGCCGCTCGCTTGCCTCTCGTTTCTCTACGATTCACGAAAATCCTGGGTTTCCAAACTACAAGAACCCCCGGAAATTTGCGATGCCATTTTCATGAATGTGTAGTTCAATCTCTGAAAATTGGGCCAGAAAAACGAATGTGCTAACGTTCATAGTACTGGCCGAAGGAAAATGTTTAAAAATTGAATTTCTAAATTTGTAAAAACTTTCGTTTAGCCAGAAAAATGAATATGTTGCACTGAACCACGCACACCTTGGCGTATACGTAACAATTTCGGTCGCCAGGCCGTCGGCGGTAATGGTATGCTATGTAGTACCATATGCTTCGATCTTCTAACCTACGAGGGTTTTCTCTTGGAATGACCACATATTTTCAAACCACCCTAATATACACTTATCATAGAATTTCTTAGGTACATATTTGTTTTAAAGATATGTACTAATTCAAATAAGTGCGTATGTTTATATCCAAGTGCATATTTATGTTTGTTTGTACACGCGTTAACTTCAACAAATGCATATGCCAAAGCACAGAGCCCAGCAGGCCCGACTATCCCGCTAGACTCTTAAACCAGCCGCGTGCATTCATAACATCAAACGCAAGTCAACAGCTGCCATAAACTTTTAACCCATTTCTGTTACGTTTTATTTACAATGTAGCACTGAAGTACACAAATAAGTAAATATGTGCCAGAGCTACCAGATAACCCTCAAGCAATTGAAACTGTATTAAGTTCTTGAAATATAGATTAAATTAGATAGGAAAAACATATTTTTGGAACTCGGACGCAGACTTAAATAAGGACATTTTTATTTTCTAAACACAAAGGACTTTTCCGTCTATAGGAAATCTCAGTTGTTCCATAACAGAGGGTTCTCTCAATAAGGGATCGAAATATTTTTTTAATGATTATTCTGGAGCCCTGCTATATACACAATACTATGCTCAAATAAACTTACAATGGATCTACACTGTGCATTTGTTGCACTTTCTTTTACTCCATTTTGCGCGGTTTTTTTGCTCACTTTATGTTTTTTTCTAATTTAATGCCACAAAATGCCTTCGCTTTTGCTGTAACAACGTAGAACAAAATCAAAAAGAGTGCTAAGGGGTGCTCGTATTTTTATAGGCAAACATAAATTTGAAAAGTCGGAAAGAAAATTCTTTAGTGATATTTAGTATTAACAGGCTTAATGCACTTTTATGATTTATGACATGTTTACACATAGATAGTTTAAATGCCCACAAATTTGGTATTCTCCTAATCACTAATATAGTTCGCATAAGTTTCCTAGAATCTCCTATTAGTGAGCTTTCCAAAAAGTTCAACTTTTCACTCCCTTGAAAGCTGCAATAGCAAGCACCGAATGTTTTTATAGATTTCAAAAACATATGGGACATTCCATCGTGACTCCTGGGACATTTGACTCGAGAGCTTAGTAAACTTTGACTTAATAAACTGACATTGGGATTTCAATTGCTATGAGATATATTTATCGACATGGATAAATATCCAATACAATAAATGCATTAAAAAAATTGGCGAAATAACAAGAAATAGCTTTATAACTACTCAGTAAGTGAGTGTGACTCCTGGGATACCGAAAAATCCCTTTGTTGCACCTTTGTGAGCACGAAAACGAATTTTAGCTTTACAGTTTAACTTTGAACTACAATTTGTATATGATCATGACATAGTACCATATTCTTTAAAAATAAGACCAGTATTAGCCTTTAGAAACTTTTTACAAAGGTTAAAGAGTGTGACTCCTGGGACATTTTCCTGTTTTTTAAAAATTTAGCTATGCAACTTGTTACCCCTAACCCATGATAATAAAAATACCTTTATTGTAAAGTTCTGTCAGAGCAGTGGGAGTTTATGGCATTTTAAAAATTTGGTACTTTTCATCTTTTGTGTGGAATGTCCCATATTTAAAACTTACCACAAAATGTAGAATCAAGTGACTTAAGCCTGTTTCGCAGTTATGGCATCGATATATCGAACAAACATTTTAAATTTATTTAGATATTGCTTTCCATATTGAATTATTAAACAAATCATATAGGTGGCAATCTTGAAAACTGCCTTAGAGTGGGCGAGATAGTGGGCGAAAAAAGAAGGAATAAATAAAATAGGTGGCAACCCTGTTAGCCGCTCGAACTGGCAGCTGCTTAGGTTTTATCTTAGAACAAAGTATACCATCTACATATGTGCCAAATTTGGTCCAAATCGCTTCAGCCATTTCCGAAATATTGGTTGATATACGAAGGAATAAATAAATAAAAAGTGCTTAGGTGGCAATCTTGCCTGAAAATATCTTCATTGGTATACGGACGAAAATACCTTCATTTGATATCCATATTGGCATATCTTGCTGAATATTTAAAAAAATTGAGATAGATGACAACCTAATAAACCGCGGCAACTTCCAGGTAGAAAGTCTTAAGCTACAGTACATAGTTGGCAACCCTGCAAGTCGGCAGAGGTGGCAACTCCCACTGTCTTCGGTATCCCACGATTTGAATAAAAAAAAACCAACAAATCTGCCGAAACACGTCTAAAAATATCGGGAGAGGTATTAAAAGACGCATTTTGACTTAATAATTTTGGTTTCAGTAAAAAGTTATTGGTGTCTATCAGATATTCCGGCGGAGCTTCCCGTTGGGAATAATTCGGGAGAGTCGATAGATATTTCATTAAATTGATGGATATCCTCTACTAAATTTCAATATCTATCGACTGAGATCGGTATTGCCAAAAATCGTCGGGATTCGATGCCATACTTCCGACCCACAAGCGCGGGAATGCTACTTCTATTAAGAATTGAAGATTAACAATCGGCGCCATCTAGTGCTTTGATTGTATTACTTGCGTTTTAAAACTAGATGTCGCTGAGGATCGTATATTTTTTGGTGACTCTAGTGTCCAGTAGTGGTAAAATCGTAATTTTGATAGTTGTCCTTGCTATTTTTGTTTATTTATCGGTTACAGTACTGGTCAAATCGTTATTTCGTTTCCTGATATCTGCTCAAATCTTGTTCATTTCTGGGAGTTTATAATGAAGATTATGCTCAAGTTAACTCCCAACAGCTTAGTTAATTCGCAATTAGCGCTAATGTATCAGCCCTATAACACTGTGATAGCTTGATGATGCCGTATTTCAGTGCAGTAAATTGCTAATTACAAGAAATTGACATACATACATACTCAATTGTGTATCTTCATATTATATAGAGCACATATCCTCCTTCAAATCGTCAAGTCACATACAAACTAACAATATTGTTTTTATAGACATAAATCCCTCAGTCTGACATTCCAACAAATCAAGTGTCACTGATAAGCTCGAGCGCTGCTACTCGAAAATTAGGGCAAGTTGCGCTTGGGCAAAATAAAAAAAAGATAATTGCTATTAAACTAACTAAACTCCACATGCGATTGAAGTCAAGTGTGCATCTAAGAAGAATGCATAAACACATACGCACACAGACACACTAGCTCTCACACACAAGTGTGCAGCTAACACAGCAAATTTCTTTGAAGCTCGTTTAAGCACCTAAGAAATTGCTGCATATGCAAGCTTTTAGGTTCTTGTCTGAAAATGAGATAAGGAAAAGGCGACACAAATTGGTTTTTAAATTATTTAGTTAGTTTTTTTATTATTCTTTTATTTAGTTATTTCTACATATACATAAGAAGTGCTTAAATAAAAGTGACAACAACGAGAAGCTTTTGAAGAAATGTAGGCAGTGGTGCACTTGCTGAGTTTGCTTTAGTCTAAGTAAGTTGTAAAAGGCCTTTTCTGTGAGTCTTCAACTTTGCCGACGGTCGCGGTTTTTCACTTCAATGGCTGCCTGCCTGATAGAGCTCTATATCACTTGCCTGCTACAATTCACGTGGTACAGTTAAGTGTCATTTGTATGTTGCATTCCTAAGCACAAGTAGATATGCACATATGGGGTGAAATTACTCAAGCGGGCCAACCAAAAATTCGATATGAATGAAATTTGGTGAAAGTGAACTGCTATAAAAATATCAGCAAAGGTCGCGTATAAATAAATATTGGATGGTTACCGAAATATACCGGGTGGAGTTCGGAATTTTTTTTGTGTAAGCCTTTTTTCTTTAAATTAGAACTCTTGTAATTGACGTGCTAAGAAGGAATATGGAAACCGTTTTCTTAAGTATTTTTTCAGTTTTATCAATTTTTTTTTTCAAATTTAAATATTTTTTATATTTTTCTTTTTAATTTTAATTTAAAGCTTGACCTTCTTCCTTCAAAATGGTACATTTTTTGTAATGGACCTCTAAAATTTCTTTAATGAATTGTTATCTAAGAAAAGAGGCTTACACAAAAAAATTGCGAATTCAAACCCGTATACTCGTATCTCGGTAACCATCCAATATTTATACGCGACCTTTAGTGATATTTTTTTTACATATCACTTTCACCAAAATTCATTTAAATCGAAGCGATGAAATTTTTAGGTAGCTCGGTTGACGAATTTAGGCCCATATGTACGTATAGCAGCTTTTTAATGGAATTAATAGAAAATGTTGCATTTCGCCTTCACCTCCAACGAAAAGCCTAGCAAAAACATATTGCATTTGTCGTTAGATTTGTTCTAGTTGTTGCTATCGCATGTTTTTATTTTGTCGTTGCCTTCAACTCGGCGCATAATTGAAGTTGAATGTACAGCACGCCATAGAAATGCGTAAATAAGCAAAACGACCCAATTGAAAGAAAATTAAAAAAAAAATATTTATGTATAAATTTTATTTAAAAAGGGAATACCCGTGAGCTTTGAATTAGACTTTTCACATATTATTATTTTAAATGGAGGAAATGAGTAACAATCCAGTGATGATGACGAACCCGACGAACCCGTCGAAGACGATGGAATTGACGTTTCACAACCCGACCATAACGAGGTGCGAATAGCAATATCCCGATTAAACAATAATAAAGCGGCGGGCGCTGATGGTCTGCCAGCTAAGCTATTCAAACATGGCGGCGAGGAGCTGGTAAAGTGCTTGAACCAGCTCCTAAGTGTTCTATGCCCAATCTACAAGAAGGGCGATCTTTCAAACTGCGCCCACTACCGCGGAATCAGCCTTCTGAGTGTCGCATATAAGGATCTATCAAGCGTATTGTGCGAAAGGCTGCAGCCTGACGTAAACCACGCGCGCACCGTATCTAAAAAAGGTAAACAAAGTAAACGTACAGCGCGCCAGCACTAAGAAAGCTGGCGTTGCAAATTTTGCCTCACGCACTCACTGCGACCACAAACTAGGAATTCGCAGACACTTCATATTTATTTCTGCTGAAGTAAATTCTTCGCGTTCGTTTGTCAGCGAAAGCGCGGTTTCGGTAAAGAAAGCAAATCTTAGCCTGGACAACCCTCCACTCGCTATTCTTATTTTGGTAGTATCTACTGGACGCGGAGTAGCGATCATTCGATCCCTGTTCACAAGGCAAGTGGTGCGTTCCTCGGGGCTACCACATACATACTAACCGGTCATTGGTAGCTTGGCACCGATCCACCGGCCATCGGTAACTTCACACTGATCCTCCGGCATCAACCGACCGGTCGACGGTAACTTGGCACCGATACTCCGGCGGCAACAACCTGTTTCACCGACATCCACCGGTCTTCAGTAACTTGGTACGCTATGTCGGTTTCCCCGAAAAACTTATACGGTTATGCAAAATTACGCTGAGCAACACCACCAGGTCGGTCAGAAACGGGAGGGACCTCTCTGAGCCGTTCAAAACTAAACGAGGTTTCAGACAGAAGAAGATATAATTATGAGCTCTATGAGCTTTACGCAGACGTTGACATAGTTCAGGGAATTAAAACCCTGTGGCTTCGCAGGCCAGGCCACGAATGAACAAAGATGCTCCGAAGGTATTCTTATCGGCACTCGCCGGTGTAAGTAGAGGAAGAGGGAGACGACCACTCAAATGGAAGGGCCAGGTGAAGGCAGATCTACGATCACGCCATGTCTCCAGCCAATTTTCTAAAGAACGAAGCGGCTGGCGAAATATGTCGGACGGCCAAAATCGCCTAATCAGCCCTCCCTAAGATTTATTTATTCAGTAAAATTCAAAATTTACAATTTGATTGTACGTAGAGATATAATAACAACAACAAAAATCGATAGACATCCCAAATAGGTTAAAAAAAAACTAAAAAAAATATTGCCTCCTTTCTTTTCTCAAAAACATTTCCAACAGGGTCCTGTGCACACACTCCAAAAGTTTACGTTTTAATATTCTAAACTTTCTGCGTTACATCTGCAAAAAAGGAGAAAGAAGAAGAAATATTAAAACAAATTGCAGCTGCCTGCAGCCATTATCATGCGTGTTGTTGTTTTCTGTTTATATTTATTTGCTTATATGTTTGGTTTTGTTGTTACTTTTTTGTTTCGGTTCTTTTCATTTTTTTATGGCGTTTGCCATTGCCTTTCCGACCTAATTTCAATATCTATTTTTATAATGCCTCATCGACCGGGGCTAACGCACAAAGTTATGCATTAGAGTATTTATATGTGTGTATGTGTGTATGTGTTTGTGTGCAATGTGCATTAAGTAATTTCTAGTTGCACGTTAAATTTATTGTTGCTGATAGAAATATGTGCTCGCTATGTGATTATACATATATACATATATACCAAGTATGTACACAAGTAAATCAGTAATCAGAGTTTTAGAAAGTAAATAGCTACTGAAATGTAGAAACTTAGAGGACTTCTTTTTTGCATAAAATTTGCTTCTTTTTACTAATACCGGCCTCCGAACCAATATCTTTCCAGAGAGAGAGAGAGAGAAGGGACATATCTCACTCAGTGAATCTTAAATACTTATTTTTAACCGGTTGATAAGCTTTCGCTTATAAAGGCCAGAGAGAACTGAGTATATAACGCCTAGTCGATTTTGGCCGTCCTGCATGTTTCGCCAGTTGGTTCTTTGTTGAGCCAACTAGCCCCAATTGGAGACACCGCGCGATCGTAGATCTACCTCCACTTGGTCCTGCCATCGGAGTGGTGGTCTTCCTTTTCCTCTACTTCCACCGGCGGGTGCCGACAAGAATGCTCTCTGGGCCGGAGCGTCTTCGTTCATTCGCACCACGTGTCTTAGCCAGCGGAACCTCTGGGTTTAATTTCACTGAACTATGTCGACGTCTGCGTAAAGCTCATCATTATATCTTCTTCGGTACTCGCGGTCGCCAACTTTTAGGGGCTCATACATCTTTCGAAGAATCTTTCTCTCGAATACTCCCAAAGCCGCCTCATCAGATGCTGTCAGTGTCCATGCTTCTGCACTATATAGCAGGACTGGTACGATAAGTAACTTATAGAGTGTTGTTTTTGTTCGTCGATAGAGGACTTTACTCGTCAATTGCCTACTCAGCCCAAAGTAGCATTTGTTTGCAAGATTTATTCTTTGGTGAATTTGCCGGCTTACATTGTTGTTGGCATTAATGCTGCTTATCAGGTAAACAAAGTCCGTTATTATCTCAAAATTATGGTGGCCAACAGTGGTGTGGTTGCCTAGACGCGAGTGCGCTGACTCAGTCTCGTTCACCACCAAACAGATTTTTTCCACTTCCTTTTCTAATTTGTAGTAAGCTGAAGTTACGGCGCTGTTGTTGAGGCCTTCTTGTGGATTAGACAGAGAACACTTGGAGTCGGGCTTGTCATCTTCTCTAAATTGTTGCTCTGTTCCTTCGTTTAAAATGGCAGAGAAGTGATCCCAAAATAACCTTAGTACTCTCTGAACATCTGCCACTAGGTTTCAATACGGCGTCGGATATCGTATTTCAATCGCTGTAGGTGCAGAAAAGCGAACTTCAAACAAAGCTTTTAAATAACTCTCAACCAACTTATAAGAAAAACTTTTATTTCCGAAAATGTCATTTTTTAATTTAATTTTGTTTTTTATTTAGAATACCTAATTAAATCAAATTAATTTTTTTTATTTTATTTCCTCCTTGTTGGTTTTATTACCGTTAAGTTTTTTATTTACATATTTTGTTTTATTTTATTTCATTTTATTATATTTTCCTTCTTTTCTTTTATTTCCTTTTGTTTTGTTTTATTATTTTATTTAATTTTTTAATTTGGTTTTTTTTTAATTTTTTAATTTTTTTTTTGTTTTGTTTTGTTTTATTTTATTTTCCTTTTTATTTCATTTTGTTTTATTTTATTTTGTTGTTTGCACAAACTAAAACTGTACATTTCCAACAACGCAGCGCGCTTGCAGAGCTAGCTTGCTTTCCAATCCCCTACTCATTTTTTTACTCTCCAAGCTTTTATAACACTCTCTTTTTCCTAAAAATCTTCATTCAAATCATTTTTTAAGCTATTCTTCAACTGTAACTCTCATCAAGTACAATTCATATGAAAAATGTTACTCATACCACACGTACTACCACAGTTTCCATACAATTCAATGCAGTTGGCTTTGGTTACTCATCGCTCAGTTTACTACTCATTTAACATATTAACTCACCTTATATCAACTTACAAAGGTATGTACATAACAGCATTTGTTATTGTACCTTGGTAGTTGACTATTGCACGTCACCAATTTTCATGTGCAATCACACAAACGCACACATCCATAACTCTGCCGCATTGCTATTTACACCGGTGCATAAACGACCTCATACAGGTCTTTGACCCAATCAATAACAGTGAGAGTTACAAAAAAAAAATGTAAAGAAAAAATACTAACAAAATGCTAGGCATAGAGAGTGCATACTGTAGATTGCTGAGTGCTAAAAATTCACTGCAAATACAATGCAAAAAATAAAACATTGTGAGCGTAAATTTGAACAAGAGCAAAAGCAGTCAAAAGCAAAAATGAATAGATTTGCAAAAGCTCTCGTTGGCCATAACTCTCTGTATTTTTTTATATGCGCTTATGAGTTGCTTGATTTTGTATAACTAAGCATTCATGCGACCACTTTCATGGCGATGAGTGGTGGGGCTTCAATCGGAGTCATAATAAATAAATAATAAGATAGTTGAAGACATGCATGGATGAAGGGGGTATGTCGCATTCTCACTCAATTTCTGTTTTTGGCATTGGTGAATAGTTTTTATGCATATCTATATTTCTGTCTTATCAGAACCTGGCTATCGTGAAAATTGTAGAAGATAATTCGTGGATGAAGGGGGTATGTACACAACTTTTCAATATGAATTGTGGAAGAAGGGGGTATGTTCCGTTTTTTTTTCATGTAAAGTACTAAAAATAAACTTATGCTTTTTATTGCATATTATGCAACGTCTTTTATGGCTTTGCATAATTTTTTTGAAAGTTTTCCTCAAAGGTTTAGAAAAAACCTCAGATGTTTATCAAAACTTTAAAGTCAATTTTCTCGTTTCACTCAAACTGCGACATACCCCCTTCATCCATGCATGTCTTCAGTTATGTTGAGATTATCTCAGTTTAACTTTTCATTTTGGGTCTTCGACGTTTTTTACTTTATGATTTCAGATTTATTTTTATCTCGACCAGCGCGCCACCTATCTGCATTTTAAATTTTACAAACTGTATTGCTGTCGTGTCCTGAACTATGTATATGCCTAGCTTCTAGGGAAAATTAGTTAAAAGTTGATCGAAGGAAATTGTCAAACGAATTTTCGAAATTGCTCGATACATGCGCCCCCTAGCGTCATTGATTTGATAAAGTATTACATTGTCCAAGATAACCAATTTCAAAAGACTTTTCAAAAAAATCTCGATCTGGGAATTTTTTTTGATGAGGAATTGCCCAATTTCAAAAGAATTTACGAATTAGCTCGATTCTTGTTACTCAAAAATCGATCGCAAGATTCCCCCACCCTTTCAAGAGCTTTATCTCGATCAGTGTGCCATCTAGCGGAATTTATTATACAACAAATTTTATTGTCCCTAATTGTTTATCTATATGCCAAGTTTCAAGAAGTTACTTAAATATGAGTCGCAAATTTTTAATTTTAAAATGAACTTGCCGTATATCTCGTGCGCCACCTAGCGCATACTTTCACTTCACATTGCATTGTCACGGAGTTCTGAACTATGTTTCAAGTTTAAAGTGTCTAGTTCAACGGAAAGTTACCTAAAAAGACTTTGCAAGATTCCGAAATTTCGTACGGAAAAGGTGGTAAAAAATAAGAAAAGATAAAAAAATAATAATTTCAATCAAATTAAAAAATAAAATCAAATAAATATGTACATGGTTGAATTTCAATAACAATCTGTTGAAGTGATAGAACTTCGCACGGTTTGCAAATTTTAAGATTTATGTTGCTCATACGCCTGGGCGTGTCAATCATTAACTTCCATACAATTTATAAAATTTTAAATTTATTTATTATCTTTACATATTTATGCCTTTCATGGTACTATAACTTTGGTCCGATGTTTCTAAGTATGAGAAGAAGAAGAGATGGACCCATCAATAAGTATACCGAAATGATCAGGATGAAGAGATGAGTTGATTTAGCCATGTCCGTCTGTCTGTCTGTCTGTCTGTTTGAACGCAAACTAGTCCCTCAGTTTTTGAGATATTTGGCTGAAATTTTGTATGCGGCCACCATTTTCTAATATAGGAACCAGCAAGATCGGACCGATATTACATATAGCTTCCATACAACCGATTGTTCCGATAAACGGATTTTGGGCTATAACTCCTGTAATTAAAGAGGAAGGAACGTGAAATTTTGTAAAAGATGCTTATTTCATATAAGAAATATCGATGTTGAAATTTATCGAGATGGGATAAATATTTCACATAGCCCCCATACAAACGATTGTTCCGATAAACGGATTTTGGTAGATAACTCCTGTAATTATATAGGTAGGAAAGTGAAATTTCGTAACAATTGCTCTTTTAGAATCTGGAATGTCGATGTTAAAAATCAATGAGATTGGACCAATATAACACATCGCCCCCATATAATCGATAGTTCCGATAATTTCGGTATGAGCTAAAGTTAAATTGAAACAGGCTGTACTGGGGATCGAACAGTGAAAATCGTGACGCTTATTCATGAAAGGTATTTTGCCAGCTTTCCTTACTTGTTTTCTAATAATTTCATATACTCCCCTAGCGCTCCTAAATATAGAATTTATTGACTTTACTAAATTGATTTAACTTAATTTTTCTTTTAGGAATGCCAAACTGTCTCTACAACACCTTCAAAAACAACAACCACATTGAGTAAGTACCATTTAAATAAAAACCCTAATTCGAAATATTGAAATGAGACCAGATTTTAGTAGAGGCCTGGGGACAATGGGGTCACCTTTTGAAATACTTTCGAGTTTTTACACCTTCAGACGACCTTTTTACTGATTTGTTGCAGTTGCGAAACTTCAAAAGTTTGAAAATTACTGCCAAAAGAAAGACATTCACTAAATGTCAAATGAAATGCTGATAGGAGACCCCCAAAAATTGAAGCACGTTCAAGTGGCATGACATAACACACATATATGTAAGTGCGTACGTAAGTGGATACAATATGCCGGAAAACGTACTGAGCACATAACAACAAAAAATTAAGTTTAAAATAAAATAAAAAAGTTCCAAATCGCCATTTTTGGCCCAGTTGAACTCCAAATGTGCTATGTCAAGCTTCATGCAACAAGCCACATACATACATAACTCACGGCATAGCCATGTGCACTTTTCTTTTATTTTATTTTTCAGTTTTCCATTTCATTTCTGTAGCAAGCTATTACATTTTCGCTGTTATAATGGCACCTAAAGTTAGACAGGCCGAACGAGGAGCAGCTAGCCAAGCATTTCATTGGCTGTTCAACTGCACTGTAGATATTGTGCAACATGCCGCACAGCCAACCTACACTGCTGGCACAGAAAATTTAAAAACTGCAATCATTTGCTGTAATAAAATAGAAAAAGAAAAATGTGCAGCGAAAAATTATAGAAAAAAGTAGGCAACATGAAAAAGTGAAGTCGCAAAAAAGTACTTTTATTTTGTTGTTGCCGGAAAGTGCTTGCAATTTCGCTGCACACGGCTTACGTAATCGCTATTGAAGTTGTTAGAGTATGCGAAACAGCGAATATCTATTTACATCGACTTGCTAAATTACGGCTGCAAATATAATCACATTAGGGTGTGGCAAATTGGATGAAGCAAAATTCAAAATTTTAACTAAGCAAAATAAAATAAAATAAAATGAACCAAATACAACAAATTAAGCAGAATAAAAAAAATTAAATTAAATTAAATTAAACAAAAAAAAATAAAACAAAATAAAAAAACAAGAACAAAATAAAATAAAATAAAAAAATGATATTAAAAAAAAATAAAACAAAATACAATAAAATTAAATTTAATAAAAAAAAAATAAAACCAAAATTAAATAAAAAAAATGAAGTAAAATACAATAACAAAAAATTTAAAAATTAAATTACAAACAAAAGTGAATGGAATAAACCAAATAAAGCAAACAAAAATTTAAAAATAAATAAAATAACGTAGAACAAATAAAATAAAATAAGAAAAAAAGGTAAAAAAATTAAATTACATAGAATACAATTTTTTTTTTAAATACGATACAGTAGAATAAAACCAAATAAAATTAAATTAAATTATATTTAAAAAAAGAAAAAAAAATATTAAATATAATATAATAAAGTAAAATTTTCAAAAATATAAAAAAAGAATAAAATGAAATAAAATAAAGTAAAACATGACAAAAAGAATGAAAAAAAAATTAAATAAACTAAAAATATAAGTAAAAAGAAAAGAAATAAAATAAGGCAGAAGAAAAAAATATAATAAAATAAAATAACATACATATGAAAAAAAAAAAAAATTTATAAAATAAAAAAAAAAAAAACAAGTAAAAAAACACAAAAATAAAAAAATAGTTAAAATAAAATCAAGGACTGAAACCGAAACCGAAACCGTAACCGTAACCGATTAAAACCGATTAATTTTTCAAAACCGAAACCGTAACCGTTATTTTGATCTGGAAAAGACCGAAACCGAAACCGTTTCAAAAGCCGGAACCGGTTCCAAACGGTTTTGAATTTTCTCAATACCTTACTTCTGTGAGTGGGCACATAGGTAGTTCCTTTTACAAACAGGTACCCTGAAAGTTTTCATGGAAGATTGTCGAGCCACGTTTTTCAAAATTCTGAAAGAGGAAGTTTGACTATAGTTGAATGAAGCGATCGAAACAATTTTACGAGATCCGTAAAAGAAATGTTCAGGCTTGTCTCAGAAAGCGCCACTAATTTTAATGTTTTTAACGATTTATACATTTCATTTGGCTTCCATTTTTAATAAAAAAAGTAGAGTTAACTTTAGGAATTTGATTTGCAGAAATTTCATCCATGCATAGCGTTAATAAATGTATTATTATATTGGAGAAATCCCATCATGGCCGCAGGAAAAAAGTTATGAAAATTCAGAGCTATTTCGTAGCTACATAGGTACTTGAGTATTTTAGTAATAAAATTTTTTTTTCGTGTTTTTATTTGGAAACCGAAACCGGAACGAAACCGTAACCGAAACCGAAATAAATTGTGTAGAACGAAACCGGAACCGAAACCGAAACACGTTGCAAAAACCGAAACCGAAACCGGAACGTTATTTTAATCGGTTTCAGACCTTGAATAAAATAAAAGAAAGTAGAATAAAACAAAATAAAACCAAACAAAATAAAAGCGTGGTAAGAATAAAAATAAAATTAAATAAAAACATGTACCCAGCCATTTCCTCCAGTTTAATCAGGAATATTTCCTATACCACCATGAAACCTGCCAAATTATACTATTTTAGCTATTCCAGTTTAAATTTTATGACCAGTTGAATTTTCAAAAATGCCTCCCACAAAAGTCGGCGTGGCAAATTTATCAAAAACTCATAATAAAATAACCAGAAGGATTCACCATAAAGTTATATCATTTAGACATTTCAGCTACCGATATATGTTAATTTGGGTGATTTTCGAAATATACGATATCGACAAATAAAAAAAGAATATACCAAAATATAATAAAAAGAATAAAATAAAATAAAGTAGATTAAAAAAAAAAGATACAAATAAAGAAAATTAAGAAAAAATAAAATAAATCAAAGTAGAGCATGAAAAATAAAAAAAAATTAGGGAATAAAAAGAAATTAAATAATGTATAAAAATCAAAGAAAATAAAATAAAATAAAATAAAATAGAACAATATTAAATAAAATAAAATAAACAGCAATAAAATAAATAAAAATAAAATTTAAAAGAATAAAAAAAATAAATTAAAATAAAAAAATTAACCTAAATAAAATAAAACAAAGCATAAAAAATAAAAACAATTTTCTTTTCTGGCATTTTCTTCTATTTCCACTTTCTATACCATCTTTCCATTCTTCTAAAATTCGTCCACCCTCATGTCATACCATTCGTCCTACAGGAAAATTCAAACTCTTTCGCTGTTGTTCACTACTACTATCTGCATTTCAAACTTCGTCTCCACCCCGCACTTCTAAATGCAGGTTTTCATAAAAAAATATTAGACATAGCTACATATATGAAAGCATGAATGATATAACTAACTGCAACATACAAACAAACTTGTATGCTTACAATGTAAATTTGTGCCAAAAACCACTTCAAACGCCGCAAAAAGCTTGCAACTCCACTTCGGCGCCCGCTACTTGAGGTTCGCTCACTTCAAATGCACTTCAGAGCAAGAAGCAAACTGCATAGGAACATACATTAGTGTGTCTTTTTCCCTCCAGCCAGCTCCAATCGTCTGTCTCCAGCACTGCTAATCCCACCTCATCAGCAACTACCGCCTCAGCATTCCCAAAGTGGTTTGCATCGTATATTACTGGTTTTTGTTGTTAACTCATTAGCTTTGTTGTTGTTGTTGGCCTCTTTTGCAAACTTTTCCGCTTTTCACGTTCAACGACGATGATCGTCATGAATTCTGTATCATTCATTACTTGCTTTTTTATTTTTGTTTGTTTGATTTTTCTACATTTTTTCTCTTTCTTTGTTTCGCGTTAGTTTGCGGCTTTAGTGGTTTGTGGTTTTTAATGTTGCTGCTGCCTATTTTTTGGTTTTGTAAATTTTTCATTTTATTTAATTTTTTTAACATGTTTATGTGAACATAAGATAGACTCTTTTTAGCAGCTACGCTGTGCTTGGCCTGTGGCTCAAGATTAACCGATTTCGTAATACTTGTGTCGGATTCGTGTGGGTTGTTAGCTGTAACGCACTCTCCGAGCTATTACCTTATCTGTACTTTGGGTTTTTGGAATTGCTTCGGTACTCCTTGCGGTACTGCCCAACTGTCTCGGGAGAGATTTGGTAGGACCAGTGGAACCTTCTATGTAGATCATGTCATCCCTCCATCCGTAGGGAAGGAGAAGATGGGTAATGAGAGTGGAGAGACATCATATCCGTACATCAACCTTCGAGTTAGCACGTCATTACCTATGTCCATGTTAGTCGCCTCTTACGACCGGTATGTCTACCTCGGGCATATTCTAAACCATGGGTCGGCAGATTTGTAAATGTAGGTGTATAAGTGAGAACGCTTATACACGCGCTGTGATCGTCCAAACTATATTTTTAACATTCGCTGACCAAACAAGCGACACCCCCACGCGATGTGGTTTCGCCCCTTGCCCAGCGACGACTAAATCATTTGGTAAACAAAGAGCGCAACGTGTCTGTGTGATGAATCCAACTTGTTTGACTGATCTTAAGATCTATGGGGCGCCGATGCTTGTTCTAAACCCTTAACACGTGGACACATGCCGGACTTTGTTGTTGTTGTTGTTGTAGCGAGGTGTAGCCCTGCCTAAATGTCAGACAGGGTCACCCCGAGTGTATTGCTCTTGGCCGGGTCGATATAAGAAACCGAGCCGGGTCGTTTCGGCACGATGGGTACAGCACAAGTACTGGTACCGTTCTCGTAGAACCGGCAATACAAGAAACTAGCCGTGTAGGCCATGTAGGTCATTTAGCGTTGCCCAGGGTGCACCAACTGGGAGGCGACCTACTTTTACACCCCCTTACATGCCGGACTTTCATTCGGCACGTCGAGGTTCAGTCCCGATGAGTAGCGACGCTAATTCAACTGTCGTCTCATGGTAAAAGACATAAGGGGACGGTGTTTTGGTAGGCCTGCAGCTGATTCCAATGAGCGTTAGCAAGCCCCGGCGATCATATCGGCGACACATGGTTCAGGATGGGCTGACCAATTGCCTTGTAAGTTGCCCTCAACGTTTCTCTGTCTTTGCCCCAAGTGCTGTCAGTACCTTGAGGGTTTTGTTGCGGTTTTGTATTTTAGAGACGATTGCGGCTGAATGGGCAGCGAAAGTGTGCATGGTGTCGAAAGTTCCCCCTAAGATTTAAGGGTGGGATACAGTATATAGTTTGTGGTCACCTAAGTAGATTTCAAATTCCATACCCTCTTGCGCTGTCCAGGTCGTGAATAGCGTCGCCGAGGACTTTGTCGGCGGCAATGTCAGGTTCCATGCAGTGAAGAATGCGGCAAGAGTGGGGAGATAACGATTTATTTGATTTTTATCGTAAGAAACTATCGAGACTTCCTCTGCGGAGAAAGGACACCACCTTGTTTAATCTTGCATGGTTTTGATTTTTTATTCCTGAAAACAACAGACGATTGACGATCACTCAAATAGTTAGGGGAACAACGCTTAAGGATAGGAGGCAGTGACAAGTCGTCCAAATCGGAAACCAGCTGCACGTGATTGACTGTGCCAAAAGCTTGAGACAGATCAAGAACCAGAACCGTCCGGTTGATTCCTTTAGCTATCTGAGTGCTGATAGCATTGAGGGCGAATGTTGTTGAGTGAGCACACTCTCTAGATCCCACACTTGATCCAAATCACGTCAGCCGTTCCCGAGATATTGGTCGATATACAAAGGTATAATTAAAATGGTGTTAGGTGGCAGCTTCAGGTGGTAACCCTGCCTGAATGTGTCTCCGGTGATATACGGTCAGAAATGCCTTGCACTTGAAACCAAATTGATTGAAGCATTTTACGTATATACTGAATTTCATCCAAATCGCTTCAGCCGTTCCCGAGATATAGATATTAGAAACATTCATTTCCCTCATTTTTTTCCGTTGGGGTTTCCGTTGCATTTTTATTCCAATTTTATTCTCTAAGAAATTAACTTCGAAAATCGTTCTCCACCGCTTAGTACCAGAAGGTGCAGAAGACCACAGGATCTTGCCGCATCCTGAAGTGAACTTTCCGCAGCGTTAACATAACCGAAAACCTTTGGGGAGTAGGTACTTTGCTGTTATACACAGCAACAACCAGAGCTTTCACCCACAGCTGCTACGCCCCTGGAAAGCGACTAGCACACGTAATGTCGAACAAAGCCAACGAATTGACAGTACAAAAAATATAACAAAAAAAAACTACAACCAAAAGTGAAAGATTGCGCATGTTGCATGCCTCATATTGAATGCAAGAAAAAAATAGAAAAAGGGAAAAAAATCAAGTCAGGAAAATTAAAAAAGAAAAATGGGTAGCTTGGTTGCTAGGTCGCGCGTCTGTCTGTTGGACGCGCCAAATGACTGACTTACTCACGATCAGCCTATGCTCCGAATACGGCGCGCTTGCCTTGTTGCTTGCGCATTGTTTTTGTTGGTGCAATGCACAAGATCAGCAAACAAGAAATGTATGCGCGTGCGCGACAAAGCATAGAAAAGTCGTCGCTTACATAATAAAATAGCTCGAAGCTGAAAGTGGGCCTCAATGTTGTTGCCACAAAGCGCATTAGAGCAACATAATAAAGTTGTAAAGACGAGGCATTGTTAGGTATAATAGTTGCTATTGTTGTTGTGTTCGGCTAGTTTTGCATTGCTATGGCGCAACATGCAACCTAGGCGCAAAAAGTGAAAGTGAAACAATGACTTGACGTTAGAAGCAAAAAAACACGCCTGGCGAGGAGATGACGCTTTGAGGAGGTTTGTTAATGCAAAAGCTTAACTAAGTAAGGTGGGCGCGCGGTGGAGGTGTGTTGCGCGCGTGGCGTAATAAAGTTATGCATTTGATTGCGCTCTATAAGCAGCTTAGGCGATCAAATTTCAATGCGTTGCAAGTTGATTACTTAATTGCAAGAAAAAAATGTTTTTTTTTTTCTTTCACGCAACCGCAGCTATCGAATGCGAAAAGTCGGTCGTGCGCTTAGCAGTAGGAGAAAAAGTAAAAATTTTGCACGACTTTTCTCACATTAATTTTGCATTTGCACTTTTTTTCATATGGTGGTGTAATTGTTGCATGATCAGCAAGCAGTGCACTCATATGCAATGCAGCTGCTGCGCTTACTACACTCACCTACAATCCGCTCTTCTAATTTTATCTCTGCAACCTTAGTACTTGCACTTTCTTTGCACCACTACAAGTAAATCTTAAACTGAGCTTTGGCTGCTTCGTTGCAAACATATCAGACAACTATTTGCATTTTTTGCACAACAAAGCTTTTCTTTGTTGCACTTTTTTGAATTTGCTATTTAGCTTTAGCTGTTGTTTCGATTACGTCCATTGCTGTGGGTTATGCAATTTATCACTATAAAATTTGTTTAGTCGCAAGCTACTCTTGAAATGCTTACGTAACGCTTCGTTTTTCGCAAAGTTTTTAAAGAGCTTTTTTTCAAAGCTTTTATTCGATCCCACATTCTTCAGTCATCTTATGCCAATACAGTTATGGTTGGGGGTGTTTCATACCTAAACTCGAGATCAGCAGGATCGTCTTTTAGGCACTACTGCGTCCAGCCCAGGGTTTCAACGAGCCGAGTCCAACCAAGCCAAACCTCTAATTTTAAAAATTGGCTTTTTCGAGAATGCTTCTAAGATGTTTCTAACCCCCATCGGCGGGTGCCACCTATCTACATTTTGAGCATGATATGCAATAAGGCCCGGTTTTTAAGTGCAAGTTTATATCATACAAATTGACCGTTTAAACTAATTTTCAAATAAGACGTTTTTTTCGGCCGAAGGTTTTGTAAGGTAGGGATACCACGCAGGGTTGTATGTTTTATTCCTTCATTTGTATATCGACCATATTCCGGAACCGACTGACCTTGGGGCAGTTTTCAGGGTTGCCACCTACCGAAAATGTCTTTGAATAATGAATATGTAGAAATTTAAAAAATAAAGAGTGATAATAATTAGGAAATAAGAACTAGTATTTTTACAGGGTTTCCACCTATCTCGCATTAAATTAGGTTTGACAAGTTACTTACTTTATTTTAACGAAGAATTGCCATCTATTCAAAAATGAGAAAACTGGAATGAAAAAAAGTTGTGGGACGGTAATATGACCCCACTAAATACCCTCTTACCTTCAATACACCTCTAAGCCACTTTCGGTTTCATTTTAAATTGAGCTCGTTACTGTACAATACGCTTATGTCGTTGTTGTTGTTTTTTCTATTCACTTGTAGTTGTTTTAGGCCATTTGGTTTTATAATAAACGCGGAAAAGTCTGGAAAATTGTAACGCTGGAAAAACTTGTTCTGCACAAATGTGGCGACGCGATTACGTGAACGGCGTTCATGGCAGCTATAAATGTGGTAGCATAACTACTTGCAGTGTTGTTGTATTTTCAATTTTTTTCTTCGCAAACTTTACTTTTGGCTTTGCCCCATTGCGCCTTCACGCTTGCACTTCAACTGAGTCGGCATTAATTTGATTTAATCAGCAGCTATGCAATTTTTTTCTAGTTAGGAACTCCCAATGCTTGCTTGACGTGCTATTACAAGCACAAAACAAAAACAACAACCATCCTTCGATTCCTTACTTTTCTGTAAGATTTTGGTTTCTTCGTTTTTTTCTTTTGACTTGGTCTTGCATTTTTCTTGTTACGTAACACACTTTTGTTGACGTTGACTTAGAGCGATTGCAGTTTTGTGGTTTGCACTATTGGCTAGCAAAGTTTTGGCTGCTATTATGTAAAAGACCTTATCCGTTGACCTTTTCATTATATGAGCGAAAATGAACTTTTGGCCGTTTTTGGTTTGTGAAAAAAAAGAGGAGGAAAAGGTGTTAAATATTTTTCCATGTAGTTTTTATTTGATCGAAAAGTGGTTGTGACCTACCCCTTTTTTTGGTGAACTTAATTGTTATGTCAAGGGGAGTGATATATGTCGACTTTGAGCGCGATTTTGGAGGTGGAGCTAGTATATTCGCTAGTAAGGAGGGCAGCTGTCTTCAGATGTGAAGA
Organism: Campiglossa producta; assembly: GCA_964058755.1. Taxonomy (NCBI): domain Eukaryota; kingdom Metazoa; phylum Arthropoda; class Insecta; order Diptera; family Tephritidae; genus Campiglossa; species Campiglossa producta. The sequence goes on from CAXKVI010000005.1 coordinate 17,392,822, forward strand.
TCATGTGCTGCTTTTGTTTGAAAAGTTTTTTTCTGAAGAATTTTTGATGTTGATTTGACTAGTCAATTTAATGTTCGAAAATTTGCACTAAGCAAAGATGATTTCTGCAGCGTCATTGAATTGGATAAGTTGACGAACTCTTTTACAAACCAAAATCGACGGGGAAGTTTACCAAATTTGCGGTAAACTTCGTTTCCTATAAATTTTGACAGTTCATTTACACACTTGATAAAATTATACGTTTACGCGCTTAGGTGTTTATAAGGTTTGATGAATCCCTTCTCATATATTTAAATTTCAAAAACTTTTTTGAAGTTAATGTTCGAAAACTGGAAATTCTTTCAATGCTGCCATACGATTAATTAATTATTTAGCTTTATATTATTAGCCCACTTACACAATTTGATAGGTTTGTTATAGGAAGTTACCTTATTATAACATTTCGCTGGATATTGCCATCGAAAAAGTGTTTACTTTTAATTACAAAAACAAAGTTTCGAAGTTAAGTTCGAAATTTCGAAATCCTTTAAGTGCTGCCATTTGATTACTAAATTTTGAAATTTGTTAAAGAAGAGCAGTGATTTTCAATTTCCACAACCTCCAAAATCGGTGATTAAAATTTCAAAAAATGATTTTCGAAGCTTTCATAGGTAATGTTCGAAAAAGGAGTTACCACCTTAGGTTGCTACCTCATTCTATAATTTAAATTTTTTTCTTACCGAAAGAGTGAAGTTTTAATATCGAAAACCTTTTCGAAGTTAATGTTTGAAAATTCGAAATAATATTAATGGTCTTCAGCCTGATATTATTAAGAAAAAAGTGTGATTTCAAAAACCTTTGAAAACAGTAGTCAAATTTAAAATTTTTTGGAAATTAAAAATTGTGTTCGGCACCCACTCATATTTGGATCCGTAGTATCTATAAGTACTTTTTGACATTCCCACATCAACAAAAATTACGATATGCTACTTATTTATGAGCTTTACACCTCTGGCCTTTGACGTCTCTCAAAGATCGTTCATCTTCTGAGTGAGTTACCCAATAAGCTTGCAACTATTAAATTAAGCCCTTATAATGAACCTCTGTATGGGTAATGTTCACAAAACGAATTCGTTCCCCTACGATTGCCCAACTTGAAATTTTATTAACATGCAAATCAATAAATTATTATCATAAAAGTATTTCAATTAGCAAAAATAGCTATCGTTAACTGAGAATATAAATTATTACGACTCGCTCAAAACATTTTCCACATTCACAGGCGTCATTATATTCGAAACAATAAAAAGTATCATTTTGTTACATTGCAACTCATCAATTTACCGTTACACAATCGAAATTCGCATACAATTTTCAGTTAAGCCAAAGTAGTTAATGGCTAGCGCACGGGGCCGAAGTGCAGTGCAGTTCAAGATGGAAGGCAGTAACACAGCAGGCGGATTGCATGGCTGGGAAGCGAGCGAGTTGGTGGTTTCGATTTTTAACAGCTGGAGCTTTCATTTTTGTTGTTGTGGCGCTTTTCAAACATGTCTTGCCCGCCGCTGGTGCGTCTTACCTCGAACGCCCATCGAACTTCAATCACTAAACAAGTTTTCCACAAACGTTACAAAGTTTCGTGGTACCTACAGTATTTGCTTCCTTGTATGACATAATCAGCTTGGGACTGAAAGTGCTGTCGAGAGTTTAGATGGAGTTGCAGGCTTTTGGCAAAGGTGAAGTGTATGCAAGATAGAGAGGCGCGACATCTATGTTGGGGGGAAACGGCAAAAGGTGGCGCTGTTTGGTGCGACCGATAAACCGACGACATCCTACCGAACCGTCGCACATTTCCGGCCACATTGAGTAGCTGATTTAAAGCGCGCTGGGGAGGCAGTGCATTTTCATTCACTATCCCCAAAGCACACTTGAAGACACAGGCACGTGCACACTTTTGTTGCACCGTTTGCTACAAAAGCTCATTCACATACCACGTGAATTTTTTCCTTCATCTAATACTGAGTTACAAGCTCTTCTTCTCTGAACCTACTACCATGTCTCCTATACAGTCATTTTCACTTTCAATCCTCTGAAAAATGGTGTCGGTGCCAATGTTCGACCCGAGCTCGCTGCAAAGCTATACAAATCATGGAAAAAAACAAAAGAAGCCTTTATCAGTCTAATAAACTCAAAGAAAATGAAGTGCAATGGAGTGCCATAAATGTTTGTGGGCACAAATGATTTATGCAATGAGCATCCCACATGCTCAATTGGATTTGTCTGCCATAGTTGAGCTTGGCACTTCGTTGCGCTGCTTGGCTGTCGTCCGCTGCATTTTCTTATTCGTCCCGCCGTCCATTGAATTTTCCGCCTGCCAATGAGTTTCTTAGCGGATGGACGAGAAGTGCATTTCAATTGAACTACTCTTAGCGAACGATGTTGATTTTTTGCTAACTATTTGGGTGGTCGTCGTGTAGGGCGCTTTATATAAATTATATAATCGTTCGCATGCAGGGTCAAAAAAAATTGCAGCCCGGTCATCGGCGATTAACCCAATTTGACTTCATAGTCAGCCGTTTATTGTATGAGCGCCACTCACTCTTGCACTGCAGTGGCAAAGGTATTGAGGAAGCGCGCTTGTTTTGGGGTTACCAAAAGCTTTATATAACTTTGGATTGTTATTAAATGAAGAGCTAAGGTGAAAAGATCACTTTGGGGCTTGAAATCTTGAGCAACATTGTTCAGAGGAGGAGGAGGAGTAGGAAGATGAATTGATATTGAGTTTTAAGTATTTTAAGCTTTCTACTGAATTATTCTATGGCACCTAGCTTCTAAACGGCATATAGGTTCTTAGAAACTCCCGGTTATCTCTTGGTCTCGGAATCTACTAGCTATTGTGTTTTTTTTTGATAGTTCGGACACAAGCCGCACATATCGTCGCTTCCAACGAAGACTAGCACGGTTCAGTTAGCGTCGAAGACTAGCAGAGTTCGTTGTTTGCGTGGAGGACTAGCACGCTTCAGGTCTCTGCGTGGAACACTAACACACTTCGTTCTCTGTGCGGAAGACTAACGCACTTCGTTCTCTGCGTAGAAGACTAACACGGTTCTATGCGAACTATGCTAGTTTTTCACGCAGAGAACGAAGTATGCTAGATTTCCACGCAAAGAACGAGTCATGCTAGTCTTCCACGCAAACAACGAACCGTACTAGTCTTCTTTTTGTTTCATTCAAACCATAACGGCTAGAAGTGAATGGAACATATTTGTATGAAAAATAACACTTGTATTAAAAATAATACTTGAAAAAAAAAAAATAATACTTGTATGAAACTCGTATGAAAAATAATAGATACTTGTATGAAAAGTTGAGTTCCTTATAAATATCAGGTATATAGGTTCGACCTGCAATAAAACATTGATGATACCTGTATTAGGAGCTTAGTTACTCGTGAAAGCTGCAAGAAAAGTTAAGCTATGAGAAATTAGACCTTAACTATGAGTTTTGTATATAAAAAGGTATGAGTTTTTTGGTGGGTAGAGACCCACGTCGCCTAGAAAAAATTTGCTTGTTTGGATGTCCAGATGTTTTTCTTTGTGTTTCTATCAAGCTACAACAGCTGGACGTATTTGAATGAGTTTAGAGTTTAGGCATGCGGTTCGCTTAAGCTTTATATCGGGTTCCCACACCCCTGGGAACAGTTGGATCTCCAGATGTTTTCTGGACGTGTTTGGAGAATCTAGTGTCTAAGGAGTTACACTTTCTGTATGATTTCTTCTAGTTCCAGTAACAACAAAAATCAGAAAGTTCCAAAGCATGACCGTTGACCCTTAAGTTTCTCTCGATATCTTTCTTCAGAGAGATTTATCTACAACAATACCAACAATAGTAGATACAAACCAAAACTCACCCAATACACTCCTACACAAAACGCGTAATTACTTAAAAACAGGGGCCGTAGCGGTTATATAAAAAAAACTCCATAGTCTAAACTCTAGAGAAGTCATGTCTGTGAATTGAATATTTCCGAGAAAAACTGACTGCAGGAGGAACATTCGTCTGAATTTTTTTTAAATTATTGTCTGTTTGTTTGAAATTATTTCAAAAACTAAAACATGGATATTTATGAGGCTTTCACTGCTGGACAGCTTGAAACTTATGAACACAGAGCAAAAAGTCACATAAAATGCCCTCTAAATCAGAAGGATTTCTCTATGATATTTTTCCAATAAGATGCCCGTCTTATTATGTCTGGGTCTTTCTTTTTAATAAAACTGAGTAGATGATCACATAATATTAAGAAATTTTTTTTTTAATAGTTCAAATTAAAAAGAAAAATGAACGATCAACCCAGATGTCTAGTCAGTCTAGTCTAATCTACACTACCATGCCATCGTATACTTAACTTGCCAACGTCTAATTACACCTTTGTTCTTTTTGCCTCACCACATGTCCACTTGCCTTATTGCCTTCACCGCGAATCGAACTAAGAATTATTAACTGCTGAACGGAGATCTCTACCATGATGCTATCGTGTATGTACTTGTGGTTGGAAGCGTCGAATTACACATTTGAAGAAGGCATACCTGAATTTGAATTAATAAGGGATCTTTTAAAAATATATAGTTTTCCTTTGTAATAAGAGGATATTCTCATTAATATACTTTAAACAGGTTTTCTCATAAAAACAAGCAGATTTCTTCTAACAATTGAACGTTTTTGACAAAAGTACATAAAAAATTCATAAATAAGAAACTAACTCCTTCTTTTTAGCCGATTTCCTTTTCAATAAATTTGAGAAGAAATTCAAGCTAAAATCTAGAAGATTTCCTAGCACAAATTTCTTCAAATCTGTCTCCACTCGCTCTCCCCGGCCAAAAAGCTTTTTTAGACGTCGATCTCTTTGATTATAGGTGAACTTTTTGGCTCTGTGCAGGGACCCCAATTTTGTTTTATCAAAATCGCATGATAAATAAAAAAAGGTATATTAACTAATAATGAAAAGTAAGGACCATTCTCAAATACATATCCAACCGGAAGAACGTCGGGTACCCTGCTAGTATTATACATACAAGGGAATTCTTTTTAAAATTTACTTATATGCGATCCGATCCCTGCGTAAAAACAAATAAATTAATTTTATATCTTTCGCCTAAATTCGTGAAACGTGACAACGCAACAATTACACCCGCAAGCGCAAATACAATTAATAACTGTAAAATGTGTAGAAAAGCCCAGATACTCATGTACATTAGGGCGATTCAAGAAAAATGTCGACTAGGTCTTACCCCTTACTAAGTTAGTATTTGATGAGAAAATAAGTCTTGCAAAAGTTTAGCGCTGTAAATTAGCCCTTAGAGGCCATTATTTTTGTCCGCCCTTTCCCACTCAAAAATTTGATTAAAAAAAATTTTATTTTTTCCCATACAAAATGTAAATGGCCGAAAAGTTCTAGGGTTAATATTTTGCAAGGCTTAATTTCTCATCAATTACTAACTTTTTAGGCGGTAAGACCCAAACAAATTATGTTTTTTTTAACTACCCTAATGTACATACTTTGCAAACACACACATACAATTCATATATTGACAGATATGCGAGCTTTTTGAATGGAGTTCAACCTAAAAAAGAAATATTATTGTTGTATAAATGTCAAAAGTAAAGTTCAATAACCGGGCTTGAACGTATATTTATAATATATGGGCACAATAGGGTGGCGCTTAGTTCAGAAATCGTTGATAGAAATATTAGAATACAGAAAAAAAGTACTAAAAAAAATTGGTATATCACGGCTATCGGATCAGATATTGAGGTTTCATGTTATGATAAATCCAACGGAGAATCACTCTAGTCCTATCTCGACAAACAAAGATCACGCTCTATAAGCGTGTCCGCATTGCTACATTCGAGCTTTGTACGCCTTGTTGCTGAAAACGTATATTTGCATGAAGAGCTGCACACGAATCGGCAGCTGCACGAAAGTGGCAAAGCATGAAAGCTGCATGCTGCTCAGCGTATGACAATGCTGGTCGCCAGGCGTCGTACGCTTAGAAAAGAGGAAGAATAAGCAATTGTTTACATTTTTCATTTGCGATTTTTGTGTGCCGTGGCTTTGCTTTCTTTTTTTCAATTCAATTAATTGTTTATTTAAAGAAAAAAAATGGAAATTTTGTCAAAATTTGCAGAATCGGAGAAAAGATGTACGTCCATTACTGTGAAAACGTGTTAATTAATTAATATTGCAATTTTGACAGTTCTTTGTGTGCTTTTTTTTCTGCAGCGTCGTGTGCAGATCTTGAGACGCATCAGTGAAATGATAAGTACGCGTCTATGACGATCCGCCTCGTCTGCGGACTGCCTAAGTCTTTCGTCATACCAGTCCTGATTAACGGCTCGGCCCTTGGAGTATTTAAGACAAAAGTTCTCCGGGATAGGGTCCTTCCCGTGATGCCAACGGCGAGTATCGAAGGAAATTTGACGATGGGATGCACGAGCTTAACGCAGACCTGACCAGACGGTTTTTCTATCGACACCCGAATTCGGCAGCAGAGGAAGGGGGATGCCTTGACTGAGATGGAAACAACAAGTGGAGGATGACTTGAACACCCTTAGTGTTTCCAATTGACAGTAATTGTCGCTAAACGAAAACTCTGGCGTGCTTTGATACGAAACGGCCAAAATCGCCTAGGCGGTAAAGCGCCAATGAATGATGATAATATTAAATATTATATCTAGGTAAAGAAAGAGAAACGGACCCTTGATATCTCTCATATCCCTAACTCAACACGGACGACCGATTACACAGCAAAAAGTTGTCTGGCAGTGACAAAGATCCCGATAACTCTGACTTCTGGCTTTAGTTAAGTTTTTCGGACTGATTGGGCAATTCGCTGATATATTTTTTTGCCACAAAAGTTACGCTTATCCTAATGTTTAAAGGTACAATAGTGCAAGCTTGCACTTTCGATTGGACAACTTGAACATCTGGTTTAAAAGGCAAACACAAATGAGCTATAATTGCGGTTCATAAAAAACTGTCTACATTGTACTCCAATGTAGAGTGTGAATAAATATTTAACAATTTTTACAATAAAAAGAGTTCAGTTGAAGCTTTTGTAAAGCAAATGAGCTAGGGTAGGGTAGAAGTTTGGGCTTGAAAAAACGTACCTTCCGCTACTTGAGGGCTTTAGCTTGTTTTAAGGTCGAGGGTCCAGTGTCTCCACCTTCCCTAAAACAATAAGGGACGAGAATATTATTCTATACACTACTATCACGAAAACGGCTCTACCGACCTGGCTGAAATCTGGTATGTAGATAGTGCACCTCATTATAATACCTTTCTATAGGTGTTGCCACTAGGTATGGTTTTTAGGGTTGCCACCCGTTTGCGGTTTTTTTTTTACTTTAATTAAATATACCTGTATGGATGTTAAAAGAAAGGAATTTTACGTCTCTTCAAGGAAAGGCTGTTTTAATACTTATTTCAACAAAAATATCACTAGATTGCGTTACCACCTAGGGTTGCCACCTAATCCTATTATAATTATTTCCGAAAGGTTATCTCTAAACGTTTTCCCCCATAAATTTTGAATGCTAACCTAATAGAAATCCCACGAACTGTCAACAATCTATGAGTTCCGCCTACCAATGGCCTTAATAACTTAATTTAAAAAAGTAAATTTCCTCAATTTACAAACACCACACCCTTCCTGAACTTAACATAAATTTCTTGCCAAATTTTTTCCGCAATTAAAATGTCAAAGAGGCCATAACGTTGATTACCCTATTGAATAGCTGATGACCGGCAACGCAAAAGGTGAAAGTGAAATTTATAGATAACATTAAAAGTCATAAAAAACTCACGCGAAACCTTCTTCATTGCCAATTCGCACATAAACACTTCACTGCACCATAAGTACACACCACCTATCCATATCAATCTAAATGGTGAATTGTAAAAGAAATATTTGAACAAAGCAAAACAAAATATTTACACTTTATTATAATAGTTTTATTTGCTTTGGGCAATTATCGAGTACTCAGTATGCAAGGCACATCCCAGCGACAAAAACTTGAACACAACTACAAAATCATAAAAAAGTTAAAAGGCTTTGTTTGATCAACGTAAAAATAGTTTTGTGTTAAGTTCAATGTGAGCCTTATGTAAAAGCCTAGGAAAATATGTCCAAAATAAGTAACAACAAAATAGTTTAATGTCAAACAAAAAAGTTGTAATGACTTGAAAGCCCATTCAAAATGCAAAACAAAAGATGACGTGAACGCGCACAAAACGTGACAAAAATTCATATACCCCTATCCATGGATTAGCTGGAGAAAAGTGGGGAAAGCTTAGGACGAAAGCACTTTGGTCCTTGTTTTGGTATGTTTTTGATTTGTTGGTGTGATATCCAAGACATGACTGGGGATATTAAAACACCGATGGACTTGACTTAAGGATCTCTTGAGGGCTGTGAGAAGATCTCTATCATAGATCTCCCTCTTGTATCGGATTTGAAACCAGATTAGGATGGTGAATATACAAGAGGAGAGAAATCTGATAGGATTAAGGATAGGTATAGGGATAGAAATATAGACAAGGATATTGATAGGGATAGGTATATAGAAATGAATAAGGATAAGGATACGGATAGGGATAAGAATAGGAATATAGACAGGGATATTGATAGGGATAGGGATAGGGATAGGGATAAGGATAGAGATAGGGATATGGATAGGTATATTATATATATTAAGTTGGTTTAAGTTAAGTTAGATTCGAATAGACCACGTAAAATTGCGTGTGTCTCTCCTTCAGCTATAAATCTTTAATCAGTCGATGCCAGGTCACTTGGTGTAGTTGGCCGAGCACACTACCGCTACACCACGGTGGCCGTGGCCTGCTTGCCTCTCTCGTTTGATGGGTGTCCTTTTTCTGGCACAATTTTCAGAGATTGAACTACACATTTATGAAAATGGCATTGCGACTTTCCGGGGGTTTCTTGCATTTTTGAAACTCAGGATTTTCGTGAATCGTAGAGAAACGAGAGATTAGATTAGAGATTATAAACTCAAATCTGGAAAAATTTCACATTCGTGTCTCTGGCAAGCGAGCGACGATATGAACATAACAATTAGAAAACCAAACCTTCGAAGGGTCCGTAGCTAAATTTTGAAGGTTAACTTTTTTTACTTATGCCTTAATCCCTTCAAAATAGTAGTTATGGTGCAATACCCAGAAAACAAGTTGGTTTTGTCGTAAAATCCCCACACTTAAACGGAATTAAGAATACGCTCCCATATTCAATGATAGATCTCAACAAACTATAAAAGACGAAGATAGTCTCGCAAAAAAAAATGCAAAGCAAAAAACTAGAAAATTGCGTAACATTTACCCACTGACGCCAAAAGACATAAAAATGTACAACAAAAAAAAGAAAAAATACAACAAAAAAACACACCAAATGAAAACGAAAGCAGCAACAACTGCTATACAAGCAAAAAGACAACAACAACAATGGCGAAAAGCCAATCAACACCAGCCAGGAAACCTAGAAAAGCGACAAGCAACAACAACAATAATTGGAAGATGAAGTTAAACCACATGCCAACAGCAACAGCAAAAGTGGAAAATAAAACAAACCATTATAAATACAGCAACAACACCAGTGCAATTCATGCAATTGCAATCAAACTGCAAAGCCAACAAGAAACAGAAAAAAAGGCAACAATCAAACACCCAAACTAACAACGTTACGAACAACCAGCATAGAGAAGTACAACAAATAACAACAACAAACACAACAACAACAACAATCTGAATGTGCAAGATTACGTGGAAAAATGCAGTTTGTGGTGACTATGCAATTTTTGTTGTTGTTGTTGTTGTTGTTGTTGCACTCTTTCACTGTCTCTCCGTAATCGAAAGGAAAACTGCAAAATTACAACATCGCCAACAACTAATAACAACCAGAAGCAAACGAGTAATAAAAAGCACAATACTATCACTAATACGATTGTAAAATTTATATCAGATCCACATTAGACCGTAACGAAAAACAAAACCAAAAAACTGGGGAAGACACCAGTGTATTCTAAAATCTGTCCGCTGCATAAAATGACAGCAGACAGCTTGTCGCCAAGTAAAATCTTTAGGTTCGTAACTCTGTCAGACAATACATCCCCAATTGAAGATGTTCTGCATTAAGGAATCTTATAGGTAACTTCCTGTAAAAATCGGTCACAGGGTTTGGACTATCTGACATCCCTGCCAACCGTTCCGGAGTTTACCCCACCACAATAGGCTTTATAGCTTGGCCTAAGTGTGTCGTTTATCGGCAGCTTCTCTTACGTTCTCACTAAGTTACCCTTACTTTCAAGTTCTACACATCATAATGACGGTAAGATCGCATGCCATCACTTAGTAACCTCCAAGTATGCCTCCAAGCTCCGGAATCAGGCCACATTCCAGAGAGGAAAAGAGAATCTCAGAATGACTCTAAGATCTTAGCCCACCTCCTTGTAATCTATGATTTCCAGTTCCTGGGTACTACCACCTAGTAATGCCCACTTTCACTATCCAGGCGCAGGTCGTATATGACCACAACCCTAAAATGTGGGGCACAGAGCTCAGAACGACTGTACGATCGTATGCCACCATTCAGCGAACCTGAAATTTAAAGTTAGATACAAATACCGTTATGGCAGAAGATCGTAGGCCACCACTCAGTAACCTCTACTGTCAAGTTCCAATAACAGGTTCTAAACACAACCTCAAGGGGGAGAGAACTATTCTTCCAAGTGGCCTACCCATTCTCACCTTTCGCTGACCCACAACTGCTCTCCACTTCACATTTTTGAAAGTTAGGAGGACAGTCTGAGTGGGCGTACTAGGCTAACAGATTTATTTTTATTGTAGTAGGAACCAGCCTATTACAGAAAGTCTTCAAAGGTTTCTGTAATATTTTGCTTAAGTTTTATTAAATTTTGTACTAAAATTCTTCCTCCCAAGACAAAAATGGTTCTCCAAATGCCGATAATTGAAATTTGAAAAAGGGTTAACAGATGTTTTTTTTGTTCGCTAATAGAACCAGACAGTTAGTTATATTAATATTTGTACCTAATATAAATTTTCTTCCGGAGAGGACCCGTACTACAAATTTCGAAAATTTTATTTTGAATAGGGTTACCAGATTAATTACGAGAGAGGAGCCGGACAGCTACACAAAATCTCCAAAGAACTCTGTCGTATGCTACTTAATCAAAAAAATGTAAGCAAACAAAAGCCACAATAGAAGTGTGAATAATTGGGAATTACAAGAAATGCTGGATTGGGGTCAAAAGTTCAATGAAATGTGGCGAGTGAATTGTGGTTGAACAGCTGTTTTTTCTTTTTACTTGTGTTTCTTCTGCTTCTTGATATGTTTTCCGATGTGCAATGTACAATCGTAATTACGATTAATCGGATTGCGATTAATCAGTTTTCCGTAGAAATGAATTAATCAGCGATTAAAAGGAATGTATTATTAATCGATTAAGCAACGTTTAAAGCAGTAGTTTTTGAATAATCTGAGCTGCCTATTAATCAGATTGTGATTATTCAGATAACGATTATTCACATAGCGATTAAGAAAATCCCAAATAATATTGTTACTCAAAATTTTTCTTTCGAAATCTGAGACACTTTTTTCGTTTCTTCCAAGTACTATAGCTCCCTCGTGAAGGGTGGATACCTTGCCGCGGTACGAGGGCTTAAGTCGATAGCCACAGGGCTACGCTGCCCTTGTGATCATAGCTCCGTACGGCACTTCATCACGAGAGCAGCCTAGCCTCTCTGGCGCGACGACAAAGATCTTCCCCCTCCCAATCCAGGGTGTTATGCGAAACCGTGCCCATTGGACGTTTGCAGCCGGGAGGCAAATCGTGGCTGTATTTGAACGGAGCCTCTCTGACACCGGGTCGCCTCAGAGAGTAAGCATGGCCTTACCGCGGTACGGGGCTCTGCCGCGGCGGACGACACATTTTCCCCTACTCTTCCCTTGACCCTAAGCTGGCCTTGTCCGGCGATGGGTCGTACGAACAAGATGAACTCGAATAACCTGAATAAAAACGAAAAATCTAAAAAACAAACAACGCCAAATTTCACTCCTCAGCAAAGGAGAGCTATGGAGGAGCAGGCGAGGAAGCAACAACAACGCCGGAGGACAACCTCCGTTCCACAATCAAGGGGGGGATCGACAGCGATGGCAACTACGAGTCGGTCAACCAACCCTCTATCGAATAAGATTGACTTGATGGGAGCTAGCACCAGTGCGGTTGCCAACGCAGCTAAGCGGACAACGGCGGATGCTAAACTCCCATCAACCGCTGATATGAAAACCAGTATCTTTACGTCTGTGGCAGCGGTCTCACGACCTGGCCTCGGAGTTTCGAAGGAGAAGGAAGCTGCAACTGAGATGTCGGCAAGGAGAGCGACCGCGATGGCAACTACGGGTCCGCACTCCAGGGAGACATCTCCCCGCCGCTTCACATACCACGAGAAAAGATTGGCTGCAAAGATCCTGAAGAGGTATGAAGGGGTACCGCAGGAATCACTGTCGCCGAATTCCAGTAAATCTGTAGAGCTAGCGAAAGCTGTGATACCGGATTTCCAAAATTCGTACATGCCAAAGAGGTTAAAAGTTAACCCTTTCAAGCGCCAGAGATCGGATCTGGAGTTTATTCCCCCTCCCAAGCGGCATCAGAATACCTCTGGAGCGGGCAAACTAAGCTTTGCTGAGGTAACCAAGGACAGGATCCTTATAGGCGTCCTTGACCGAGGCAATGACCGTCTGGCCATCCCCAAGGACCGGTGGCGTTACGTGCGAAATGAACTCGGCAACATTCTTCTCAACGTTGCTCCGGAGTTTCCGGGTAGTTCGGCACGAGTAACGGATGCGGGTTGGCACCAGGGTCAAATTAAATTACTCGCATGCGAGGATGCAAAAACCGTAGCACTGTACAAGGCAGCAGCTGCTAAACTGGGTGAAGTCTACCAGGGCGCAAAGATAGAGGTCGTCGACTGGAAGGACATTCCAGCTCGTCCAAGGGCAAGGGCGTGGATTCCGGCCATCCCTGACGAACCCGAGAGAATACTCGGGATGCTACGGCTAATGAATCCGTCCCTCCCAACGCATGACTGGAGTGTCAATCTGGTCGGGGATGCGGTAGGGCCCGACAGACAGGTGGTGTTCACCATGAATAAAGAGTCAATCGAGCCCCTCAAAAGGTGCAATGGCCTAGTACACTACAGCGTAGGCCAGATCGTTATCCACGTATATCGTGGTGATGCTCAGCGCGCTGCCTTCTCGGCTGCTCCGGGGGAACCGGAAAACTTATTACCAGAAGAGGAAGCGGAGGATTCCGATGCGGAAAGCATGTTATCCGCCACGTCTCTTGGCGATAGTGCTGTGAACAACTCGGAGATGGAGGACAGCCTACAGGACGAGGAAGTCCTCGACGTCACGGTGGTAGCAGCCAACGCTGAGCGACTAACATCTAACGCTACAGGCAGCAGGACTCCTGCAACGCCACATCGGGCAGTTAATCGGAACAACTCGTCGTTGATAGGCAACCTCCGGGATGGAGCAAACCTCGACGATATGGGGACGGCAGGGAAGTCTGTGCGCTCTCATGTTGGTGGTGCTTCAGATTAATTTGCACAAATCTAAAGTGGCTTCGGCTGCTTTAAGTAGTCGTCTTTCTAAAGGCGACGTGGATGTGGTCCTCATCCAAGAACCCTGGGTCAATAGCTCGAGAATCTGCGGATTGGGGACTAAGGGCTTCAAGCTCATTCGAGCCAGCGAGGAGAGCAAAGTCAGAACGTGTATTTTGGTCAAGTCTGAGTTGAACTCCTTTCTCCTACCTAACTACACCAATGGTGATATTACCGCTATCAGTCTAACGGTCGACAGCACCCGCCTGACGGTGGCGTCGGTCTATATGCCCTACGACGCCGAAGAACCCCCACCACAAACGGAGGTGAAAGACCTGGTGTCAAATTTCTGCACGGGTAATCTTATTATTGGAGCGGACGCTAATGCTCACCATGTCCAATGGGGGAGCTCCGACATCAATGCCAGGGGCGAGTCTCTGTTTGATTACCTCTTAACAACCAACCTGGTGATTTGCAACGTGGGTAATGAGCCTACTTTTATCACTAAGACCCGCAGGGAGGTCATAGACCTCACTATCTGTAGTGAAGGCGCTTATGAGTGGGTCAGAAAATGGCGGGTTCTGGAAGAACATTCTTTCTCCGACCACCGTTACATAGAAATGGTTTTAGACTTTATTGTAGAACAACCAATCATGAAGCGCAATCCACGTAACACTGATTGGCAGTTACACAATGAAATATTAGACAGAGACCTACCAGTACTGCCCTCACAAGCCCCCTCATCAGTAGAGGAGCTGGAGGATCTTGTTACTACATTTACATCGGCGCTCTCAAATGCTCTAGGACAGGCTTGTCCAGTGCCAAAACCACGCGGTAAACACAGGCCACATTGGTGGTCCTACGATTTGGACTCGCTCCGAATATCATGCCGGAAACAATTTAACAAGGCCAAGAGCTTCGGCTCTGAGCCTCATTGGCATGAATATAAAGCTAAACTAAGGGCCTACAAAAAAGCTCTGAGACAGGCGAAGAGAACCTCGTGGAGAAATTTCTGCACTGGCGTCGAAAAGGTCGACGACACAGCGAGACTTAGACGAGTCCTCTCGAAAAGTCAAACAACCATCAGCTATTTGCGAAAGCCTGACGGATCCTGGACCAGCACGGAAGAGGAAACCCTTGAGCTGCTCTTGAATACACATTTTCCGGGGAATCTGCATGATGCACCACTAGCACCTGCAACAAACCTGGCAGTAAATATACCCATCACTGAGGAAAGAGTAAGGTGGGCAGTTAAGAGCTTTGAACCGTATAAGGCTGCCGGGCCGGACGGGATTATCCCCGCGCAACTTATAAACACGTTGGAGACATCAGCTAAATGGCTGGTATTTCTCTTCACAGCCTGCCTGGCTCTCAACCACATTCCGGGCTCCTGGAGAAGCGCCACGGTAGTGTTTATCCCTAAGGCTGGGAAGGCATCCCACTACGAGCCAAAAGATTACAGACCGATCAGTCTCTCGTCCTTTGTACTCAAAACCTTTGAGAGGATACTAAGCGACTACCTTTCTACGACTATTGATAGCAACCTTATCTCTAGCTATCAGCATGCATACACCAAGAGTAAATCAACAGAAACTGCTCTGCACAGCCTAGTATCTGTCATTGAGAAATCGCTGTGTGAAAAGGACTACTGTCTCGTGGCCTTCTTAGATATTGAGGGGGCTTTCAACAATATAAGCCCGGAGGCGATCAACTCCGCTCTAACTAATCTGGGCGTAGATAGACCTCTAACTGGTTTAATTGACCAACTTCTAAGAGGAAGGAAAATAGCTTCTTCACTTGGTACGGTCGAGTTATCACGCTATGTCACAAGGGGAACGCCCCAGGGTGGTGTTCTTTCCCCGCTTTTATGGAACCTCACAGTCAACTCGTTGCTACGTGACACAAGCTGGGGGGGCGGGAAGATAGTGGCATACGCAGACGATTTAGCTATTGCATTCAGAGGCAGGTTCCCACAAACTCTGTGTGACCTGATGCAAGTAGCACTGCGAGAGGTTTCGAGGTGGTCCTCTCGCTGCGGACTTAGTATCAACCCGGGGAAAGTGGAACTTGTCCTCTTCACCAACCGGTACAAAATACCGCCACTAAGCCTACCAGAACTAGATGGCACGCGCCTGGGCTTGTCGGATAAGGCCAAGTTTCTAGGCATAGTTCTGGACAGGAAACTGAATTGGAAGGAGAATGTTCTTCAGCGCCAGAAGAAAGCTTGCATCGCTCTTTACACATGCAAAAGAGCCATTGGCAAAAAATGGGGGCTCAGCCCTAGAGTATGCAGTTGGATCTACACGGCCATCATTCGCCCAATCATGCTGTATGGAGTCGTCGTATGGTGGCCGGCACTGAGCAAGACAACATACCTGAATCTGTTGCGGAAAGTCCATAGATCCAATATGATCTGTATAAGCGGTGCGCTAAGGACAACGCCCAACGAAGCCCTCCAGGCCATTCTGGGCATTTTGCCACTTGATCTGGAAGGGTTTCGGTCAGCGGCGGCATCAGCTCTGCGCCTAAGAGAAACCTCCAGTTGGGGTGCGGGTACTATTGGACACTCCAGTATTCTGGAATCTTACAGCTTTCTCCCTCTAAGCACAGATCGTTGTGCGACCACTACAGTCGGGGATAGCTGCTTCAAAATAAACATTCCCAGCAGAGAAGACTGGGAGAGGACGGATTGGTGTCCCGAAACAAATGGTGGCACTTCCATATACACCGACGGCTCGAAGTTGGACGGCAGAGTTGGAGGAGGGGTTTATTCAAGGGATTTGGACCTTGAACTCTCCTTCAGACTACCTGATCATTGTAGCGTCTTCCAGGCGGAAGTCTCGGCAATCCGGGACGCCGCGGCCTGGTTAAGCAAACGTGTTATCGGAGGAGATATCACTATTTTCAGCGATAGCCAGCCGGCAATCAAATCCCTTGGCTCATACACGTTCAACTCTGAACTGACGCTCAGCTGTCGTCGATCTCTTCAGGAGATGGCCCAACAGAACCGCGTAAACCTCATATGGGTCCCGGGACATAGGGACATTGAGGGAAACTGTAAGGCAGACGAGCTTGCCAGGCAGGGCACGACCAAGCAGGTTCTTCGGGATAAAGAGCGCTTAGGTATGCCGTTTGCCACATGCAAACTAATGCTGAAGGAGCACACACTCCGTCAAGCCAACGAAAGATGGCTGCAATCCCCAGGGTGTCGGATATCGAAACAAACCTGGCCAAAATGGGATCTTAAAAGGTCTAGACGCATTTATGCCCTAACTAGGAGGGAAATCTGCATATTGATAGGGGTATTAACCGGTCACTGCCTGATTGGTAGGCATGCAGAAAGGCTAAGTGTGCCCTACCGACGATGCTGCAGGAGTTGCAAAGATGATGAGGAGGAGGAAACAGTGGAGCACCTCATCTGCAACTGTCCGGCTTTAAGCGGCGTGAGAACGCGCTTTTTGGGAGTTCCGTTCCTAGATAGTCTAAGCCAGATCGCGGAACTGGACGTAAAGGACTTGATGGGCTTCATAAAGTCATCTAAGTGGTTCGAGGAGGAGTAACGGTGTCGGTTTAGGAGTGTCAGTCCCGGGATTCTGCTATGTGGAAAATCCCAACAACTCAGGGATTTTCCATATGGCTGGGTCCCGGGGCTGACTTTCCTTGTGTTGGTGGTATCACAACGGGCCTTCAAAACTGGCCTAAGTGTGCCTCTGCGGCAGCCACTTGAACCTACCTACCTAAGTACTATAGCTAACAAATAAATCAAATTTAATTGTCCGATTAATCGGATTGCATACTCAGTTTCTCAAATAATCTATTTAATTTGATTTAAATTAACCAAAATGTGATTAAACGGCAAAAATCTTTTGGATTAATCGATAATGATTATGCTCCGATTAATCAATTAATTGCAAATTGATTACTCGCACATTCCGAAATAAATCAATTGATTAATCACTGTCTAAATTATTAGATTCCAATTTACCAAATAAAAAAACTATTGAAATCTTCTTCTTGTCAATTTATTTAGATGACTTTTCTTAACTTATAAATCAATTAAAATTTTATGACTAATCGGATTATGATTACTCAGTTTCCCGAATCAATTAATTAGATAAAAATTAAACAAGATTTGGTTAGATCTAACATTAATTGTTTGGATTAATCGATAATGATTATACTCTTATTAATTAATTCATATCAATTGATTATTTATACATTGGTAACCTTTATATTCTCATTGCTTGGATTACTTCTCTTAACAAATAAATCAATTTAAATTTTCTGATAGGATTGTGATTACTCAGTTTTCTAAATAATCAAGCTAATTCGATTATAATAAATTAAAATGTGATTAAACTGCAAACTAATATTTTGATTAATGGATAAAGATAATGCTCTGATTACTTGATTGATGAGGTTTGGGTTAGTTGACATCTTAGATTGATTAAATTCCAAATAATGCAAATAATTAGATTTTAGTCATCCAAAATGTGATTAAACGAAAAAATCGCTTAGATTAGTCGATAGTGAATACTCTCCGATTAAATATTTAATTTTGATTGATTAATCGCACATCGCTAAATAATATTGTTAATATTGTAACTCTGTAATCAATTATTTTACCATGAAATTCACCACAGTTGGAATAAATATTTTAGCTCAATACAAATTTTAATGCGATTTTCAATTATATCGAACGTTCAAAAATGTAAACGCCAAACATCACACGCTCTTTCATGCTCCATATCAAATGCGACACAAATTTTATTGAATCAAATTGCAAGCTTAAAAAAATTAAAATTCGTTGTAGCGAGTAATAAAGATATCCGATCACAGCGAGAGCAGGAAAAAACACAATGGCAAACGGTCAGCCGGCGCATTAAATTTTCCGGTAAAATTACCGCATTAAAGTTTGCTATTTTTATTTTTTTTTTTTTTTTTTTTAATTGGACATGAAAAAATTGTGGATAAATACGATACATGGCTATGTGAAATTAGCTACAACGAAAGCAACTAAAAGGAGAGATAATACAAAAAGTTTAAAAATAGAAAAAGTAATCTAAAATCAACAAAAATATTGCAAAAAACCAACAACAAAAATATGTGGGTACAAATTCATGTACCGTAATAGCCAGGCGCGTATCCAGAAAATATTTTCGGGGGAGTTCAGATTTTGACTGGAAAATGGAAATAACTTAGCTAAAGTCAAATTCTGTACTAGCTTAGACGCAAACCAAATTTTTTAAAACCTAGAGAAACAACCACCAAAAATTAAAAAAATTGTTGGCAGTCAGGTAGTAACTTATAAAGATAATTTTACAATCGCGATATCTCACATCTGGTGACTCTTAGAAAAAGTGCTAGGACCATTTTTTAGTGAATTTTCAGGTCCAAAACTTGGTCCTAAATCATTTTTCGAAACACACTTACCGTTTCGAAAAAAAATCCAAAAAACCTTAAATGTTGACTTTTAACCTCGGTTAACTTTTTAAGTACACATGGGTTCGATGGGGATTTTTTCAGTTTTCTTTCTGACGGCGAACCTAAGCTCTCTACAAAAATTTGGAGTGGTAGGAATTTTTGTTTTTTGAAATGCTTTTTTTGACCGGACTATAACTTGAAATCTTGGCGGCCGCCGTGGTGTAGCGGTTAAGTGCTCGGGCTACTACACCAAGTCGCGTCATATCAATGCCCGGCAAAAGCCAACATCAAAAATTATTTAGAAAAATCCCGTTAGAGGTTATGATAACCTGTTGGTATATCGCCGCCATTAGTTTTTTTTATGACTTGAAATCAAAATATGTTCTGCCATGATTTATTCAAAAAAAGTGCCACAAGTGAAAATTAGCAATAAAAAATCTGAAATCAAAAAATAATATGCCACGAATTTAAGATATATTAAAAAAATCGCGCAATCTTATGTTTCAAACTTTCTTTTTTTTTACATAGGCACAGACAAAAAAAGTTCACTACCTTGTACATTTCGGGCGAGTCTGGACCCCCAGGTCCCCTCCCTTGAATACGCGCATGGTAATAGTTACGTACCTAGGAGTATGTACCTATGTAAGTGCAATGGATGTACGCGCATACACAACAATGACAGAGCGCGAGCTAATCGCATTCAAACAACTTTCACTTTGCTTTGCGCATGAATTCATTCATTAACAAAAACAACAACAAAAAATGGCGCGCTGATAATGTTGTTGATATACTCTCGTGCTTGAGGCTTGGCGGGAGTCCAATCTGCGAGCGCGCACTCACTTTACCTATTTCCTATTTATTTTGTTGTTATTTTTATAACTGTTGTTGTTATATCTTATAATAGAGTTTTTTGCAACTGTCAGCAGTTCCGTCATGACGGTCGCTGCTAACTAACAATGTCATAGCTGTCATAGCGCACCCCGAAAATATCTAACGTTCCGTGTTTATTTCTTAGGCCAGATACATATGTAGTGTTTTTGTGTCTTCTTTTTACTACTCACCCACACCTTGTGTTTTTGGCAGGGATCATAACAGTCATTACAAAAAAATTAAGAAACTTATGTTTCAAGAAAGTAATGAATAGAGTAAATTTTATTGCTCAAGTAAAAAAAATATGTAATTGAAATCTAAGGCCATTTCATACAATCACTTTTCCTAACAAATAATATATTTAGATTATAATTACTCAAAATGTGACTACAATGTGGGAAATAACCTGTTAATGGGTATTATATGCCGAATTAAATACTTTAAATATAAGGAATGTGCGATTAATCGACTAAACAATTAGTGATTTTTCTGATTAATCACAGTTGTAGATTAATCAAAAAAAAAAATTACGAAATTTTCGTTTCACTCGACTACTTTTCTTAACAAATAAATCAATTAAAACTTTCTGATTAATCGGATTGTGCTTACTCAGTCTCTCGAATAATCCAATTAGTTAGAATAAACCAACTAAAAAATTCTGATTAGTTCAACTAAATATATTTTGTTTAAACAAAATGTGATGAAACGGAAAAATATCCTTTGGATTAATCAATAATCATTATGCTGTGATTAATGAATTATTTTCAATTCATTACTCGCAGGTCTAACGAATGAAGTAGGCGTGGCATATTCCATTCAAATTTGATTTTTGGAACTGCATATATCTGAAAATTAAGGAATGATTTGGTTCTTGTAACTTGATTCGGTTACGGTTCCGGTTCCGATTTCGTTCTTCAACATTTATTTTGGTTTCGGTTACGGTTTCGTTCCGGTTTTGGTTTCCAAATAAAAACACGAGCACACAAAAAAAACTCATGTTTGTACACTCAGAAATAAGTATTTACTTGAAACAACGAATCAGTTTCCTTATTTCGATTTACTTAATATAAGAAAAAATATCCTTAATTTAAAGACTTTTTTCTTCAATTTAAGTTAAAGTTGTCATTAACATTAAGAACCAAATTTTCTCGATACAATAATTCCTTAAACTGGGTGAAATATTTTACTTATGTTAAGGAAGCCATGTCTTTGGAGCCAAATAAGGGTCATTTTTCCTTTAACTAAGAAAACTTTTTCTGGGCGTATTTAGCTTCAAAATAGGTTTGCATTTTCATAACTTTCATCTCGTAAATTTTTTTCGAGGGCTTTATTCAACTATATTCCAGTTTCCTCTTTCAGAATTTTGATAATGATTTCAAAACGTGTCTTTTGTAACCTTGCTCGACAATCTTCCATGAAAATTTTTCAGTGTACTATTTTGTGAAGAAAAATACCTAAGTATGTTTCCACTAAAAGAAGTAAAACATTAAAAAAATTCAAAACCGTTTGGAACCGGGTTCGGCGTTTGAAACGGTTTCGGCTTCGTTCTAAATGGGAATAGGAATAGGGATAAAAAGAAAAGGATGGATGCGAAAAAAGAAAAGGATGGAGGAGATGAAAGAGGAGTATGAAGCAAAGGATATATGACCAGAGCAACATCAATTTTTTAACAAATGCATGTTGTCATGTCTGCGGGTCTCTCTAATAATATCGCTTAAATTAAAATTCATATTATAGGCGTTAAAATCAGTGCACTTATTTTCAATCATATTTTTTCAGAGAAATACTCTTTAGCTTACAAAAATTTAATTTGAACTAAATTTCGAAACTAACTATTTGATTCGCTCCCTGACTTTATTAACAAACTGAACAGTCAACAGACACACTATGCACTCATGTTATTTTTGGCATCTTTGCACGTCGCTGCTAATTTTAATTTTTTTATTTATTGAATTTTTTTTAAAACATCACACCTCAGCACACATCGTTGTTGTAAACGGCGGACAATGTAAAGCTGTAGGTTAAAACATTTTGAATTATTTTTCAACTTTTTTTTTGCAACACAGGGTTGTATTTTCCCCACAAAAGTCTCGGTGCCGTATTTGGAAATTCGATAGCTCTGTATCCTATTCAGAGTAAGGTTACGGTTTTTGGTGACTATCTGCAGCTGTTATACCGTTAGGATTTTTCATTCGAGCTTTGAAATTTTCATTCAATTTGGCTTTCTGCTAGAAAGAAACTAAATACCAAGATCAAAGAAATAAAATAGAAATACTGTCTAGGTCCCAAAACTCAACAGGGAATTGGCTGCTACTGTGTCAGTGCAGCCGCAAGCAACTGGTCTTTAGCACTATCTTATCTCCAATCAAATATCGTTTAGGCACGTGAATAAAAAAAAAAACCTATATAAATTCAAATCAATGCGAGCTGCCTCTTTTTGTATTTTTCCCTAACGCCTGAAAAACATATTTTCCTAACAGCGGAAATCACATTTGTTTTCCTTTCACTTGGCCATTGGCGAAAGAGACTACTTCCGCTCGAAATGTCAGCGCAGACGAAAACAGATGAAAAGTTAAGCGACAAAGCGCGCCCAGAAGAAATAAATGCAAAGCCGTTTGGTGTTAGCGCGTTATTTGGTAGCGCTCTTTCTGCCGCCGCCCTAACTCCCATTTGCATTTTTCAGTCATTTGCACTTTTGCTGTTTTACATTTTCCCACAAGCATTGCAGTCGCGCTTGAGAAAATTATATAATATCAGCGCAACATAAGCGAGCGCGCACATGCACCCAAACATTGTACGCGCCAGCCACTGATTTTGCAGTTTGACAGCTGTTGCCGTTAGGCGTTTAGTAAATGTGCGAAATCGCATTCGGTGATTTACACATATGCAAGCGCTCGCAGGAAATAGGAAACATCAACGGCATGTGAGGAGTTATTAGGAGCTGTGACAGAGTCTGTTATGAGAGTCTTGTGGGAAGACTGTGCAGGTGGGATGGGGCGTGCCACTCCAGACTAGGAAGCGCGTGCAAGCAAAATACCGCCTTTGGATTTGAGCTTTTCTTTTAGTTCACCATGTGTTCACTGTCTTATTGATTTATGTTGGCGTAACACCCGCGAGCGGGAAATGTCAAAATGCGCTCACTCAATTGTGGTAATTAATTAACAGTTTTTGAAAATGAAAATTTATTTTTTGTATTAAACACTCACTTTATGCTTATGTCGACTGTCTTATATAATTTTTGAGTAGCTGTCTTTTTGTTTCTCAGTTATGCTGAGATAAATGTCAAACAAAAGTCTCTTAACTGTATACTGTTGTCAAAAATGTCCAATTGAATTCGATTTTATGGGCAACGCTGTTTCCGTCAGAAATGATAGCAAAATAAATATATATGAAAATTATTAGAGTATGACCTTACGGCTGTTAAGATAAGTTCACGCCTATCGACTCTGCACGTAGCAACAGCAGTAATAGTTACAATGCGCGTCAAATCTTTTTTTGCATGTTCACACCTACACACAGAAAAATTTTCATTTAAAATCAACACTTTTTTAACGCCTTTTCAGGATATTATTTTTCAACACTATCGATCATGTTATTTTAACATGAAGCGCATGTTGAATAACTTCACTTAGTGTTAAATTAACATGACTTCCTGTTATTTTAACAGGAACTTGACTTCGTGTTAAATTAACATGACTTCCTGTTAAAACAACACTATCTGCCTCATTATCTCATGCAAATTTAACAGGATCTTTCTTGTTAGTTTAACATGGTTCATGTTGACAAAAATTATTGTGTGTGTAGGCGACAACAGCACTACGCGACAAAGTTCATCAAATAGAGAAAAATGAGCTAGGAATGGAAAAGAATTGGCCGTGATTTTGGTTGAATCAACAGATATTTTGGTTGATATAACTATATTTTGGTTGATATGACCAAATCACTGTCAATTCTTATCTGTCACCAGCTCAATTTTCTTTGTGTGTAGAACTAGCAACTCGAATTTGGTAGTCCGTTGAGGGGTATATCATTATTTTCATTAATGCATGGTCAGAACTGTCATGGAGGTAATACGGTGCGAGTCTGTGATGAAAGATTTGTACACAGAACAGGACAGACGTTAAGTGTCCATTAACTAAGGGCGGATTTCTCAACTAGCCGTCAACTTAACGCTCACTTTAAATTTTATCGGGCAGTTCATCCTCCTGTTAAATAAAGGGCAAATGAACTGGCTGTTAAACTGACAGTGAATTGACAGTGAACTTTGACGTTAACAGGCAGTCGAGAAATCCGCCCTAAACCTGGCGTTTAAAAAATTCACCCATATCGCCAGAGAATTTGTTGGAATAAGCTTAATCTCTAGGACTCCAATAGCAACCTTTTTTTTTAATCCAGATCCGATTTCGAGTTGTATATATTTTTAAGTTAGTATGCGATATATCATGAATTTCAACATGCCATCAAACTTCATACTCATCTTTTAGAGATGATCTAGGTCTGAAAGGACCCTTTCTATATGAAGAAAAAACTTTAGAGGGTTTTTTGTGTGACGAAATAGCTCCTAAACTACTTAATCTATTTTTGCCATATTTTGACATCTTATTCTTTGAATAAGTTTTTTTGACATAGACTACTTTTCCGTCAGATGGCGCTGGAGTTGCTTTGTCTGCAAAATCCCTACTTATGATTGGATTATGTTCGTTTTTAGCACATACATATCTTTGCTTTGTAATGAAAATCTCTGTTTAAAAAACAAAACTCGTTAGGTGGCGCTGTAGTAGCGATATTCAAAAAAACGGTGTTTATGATCCGTCATCGCGTGCATCTGCTACTTTTATATAAAAATCGATTAAAATTACGATATTTTCGTTTAGTAATGACATGACGATGATATCAAATGATGACATATGAATGTGTAATTAAAAATACATTCCAAAGTCAAAAATTTAATGAACTAGATACAAATGTTCACACACGCATAAATACATACATATATTTGTACATGAGTGCATACAAAGACAGAATATCCGAAAATTAAAATAAAAACGGCCTATAAAAGTAAGTATTAGATAAACTTTTCGTAAGGAGTCTAAAACGTTTGAGGCTGGATTGAGTGAAGTGTGTGAAGAGAAAGTAGATATTCACAGTTTGCAGAAATATGTAGCTACTCGCACAGCATATAAATATGCATTTATTTCTATATATAAATATATTTCAGTATATCTAATAGCATATGCATATAAGGCACATAATAAAGTTTATACGAGCGAAGCCTTACTGCAATCAGTTTATATACAAAACTTTTTTATTGTATTTCTGCAACATGCATTTATGTAGGTATGCTAGAGCTCCTGAATAACTATCAATAAAAATAATTATTTTCGTAAGCAAACAACTCAAAACATTTTAAAAATTATTAAGAATTCCCCCAGTGGAAATAATTCAACTACATTTTATTCTTATTAAATTTTATATAATTTATTTTGTAATATATATTAATTCATTTAATTAAGTTTTATTTTGGGTATTTGTTTTAGTAGTCTTGTATTTTAACATATAAGTAAGAATTTTATGAACTATAGACCATGCTAATAATTCTTATTGCTAATAATTCTTATATAGCAGAGGAAAAGGAAACAGCTTCGATAAGCACACCTAAAAGCTCACAAGCTGCTTGTAATCGCCTTAAAAAGACAAGGTGTTCAAGAAGTCTGTAAAGTGAGAGAACACAGGGCACCGTAGTAGGAATATAAATGCAAGACTGCACACAGGGCACATGGCTGAAAGTGCTAAGTTGACGCCATGCCAATGTAGGCCAGTAAGACCGGATAAAACACTCTGTTGACGTGCTTGGTCGCATAAAAAACTGATCAGCGAATTACCATTCCACTGTGTAATAACTTGCATTTAATTCTTTCTAATACTAATTATTTCAATTTATTTTGTTTTATTTAAAAAAAGACTTAATTTTGCCTTTAATAGTTTCCGTTTTAGTCTTATTTTGGAACTTTGATATACACATTTGTCTGACTTGTATGTGCATCAAATGCTTACTTTCTCAACGAAGGACAAAGGTCCAATACACTATCTCAGGGCCAATTATTGCTCATAGCTTCGTTGCGGTCGTACGACAGACACGATAACACTTCAACATTGCCTGGATGCTTTTCTGTATATACAATTTTGTCGGTGCAGTGCTAGCTATGTGTCTGTATATATAATATACATATATAATTAGGAACATCAAAACAGTGGAAACTTTACTATTTCCAGCTCGTAGCATTAAATGTCACCAGGCGCAGTGGGGCAATTAATGCGACACGTATAAAATAAATGCAATGGCATTGTAAATTTGTGGGGTACTCCGCAACTTTTATCCTGGCCGAACTTTTATGAAAACTAATTTTAGATACGGTTATTTTGTTCCGACAACAACGACTAGGTGATACCTATAGATTTTTAAATGACTTACAAAAAAAAATTCTTATTGTTAACAGTCAAATTCTTGAAAGTATCTATACAAAATGTTCTAAGTTTTCCTTTGAAAAATTAAAAAAAAAAAATTTAAACTTTTTTTAATAAACTATAAAATTTACGATTTATTGTTTTTTTTACGTTGGAACGAAACCTATTCAATTTTGAATTTAAAAAACCTTTTTGAAGTTTTTGTCAAACAATTTCTTTCAAACACGTTAAAAACAGATTTTTTTTTTCATTTTTTAATAGTTTTTTTCAAATCAATTTTTTTTTATTTACAGCCATTTTTTTACAATAAAAGTAATGATTTTTTTAAATTTTTCAATAATGTACAATGTTAAATTTTTTAGTTTTTGTCTTATTTTTTTTCATTTTGTGTAAACCACTTTTTTTTTAAAACTTAAAATTGTTTGGAAGAAATTGTTTGAAAACAATTTTTAAACTTTTTAATCTCATGAACATTTTTTTTGCCAAAAAATCAATGATTTTTGAATTTTTTAATAATTTTTTTTAGGTCTTATTTTTTTTAACTGGGTGGAAATAAACGCCATATTTATAAAATACTTACAACAAAATTTCAAAATATTTCTAAATAAATTTTCAAACTATTTATTTATTTTTCTGCAAATTCTTCCACAAAATGTGTCTGATTTCCAAATTTAGTTTCCCAAAAAAAAATAACCTATTACTTTTTTCCAAAAAAAAAAAAATATTTTTTTTTGATCCTTAAAAAATTTTCCTTTTTAGCAATTTTTTCTTTGCTTTTTTAGTCTTGTTCTTTTTTGCTTTCGTGATAAGCAAATACTATATTTAGAAAAAATTTGCAACAAATTTTATAAACTTAAAATTAAATATTTTTGTTAAAAATTTATTCAACTTTTTCTAAAAATTTGTGGCCTTTTATCGATTTATATCTATTTAAAATTCAACCTTTCAAAGTTTTTTTTGCTCTCTTCTTTGCAGTTGCAACTTCCCTCAAACATAAAAAAAAAAAAAAAATGGCAGCAAAACTCCATTTTTAGTTGAACTGATTGTGCCACAAAGTCCGCCCACTTCCAATTGGCACACACTTAATTTATTTTCTACAATTTCCCGCCTTGAGTTGAGTATGTTTTTCACATTTGTTGTTATTCTTGTTGCGCGCGCTGTTCTGATAAATATATTCATACACTCGCATAAACATTTTATCTGTATTTGTGGCGAACACAGCGCTTGACTTGCCATGACACCGAACAATGCACCAAAATAGACGCCAATGCAAGTCATCAGCGTGCCACATACAGAAAGCAACAACAACAGAGAAAGTGAACAGAAATATATAGCTATCAAATGTGTGTATATTTATGCATTTATTATTATTATTTCTATGTACGTCTATGCTCGCGCTTAGCCTGCCTGCCATTCGCATCGATTGCGAAAGCCAAGTGACGCCAATATATAGTTTTCACCACTGACCCAGTTACAGTTTAAATAAAGGATATAAAGCTACACAAACACACACGCGCACACTCACAAACATGCACTTGCTCTGGCAGTCAACGACTTTTACAAGGTAATATGCGCTTGGCATTCGGCGTACAATCGAATAATAAAAAAGGATAACAGTTAAATTGTGAAAACGTAAAGCAGCAAAGCACACACACAAGCACGCACACCAATAGTATGTGTGCAGTTCTATAGCGCCGCCAGGACGCGCATAATTGCCTGTATACGCTTCGTCTTTGTATGGGAGCGCGCGCCTCACTCTGTGTGTGTTTGCTAGTGCACTTTTACGCTTATTCGCCTGCTTTGTTTGTGTCCTTGGACTCACAACGGTACATGGCACTCGGACGTTGAACTTCATGTGGCACGTTGCCTTGGAAAATGTGACTTAGCTATATTATAGCGCGCCACTCCTTCTCCCCTGCGCGCCCACCTCTCCGCTCTGCATATATTTTTCAATTGCGCTTCAATCTGTCTATTCCAACCCCTAGCAGAGCCGAATAAGCGCGCCTGAAACTGACATCGTTTGTAGCAGCGCGCCCATACTTCGTTGGCAGCCAGCACTTTCATTTGCAGCGCGCGCGCTCGGCTATGTGTGTGTGTGCGCTCGGCGGCGCTATACCTATCAACATAAAAGGCATTGCGGCAGGTCAGTGTAGGAAATGTGCGCCACTGAATTCGCTCATACCGCTAGCATTCAAATTAGTTGGCTTTGGCTGCAGCGCAATACTTCAGTTGACGCACGACGTTGACGTTGCATCGCCTCGTGCTCTGTCGCTCTGCTTGCGCCTCTCTAACACATCTTGCGCTCTGCGGTAATATTTTCTAGCATTAATTCTGCTGCAAAGCAGTCCATCGAGCGCAGCCCTTCTTTACACAAAACACCACCCTGTCTTCACCGATGCCTCTTCATCACCCGTCTACCATGTTTACGACTATTTCGTATGCACTTTGCAGAAATATCCGGCTGCAGCTGTATAATATATAGATATTTGTTGTTTTTTCTGCTTTGTCTGGTGCAGCATTCGGCAAATTTTTGGCAAGTGCAAGTTCAATCTGTGCGCCATTCCATTCGTTTACCGTTCGCTGCAATTTCTCTAACAATAGTTGCTTTTTTTTCACGCCTCCCCTCTGTAGATACGCACAGTGACATGCTTTAGCTACGCGTCCCGGGGATAATGTCATTGCCAAGTTTTGCAGCCGCACAGCTTCTGCAAGCAATTAAAAGATGAACGGATAAACGCACTTTTTCATTAGGGTGTGTACTGCAGTCTTTATCTAATTCTTCTCTAAAATATAAAAGAACGCAGTGAATATCTATCTTCAAGGGCGTATCCGAAACTACTCTCAAAGTGAAGGAACATTTTCATTCAGAAATTTTAATTATATCCAGTTTCCTATATAAAACTCAGTCGATATGGTCCTGACTAAATAACCACACTACGATAGGGCTTTTCTGGATAGCAAAGCAGTACTGGGACCTTTCCCGGATAGCCAAGCAGCACTGGGGGCCTTCAGAACTGTATCCCATATGGAGACCTTCATATCATTGCCTATTGATCATTATCTTATTTTATTTTATCCTATAGTCTTTGTCTTGATCCTTGCTTATTGATGTTTTAATAATGATTCATTATTTCTGGTTCCTTTTTTGATCTTTTATTCCCGGGCCTTGATTATCCCCACTTAAATCTGAGGCCTTACTTTCTTATACTTAATTCACCATTAAAGTCGTTCTTGATTCATAACATTCCTTATTCTATATTGATGTTTCCTGGATCATGATTCTTTCATGCATTTTGCATTCTGATTTTTGCTGTAATATTTGTTTCCTGATTCATGTTTAATGATTCCTTGCTTCTTCTTCATTCTACTCGTTTTTCCTCCTTGCTTCTTAATTACTAGTTTTAATTTTTGGAGTCCTGTTTCTTTAACATGATTTTTTGTTCCTTGTGATAGATTCCTGCTTAATATTTTCATGGTTAATGGTTTTAATTTTTTGGCTGATTATTCTTGATCATGAGTTGTATCCTTTCTCTTGGTTCTAGATTCTTGTTTTTGGAATCATAATTCTTTATTCCCTTGATTCTCTTCTTTTTAGTCTTATTGTTTCCTGTTTAATAGTTTTAATTTTTGGTATCTTATTTTTGATCGAGGATCTTATTATTTTTTCTTGGTCCTTGATTCCGGCGTAGAGCTGTTGGATTCATTATTATTTAATTCCTTGATTTTTTACTTTTAATCCTTGTTTCTGCATCAAATCTTCCCTTGATTCTTGTTTAATGATTTTCCAATAATGATTCTTTATTCCCGCGATTCTTCAATTTTGATTTAGGTTTCCTGATTTTAGATTTGATTCTTACTCTATATTCTTGTTCCTTGCTCCTTGTTTAGTGCTGTTTGAATCACGATTCTTTATTCCTTGATTCTGTACTTTTTAATGTTGATTCTGTACTTTTTAATGTTGTTTCTTGTTTCCTAATTTTTCATCAAGGTTCTTTATCTTCTGTTTATGTTGTGTGGTGGTATCGCAACGGCTCTTCTAAAACTGGCTTCAGTGTGCCTCAGCGCCATCCACTTGAACCTAACCTAACCTATTGGCTCCAGGTCTTTCATTCGGATTGCTATATCCACGTATCCCTGTTTCTAATTTTTGTTCCTTGATTGTTAATTTTCGGCTTCATTATACCCAGCTGTACTTGTACACAGGGTATTATAACTTTGTTAGGATAACGGTTGGTTGTACAGGTATAAAGGAATCGAGATAGATATAGACTTCCATATATCAATATGATCAAGATCGAAAAAAAATTTGATTGAGCCATGTCCGTCCGTCCGTCCGTCCGTCTGTCCATTAACACGATAACTTGAGCAAATAATGAGATATCTTCACCAAATTTGGCATGCGTACTTATTTGGGTTCAGAATAGATTGCTATTGAAAATGGGTAAAATCGGACCATAACCACGCCCCTTTTTCGATATCGAAAATTTCGAAAAACGTATAAAATGGGTTAATTCAATATTAGAAGCAGCTACAATGATAAAATTTGCAATATGTATTGATTTAGATGTTCTAAGGCCGATTTTATAAAAAATTTTGAAAAGGGGGCGTGGTACCGCCCACGTATCTTTGAAGAAATTTTAAAATTTTGACTCTTAATAACTTCAGAACAGTTTATGCTAGTATAACGAAATTTCGTAGAGGACATACTATTGTTGTGGTAAATTCAGCTATAGAAAATAAACGAAATCGCTTCGCGACCACGCCTACTTTTTCATAAAAGTTATATTGAAAGGAGGTGGAAATATTGAAAAGTCCATATCTAATTAACTGATTTCGCTATAATAATATAATTTGGTACATACATCAACTTTCATATTCTTTACATAATTTTTTCAAAATTTTGGAAGGTGGGCGTGGCACCGCCCACTTATGAGTCAAGCAATTTTTAAATTCGACTGCTAACAACTTCAGAACGGTGTGAGATAGATTTACGAAACTAGGTACCAGGCATGTTATGTTTATGTAGAGTACTACCACAGAAAATAAGAAAAATCGGTGAACGATCACGCCCACTTTATGTGCACAGCTGGGTATGTAATGTTCGGTTTCACCCGAACTTAGACTTCCTTACTTGTTTTTAATTGTTATTTGTTCTTAATTAATTAGAATGTAATCTATAATTATTTATGTAAGTGCATAGTCTGTAAGGATTGTATTCCAAAGACTTATAACTAAATAAATAAATAAATATTGTTGTGTGGTTCCTTATTCTTGATTGTTTATCACTGATACTGAGTTCAAGCTCTTGGATTGTTGATTCCTGAGTTCTGGCCTCTGATTCTCGAGTCTTAATTTTTATGATTTCTGATACTTAATAATAATAAAGCAGGGCATTAGGTGCTTGCCTTCCACTCTTTATCATTGTTTCCAATTCTGTGATTGCTGATTCACGATGTTTGTTTCTAGTCCTTTATTTTCTCATTCTTAATAAATGATTTTGAGCTCTTGAGTATTTACTTTGTAGGATTTCTTATCTCTCATATTTGAACAGATTTTCGGGTTTTGGTCTTTGACCCCTTATTATTGATTCCATTAATTCCTTTTTCCTCATTCTAGAGTAAATGATTTTTGGTGCTACTCCTTGTTTGGAGTTCACGATTGATTTATGAATCTAGCTTTCCGATCCTTGATTTTGCGTCTTGATTTCTGATATATTTTCTCTTATTCTTGAGATTCTACTTTATAGCTAAGTTTTGGTCCTTGACAAACTCTTGATTCTATTTCTTTGAATCATAAACTATAATAGTACGTTCTAGGTGTTAACTTCCTGATTCGGCTTTCCTGATGTTTTGTGTCTTTTATTCTTTTGATCTGATTATTGTTTCCTGTTCTCATTTTTTAAATTTTAATATTGGTTCTTCTTAATACTTCGTTCGTCAGTCATTTCCATTCATATAGCATTAATTCAGAAAATCAATATTAAAGTATTCTTCCCGGAACACCCTAATGCAACAGACATGAACTTTTAGCTATCTGCAAACTATGCTGTTTCAGTTCTCTCGTCGTCTTCGCAATCTACGATTATTCAAGTTTCCTTTCCCTATCCCATAAGCCTCATCACCCCTTTTCTGCACAACCTCCCTCTTCACCACCTGCAGTCTCTAAAAGCAGATACACATCTCACATAAACTTTGTCCAGCTCATCTGCAGCTCAGAAGTTTTTGTTTGTCGCATCGCACTTAAAATTAAGGTCATAGTTCAATAACCACTTGCACTTTCCCGCAACCACGTTGTTACTGCGTGTATCTACAATTTGCATGTTATACATATAACCCAGGTAGTATCCAGCAGAGCCCACACAACATACCTATAGGGCGTTGTTCCACAAATGATAATTTTTGTGACCTACCCCAACCTTTTTTCACAGCAAGCTCTCCTTCATGTCTGTTTGTGATTTTACTTGTATTTGCACATTGTCATTTGGAATGTTCTGGTTGACCTCGATGCTCTTCTTGCTTTGGACGACAGTGCATTGAACTGGGCTATATAGTTGAAGGTAACTTGAATGTGACTACGTAATGCCAGAGTTCATGTGTAGGCGTTAGGGGAAAATTAGGTAAACATGAGCATATGGAATCGTAAATACATAACATAAATAGTTTTCCCTGTGGAGGTGCAACAAACAGCAAGATAAATATGAGATTGAAATGTGTTTCCAGTAGCTGAGGCTAGTTACATCGGTGATAAGAGTTAATTAAGGGACAGGGTGAGTTCGACAATCCAGTTTTTACTAGCTCATGGCTGGCTAAAAAACTTTTTAGTAGATTGTTAATTTATAAAGCTCGCACTTACTTGGACTCCATCTTTATCAACGATACAGCGCAGTACAAAAAATTAGTCAGCGTTAAAAGATTCCTAAACTTATGAAGATTCATATAATTCAGCCATATGATGATCTTAGTAGGAACATACTTACTGTGCAGATAATTTTTTACGTTACTAAGGTGAATCCATCATTCGTTGTACGATACATTGCAGTTAGTTGGGATCTGTTTCTAAGTGGGAACAATTTTACTGAGACCAGTTTTTGGTTCTGAAATGAGTAGATCTATGCAAATGGAAAGGATGTAGATAAGAACAGTTTTTAAGTGAGAACGCTTTACTGAGAAACAGTATTTCGTAGAATTACTTTTGTCATGATTCTGTGAGGATGAATTATTTTAAGGTTGAGGTAAGAATAGTTGTTAAAATCTGGGTTAAGAGTAATTTTTAGCTGAGAGAGTTTTTTCATATCTTTGATACACAGTGATTGGCTAAGCTATGTAGGTGGGAACAGTTCAAAATTAAGTATAGATATACTTGCAGCGGGTCTTAGTTCCGTGCTGTTCTCAGGATAAATCCTGAAAAAGTAGCTTTGAAACAGTTTTAACGCGGGAATAGTTATTTTTGACTGCTCGCTGCATTAGGAACAGGGCTTATACCTGAAAATTTTAAAACTTTTTACTTTAGCTGAAGAGATCTTGTCATATCTTTGTCACATACGACATTTTCTGACTAGGCTATGCAGCTGGGATGAGTTTTAGAGCAAGCAAACTTCAAGCAGAAATGTTAACTTTTTTTCTTTTACATTCGATTAGTTGGGAACGGTTTTCAAGTGAGAATATTTTGATTGTAAAGCTGAGGTTTGATTTTTAAGCAGATTTTACCTGTGGCTGATGAGCTTTATTAAATTAAAACATTTTCTCGATAGGCTATACAGCTGAGAATAGTTTTAAAGTCCGAACACTTAAACTAAAAGTGTTATTCCTTTATTTTTTGCAATGCTATTGAAAACTAGATTAAAAGTTAGTTCGGAACAGTTTTAAAGTTTGAACAGTTTTTGGGAACAGGTTTTTGACGTTTGTTGCATTAGGAACAGAGATCAAAGCTGATGAGCACGCGTGATATTTTGAAATCCAAACATTTTTCTGAATAAGCTGAGTAGCTGGGAACAGTTTTTATGTAAGAACAAGTACATTGTTAACGCTGCTCTTTAAATTTTGAGAGATGCTTATGAAAATAAGACGAAACATGTTATTTGAGAACAGTTTTAAAGTATTAACAATTTTGGAAATAGTTGTCTTTTGGGTCTCCCTTAGCTTTAGGAACAGATTTTAGAGCTGATATTGTAAATGAAGAGATATTCAAGAAGAGTGGCACTACAAGTACTATTATTTTATTTTTGATAGATGTAATGCAATTCATATGAAAAAACTTAGTTGGGAACAGGTTTCAAATGGGGATAATTTTTGGAACAGTTATTTTTACTCGCTCTTTGCATTAGGCAAGCTGAGTTTGGTTATTAAGACACGTTGTGTTGTGAACTAAGAGCCCAGTCATATATTCGTCGATCACTTCTTTTTCCGATTAAGCTATTCAACTGGGAACAGTTTTAAATTAAGAATACATACGATCGAAATTTTATTATTTACTTTTTAGAGATTGTAATAAAAATCAGGCTTATAAAAGTTGGTAGGGAACAGTTTGCAGATGGGAACCGTTATTGGGAACAGTTAATTTTGAGCTAACTTGGTACTACTTGCTCGTATTCCGTGGACAAAAATTTAAATAAATCATTGAGGTAATCGAAATCTTGTGCAAATATACAACGAATTGTTTTTCACACCCATTTAACGCTCCTCACTCAATGCCAAACTGCAAATTACCGTTGCATTTAAAAATCCCTGTGGCAAGTATGAATGTTACGAACTTGTACAACATATATTATATGTAGGTGAGTTGACCAACACCTTAAAATATGTTAACTGCTTTGCTTTTGTTCTAACTCATTCAAATATAGTCTAAGTAGTTGACCTCTAAAACGGTATGTGGTCGTTCAGAGATGTGTAAGCAAGCAAACAGAAAGCAAGAAAAACGATAAGAACACTTTAACATGTCCAAAGCGTCTTACATCCGCCTTCAATTGTTGTTAAACGCCAATATTTAATCATTCAAAAGTGCTGCGGAGAGTGTATTTTCAAGTCGTCGTCTTCTTATAGAAAAGTTGTGCTTGCTTATGCGTTTTTTTGTTGTTTTTCAGCTTGTTAGTGTTGTTGTAGTTACTTTTGTTGTTGTTGTTTCAACTCATTTGCTCATAAATACTTGTTAAGTAAGTTTGTATTAATTATTATTCTGCTTTGTAATTCTTGATTCTTTCTTTCAAAAGCTTAAGTTCAATGTCAAAAATTAGCATAAAATACCGTTAAACAGCACTTAAGTTGTTGTCGCCGGCTGCATTGTCGCATTTCAATTTGTCTTACACAAACATATGTACAATAGTATTTCTATGTCTGTCGTTCCTTGTCCACTACTCACGTCAATGGATTTGACTCAGCACCTTTGCTTCAAGTCTGTCTGTGTTTACTCTGTGTGACGCTCGTCAGCTAATATGTTGGCTTTCTTTGCGTTAAGCATTACAAATTTGTAATTGATAGATAATTAATTTGCTATGACAATGCAATCAGCAACAACAAGAACAACAATACGAATGCAATTTAAAATACGCTACGGAAACTAATAAAAATAACAAATGACAAGTAGCTAATATTATTCAAGGCGTTAGAGGGTTAAAGGGAGTGCTAGCATGAAGTGTGGAGAGGGAAGTGCTCGCTAGGTGCGAGTGCAATAGTCAACCTCAACCTGCTATCCTTGAATATAGACAATACATTGCAGTAAGCGCGCGCTCTGTCTTTCTCTCTCTGTCTCTGCCTATCTCTCTCACAAATAAGTTCTATACTTGTTCTAAGCGCCTTTCAGCGTGCGCTTTATATTTAACTGCCTTTTAATTGTTGTTGTGTGCAACAATGTGCTTTATTAAACTCTATTCGCCAGCTCATCAGTCTCATATTTAACGAAAATTCTCAGCTTCTTTGCTCAGGACCGTGTCCAGGGTCTAGGCTAACTATTAAATGCAGTTGATCGCACACGCAAAGCCAGCTTTTATTGCAAATGTCGGCAATGCCGGCAATAAATTGACATTGAAATATTTACTTTTATGATATAATTTATTGCACCTTATATTGTTGTTGTTATGTTACTAACTAATAGTAACTCATTAGCACGCATTAATTTAGAGAAGTTTGTACATAAAAGCTAAATAAAAAGCAAATAATAAAAAAAAGTATGATAGGAAAAAAAATGTAAAAAAAAAATTTTAACTAAAAAAAAAATTAAAAAAAAATTTATTAAACATTTTTTTTTTTTAATTTAAAAACTATTAAAATTTTAAAAAACCTTGAATTTTGGTTTTTGAAATTTTAAATATTTTTTTCAAGTTGTTTTTATTATTATATATTTTTAATTAGATTTTTTTCTATCGAGAAGACCTTACAGAATATCGTTTGAAGGCCTGTGTTCTCTTGCCGGTAAAATAACATCAAAATTCTTAGCAACTAGTTTTTCTTATCGTGATAGCCCAGCGGCAGTGTTTTGGC
Source organism: Campiglossa producta (assembly GCA_964058755.1). Lineage (NCBI taxonomy): Eukaryota > Metazoa > Arthropoda > Insecta > Diptera > Tephritidae > Campiglossa > Campiglossa producta. The sequence goes on from CAXKVI010000005.1 coordinate 17,429,719, forward strand.
AAACGCTACAAGTGTACTCCTGCTATGGTAGGTTTCTCAGCAAAAAGTTATCTTTAGATAGCGGAATCGACAAAAAGGGCTTTACAGAAGTCTTTTCAGAGGTTTATGATGATAACCCGTAGGTATATCGCGCCATACATTTTTTTCATCTATGTGCGCCACCTAGCGGAATTAGCTAGCAGCTGTCCGGAAAATGTCCACTAAAGCAACGAAAATTACAAAATTTTAGTATTTTGCGCTTATATAGAGGCACTCTCTACCTTTGAAATTTTATAAGGATGACATGATCCTCTACAAGGACATTGAAAACCCCGTATTCATAAGAAAATAACATGGAATTACACAATTGATTTACTAGTCTGATTAGCAATATGTGTTCTAGCATGAATAATTGTGTATATCTTAAAATTTTACAAATTAAACACTTTTTTTAGGTCATACACGGCGTATGAGCAAAATTTAGTTCTTCGAGTAAGAAAATGTCAAATACATTTTATTCATATTAACTACTAGCTAAGATGTGGCCCAGATTGCTTCGAAACCCCTTTTAAAAAAACCTAAGCAGTAATGCTGTGATCAAATCTTTCATCATCGCCTTTGAAAACTTACCACAATTCTGATGCCGCTCTATCTCAGACTTGATTATCACATGACCTGTTACTGATCACACAGCTGTCCGGTAGGGTTCGTTCAGCCCCTTATGAACAGCTTTCATTTGATACCCATATTGTAAACAAATTAGGGTATTTCGGGTTATATCTCAAAAACCATGCATGCTTAAATATTGTTATATACATTTTCAGGACTTTTTTAAAATTTCATTTATTTAATACACATCAAATTTTTAGATCGTTGAAGGATTGTTACTATCCACATTTTTTTGTGATTAAAATAGCCATATTTTGAAGGCGGTCTGTGACAAAAAAAAGTTTGGGAACCACTCATCTGTCACCATCTAGATCAGTGGTTCCCAAACAGTTGTGTCACTTTTTGAAAGTTTTTATTTTTATTTTTACAATAAAATCCGTCCCACCATAATATGTGTATTCTACACCGAAAACTGATCAATTTACACTGAGCTTTTCGTAAGAACACTCTGAGCAATTGGTTACTATCAATTATCACCTTTCAGCGTTTGCTGGGTAAACAAAACGCTCTCTTTGACGTTAAATCACGTTTCGCAGTGTTAGTGAGGAGTGGCGAACAGCTTAAACGTTGAGACCTTAAGTGCATTTGAATGACAAAAGTGCATTAAACGCACCTGGCAATGATCAAGATTAGAATTTTTTGTATTCTTTTTTAAGCTTTGTATTTCTTTGTAAGTGTCGTTTATCTATTACATATTTATTGTTGTTATAGACAATTTTATGGACTTGGGATATATTTGTTTGTGACTACTCAGGTATATTGCTATTATCTTTTTATTTATTCTTTTTTCATATTTTTTTTACTTCTATTGATTTGATAAGAAAAGTATGGTATCGATTCTTTGAAAACGTATGCAATAGATTTTTAAGATCAGATTTTTAGAACTATTATGGGACTCCGGTCTGAAACAAATACCAGTCTAGAAATCCAAAGGAGAATCACTCTTGCCAACAAGTGTTACTTTGGACTAAGAGGGCAATTGAGAAGTAAAGTCCTCTCTCGACAAGCAAAGATCACGCTCCATAAGTCTCTCATCATACCAGTCCTGATGTACGGCTCGGAATCATGGACAGTGTGAAGAGAAGATGAGATGGCCCTTGGAGTATTTGAGAGAAAAGTTCTCCGGAAAATGTATGGTCCTTCCCGTGATGCCAACGGCGAGTATCGAAGGAAATTTAACGATGATCTGTTCGAGCTTTACGCAGACCTGACCATAGTTCAGCAACTTAAAGCCCAAGGGCTCCGCTGGCTGGGTCATGTTATGCGGATGGACAAAGAAGCTCCAGCACAGAAGGTTTTTCTATCGACACCCGAATTCGGCAGCAGAGGAAGGGGGAGGCCTCGGCTGAGATGGAAACAAGTGTAGGATGAGGGGTTTCCAATTGGCGTCAGTTATCGCTAAAAGGGCATGAACGGCGTGCTCTGATACGAAACGGCCAAAATCGCCTAGGCGGTTAAGCGTCAATAAAAGACGCAAGCCAAGATTAGATTAGAAAGGTAGCATCTTTTGGGGAACTTCTTGGTTTAACTAGTTCTCTATAGCAAAATTCACTTCCATCACCTTCAAAGCTTCACAACCTCGCTGATTTCATAAACGTTATTTCCTATGTATATTTTTTGTAAATTACCTGTCATAAGACTATGCTATCTTACTAATATAACACCCGGATTTCAAAGAATTATTCCAATAAGTAAATCATCTTAATGAAGACATAAAAACTTTCTCGGAATCAAGAAATCATGAAAAAAATACATCAAATAACGATCGGAAAAGCCAATGTTGTTAAATGCGAGTATGTTAATATGTCTAAAACAAGAATATAATATGAGTAACTTAGTCAATAAAGAATTAGAAAATCATAAAAAATACAAGCATTCAGAACAACAGAAGTCGACATTAAAGTTTAATGTCATGGTCAGCAATGTTGTTATTGCACAATGGAAATTGAATTGTAATAAAAATATTACATGCAGTAGCTTTTTGTAAAAAAAATCAGGGGAGGGAGGGCGCCTAATTGTTCCAAACAAAGATATGGGGTTTAATACTCACGTACTATATTAAAATAAAAGAAATAATGTATTATTCCCTAATTTTGGTAAGCGTTCGCTCGTTTAGAAAATTTCGAAAATAATGTTCGAAAATTGACAGTTAAAAATATTTTTAATTTAAGCTTGATAACTATGTAATATAAAAATTTTAAGATTTTCGTGAATGAAACTTTCGAAAAATCGAATATTTGAAAATGAGAAATTGCCTCCCTTTTTATACCCAGCGTACTAGTACTAGTACAAGGGTATATTAATTTTGTTCACATAACGGTTGTTTGTAACGGCACAAAATAATCGAGATAGATATAGAGTTCCATATATGAAAGTTCTTAGGATTAAAAGAGGAGTTGATTTAGGCATGTCCGTCCGTCTGTACGTCCGTGTACACGATAACTTGAGTAAAAATTTAGATATTTGCATGAAATTTTGTATACAGGTTACTTTCTGGCCAAGGTAGGTTGCTATTGAAAATGGGCGAAATCGGATGATAACCACGCCCCCTTTTTCGATATGGGGTCGTGCATATATGACGTCACGCGATTTTTGGTAGTTTTTGACCCCCCCTCCCCCCATGTCACACCCAGTCACAAACGCCAGACCCCCCCCTCCCCCTCGAATGTCACATCACACCCTTAATAAATATAAATTCAATATTTATTTGACATAAAATCTGATACATATTTAGAATGTTTATATTAATTATTAAATAATATTTGCCAATCGAAAGAATGAAAACGTCCTAAATTTGAAAACGTTCATGGACGTTGCACGCTAGAAAACATGCAAAAAATAACGTGACATCACGTAAGTGCTACTCCCCCCCTCCCCCCATGTCACATTTCGTCACAAATCGCAGACCCCTCCCCCCCTCAAAGAGCGTGACGTCATATATGCACGACCCCTATCGAAAATTTCGAAAATCACACAAATTGGCATATCTCGGCAGCTGAAATGGCTAAAATGATATAATTTTATTGGTGAATCCCCCTGGAGCCCCGCCCACTTTTAAGGGAGGCATTTTTGAAAATTCGACTGGTCATAATTTTTAAACTGATTAGGGTAGAACGATGATATTTGGCACAGAGCATACTAGTATCGTTGGGAGTATACCTTATTAAACTGGAAAAAATCGCTCTCCAATCACGCCCGCTTTCGATATCGAAAATTTCGAAAATCACATAAATTGACATACTTCGGTAACGAAAATGGCTAAAATGATATAGTTGGGTAGGATGAACCTCCTAGTCATTCTATTATGATTTTTTGAAAAATTTTTAAAACTAGGCGTGACATCGCCCACTTTTCAGTAAGGCATATTTGAAAATTTCACGCGTCATAACTTTTAAACTGATTACGGTAGAACGACGAAATTGGTACAAGGTATACTAGCATAATAGGGAGCATACCTGATGTAATTGGACGAAATCGCCCACTTTCGATATGGAAAATTTCGAAAATCACATAAATTGACATAATTCGGTAAGGTATATAGCTAAGACAGTAAAAACTTTAGGTAAATCCTCCTAGGGCCCATATCTCTGTTATCCCGTTCCGAAAATTACAGCTGGGTATATAATGTTCGGTTCACCCGAACTTAGACTTCCTTACTTGTTTAATTTAAAATAGTGTTTGTAAGGAAAATAATAATAAAAACTTAAATCTTTCGAAATTTGAAAGTTACCTATGTACATTTTGCAATTGAGCTTAGTTACAATGAATTTTTTTTTTTAAATTTATATTTAAAATCAGCTTATTATACAAAAACCATTCTAGTGTATTTGCTTCAATTTATACATTCGAAATCCAAGTTCGAAAATTCGAGGTTAACTAATTATTAAATTGAAGCTTGCTTTAATATACAAATTTTAAGAAATGTATCATTTTAGAAACTTGCGAGATTGAAATTTGAAAATTCGAAATTTATTAAAATTCGAAAATTCGAAATTAGCGTTAAAAAATTCGAAGATCCCATGACTTTCAAAATATTTTTGCAAACTCTAATTAGTGTTCAAAAATGTAAATTTTAAAAGTTATTACTCAAAACTTTTTTCTGGTATTTTCCGGTGAAATGAAATGACGCAACGCAACAAATCTAATGTAGTGTTCATGCTTAGTTTCAAAAGCAGCATTTTCCATTTTCGGTCGTACATTTCGAAGATGCGTTCATTCTGCCGCATTTTGGAAATGCGCATTTAGCTAATTTTCGAATGCTTAAGGTGCGTTCCTTTTCAGATGAACTCCATTTCTTTTATAAAAGTGAACTTGGAAACTCTTCACCTCGAAAATTGCAACTTTTAACAGGAAAAATTATTGCATAAGGACATTGACTTGCTTAGTGAGAAGATATCCTAATATAAACAGCAGTTCGCCCATAAGTATGCTACATTTTTTCACTTTTTCTTCATACAAGGAAACTTTTGTTCGTACTTATTATCGAAGATGCTAAAGCTAATGCAGAAATAAAGTAGCATTTAGTTGCGTTTAGCTTTCAAAATTGTATGAAAAAATGCTGCTTTTTGGGCTAAATGCTAAAAATGCAAAATGCAGGCTCAGCATAAACAGCACATAATGGCCATTTTCTCAAGTATATTTTAAAATGTATCTGGCTGATAAAAAAATTTTCATACAAAAAATGTCAAAAAGTTTGTATGACATTTTTTATCGTGCAGATTAATTTTAAAGTTTACTTGAGATAATGGCCCTTAATATTTGAAATTAAACAAAATAAAAAAAGAAAATTTAGAATTAAAAATCGGGGGATTTCCTTTTGAAAAAAGATCTATTTCGCTTTGTTTTAAAATACAATTTTTGTATTTTCGAAAGCTTCGAATAGTTTATTCGAAACTTCGATGCAAATAAAAAGAGATGCCAAAATTGATGTGATGCAATTTTAGTAATGCGTTTCAACAAAGTTTTCCTATTTTAAATCTTTCGAACATGATGCTCGAAAATTCGAAGTTCTTTAAATTACTAAGTTGACTTAAGTTTAGTTTTTGATTGAAAATTAGTATTGTCTTCCATTAATCTCGAAAATTCGAAGTTCTTATAAATGTTTGTAACAACTTTCAATCTAGTGCATCAAAACTATTTGCTTAAAAATAAATCGAGACCATAAATTTTTGCACCAAATGACTCTTTGAAAGAGTTTCAAAGTAAAAAATATATGTTCGAAAGTTCGAAACTTATGTTCGAAAGTTCATTCGCTTAGTCGAATTTATTGTAAAATCAATTCCTTACATTTAATTCAATGTAAATTTTCCTTAACCAATTTATTTGCAATATTTATGTATTTATTACAATTGCATAGGTACATATGCATCAATGTACTATATCAGCCTCCCGGCCATTTGTTTGTTGAGCGCTTAAGATTTACAATCATCAAACAAAACCATTAAAAAGTAGCAAACGGGTCTAGAAACCGGTGGCTGCCAGCTACCTTTGCGCGCCTATCGTGTCCACACAATCACAATCCAGCCGCCTAGCTTCAACTCGCAATTCACTTTTAAACCTTAAGCGCCGACAAATACAAAAACACATAAAGTGCTAAAACATTTTCCTTTTCGATTTTGTAGACTTCTGTTATATTCTGCAATGAAAACTATTGGATAATTCTGTGTTTGTTGTTGCTGCTTTTGAACATTTTTTTTTTATAACAAATTCATGATTTCAATGCATAAACAATTTATTGGTTTTTATATGTAGCGCTTTGGCTTTTCCGATTGCTTAGTTTTTTAATTTGTTTTCATTGCTCTATTACACTCTACAGCAAAATCAACTTTTTTTCTGGGTATGGGATCTAACCACCTTTTTTTAGATATTGAGACATATGTACATTAAAAAACTACGTACCCCGTTTTTCGAAGTTAGCGTCCAAAATTTAGTTATGAGCTTTCGAAGTTCGAAATTGGACCCTTTTCATCTGGATTTTCCAATTGCTGTATTTTAAAACTTAAAAAAAGGAAAACATTTCGGCGTTGTCTGCTTCACTTCCTTGTTCGATTGGTATAATTTTCTTTTACATCGGCATGGAGTTTTTCTAAATAAGTTGAAAAAATGTTTAAACATAGGGCTTTTAATTTTTTCAAAGATCTAACTTCTGACGCCTTTGACAACATTTAGAACAAAAATTGGATACCAATCGAACAAGGAAGTCAAGCAGACCATGCCAACATTTTTCCTTTTTTAATTTTTTGAATACAGCAATTGGAAAAGCAAAATTAAAAGTGTCTAATTTCGAACTTCGAAAGCCCATAACTAAATTTTGAGGGCTAACTTCGAAAAACCGGGTATGCAGTTTAAATATGTCTCAATCTCTTCAAAAAAGTTGGTTAAATTCCATACGCAGCCGGCTGCTGCACAGTGTTATTACTTAATTTATGCTAAAGCGATTTTCACGCATTGGTTGATAGATGCACTTAACCTTTCAAAGAGCTTTGGATGAGATTTGAACCTATTTTTTTGTAATGTTGTTATTGTAACGAGGTATAGCCCTGCGTGTATTGCTCTTGGCCGGGTCGATAATAAAAACGTTTCGGCACGATGGGTACAGCAGAAGTACTGGTACCGTTCTAGTAGAACCGGCAATACGAGAAACTAGCCGTGTAGGCCATGTACGTCATTTAGCGTTACCCAGGGTGCACCAACGGGGAGGCGACCTACTCTTACACTTACTTTTTTCTAATCAGTTGCATCAGTTGATGTTTTTTGTGGACTTGAAAGAAATGTTTTAAAAAAATTATGTAGTTTTTTATTACAAAAAAATATTTAAAAAAAATTTGTGATATAAAAATTTTTGATATATGCATACTTCGGCTTTAACCCAGATGCAATGCAATTTTGTTTGCTGCATGGGACATATTTGACCCGAAAATTAACGTTGGCGCTTTTGAATGTCATATAAAGGTTAAGATTGGTAGGCTGGCTGGTATTACTAGTTGCTTGAGTAGCTCGTTCGGTCATTCATTCTCACTCAAGGCAGTCCAGTTTACTTTGTGTTCAATGACTTGTCATTTCAATGCAGACCAAATTGTTTGCGAAACCTTTTAACTAATACTAACTAACATACATGTCAATAAAAATAAATTTAACTGTAAATAAGTAACACTGTGTGCCGTACTGACTTGGACGTTGAAAATATTGTTATAATGTTAAAATTTAGTTACTTGATTTTCACTAAATTTATTGGAGCTAATATAAAAAAAAAATATTGCAAAAAATCATTAAAAAAAAAAAACAATTTCAAAGTTATTTCATCCATTACACTCGCAAAATCGCTTTCTTTCAATTTGGTTTGTTTTAAATAGTTGGAATTTTTAGATTTTCATGAAATTCGCAATGTTCGAAAATTCGAAGTTACCCAAAACCGATAGATCTCTGTTATATGTGATTGGGAGCACTTTAAAAGGTACGTTCCACAGTTTTACCACTAGAATTTATTAGTTTTCACTTATATTTAATTTAAAATTTTCGAACATCAACTTAAAAAATTTCAAATACATTTGTTTTATTAAAAAAAAGAAATAAATTTGAAGTCTGTGAAATAATGTTTCATTTCTCCCGCTTTATTGCCTTCTACAAACCCACATTTTTTTACCATTTAAAATGAAATACAAATTTTTTTGAACGCTCATTCTAATCTTATCGCCATGCAGCGCCTATGAGTACGTATGCTTTCTTAAAAATAAAAAAATAAAAATTGCTTGAAACTAATAACGTGATGCCGATGTCTACATCATCAGCAGCAGTTGAAGTTCTTTTTTTTTGGTTCCGTATTTGGGTCAAATGATTAGTGTTTTAATGGCTTTTTTTTTTTGTTATCGTGTTCTGCCGAAAAATATTAAACGAAATTATACGCGTTTTTGTTTTGTATTTTCAAAATGTAAACAAATGTTTGTGCTGTTTTATGACTTAGGTGCTTGTTATGGACACATGTGCTTTTTATACTTATCTGTCTACATACTCACATTTCATTTGAAGTTACTGTGATGACTATTAGTGAATGCACCCTATACCTTAAATACATTTGGTATTTTCGAACATGAATTACAAAGGTTTAGTTCGAATTCACTCTTTTGAAGAAAAAATACCAAATACGAACTTCGAATTTTTGAACATCAACTTCGAAAGTTTTTACTTCTCCTAATTTGCATAAATGTTTTGATTTTATCGAAGCTAACTTATCTTAAACTAGAAAAAAACGGAAAATTATTTCTCTTTACTAAAACTATTATTAAATTAATGTGTTTGCACTTTTTTTTGGTAATTTTGAATTTTCGAACATTGATTTTGAAAGCTTCAATAATTATAAACAACTAAATGTTTTCAATATAAGAAATCTACACATTTGTAAGTAGTATTTTAGCTAAAATATATTTAGTAATAAATTATTTTTTCCAAATTATTTTTTCGAAAGTAACCATTATTCGATATTCGGCCTAGAAGCTTGCTATCCAATAATCTCTGTTACCTTCGAAAGCCAGAAAACTAAAATCGATCTCAATAGATATACATATTCTTCATTAAACTCGCGGCTTGTTTATATTCTTAATAAATTGTATTTTGAGTTTCGAATTTTTGAACAGTAAAATGTTGATGTTTCGAATTTCGAAAAAATCAAATTTGTTTGTAAGAATACTGATGCTAACTAATTTTTCGTGACGAATCGGAAAGAAATTTTAACTTTTAAAATTCAAACACTAATTTCGAAATTAAAAAAAAACCATGCAGTTTTGACCTTTTTATAATAATCATTCATCTCATTAATTTAATTTAAATATATTGTAGTGTAAATTTATAGAATTTCGAAATGGTATTTTGGCTATAAAATCCAACATTTTTCTGCAAATACGGTTTACTGATTAGAGACATTTGTACGGATCAAACGTTTCTGGTAATATCCCACTTTCACCCGTTCTCAATTTTAGTCGTTTGCCCTTATTGTCACGGAAATATTGAAAATACTTTGTCGGATCACTTATGATTTTCTTTTGTAGGCATAGTGTCACCTAAACATATAAACTGTCGCGCCAAAAAGTATATGTGTATGTGTGTTTTGTTCGAAAACAAATTAATAATTATTTATGTGTGAAGTGTCACTTTTGCCCTAATTTCGCAGGAAGCAATTCTTTTTGCTTAAGTACGCAATTTGTTTTTGTTTTTCATCTGTTGTTTCGAAATATCTAGCGATCGAATACTTCAATTTAGAATAATTTTTCGTTTTGATGCTTCTACTAACTAGCAGAAAACTTCGGTGACAATTTTTTTTCATTTTTTTTTTCGAGGAATGTATTGACAATTGCTCAATTCAATTTGAAATGTTCTACTTAAAAATGACAGCGTCCGTTGTTGTTGTGCTTTTTCAGTTCACAATTAATCCCCTAAAAGCGGCTTTACGCTTTGAATTCTTTGTAAATACTTGATGTTATAGCAAACAAATCCACACCAATGATATTTACGTCGATCATACATATTCATAAGTCTGCCTGATGATGACTTCAGATTGAAGTCGAAATATCGTTCAATAAAATTTGAATAATACTATAAAAAAGAAGTTTTATTCAAACCTTGGCCTATAGCTCAAAAAAAATATCAAATTATGTCACACTCTTAAGTTAGAAATGTTTATTTTTTCCAGCCCGGATTATTATTTCTTTTATTTTTCGAAGTTAAATTTCCAACTACCAACCATAATTTTTAGTAAAATATATATTTTTATGTTACTTCTTCATTTTTGAAATTTTCCAAGTTGATGTTCGAAAATTCGAAGTTAGTTTAAATCACACTGCTTTTAATCTGTGAGCCTTTTAAGCTCTAAAACAAGAAAAATCAAAATTGATTTCCGAAACAAAATTTGCAGCTCACAACAATAATTTAAAACGAATATTTTTATGTCACTTCCATTTTCGAGATTTTCAAATTGATGTTCGAAAATTCGAAGTTAGTTTAAATCGTCTCTTTTTTCGAAACTTATAATTTCTAGTAAAATATATATTTTGATGCTACTTTTTCCATTTTCGGAATTTTCGAAGTTGATGTCCGAAAATTCGAAATAAGTTTAAATCGCGCTACTTTTTATCTTTAAGCCATTGTAAGCTATAGAAATAACACATGAAATTATTTTCCTACTGTACAAAAGAAAAAATATGTACATTTAAGTAACTTCAAATGTAGTGCAACAGTTTTTTTCTAATTCATGAACAATTTTAAAGATTTTGAAAATTCTTCCAGCGCTTTATTTATCTATTGTATATATTGTACTACACTCATGCTTTAACTTTTTGTTATTTTTTCTTGCTTGAAATATCTTCTGCAAGGCAACTTTTCAAGTTCTTGGCAACTTTGTTGTTTGTCAAGCAAGCATGCTCTTTCGAAACCGTGTGTTCGTTCGCTATCAATGCTCGCTGCTTTTTTTATTGTTTTTTTTTTCTTTTGTTTTTGTTCTAGCAAGCAAAGCAGTGATCGTACAACTCACCTAGTATATCTTTTGGCTTTTTTTATTCATTCTTGCTACGAAAGCAAAGTGTCAAAATTGACCCAGAAATGTAGAACGTAAATAAAGTAAATTAAATATACATATTTACTTTTGCGGGTGGGCGAGTGCGTTAAATTGAGCTTGTTTTTGTTTGTTCCTGTTCTTTATTGTTGCCCTAGCGGTATTCTAGATTATGTTTTTTTCTCTATTTTTTATTTCACATTGCTCTTGTCAGTTTTGTATTACAAATAAAAGAAATGTGGCATTGCCATTCGCCGCCCAAAAGTTCTCGTCCACGCGCCTACCTTTTCTTTCTTTTTTCAGCTATTTTTAGTCGTCTCTGTGTCAAAAAAATTCAGGTGAACATTTTTTTGCTTTCGAAATTAATCTTCTTTCGAAACGATATTGAAATGCTCCGCCAAAAAACCGTGACATCGATTTTAATTTTTTTTTTTTTGAAAAATCATTTCTTAATGGGGTTAGAAACTATTGTTTTCGAACACGAAAACTATGTCAGCTGGGTGATCAACGTTGCTGAGAGGTGTAGCATGACTCAGCTAAATGAAGAAAATAAGGCAAGTGGAGAGGTTGTATTCCAAAAGATAGACTGTTGCCGACTGCGTTTAATTGAAAATTTTCAAATTTTGAAAGTAAATGAGTCATATTTAATGAATTGGGTTGAGTAAAGCAGGTTTTGCCATGATAAATGGCTCTAAATTTCGAAATTTTCCTACCCCACTTATGAAATGGCAGAAAACACCCCCATTTGGCTTTCGAAGTTGATGTTCGAAAATTCTAAGGTTATGTTCGAAAATTCAAAATCCAGTTCAAATATATATTTTTCATATATAAAAGCTTTTTAGCATAACCAATTGCGAAATCTACAAAATCTTTAGTATAATGTCATGTTCAATACAAGGCAATATTTTTGAAATTTTAACTGAATTCGATTAATTGTCATATTCTCAAACAACATTGTAGTTTTCTAATCAGTGGTGCGTAGTTGAAATAATTTTCACAATATTATGATTTTAAAACTTTTCGAAATATGTAGATATTCGTAATTTGGTATTTAGAAATAATAACATTATTTATTATTATTTTTATTTCGAAAATAATGTTATTATTTTTAAATATCAAATTAGGAATACTAGAAATTCGTATTGGAAAACTAAAATGAAATTCAAATATATTTTACAATTTTCGAAGTTAGAAACTTTGAACTTCGAAAATATTTTTGTTTGCTTCATTTTATAAGCATCTAGTTGGGAACCATAAAATGAGTAAGGTCGCCTCCCCGTTGGTGCACCCTGGGTAACGCTAAATGACGACACGGCTAGTTTCTTGTATTGCCCGTTCTACGAGCTGTACCCATCGTGCCGAAACGACCAGGGCCGATTTCTTATATCGACCCGGCAAAGAGCAATACACTCGGGGTGACCCTGCCTGACATTGCGGCAGGGCTACACCTCGTAACAACAACAACAACGACAACACTAAAAATCTAATCCATATTCGCAAATGCCTTCGAAATCCAAAAAACTTTTTAACTGTTTATCGATTTGACAGATTTTTGCCTTTTTCTCAATTTGTGATGTTGGAAAATACGAAATTTGTATTAACTGTTCGAAATTTACTTCGTTTGAAATATTGCTATGATGTAAAATTTTAAGTACAAGTATGAATTTTGTGTTTGAAAAATTCGAAAAAGATGTTCGAAAATTTAAAAACTGTTTTGAAAGTTTTAAGTGTTTTCAAAGTATTTTGCGTTTGCGGTTTGAAAGTTGGAGTTTTCTTACATTGATGTCGTTTCAAAAACTACTGTTCGAAAATTCGAATTTTTGTTATTTCGAAGTCTGACAAATATGTGTCTAAGCATAGAATTTTTTTATAATTTGATGTTTGAAAATACGAAATTTATGCTTAAAAAGATGTAATATTTAACTTTAAAAGTATGAATCTCATGTTCCAAAGATCCGAGATTGATGTTCGAAAATTTCGAAGTTGATTTTCGAAATTTCCCGAAATATGTTCCCAGGAGTTTCCAACTCATTCTACGTTCATATTTTGCTGTCAATCCAACTTCTCATATGTACTTATGCATTGATTCTTCTTAATCGTTTGCATTTTAAAAAGATTTCTCGATGAGCCTCATCTAATGAATTTTATCCACTTAAAACGTATACAACAATAACTTTTTCGGTTCCTCATGCGGCTGTGTCATAATTTATGATTTGCGTTCATCTTCGCTAGTAAAAAGAAACATTTTAGATTAGTATACCGTTATGTTAATTGACATAACTTTGACATTGAAAATTATAAAAAAAGTTTATAAACATATTAATACATTTGCAACAGCTACAACAATATAAATAGCTGGAAACGACAAAAACACGAATGCATAAAAAATTAGTCAACAACGCTAATTTAGCTTAAAATTATAAAAAGAAGAAAAAACTTGCTTTGAGACAATGCGTAGTAAATCGTTTGAGATGCGAAAATAATCATTTAAGCCATTTGGTAATAAATAAAGAAAAAAAGGCAATCAACAAAGAGATGAATCGAGTCATATGTATCGGGCAGTGTTGCTCAAATGAGAAGTCATGATCCTCTAACTGTGAGTTTTGAACTTTACACTTTTCCACTGTTTAAAATATATGGGGAAAAAGTATACATTTCAAAACTCATAGTTTGAGAATCCAGGCTAGGGATAAGGAGAGCCTTATAGAGAGTGATCTTTACTACTCAATTTCACTACAGTGACGTCAAAACTGTCAAGTTCACTAAGCGCGTATTGGCTGAAAATGTTTAAGTAAACGCGCTTTTTTGAAAGCATGTGTGTCTCGAACAACACGCTACTCAACCCGAAGGTTGCATGGCAAAGTCACTCAAGCACCGACACTGACAACGACGCACAGTGGCTCAGCAGCGATATAAATGAATTTTTATGCAAATCTAATTTTCGAATTCTAGTGATGCAGCCTTATAAAGAGTACCTGGGTGACCGAGCTTGCTCGGTGCTATCAATTTAGCGCTAAATTTACTTACCCAAAATGATCCCAAAATGACCCTAAAATAATCCAAAAATAATCCTAAAATGATCCCAAAAAGACCCTTAAATGTTCCCAAAATGATCCGAAATTGAACCCAAAACGACCCAAAAATGATCCGAAAATGAACCTAAAATTATTCCAAATTGGTCCAAAAATAATTCCCAAATTACCCCAAAAATACCCTTAAATGCACACTAAACGATCCAAAAAATACACCAAAATGATCCCAAATATATCCTAAAATAATCCCAAAACCACCCCAAAAAGACCCTCAAATGTTCCCAAAGTAACCCAAAAATTATCCCAAAATGATACAAAAATTATCCAAAAATGGCTCCAAAATGAACCGAAAATTAACCAAAATTTTACCAAATTAATCCGAAATTGAACCCAAAATGATCTCAAGCAAGCCCCAAAATTATCCCAAAGTGATGTTCTCAAAATAATCCTAAAATATCCAAATATGATCCCAAAATACAAAATACAATTACAATACGGTAAAATGGTAACCCTGGGTGGCAACCCTACTTGAAAATATTTTAGCTGGTATGTCGGCGACAATACCTTTACTTTGATACCCAAAACTACCCAAAAATGATGCCAAAATGACCCTAAAATGATCCCAAATTGGTCCAAAAATAATTCACAAATTACCCAAAAAACACCCTTAAATGTACCCTAAACGATTCGAAAATTACCACAAAATTATCCAAAAATGATCCCAAAAATGATCCCAAAATAATCCTTGAATAGTCCCTCAGATGTTCCCAAAATAACCCAAAAATTATCCCAAATGATGACGTGGCAACCCCCAAATTGATAGTCTTAGAATCAATCATACTATCTACATACCAAATTTCATCCAAATCGGTCAAGCGGTTCTCGAGATAGTACCGGATATAGAAATATATTGTGGTAAGGTGGCAACCCTAGGTGGCAACCCTAGGTGGCAACCCTACTTGAAAATATTTTAGTTGGTATCTCGCCGAAAATACCTTTCATATGATACTCATATTGGCATATCTTGCTCCATAATTAAAAAAAAGGGGATAGGTGGCAACCCTGTAAACCGCCCCAAGTGGCAACCCTAAAGTGGGTAGTCTTAAAATCGATCATACTATCACCATGACAAATTTCAGCCAATTCGGTCAAGCGATTCTCGAGATAGTACCGGATATATAAATATATTGTGGTAAGGTGGCAACCCTAGGTGGCAACTCTACTTGAAAATATTTTAGTTGGTATCTCGCCGAAAATACCTTTCATATGATACCCATATTGGCATATCTTGCTGCTTTGGCTAAATAAAGAAAAATCAGTGAAATTGGCCAAATGTTAAGACAAATAAAAACCAATAAAGATTGTACTTCATTATAGACAAACAGTTTGTGTGCCACAGCCTGTTACACCTGCTAATAATAATGAAATGAGTGTTTGGAGTATATTCTATCGATTTCTGAACAAAGTTTTTGCCCATATTTGCCACACTTCACGTAAACTTGATTGAATGACGAAAAGTCACTTAAGATCTATCTATATATAAATACGCCACAGGAAAAACTTTAGGAACCTCCTGTTAGCGAACCGTTTGACCGATTTGAATGAAACATGCACCGATGGAAAGGAAATTGAAAAAACTGAGGTATAGGTATATTTTCAGGGGCGTCCCGGAAATTTAAGGATGCGGTGTACGGGGCTAGCGACCCCACGACCTTCTAAATACTTTATTGGTCGAATTCGATCACAAGCGATAGTAGTTTTCATAAAAGTAACAAAATATTACGTGCACGTAGCTTATGCGGCAAGCTAAATGAAAAATTTGCATTAAAGTTTTTGTGTATACGTAGATATAAGAATGGTACCCCTAGGGTAGCTTATGGTACAGACAATAAATTTTATGAAAGTAATTCGTGTTTATTATATGAACCAACTTTGGAATATTTTTTAACTATTAAGACATTTGTGCAAAATTTTAATGACCTAGGACCATCACTTCTATTTTTGCCAAAAATTGTATGGAACCTAACCACTGTTGGACGCAATGAAAAGCATTTGTTTGATAACAAAAATACAAAAATTTAGCCATAAAACTCCAATTAGCAGCCAAGTCCAAGGATTTTGTTGGCGCATTGACCAAACGTATGGAGCGCTGCCAAAGCGAGAGCACAGATAGCACAAGTTGCAAAGCGAAGGTGTGCGCATGCGTCAAGAACAATTATTGGACAACAAAAGCAAGCATGACAGCAGCGCCATACGATCTGAGAGCGCGCGAAGTGCTTTGGCGGTAAAAGTTAGTAGTTACTGACGACTCGTCAGGTGCTGTTGAGTGCTCTAGTGATCGTTGTTTGGTGGCCGAGAGACGCCGACGTCAAGACAGCGTTCAATAGCAACCGTGTACCCACTGCCCCCAACTGCATGCAGTTTACTTAATTGCATTTGGCGCATGCTCGGCATTCTTGCCTACTGTTTGCGCAATACTTCAGCACGTTCTAAACGGGTGGTCGCCGTTGACGTCGCTTATTATAATGCTAATGCTAATTTGTAAGACATATATTAATTTAATAACGGTACATCGTGTACAGATTTGCATACGGGTATGGCAAGAACAAGACGACATTGACTAATTTACTTGTAAACAATTTGAAATTAAAGTGATTGGCTGGTCGGGCTATTTTCATTACCATTTTGTATACAGGGTGTGGCTTTTATAGCTGCCACTTTAACATCGTTGATCGCGCTTAACATAGTAATAAAAGCCTTGCCAATTATGCTGTTAGGGTAGATTTCAAGGTTCTTTTGTCAGCTAATGGATTTCTTGGTTTATCTATGATCTGCAATTAAAGTGACTGCTGCAGGTGGCCAAGAGTGTGTATTCTTGTGTCTGTTTGTGGATTGGGGTTTTACTGTAGCAGAGGAGAAGTACCGGTTGGTGAGCAGGCGTCTGTAATGTTATGAACCGTTTGGGAACATTTAGATGATCACCTCTAAATTATTTTTGGAGCTATGTTTGGTTTCTTTGCACAAAATAGGCACACCTCTATTGATAGCATATTTATTGGTATCTAATCACTTTCCTTAGAAAATATGAACCTATACTTTCTTTAATCACTGTTTCATGCTTCTTCAGCTTCCTTTGAAAGAATTCCAATAGGTATATAGTTTTGCAGCATCAGCTATTTGTTGCTCTATATCTACACATTCGTTAACAACAAGAAAAGTTACGTATACGTCATGTCAGTCATATGAAAATTTTCGTCATTAAATCAAGGGGGGCAAATACGGACAAAATTCTTTTTCTGGAATCGATAGAAAATATTCCAAACATTCATTTTATTATAGTCAGAAGGTGTAGCACGTTGTGGTTTTTTCTTTATTTACCAAGGAAGTGCTAGATTTTCATAAAAAGTAAAAACTAAGGCTAAAGTTTTCAAAAATGCTAAACAGTTTTATTTGAAAAAATTTTTTCTGACTTCTAATACCTACAAAAATTTCAACTTCATGCAAGGGAGTAATGAATTCTTCATATTTAAACATTTTTTTATAAAACTGCATCACTAATATCATAAAATAAGATATTCGTAAAAATTGCTTCTTTTTTTTTTGTTTTAAGCCAAAAATTATTTAGCTTATTAACAGAATTTTTGTTTTACTCTTCTTCCAGGCCTTTTGGGTAATGACGCGGGCATTTCTTTTGCAGCGTTGGATTTTCTTTTTATAAGGTAAGTTCATCATCATCATTTATTGGCGGTTAACCGCCTAAGGTAAGTTACTTGTCTTTAAAAGTATTTTGAATGTGCCTTCACATAAATACGGATGCACTAGTCATGTAAGAATGAATCGAAAAGCATCCAAAACATTGTTAAAGCGGGTTTGGGGCTCACATCACTAGACGAGGTGACAAGTTTGATAATTCCTCGAATATGTATACTGAAAAACTTCGAATTTTCGAATATTACCTACGAAAATTTCGAACATTAAAAACTAACATAAAAATATGGTCGCGTATTCATAGTCGAAATAGAACAGGCACTAAAGTTAGCGTCAGCTTTTTAACAACATTTTTAACGACCTATCTGTCAAAAATTCTGACACTATCTTTAGTGCCTACTTTATTTCGACTATGAATATCGGCCAAATATTTTAATAAAAATTATAGTCGTAAGTAGGAAATTTAGTTCCGACAACAAAATTTGGTTTTTCGAGCATGAAAACTAGATAAAATAATAATCAGCACAAACAAAGGTGGTTCTAACTTTTGAGAACAAATCTCGATCATAAAATGTGTCTTGAAATTTTGCCTATAATTGGTGACCATTTGGATTTTTTAAGGAAATTTTAGATACATGATTGATATCCCTGTCCCATCAATAAATATGGATGTGACGTCATTGCTTATTTGCTAAATCACCCGTGATTTCATTAAATTAAAAGTATTCGTAGAAAAAGCATTTACTTTTGATAAATTCGAGCTCGAAAAGTCAATTTTTCCTAACATCGAATTTTCGAACATCAACTTCGAAAATTTCGAACATGAAAAAAATAAAAATATAAAAATATTTTAATAAAAAAAAATATAGTTGTGAGTTGAAAATTTGATTTCGAAACATATTAAAATTTTTCGAACATGGAAAGTTCAATAAGGAGGATGAAAAAATCGATCAGGCTTCAAAAATCGAGACTAAAAAATGATATTAAGATTTGTAGCTTTTCGCCATTCTGAGAAAGAGTGTGTGTTTCTCGTTCTTAGGGGTTAAGCACTGTCAGATCAAATTAACAATGAGGGTGCAGAATCACTGTCTGCTATTGTGGTTACGAAAGCGGAAGCATTTGTTCTTCAAAACATAATTATCGTTTAGATTTTATGAATTCATAGACGCCAGTCACAAACACACATTTATTAATGACAGACTACAAACAATTGCATCTTAAAAATAATAAAAAAAAAAAATTGCAAACCAAAATTGTAGAGTTTTACAAGCGAGCTGAGTACGAAACAAAAGTCATAAAATGCTACTCGAAAACAAAAACTAATTTATGTATATATGTAGCTATATATGTAGATTGGGACAAGCATATGTAAACATAATGACTAATAATGTGGTGATAAAACATTGTCGTTTAGTGCTAATTAATATTGCATTGCCTGCATCTATGTATATATATCTTGAAATTGCTGTAATAATCAATTGTAGAAGCAAAAATATCTTCTCAATCAATCAAATAATTAAAAATGAATTTACTTGTTTGTGTGTGTGTCCTTTATAAACGTTTAAGTACTCAAACGATATTTATAAAATATTTGCAGTCGACTTATTTCTTGGCTGTGTACATCATAGCTTCAGAATGATGGGGAAGACGGTGGAACCAAAAAATGTTTCATCACTTTTATTGGTCATCGAACCAAAGGTGATAAGGAATTTCTAAACAAAATTTGTGTTGTTGCATCACTTTGAGAGATAGGTCAAACGTTTTTCTTCCACATTTGAGCAATAAAGCAAAAAAGTGTACATGCACACATCACTGACTTTTTTTGTGTACGCACGCACATTTGTCGTATAAATATGAGCTAATTCAAAAATCTTAAATTTTAAGCTTAGTATGCATAGCTGCACGCTCTCGTATTCAATACCGATCTGTGTACTCGATTAACTAACAACTACACTACTCACCAATAAAAGGGCTACATTTACATGCTAAAAATTGTATCCGTATCTGGATCATTCTTAATTGGATTGTAGTTAATCAAGTATACAGATCGGTGGGTACCCTGCCAACCAGCGCTAGCCATGGTGGTAACAAATTCAAAAATTAGTGCTGTGCGATACCAAAAATGACTGAGTAAAAGTAGGCATCGAAATACCAGCGCATAATTCGATTCATCGATAATTTACTACCTTCAACATGGGTGGAAAAGGAACCTCGCTGGCCAGAATTGAACCCTTTTTTATCTTCTTTTTTTGTAAGCGCGACCCATAAATTTCCCAAGTTTTATCCGCTGCTGGTTAGCGGGGTATTGAATGGGAGAGCGCGGTAAATAGTATGCATAGCTCAAAATTTAAGATTTTTGAATTAGCTCCCTTTAGATCTAGGTATGCGATTCAGTGAAATATTTGACAGGAATTTCCACCAGCAAATGATAGAAAGAGACGCATGATGAGACAAAAATAGTATTGATAGAGTTTAGAGTTTTTTGCTTTAAATATGTACCACGCTTCACATGGTACACAATGCAAACATTTTGCAGATTGTCATGAACTTGGCAGGTGATAAAGTCAACAAAAATTGTCTAGTATTGCGTTTGAAGTTATAAGGGGCAGAAGATGAAAAAAAGGCGGCGGTGCGCAACTTGGCCCGAACGACTTAAGTAGGCTTGATATGAGCCCCTTGAGACCCTGTCTGCAAGGAAATACTGTATTTCAACAATAAGGGGAAAATTTGGCTTCTTTCAGACTGGTATTTATAGCTAAATTTTGTGTTATTTCTCATTTGGATGAGCAATAACACAAAGTTTGTATTATTATTGTTTGGGCTATCTCACCCCTCCTCAATTTTGGAGGCCAATTTCGAAAAACGGGGTACGTAGTTTTTTATGTATGTATGTCTCAATCTCTTCAAAAAAGTTAGTTAGATCCCATACCCAGAAAAAAGGTGATTTTGTTGTATATTGTTATGTTCTAATCTTGGCTTGCGTCATAATGACGCTTAACCGCCTAAGCAATTTTGGCCGTTTCGTATCAAACTACGCCAGTCATTCCTTTTGAGCGATAACTGACGCCAATTGGAAACCCCAAGGGAGTTAAAGTCGTCCTCCACCTGTTGTTTCCATCTGAGTCGAGATCTCCCCCTTCCTCTGCTGCCGAATTCGGGTGTCGATAGGAAAACGTCCTTCCCGATTCTGACGGAGCTGTTGGTTTTGCTCAACATCATTTGGCAAAGCCGTATAAGCTTTGCAGGGAAGTCAAATTAGGGTGTAATGGGGTGTGGTTGCTGTGCGACCTTGTCCAATCCTGACTCTCGCGTCCTCGTTCGTACACTCTGGGCAACGTGAGCTATCTAGGCTCGCGGCAGAAAGTGAGGGAGCCCCCGTGGGGCCACTCTGACATACTTGGTTTAGGACACACCGAGGTCTTTTGCGCAGCGTATGTTCACGCCGGCTGCAAGCGGGCGTCTGTCTTGAAGCAAGCGACTCGCTATATAAATGTGTAAATATTTACCAAAAACCCCGAAACGGGTTGTGCGCTGGCTTTGGGACCCGCCACGTAAAAAACTTACTTCCAATGAAAACTAATAGTGTTATGATAGCCTGTTAGAATATCGCCATTGAATTTTTCTTGAAACAGAAAATAAAATAAATTTAATATATCTGTATTTAAATTTAAAACGAATTCAAATTTCAATAATGGGGAAAAATATATATATTTAATTAGGAGATAAATTAAGATAAAATAAATCAACAAATTTCAATTAAATTAAACCAAAAAAAAAAAAAATTATAATTCCGTAAAAAAATTGTAAAAAAATATTTTTAGGTAGATGGCATTGTTTATTTATTGAAAAATTGTCTGGACCACCTAAAACTGTTGATAATTTTTATTATTTTTCATACAACTTTTCTTACCTATAAATACCAGTGCAGCTGGGTATAAAAAAAATTGGCAATGAACATAAATACATATTTTCTAATGCCTATTTCAATAT
Organism: Campiglossa producta; assembly: GCA_964058755.1. Taxonomy (NCBI): domain Eukaryota; kingdom Metazoa; phylum Arthropoda; class Insecta; order Diptera; family Tephritidae; genus Campiglossa; species Campiglossa producta. Next base: position 17,451,637 of record CAXKVI010000005.1, read on the forward strand.
TTTGTTATAATGCATCTTAATATTGCAAGTCCACTGATAACAACAGTGTTGTCTTCATATTGCACATACAACAATATACTAAAATATAAACGAATCGGTCACTGTATTATTGGATTATTTAGTTTACGAACAAATCGAGTGATGATATGCTGATACCAGCGCTGTTTAGTATTGCACCGAATAGGCGAACGAAGTACGACTGCATAATCGGGTAGCATGTACAGTGGAGCAAATGATGATTTTCAGTGAAAAATCGAAGCAAATAGTTATAGGATTTTGGCCAAGGCAATTTTGGATCACTCTCGACCACAACACTGTTGAGCTCAGATTAGTCTTTATCTTGACAAATAACCCCCGTGCTAATTCCGATCCATACTACTTCAACCAGTTCACCGGTACACTGATCCAAATAAGTCCCCACCCTACTCTTACCTCGGCGGAATGACTGTAATAAAACTAGCCTACCTGCGATATTTACCGGACGAATATTCAGCATACCATTCAGAGCAAAGATCGGCCTTCACCCTAAGTGCGCCGCTGATACCTTGCAGAGCAGTTTCTAAGACAATTTCCTATCGAGCATGTTGGTCGAAGAGATATATCCCCAATCGAGGCCAGTCTTAAGTCAGGGATCTTATATTTATTCGCATAAGAAAAATAGTTCCATTTGCCTGGGATTGACAGAAGATTCTGTCACCCTAGTCAACGTGTCACGTGCACATCCTTTTCTGGTTTGAAATCCCACCCCATTCCGTCGTAAACATCAATCTGGAAAAAGACAGTTCTATAACATAGGACCTTGTCAAGGAGTTCCACCACAGCCCTCGACTGTCAGGGCTCATTCGACGGCCTCGGAGGGAACACCTCATAAATATCCAGTAAGAGCAAACTTTTTATTTCCAAAAACTCTGGAATCTAGCCACTGTAGCCTACGAAAGCAGCGCAACGACCAATCGACATCATATGCACGACATCAAATACGTATGCTTTTCATGTATACTTGTGTAGTGATGATTTTGTTGTAGCTGCTTGCCAAGCTCATGAGCCGTTAGTATGTTGACGTGCCAACTTTGCATAGCTGCGGGGCTGACAGAAGTAGGAGGTTGGAAATGGGGGCGCAGCATATGCACTTTTATTTTCAACGATAACGTAATGCAGTGGCAAACAGAAACAAATATAGCAAGCGAAAAAGAGCGTGAGAGAGAATCAATACTTAAATATTGAGCGAGTGAGTAGGAGCTGACAATTGAGAACAAATAAAGGTAAGAAAAGTGTGGGGTGGGGTTGTGCAGGGCTCCTAAAGGTATTATTGTTATTGTTATTATGTTCAAAAAATTTAATTTGTTGAAGCAGAGAGCCCCCGACCAAACATGTTGTTATTCCAAATCGGTAAGCAGCAATTTGTTGCTGTGCACGTCGGTGTTGTGCTACTGTGGGTGCATACAACTTGGCAATGCAGGAACTTGAAGCTTGTGAGTGTGGCGCAAGCGACGTAAAGAGGCAATAGCGTAAACGACGAGAAAAACAACAACATCTGCTACGACGACGACGACGCCAATGACGACGCCTGTGAGTACAACGACCATTGTATAAGTTTGACCCAGAAATGAAGGAGCTCGCAAAAGTGCGTACAAGAATGTAAAAATAAAAGCAGCAGAAGAGGAGATTGTTCACTGTGTTCGTCAAGTGATTCTTATCGTTGGCAAAGAAAGTGGTAAATGCGAGAAAATTCATTTTGACTACTAGCTGCTTACTATGTACAGACATGGCTCAAATTACTTATGACTGGCTTATAGTTAGGGAGGGTAGAGTTGGAAAGCGTTTTACAAGTCAAGTGCAAAATGTTGCCGTTTGCAGCACGATTGCGTTGAGAAGGTATTACCATTAACGGAAATTGGCGGTTTATGTTGTTGTTGGCTGGCGCCATTGGCCGAACGAGTGAGATTGGTGGCAATCGTTTTATGCAGGAGACAAAAATTCTTGCAATACCTTTATGTTGTGAATTGTTTCATTTACTATAGTAACTATATATATAAATCTTCCAAGACCAAGTCAACATTTTATTTTTACAGCGAGCTGACCTCGTAGGAGGTTCCGATTTTCTTCCAGCAACAATCACTACCTAAAAAAACCTGCGGATGTTCCCATTGTAGTCCCATCGTCTATGGCTCAAATAGGGCCATCCATCTGTAGAAATGTATATTAGGGCCAAATTTCGAATACTGTTCCAAAAAAATAATCGCAATATTCAGGACTGATTTCTTTTGCTATTTCATTTAATTTCATTCACTCTTGTCATTTAATTTCACCTACTTTATTTCATTCCATTCTGTTATTTTTTTGTTTCAGTCCATTGCACCCAATTGAACCTCATCTCATTTTATTATTTCATATACTTTCGCTCTGATCTTTTGATTTGATTCCAAATCATTTCCACTCCTTTGATTCCATTCCATCACATTTCATTTTACTCTGTTCCATTTCATTTTAATTTTTTCTTAATAACTTACTACACCCCAAGTTTTAGCACTATGGAATAGAGTTGGGAATTTTAGTTCATTAAAGTGATCAGAGATTTCGAACTAGCTCACCAAAATGAACTAGATCGTGTAGGTCGTTTTAAGTTCATTTAGTTCAGTTATTTGTATTTGTTTCCCTTAGGAAATAACTGCTAAAACACGTTCAAAAATGTTGGGAGGAGTATCAAAAGATGGCCTCCTGCAACACTTTTCAACGTGTTTTTGCAGTAGACTCTTAAAGGAAACAAATACCACCTTATGTAATGTAGTACAAACCCTGCTAGCCAGCAGCGGATTTAATCTTGGGAAATTAATGGATCGCGCTTACCAAAAAACAGGATAAAGAGCAGGGCAATTTCGTTTGAAATTTTCAACTAGTTCTTTTATCCTCATCTATTTATGAGCTTCCCATTCATTTATTCATTGCAAAGTTTGCTTCTATTTAAATTTATTTACATATTTCTAATATTATAGATTTTCTAATTTTATTTGCATTTACATTTTGTTTTTGTTGCCTTTACTGATTGCAATTGCAATTTTGCCTTCAAAAATGCTACTGCACTTTCGTACTAATTGTCATCTTGACATTTTCAACACTAACGTCGCTTGGTACGACACTTTGCAGCGCACAACCGCGCACTCCACAGCACAGCACACCAGCACCGCTGCACACACAACACACAACCGCATGCACAAAAAATCAAAAGCCACGTGCAATGCCCGCCTGCATTTGTTTGCGCCTCCCAAACCGCCCTCTATTTCTAAAGCTAATTTTATATGTAGAGTACGAATTTATATGCACTAAGTATTATTGTTGTTTTTTGCATATTCTATGTTGTATCTATGAGTATTTTTTTGACATTTAAATTTTTCGTTTTTTTTTTCAAAATTTTTCAACATTCGCCGCCATCGTCTATCTATCTATCTAAGCTAGTTTGTTTATATGTTAGACATTTATATTTGTTTGTGTGCATGTTCATATATTTGTTTATTTGTTACAATCGCTCGCCAGTTCGTTCATTCGTTTAGGTCGTTCGTTGTATTTCAATGAATTTCAAGGATTTGTGGAAAAGTGTTGTTGAACCGAGCTTTGTTGTTGCAGTTTCTATGCAGTTTTTCTATCTATACTATGTCTATGTAAATATGTATGTATGTGCGTTATATACATACAAATTCAACCTCGTAGCGCAATGTGCAATGTAGTGCAATCGCAAATGTGCTACAGAGTTGCCAACGAATGCGAAATATTTGGCCGGGTAAGCATTAGAAAAGGCTTAGATTCTAATAAAATTTGCATGATAATATAAGATTGAACTGCATTGGAAAGAAACGACCTTGGAAGGAGATCTTTGGCTCATACGAGACTCAGCTGTTCTTTTTATTGGATACTACTTACAAGTAAACCCTGATCCCGGACTTATGTGGAGAGTAGCCTTGGAAGGATAGTTCTAACTACTTTCTTTCGTGTACGTCGTCCAACTGTCGAATTCGATGCACATACCTTAAGGCAAAATTATGTAAAATGCGGCGAAAAGCTAGGAGTTCCCCAATTTTTGTCGTGGAAACCGCTGAAACTAGTATCGATCTCCAAGCATCTCTTGAAGAATATATAAAGCAACCGGAATGACTACAGTGACCCAATGAGTCAATGCGTTTCACAGAACTAGATCCTTATCTCCAAATAAGAGGATGCGTTTATTACACTCTTAGCTTTCGCTGAAGGATTTTTGAAAGTCAGAATTTTACTGGGTTGGTTCAAGATTTCATGCCTCATTGAAAGTTTTTGACTTTACATGTCTTCTTTGGGTACCGAAATCGAGATATTCATCATACAAATTGAATGATATGATTCACTATAAAAGTTCTTTCAATCCCTCAAACTTGACTGTTTCAATATGACTCTCGAATGTGGTGGCGCTAATAAGAACTGCACATACAAGACAAAACAATACTTCGCTGGAAGTCAAAAGTTCATATTCTTATTGTCAGATATAGACGATTCCCATCGTCTTGGAAGCACAGAGATTAAGGCTCCAAAATATACATATATTTTCTCTCGAAGTTTGTTTAGATCATCTTAGTAACCAAACTCTAGAATGAATCCCTCCTAATCTAGATGAAACCTTAAATTTTCGACTCGAATCTTGGTAATTTTTGGAAGAACGTGTGCTTTGGAATGCCAAAAAAAGCTCTACATAGGCCATGACCTGAGACTATTAATTGCTCTTAAGAGCTCACCATGTCTCAGGGGTTTAACAGGGATTCGAGTTTCGGTATCACTTTGGGAATATTTCTGTACCATTTTTAGAATATTTCCGGAATTTTCTGGGCACATGTCCGGATTGTTTTCAAGATCATATCGAGACTCCTCGGGATTGTTTTCAAGATCATTTCTGAAACAATTCGTTTATCGTTATGGTTTTGGGTTTGTTTTCTCCTCGAAGAAAATCTCGAGTAAATGTTTCGAAGAGATGCCTGAAAGTCCATTTTCCTCGTCATACAATTTTCTGTACTAAACTAAAAAAGACCTAATACCTACTCGTAGTCCATATATGTACTAAACACCATCCTCTCTAGACAATATAAATGCTGCTTGTAATTCAGGCTTTACAAAACCTCTGGAGATCTGGATTGTGCCGATAACTGACAGAAAATTCTTAGGTTGGCGGCCTATGACAGCCTTCATGTTTCGAGTTCGATTAAAAAAATACTGAGGCTTGTTTTCTAAACTCCAAAAATATTTAAAATTTAGCTCCAAAGCGACAACTCTGCAGTATTTTTCTTCGATATATAAATATCTGATTAACGTAACTTTTAACGTCTCGAATGACTTATCGTCCCTTCCACAGAGTGCATACCAGTACCTATACAGCCCAAGCAAGAGAAATGTGTGTCAACCTTTTCAATGCAACTGCTGGCGCGCCACGGCGGGCTTTCTGCGCGCATCTCACACTTTTACTGCGAACCCCCGAACAACAACAATGACCAAGCAAGAAGCAGAGGAGAAATGCAATATGAATACAGTAGGCAAGCGCCGTAGTCAAGCAAACGACGAAAAATACATTTGTAGCTCAAGGATAAGCGGCCCATAACGTACACCTGACCTTCCAGAGTGCATTCACACACTTTCGACGAAAAGAGCGAAGGCGCGCGGAAGGGATCGCAATGCTAAGCGAGCAGCCGTGCTGCATCGCGAGTGTTAAAAGGGTGGACGCCCATTCGAAAGCAGGGCGCTTGGGATGAGTGCAGCGAGAGTGAGAGTGATATAAGCGCGCAGCAAGCAGCGAAAGTGCAGAGGAGATGAAAATGAAACACAGCTGGTAGGTTTTGCTGAAGCTGAGCATGTAACTGAGGCTGCGACTGAGGTTGAGGTAGTGAAAGGAGCGTGCGCTGGTAGTATACGGCAGTGGAATAGTCGGTCATATGCGAATATTTCTTTTGGCTAAAAAGTGCGAATGAAGACCACAAAGCTACACACAATCGTACAGCTTGGTTAACGGTACTACGAAAATCAATGGCAACACTGCATTTACTAGCAACAGCAGACTAGCTTATGGGTAGGCAGGCAGTCATAAAAAGGGGTAAGGTGTGGCGGCGAAAAGGAGGCGAGTTAAGGCGCGTTGAGGTGAGGTGGGCGCGCTGAACATAGGTCGACTTGTTGTTAGTGCGCTAGCTAGCTGGCTGGCAGACTGAGAGCGTAGCAGGCGCAAGCAGAGAGCAATGAAAAAGTGACGAGCTGAGCCGAATTCAAGTGGCGCTGACGACTTGACGTTTGTGCTGGCGTCGTCGCTTTAGCTGTCGTTGTTGTCGATTGCAGCAACGCTGTGCAAAAATTGAGCACAAGCTAAAGCAGCAACAGCAATGAGCAGCTAGCATAAAATCATACGCGCGCAGTGGGCCAATTGGTTTTTGTGGGATTTTTGTTTGTGTTTTTTTTTTGTGACAGAATTTGGGCAGCGCACCTGTGGCGACGTAGTAGAATTTTATTCAGCAGCTGACGGCATAAAAAGTAGTAGCTATGAAGCAAGTTTACCAAGAAGTAACAGCTGTAGAGTACAGCGTCAGTGAAAAGTAGCAAAAAAAGGTAGCAGAAAAGTGTTCGAATAGGTAGTAGTTGCGTGGTTGATGCCACCTACTCTCAAGCAACTGCAGTCAGAACGAGTTACCAATAACACAAGCTGCTATTGCGCGTTGTTCTTCTTCATCTTCGTCTACTTCCACTTCTACTTCTTGATATTCGCATTTAACACACTGCTCAGTTTTTCTTTTGTTTTTTTGTTGCTGACACTAGCCGTGCAAATGCAAGTCGGCAGCGCCGTCACCGAGTGTTGCTGCTGCTGCTGCTGCTAGAAGCTTGTAGCTCACAGCTGACGGCTTGTTGACCGCTGCCGCTGTCGGTGATACTACCATTGCGCTGTTAGTTGATTTTAGTGCTGACTGCGTCAGTTGCAATTTCCGTTTGCAAAAAATCTGAACCCGGACCGGAGTGCACCGCATTGCGCTATGAATCGCAACGCAAATTTCATAGCGTGAATATTCATAGTTTCGAAAACGTTGCCTATCGAGTAGTGGGTTTTCTGTAAATTGTTAGCGAAAATTGGGGGAAAAAAATTTGAATGAATTGAAATAAAATAAATGTTGCAGAAATAGTACAAAACCACTGTTTGAGCCGTTTGCCCTCGCATGCTGGATGAGCGCGTGTATTAGCGCAGCGGAGTAGGCAGCGTGAAAAAACTTGTGTCAAAAAGTGCAGTAAAAGCGAGTTCGTTTGAAAGTTTTTGAATGAAAAGTGTTTGAAAAACGCTAACAAGGTATCACAGTGTATATGTAGCGATATATTGAAGTTATTTGGTCAGTAAAGAGTGCGAGGAAAACGGAGTGAACAAATTAAAAAACAAAAAAATTAAAAACAAGAAATTGAAAAAAAAGAAAAAAAATTCAAAAAAAGTATGATTTACTAGGTTTTTAAGTGAAATTGAAAACGGAAAATAGTAGCAAAAAAAATAGTAATACATAATAAACTCTCCTTGTGATATTTTCAAAATTTCATAGACTTAGAACCCAAAGTAAAAATTTGTTTGACTTCAGAATGTCGCTTTAACTTCTGGAAAGCTACCAGCCCTTATAAATCCCTTTCATGCTAGGAATAAATAGAAATTAGTGTTGTTCAATATTCACCCCCAACAATAAAATAAACTGCAGGTGGGAGTATGAGCGGAACGTCTTCCAGATATAGCAAACGTGTTTAAATCTGAGCGGGTTCGCCTAAGATATTACTGACTGCAGGACGGGTTAGGAAGATAAAATGTCATTTCTCACCAGACACACATTCAAGCTCTAGGATAAACAACAACACATAACATCGATTCTGGTTAAAGATTGTAGAGAGTATTTAGGTGCTGGATTTAGCTAATCGCGACACGCTGCCTCAATTGGAAACCACTAGGTAGTTCAAATAATCCTTCACATTCATTTCGCATCTCAGTCGAGGCTACCCCTCCCTCGGCTGACCCATTCGGGCGACGATAGGAACACCGTCTGAACTGCTACCTATTTGTCAATTCTTAGCTGAGCGTTGGTACTTTGATTCGACGAACCCGTGGTCAAATTTCTCTCCTACTCTCCCTTATTAAGCCGGAGAACTTTTACCTCGAGCCGTTCAAGGTCATTTAATCTTCTTTCCACATTTTCCCTAATCCCGATTACATTAGGATAGGTATGAGTGTGATATTTCCTAGTCGAGAGAGGGCTCTACTTCCCAGTTGCCTACTCAGTCCAAACTAGCACAGAGTACCTACTTTACGGTAACAGATTTTTCATTATGCCTACTACTAATATTTTGGTCTGCTATTCTGTCTCAAACCGAATGGGTACTTTGCTCTGAGAGTACAGGGTGCCTAAAAATCATAAGTCAAGGTTATGATCCCTCATTAGACGGAAACGCATTTTCTTAATTTGAGCGTCTCTAAAATGAAGCTCTCAGTTTGTAGATGTGCAGAGAGGAATATTTTTTTTGAAAAGTGTTGCCACCTGTTTGAAAATTAATTGTTCTGTATTTTACTACCGATGAAATGCCAAATGAAAGTGCTTAGTCATTTTCCATTGAAATAAGGAAACTTATTGAGTATAGAGATGCGCAGGAGGTATAGTATTTTTGAAAATGGTTGCTACCTGTTTAAGCATATTTTTTCAATTAAATATTTTTTTTTCGTGTATTTTGATAGCCTTTGGCCTAAAAATTAATGATTTATCATAAATTTTTAAAAAGAATTTCCATCTGTTCAAAAAGTTTTTGTTTACTTATATAATACTAGAAGATTCGGCAGATGTTATTCCGCCAAAAATTAGAGTACCAGTGTACAAATATTGGTCGATAAATCCGAAACCGCCCGATAACTTCGAAAACGGTCGTGTTATCAAAATAAAGTATATCTTAAATTCTAAGTTAGACGTCAGGTATGGCAACAGTGAAAGTTTTATTCAGTTTCATTAAACAGTTATTGAGTGATACGGCCAGAAGCATACATACAGACAGAAATTTATAATTTATCATGTGAAGAAGTAATTTTGTGAATTTTTGCAGAAAGGTAATTATTCTTTGAAACGGGTTGTCACATGCTAAAAAAAAATTTCTTGTGTGGTTTGTTTGGTTTGGAAAGTTGAGGCGTCATGTGATAGGGCTAAACCTGTAGATGTACAGGAAAATTTTTGTGGAATTTTTTTGTTTTTTAGTTATCTTACCTTGGACTAAATGAGTTTGTTATACTTTTTTTAAAGGGTGTTCAAAAAATCGAACTCGTAACATCAAATTGACATCGTAACATCATTAGAACAAGTCCAGATTTTCAAACAATTTTTCTTTGTGTGTATTCTCTTTCCTAATGATCATAGCGTTTTGACGCCGAAAGTGGTTTTTTGGGTTCTGATACTATTTTTAAACTTTTTTAGGTATACTTTTTTTCAAATTTTTATCTTTTTTTTTTTTAAACGAATAAATTTTTTTCGTATACATACATATTTTTTTAAGTAAAATATTCTTTTGAGTTTGAGTTTTTTTAAATTTTTTTACTATATTTATCTTTTAATAGTTTGCATTTTTTTTCATTCGTTAAAAACACCACGCAAAAAATTATCATAAATAATTACAGGTCTGCTTTATTGAAATAGGCACAATAGGCGTTCACAACATGATTTTCTTGTGTTTCTAGTGTGTGTTTGTTCTGAGTTTTCAATGCATTTTTCAATTTTTACATTTGTTTATGCTCTCCAACATGTTTATTTATTTGTGTTTGCTTGTATTTGTGCTTGCTGTAATATTTGTTGTGTCTAGCCGAGCGAACGAGTTACATAGCTAAAAAGCAATAACAATAATAATAAGCAAACAAAAAATATAATTAGAAAAAAAAAAAAACAATTAAGAAACAAAAACAAGCTTGAGAGCTTAAACACACTCAAAAACAAACGCTCACCAACATCAAACTTCATGCCACAACACTGTTGCAATGCTGAGACTGGTTTTCGTTCTTCTAACGTTATTTATTTTTTTATTTTTTGTTTTTGTTTTTTTTTTTTCTACACGTCATGCAGCACTATAATTTATACAGCAAGAATTTGAATAAATAACAAAGTAAATATTAAATCATTCAATGAACTCATACTCAAAGGTCGTTTGTGTGGTGAGTTATGTCGCAACTGCCTCGCTTTTCGTTGCACCGCACTCTTGTCCAACTTGTATTCACCACGTCGCAAGCTATGATTCTTTCGTGTTATTTGTTGCTGTTTTTCCCTGCTTCGGTGGTGCATAGATTTATAAGCGCGGCTTAGGCAAAATTTATAGTTCTACAATTCTTTTAATTAGATTTTGATAAGAAATAATGGCGTAATTTTTGTGAAAGGCACTGATAGTGGCATACTTAGCACGTAATTAATGCTAGATAATGCATTTATTACCTGCGGTGGCCTTAGTTGATAGATAATCTTTGAATGGTATTTTAATCTATATAAACTTGGAAAACATATTAAAAAACAAGTAAGGAAGTCTAAGTTCGGGTAAACCAAACATTAAATACCCACCGATTTCTACCAGTTTCAGGAATATTTCACATACCACCACGAAACCTTCCAAATTTCATCCTTCCACAATAATCAGTTTTAAAATTATGACTAGTCGAATTTTCAAAAATGCCCCTCTTAAAAATGCACGGTGTCACGCCCACTTTTAAAGTTTAACAGAAAATCACAATAGAATGACCAAGAGGATTTACCTACCAAATTATACTATTTTAGCCATATGCGTTAACGAATTATGTCAGTTTAGGTGATTTTCCAAATTTTCGATAACGAAAGTGGGCATGGTTGGAGAGTGATTTTATCCAATTTCATCAGGTATACTCCTAACAATACCCTGCAGTCAACTTAACTAGTTTTATACTAATCAAATACCAGTCAGCCGGGCGGCCTCAACTAGTTCGAGTTCTGTAATTTTTCCATATTAGCAACTGGTATTTTTAACACGGGGATGTCCTACGAGATGGCAATTGTCCTTCTCTGCATCAGCACCATACCAATTGGCAACTGGTATTTGACTAGCCAGCCTCTGCATCAGGAATATACCAGTTGATATACTTGCTATTATATACATCAGTATCATACCATTTAAGATACTAGTTCGTATATGCGTCAGGATCGTACCAGTTGGCAGACTAGTTCATATATACATCAGAATAATACCAGTTGGCAGACTAGTTCATATATACATCAGAATCATACTAGTTGAAAGACTAGTTCATATATGCATCAGAATCATACCAGTTAACAGACTAGTTCACATATGCATCAGAATCATAACAGTTGGCAGACTAGTTCATATATGCATCAGAATCATACCTGTTGACAGACTACTTCTTATTTGCATCAGAATCATACCAGTTGACAGACTAGTTCATATATGCATCAGAATCAACCAATTAACAGACTAGTTAAAAAAATCATCGGAATCAGCAGTTGTCATAGTAGTTATATATGCGTCAGAATCATACCAGTTGATATAGTAGTTCATTTATGCATCAGAATCATACCAGTTCACATACCAGTTCACTTATGCATCATAATCATATCAGTTGACATACTAGTTCAAATTTGCATCAGAAATATACCCTTTGACATACTAGTTCATATATGCATCAGAATATTACCACTTGATATACTAGTTCATATATACATCAGAATCATACCAGTTGACATACTGCTCAGTCTATGCGGCAGGACATACTAATCATTATGCCCATTCAGATCGTACCACTTGTCATACTAGTCCACGAATTTGACATTCATTCCAGTTGGTATACTAGTCGGTCTATGCACCAGTATCATAGTCAGCCTCTACATCAGCAATATACCAGTTTATTCTTAAGAAAGCAGCGACTATTTGTATTTACCCAAACACGAAAAAGCATCTGTGAATTACAAGGTAAAAAATAAGCAGTTACAAGAGAAAAAGAAAAGCAATTGTCCTCTTCTGCATCAGCACCATACCAATTGGTATACTAGTCAGCCTCTGCATCAGCATTATACCAGTTTATATACTAGTTCATACACAGCCAAAAATGAGCTAAAGGCTCTGAGTTCGATTCTCGGTAAAGTTGACACAATTTTTTTGTTTCTATATTTTTTAAATTATGTTGTTTATTGTATTTTTAATTTAATTATTGAATTCAACTTGCAATGGCTCCTTTCAAATTCCGCGTTCGTCAAGTTTGATTATATAGGTGAAGGCCCAATTGTATTCAACTTTGTAGGATCCACTTTCATTCAAAATTTTTTAAACGTAAAGCGAAGCGAAATTTTTGCAAATGCTCAAAAACGAGGCGCGCATTTGTCAAAGTTTTATGTAATTGGGGCTTTGGTGTTGTATTTTTAGGTAAGGTAAATTAAGGTTACTCAAGGTTAAGTTTGTCGTCCACTGCGGAGTTCCGGTCCCACATATGTATATATAGATAAAAGTAAGTCTTATGTTTACATCAAAAAGAGTCAAAGTAAGACTGCTTTCATGCTGGGCCATACACTCGAGTTAAAGGAGCATTGTTAGAGTCAATTTATATTGTTGTTGTCAATATACTCAAGTTTATGCCGCAACGTAAAAAAAATGGCGGTTATATACCAACAGGTTGTCATAACCTCTAACGAGACTTTTGCCGAACTTCTCTTCCAACTTATAGTGTGCTGCTTTGATTTTTGTTGGGATTTTCCACATAGTAGTATCCCGGGACTGACACTCCTAAACCGACACCGTTACTCCTCCTCGAACCACTTAGATGACTTTATGAAGGCCATCAAGTCCTTTATGTCCAGTTCAGCGGTCTGGTTTAGGCTATCCAGGAAGGGAACTCCCAAAAAGCGCGTTCTCGCCCCGCTTAAGACCGGGCAGTTGCAGATGAGGTGCTTCACCGTTTCCTCTGCCTCATCATCTTTGTAGCTCCTACAGCATCGTCGGTAGGGCACACCTTCTGCGTGCCTAGCAATAAGGCAGTGCCCAGTTAGAACACCTATTAATATGGAGATTTCTCTCCTTATTAGGCCAGGTTTGTTTGGATGTCCGGCACCTTGGGGATTGTTGCCACAGAGTGTGTATTCCAAGTCAACGAAAGGTAGCAACAATCCCAAGGGAGCCGAACATCCAAACAAACCTGGCCAAAATGGGATTATAAAAGATCTAGAGGGATCATAAAAGATCTGAATACAGTTACTTCAACAAAAAATACCGTTCAAACAACCAAAATTTGGTCAAATTCAGGATAACAGCACGAGATTGTAGATTTTACCAGTGCCTTTTTTCTGTGTATATAAGTACACAAGAAATATAGCAGTTGACATACTAGATCATATATACATCAGCATCATATTTGTATTTAGACAAACACGAAAAAGCATCTGTGAATTACAAGAGAAAAAAAGAAGCAAACCAAAAATTTCAAATAATGTTTGCATAGTACCATGTAGTACAATAGATCGTACTAATGGTTGCGGTGTAATAAGGCCTTATAATAATAATGTAGTATGAAATGGAATTTTTCTAATTAGTATTTTTCTAAAATAGATTAGGCTTTTTCTGACTACATCTTTTCAGTTTATATTCAGAAAGTAACAATTTATATTTAGAAAATTACAATTCATATTCAGGATTTCCATTTGATATTCAGAAAAATACAATTGACATTCAGAAAATTACAATTGATATTCAGAAAACTTTCTGACTAGTATGATTTCGCCCAGCAAATTATAGTTGTATACTAATATGTTTTCTGATTAGATTGGCATTTATTGGTTTAAGGGTAATCAGCAAAGAACTAGTATAAAACAAGTAAGGAAGTCTAAGTTCGGGTGAAACCGAACATTACATACCCAGCTGTGCACATAAAGTGGGCGTGATCGTTCACCGATTTTTCTTATTTTCTGTGGTAGTACTCTACATAAACATAACATGCCTGGTACCTAGTTTCGTAAATCTATCTCACACCGTTCTGAAGTTGTTAGCAGTCGAATTTAAAAATATCTTGACTCATAAGTGGGCGGTGCCACGCCCACTTTCCAAAATTTTGAAAAAATTATGTAAAGAATATGAAAGTTGATGTATGTACCAAATTATATTATTATAGCGAAATCAGTTAATTAGATATGGACTTTTCAATATTTCCACCTCCTTTCAATATAACTTTTATGAAAAAGTAGGCGTGGTCGCGAAGCGATTTCGTTTATTTCCTATAGCTGAATTTACCACAACAATAGTATGTCCTCTACGAAATTTCGTTATACTAGCATAAACTGTTCTGAAGTTATTAAGAGTCAAAATTTTAAAATTTCTTCAAATATACGTGGGCGGTACCACGCCCCCTTTTCAAAAATTTTTATAAAATCGGCCTTAGAACATCTAAATCAATACATATTGCAAATTTTATCATTGTAGCTGCTTCTAATATTGAATTAACCCATTTTATACGTTTTTCGAAATTTTCGATATCGAAAAAGGGGCGTGGTTATGGTCCGATTTTACCCATTTTCAATAGCAATCTATTCTGAACCCAAATAAGTACGCATGCCAAATTTGGTGAAGATATCTCATTATTTGCTCAAGTTATCGTGTTAACGGACAGACGGACGGACGGACGGACGGACAGACGGACGGACATGGCTCAATCAAATTTTTTTTCGATCCTGATCATATTGATATATGGAAGTCTATATCTATCTCGATTCCTTTATACCTGTACAACCAACCGTTATCCTAACAAAGTTATAATACCCTGTGTACAAGTACAGCTGGGTATAAACATCCATAAAATGTATAGTAAACGAGCTAGGTGTCTGCTGAGTAGTTTGGAATTGATTAGTTTGAAGGTATTCAGAAATTAACTGGTATGAATACACCACAAAATGTATGGTCATTGAACTATATTGTTTGCTGAGTAGTGTGGCCTTGACTAGTTTGAAGCTAATCAGCAATGAACTAGTATAAATACACCACAAAATGTATGGTCAATGAACTATATTGTTTGCTGAGTAGTTGGACATTGACTGGTTTAAAGGTGATCAGAAATGAGCTAGTATGAATACACCACAAAATGTATGGTCAATGAACTATATTATTTGCTGAGTAGTTCGACATTGACTGGTTTAAAGGTGATCAGAAATGAACTAGTGTGAAGACACCACAAAATGTATGGTCAATGAACTATATTGTTTGCTGAGTAGTTCGACATTGACTGGTTTAAAGGTGATCAGAAATGAACTAGTATGAATACACCACAAAATGTATAGTCAATGAACTATTTTGTTTGCTGAGTAGTTTGGCCTTGACTGGTTTGAAGCTAATCAGCAATGAGCTAGAATAAATACACCACAAAATGTATAGTCAATGAACTATATTGTTTGCTGAGTAGTTGGACATTGACTGGTTTAAAGGTGATCAGAAATGAACTAGTATGAATACACCACAAAATGTATAGTCAGTGAACTATATTGTTTGCTGAGTAGATCGACATTGACTGGTTTAAAGGTGATCAGAAGTGAACTAGTATGAATACACCACAAAATGTTTAGTCATTGAACTATATTGTTTGCTGAGTAGTTTGGCCTTGACTGGTTTAAAGGTGATCAGAAGTGAACTAGTATGAATACACCACAAAATGTATAGTCATTGAACTATATTGTTTGCTGAGTAGTTTGGCCTTGACTGGTTTGAAGCTAACTAGCAATGAACTAGTATAAATACACCACAAAATGTATAGTCAATGAACTAGAATTTTCGCTGAGTAGTTTGGCATTGACTGGTTTTAAAACTAATCAACATTGAACTGGTATGCATAAGCCACAAAATGCTTAGTCAATGAACTAGTATGTTTGCTGAGTTGTTCGGAATTTGACTGCAGGGTACTTGAATGCGTTGTGCCGAATTTTATCGTTCTACCGTAATCAGTTTAAAAGTTACGACCAGTCGAATTTTCAAAAATCCTCCCTTAAGAGTGGGCGGTGCCACGCCCATGTTAAAAAAAATTATCAAAAAATGATAATAGAATAACCAGGGGATATGAAATTATATAATTTTAGCCATTTCAGCTATCGAGATATATCAATTTATATAATTTTCGAAATTTTCAATATCGAAAAAGGGGCGTGGTTATCATCCGATTTAGCCTATTTACAACAGCAACCTACCTTAGCTAGAAAGTAACCTGTGTATAAAATTTTATGGAAATATCGCAATTTTTACTCAAGTTATCGTGTACACGGACAGGCGGACGGACATGCCTTATTCAACTCCTCTTTTCAACCTCAGAACTTTCATGTATGGAAAATCAAAGTATACCCACAATGGAAATATGAAAAAAAGTTTTTAATGATTTCTTGGAAAATGTAAATAGTTTTAAAATATCTCTTTAAAGCCTAAAAAAGTAGAACCAACTAAAGTCGTACAACATTAGACTGCACTGAAATCCTAAGTGACCTAAAATATATTATGCGTTATAAATCTATAAAAATATCGGATAGCTGGGACGTATATAAAACCAGCTAATGATGGCGCTATTGAAACTGTGAAGCAAATCATGTGCTAAAAGGAAGCAAAAATAAAAAAGTGTGAATTTAGAAAAAAAAATTTGTTTGCAAAAAGAAGACTTGAACAAGTGCAGTGTTCCAGTGCTTTCAAAAACAGTCAGCTTTGGCAGCTTAAAAGCCTAAATAAAAACAAACAGCAGCAAAATTACGTCCACAAAATTATCGAGAGAAACACAAACTATGCCTGGCCCGGCGATGTGGTCGGGTAAGTAACAATTTTTTGTTCAAAATAATTTTTAGAAAATTTTAAGATTTTTAATTATCTTTTTTTCCTTTAGTTTATCTAAATATAATTTCTTTTTATATTTAGCTCACCCTAGCTTGTTTAAATTTAAAAAAATTAGGACACTCTTATGAATGACTTTGTCTACTAAACTTATAAAGGGACCATAATAATATTATTTTTAATATCTTGAGTACAGCGGTCCTTAGCGGGTTTCTTTTTCTACAAAAATTTTGATTTCATATCAAATATGCGTGCTAAAAACAGACAGAGGCGGGTTTTGGAAATATGTCGGCTCCTGCGCCATCCAGCGGAGAAAAATATAGTATGTGTAGAAAGGCTTATCTATAGAATAAATTGTTATTTTTAATTTTCTATTAATTAAAAAAAAAAAAATTTAAGAAAAAATTAGGACACTCTTATGTATTGGACATTTTTTTACAAAAATTGTATGCAAATTTTGAATCGACATACATTTTTCTTAACTAAAAATGCCTAAACCATGAAAGTTCCCAAAAAATTGGGACACTCTAATGAATTAATTACATAAATAAGTGGAAAAGGCGCTGGATAAAAAGGCTTTTGAGAATTTGTTCAAACCGCCAATCTCACAATTTGATTCAAACCACTATCTCAAAATTCCTCTATCCCAGTTACTATTCCAGCGCAGCTCCGGGCGGAAAAACAGTATTATGAGAAAATTCAATCGATTTTATCGGAATTCGGTAGTTAATTTCGATAAAGTCGATGTGATCTCTATCAAATATATTAAAACTTTCTTTATGGTAGCTGAGAGGTTTATAGAGAAAATTATGATTTATGGGTCGTTTATTGGATATGACGTTTTCGAACATTTCATTTTTATTATAAAAAAATTAGCCACCCTAAAGATCTTCGTTTGCATACATTTAATATGTAAAAAGTGCAGTGCTGTTTTACATACTTATATTATTGATTTGGCCATGAAAAAAGAACTAAAATATTTTATGTGTTAAATGGTCGAGTGAAAGTTTGCCTTCAAAAAGAAAGAGCTACTTTAAACCAAGTCATGTCAAATGAGGGTTAATGAACTGTAAAGAAACGCAAAAGAAAGCAGAAGAATGAATCAATTTTGGGCAATTTTTGTGATTGTCTTTTCTGTTATTCGTATTTATAAATGCCAAGCTCAGCGTAAAATAGAACTTGAAGTATTGTGTGTGATCATCATTTTTATCTTCAGTGTTCCAAAAATTGGATCTTTATTTATTGAGAGTGCAATCTCGAGATAAGCTGTTGGCTATAACTCTACAAATACTCGGATTAGGATCAACAAAAATATAGTATAGGTCTGCGGATAAATAAAGGCGAAACCCCCAAAATAAGTTTCAAAAACCAGGAAGTCAAGTCGTTTTTTGACAGCAACTGACGGAGAATAAAAATGAATTAAAAAAACTAAAAAAAAAAATAATAATGGCGGCGATATACCAACAGGTTATCATAACCCCTAACGAGATTTTTGCCGAGCTTCTCTTTCCAACTTGTGGTGTGTTGCTTCTTGAGTTTTTCCTACAAGTTGGCTCGCTTAACGAGCGTATTTTCCCTGTTGCTTTCTATACTGCGCTTACCTTATAGTTGTTGGTTTATTATTTTACTTTTATTGTTGTTGCTGTTTATTTTTTTCTGTTTCCTATTGAATTACGCAATTGCGCCATTTTGTACGTTTTTTTTAGTTTGGTCGACGCAGCGTTGCTTTTGTCACTGTTGTCATTTTTCTATGCACTCATTTAACTTCTTTTCTTTTTGTGCTGTAGTTGGCCAACAAACGAAGTTGTGCTGTGAAGAAATTTCAAGATTTTTAGGTTCAAATCACGAATCGATGCGGAAATAAAGGTTGTATGGAAATGAGATGTAAAAAAAATGAAGAAGGAAATACATAAATAAAACAAATTTGCATGAAAAAAGAAAAAAAGAGGATTGGAAAATAAAAATAAGGGGAACGTATAGGTGATTAAACTTTGTACGTTTTTGATTACTTTTTACCCCTCTTTGTGAATTTAAAGTTTTTAAGATTCTGGTAGGAACTTAATACCAGTTCTGTTCCAACTTTCATTTCCACCATTTCTATTTCCATTCCATTTCAGAGATATATGCACTTAAGTCGTTGGTTTATGTTTTTCTCTCCATGTATCTCTACGAAACACATCGTTCTATGAAAATGCGAATAGTTCAGACAGATTTTGTGTTTACATTTTTTTTTAATGTTATTTTATCAGTCCATTTCCATTCATTCTTTTTCATCGTCCATATCAAAAGTCTTTCTTCGTACTTTTTTAATTCCCTTTGGGTATTTAAATTTTTTCTGGTTGTGGTATGTACTTGGCTCAGTTCCAATTTTCGTTTCCACCATTTCTATTTCCGTTCCGGCTCATTTCATTTCCATTTACAAATTTGCCTCATCACGCTGGATTTTGTTAAGTCGTTTTTTACAGCAAATTAACTTAATTTCATTTCTTATTTTTTGCCAAAATAAACAGTTTGACACGCGTCGTGATCGGACGTGTTTTTGTTACGCTCCGAGTTTTTCCGTTTTACTGATGCTTACATATGTGCGTTCTTAAACATTTACACAGTGTTATTTTCTGTTAGAGACATTGACTCTTGGTTTTTTCCTATGCTAAAACTTTAAATTGCAATAATATGCCTTGTCTTTTGGCAATAGGGTTGATCGCACTCAAACCTCAGTGCAATGCGATAAGTGCAGTGAGATTTCTCACCTAAGCTGTTTTGCTGATGACTTGCCTGCTGACATAAATTTTCTAAAAAGTGCTGACAATATATACATCTGTGGGGTGTGTGATGCCGTTCAGCAAGATGAGCCTATGACTTTTCAAGCCTAATTCAAAGCTAATTTCTAATATGCGAACTGATAATGTAGGTGACAATGAGCATAACTCTATTTTAACAGCAATTCTTGCCGAATTGAAATTCTTACGTGCAGAGCAAGCTGGTGCGGCTGCGGTAATATACTCTCTTCAAGAGGAGAAAAACAAATTACTCGGCGAAATTGAAATCGTGCGCTCTGAACTGGTAGATTTGCATAAGTTATATTATGATGGAGTTGTTGCTGCTCTTGCCTCGCTCACATCTGAGGTCAACGAACTTCGTCGCATTGCTAACAAAAATCGTCCAGAAATTCAACTAAAAAAATGCTAAACATGAAATCAACAAACAACAACCTAATTCTGTTGAGTCTGTCAATTCATCTTTTTGTCACTTATTCATTTATTATTTTTTATTTCCCCATAGTTTCATCAAATTTTTAGTTAATTCATTCATTCCATTCTATTCCATTCCCTTCCTCTATTTCCAAATTGTAACCTTTGTACAGCCTTTCTTGTTCCCCACCACCTCAGTTCATTTAGACACAATTGAGTTTCCGTCTTGGTTTATCTTCATACAATTTCATTTTACTGTTCCGATTCCATTTATTCCTCTTCAAATTTTTTTATCCTGCGTGTTAAGCTCAGATAATGTTTCATTTCATTTGGAATAAAATGAAACAATTCCCTTCCGTTTCAGTAGTTATGTACATTTCAGCCCATTGTCAGACATTACACATTTTTATACTGGGTTTCATATTCAATAAATTTCGTTCCACTATTCCGATTCCATATATTCCTCTTCAAATATTTCATTCATCTTTTTTAACTCGAATGTTTCGCTTCAAATCGACTCAGCATTCTCTATTTCCGCATAGTATAATTTAGTTCTTAGTTAACTCGTTCCGTTCCATTTCATTCCGCTCCCCTCTTTCCAATTCCATACCGCATCGCCCCACCGTATTTGATTTCCACCTCTCAATGTGCCAATAAATTTCAAATTATGTCTGACTCACTTAAAGTCATATCGAACTTCATTCCAATTTCTCAAAGGTATTCCGATTACTTGCACTTTCTTACATTTCTTTAGTTTTGTGTTATTTTATATGGCATTTTTTTATTTGTAAATTTTGTTAACGTAGTGCCAATGAAAACTAACACACCAAAAAAATCAAAGCCAAGTTGAGCTGTGACTTGGCAGCATACAAAATCGACCAAGAAAAGCAAAAAAAAAACGAAAGAGGAGCAGCAAAACAATTGGAACGGTTTCTGCCCGCACTTGCTATGAAAAAAATATATTTTTCACTTCCTTATGGCATACAAAGAAAGTGATATACGAGTGGAGCTATGTAAGTATAAATGTATGGCGAGTTATATGTGAGCGGGGACTAACAAAAGTTCGTTCAGTCACTACAAAGTTAGGTTTAAGGTTTTCGAAGGCATAGTTTTATACCTCAAATTTCGTTATTTTTTTAGCCACGCAGAAGGTTTATCTTATACACAAAATGGACTGAAATTATTTGGTAATAGGGGAACGGAATTTGATGGAATGGAACGAGCTTACTAAAATCTGAATTAGACTATGCGAATATTAACAGAAAATGAGAAGAAACTTGTGGGAAAATAAGAGGGACGAATGAAATTATTTGGAAATAGGGAAACCGATTTGGATGGAATGGAGCGAAATACTTATAACTAAATTATATCATGCGACGATAGAAAATAATGAATGAATTTGTTGCGCAGCATCCTAGCTAAAAAAGATAAATGAAATATTTGGTGAGGAATATATGGAATCGGAATAATGAAATTAAATTTAGTGAATATGAAACGCAATACCAAATAGGTAATGTGTGGGAAATGTACTTAAATAATAGCAAAAGAAAATAAATGGAGAAAATGAAATTATTTCGAAATAGGGGAACGGAATAGAATGGAATGGAAAACTAAAAAGTAAGTAAAAAAATAAGAAAATAGTAAATGGTGAATGAATATGAAATACATTATCTAAGCTTAACACGAGGAAAGAAATATTTGGAATGAGAGGAACGGAGAAGAATGGAATGGAACGAGCTAACTAAAATTTAAGATACTGTGGCACAATGGAAAATATTGAATAAATTTGGGGCGCGACATTTAACTTAAAAACGACAAATAAAACATTTTTAAAGGTAAAAATAGAATCGGAAGAGTACAATTAAATTTAGTTAATGTGTGGGAAACTATTACGGCTAAAATTTTTTAAACTATTAAATTTATGAAAAATATCTGAAACAAATTTTGTATCCAATTTTTTTATTGTGTAATTTAGGTGAAGTATCAAAAAATAAAGACAATTTCTTTTTTGTATAAAACGAATATTTTTTTTTCGATGTTTTAAGTAAAAAAATCAAAATATTGAGGAAGGTTTTTGTACCCAACCCAATATACATATATACATATCAGAAACCTTGGATAAGAGCGGCCTGGATAAGTAAGCGGCGAGGATATCGTTATTTTCAGCGACAGCCAAGCGGTCATCAAAGCTCTTGGCTCTTACTCGTTAAACTCTGAACTGACGCTCACCTGTCGTCGATCTCTTCAAAAGATGGCCCAACAAAACCGCGTGAACATCACATGGGTCCCGGGACACAAGGACATTGTAGGGCAGGCGAACTTATCAGGCAGGGCACAACCAAGCAGATTCTTCGGGATAAAGAGCGCTTAGGTATGACGTTTGCCAAATGCAAACACTCCGTCAAGCCAACGAAAGGTGGGTACAATTGCCAGGATTTCCGGATATTCAAACAAACCTGGCCCAAATGGGATCATAAAAGATCTAGATACATTCACGCTCTAAGAAGGAGGTGTAGTAACTGGATACTGCCTTATTGACAGGCACGCAGAGCACCTCTTCACGCACGATGGAGCACGTCACCTACAACTGCCCGACTTTAAGCGGTGCGAGAACGCGCTTTTTGAGAGTTTCCTTCCTGGATAGCCTACGCCAGATCGCGGAGCTGAATATAAAGGACTTGATGGCCTTCATCAAGTCATCTAAATGGTTCGAAGAGGAGTATTGGTGGCGGTTTGGTAGTTTCTGTTCCCGGGATTCTGCTATGACTGACTTTCCTAGTGTTGGTGGTACCACAACGGGCCTTTCAAAACTGGCCTATGTGTGCCTCTGCGGCATCCACTTGAACCTAAGCTAACCTAATATACATATCCTTGAAACTGTCGTTCCTTGGTTCCCTCGAAGTGGCTGCCACTTGAACCTAACTTAACCTTGTATACTCGAAACTTTGTGTCAAAAAAAGAAAAACAATTGATAAAAACGCTTATTTTTCGACCCATTAAATTGAACCTTTACTACAACTCATATGCCCTGTCGAGTTACATAGCTGACCTGCATACATATGTATGTACACAAAAATTCACAAAACGCAAAAAAATTCAAGCTAAGCACAATTTGTGTAAACCAACTCCAGATAGCGTGGCAACAACACCAACAAATGGAAACAAGTTTTTGCGCACTTGCAGCTGTTTACACACCAAAAAAAATCGTATTATTTATTGCTCTGCATTGATCACAGCTACCTACTTGCCCCACAGCCGCTTCGCTCCTTAACTACTGACTGCTCCTCTGTTTGCTTGCTGGTCTATCTGCTGCCCAATAACCGCGTTTTTCTTGTTTTTATTACTATTGCACAAGTGAAAGTTCTTAACGGCCCGTCCATGACACCGTTTGCAATGATTCAACAGCAAAAGCGACTCAATCAGTGCAAATATTGGTGCAAAAGCGGGTGTGTGAAGGCAGCGGTTGGTTTTAGCGGTTATTGCACCGAACTTGTCAAAAATACAGAAATAAAAAAAACAGAGCGCACGCTCTCTCTCTCCCTCTCTTTGTGATAAAGCCAGCGCCTGAGCCAGTAGTAGACTATGTTACGTAAACAAACTGACATGTGAGAGAAAAAGAGAGCGCTCACGTTGCGCTCATTAAATGTTTAAGCCGGTCTTGAGCTGTTGCCAAAATCAAATTACCACATTTGTTAGCCAATCAATGTTTTTGTGAATTTTTTTATTTCTTTCAACTCTTTTCATTTTTGTTACAAGCTCTCGTTAGCTTATCTACCTCTGCTATGTACTTGCGATTACATATTGCTTCGATCGTTTGCATTTTCTTGCTCTTGCCTTTAGCTGTTTTATTGGTAGTTGCTGTTTGTGTGCGAAAGAGTGAGCATGAGGAAGAGAAATGGTATTGCGAAATTAATGACACAGGAAGGTGTAGTAATCGCAAGAAATATTACTTGTTTTTGTTATTGTTGGAATGTTTTATGGAGCATTGTGGTGCTCTGTTGGGTTCAGTTATTTATGTTTGGGGAAGCATACTGTTAACTTTTGCACTTGAGATTTTTGTAATGACTAAAAACGAGATAAATTGAAAAAGATAGTTTTTTCTTTTTGATCGTGTGATATTTTGTGAAGTGATACACATTTTGAAATATTTTTAACACATGTGTCTTTCCATGTAAAATCGTTAAATAGTTAGAATCCACCCCTTAAGATTTGTATTAGTGTAGTGTTTTGGTATGCTATTTTATTTATCTCCCGTTATTTTATTTTATGATATTTTAATTAACTTTGGCTTATTTAATTTCATAATACTTCAACTAACTTCATTTTATTTTATTTTTTATTTTGTTTTATTTTTATTTACTTTTATTTTTTCATTTTAATTTATTTATTATTGATTTAATTTTATTTTATTTAGCTTTTTTTATTTCATTTAATTGTATTTTTTTTATTTTTTGTTTTATTTTATTTTATTTTCTTATATTTAAATTAATTTTATTTCATTTTATTTTATTTTATTTTAGCATATTTTTTTAAATTAATTTTATTTAATTTTATATTTGTTTTTATTTTATTTCTTTATATTTTTTACTTTATTTTATTTTATTCTATTTTAATGTATTTTCATTTTTTTATTTTTTTTATATTGTTTTATTTTATTTTTATTTTATTTTTTATTTCATTTTTTTTTATTTTGTTATTTATTATATTATAGTTCTTGATTTTATTTTATTCTATTTTATTTTATATTTTTTTAATTTAGTTTTTTTATTTAATTTTATTTTATAATTTTTGATTTAATTTCTTTTTTTTTTATTTTGTCTGATTTTATTTTATTTAATATTTTTACTTTATTTAATTTTGTTTTATTTTCTTTTTTTATCCATTTAATTTAATTTTTTTATCATATTTTTTTATTTTATTTTATTTTTTCATTTGATTTTATTTAATTTTATTTTTTTCACTTTATTATGTTTTATTTTTAATTAAATCTTATCAAATGATTTTTAGTACGCCAGGACGTATGAGTAACCTAAAATTATACCCCTGGCATTCTTAACAAAAGAGAGAAAAAATGTTGCAAATTCGTCAGATCATATCTCATCTGTTAATATCATAGGAAGGCTTACAACAAAGCTTCATCCGAATATAAGAACGAGGAAAAATGATCAAGCTTTCTTTTCTATTCGAGTTTTCCTTTAAGTTATTTGAAATGCATTTAATGTTACTCATACGTCCTGGCGTACTAAAAATCATTTTGCCCGATTCTGTTTTGGCATTCGAAAGAATAATAATTTCAATATAATAGAATTTGTTTGGCTCATTCTAAGCTTTACTTTCTTTCCCATGACACCGACGGCTGAGTGTAGGAGCAACCTGTTTAAAAATAATTTTCAGGATTTTTTTTAAAGATGGGGCTGTCTTAAATCAAATTTTGTAATAGGGCGTTATTGAAAAAAAAAAAATCTGAGCTAGAGCCTTATTTAAACGAATTATGAGATAGGGCGTATTTGAAAAATATTTTGAAATAGGCTGATCTTTGACTCAGCCAGCGATATACTTTGTTATCAAGAACTGGCCATTCATAACAGTAAACAAAAAATCTCAAATAGATATGTATGAATAAAATAAAATTGTTTCGCACTAAAATTCAAAAAAAAAATCTAAATTATAGAGTTCATAAACGCTTAAGCAATGAATATTTGTGCGATACAATCCAGATGCGATGCAATTTATGAATGCATCTACAAAAACAACAACAAAAATACGCTCTTACATTTTTCAAAAGCAGTCACGCATGCATACATAACATGAAAGCAACAACAACACAAGCTACTAAAAACTGAAAACCAACAACTAAATTAGTCAACGTACCATAATTATCGCACAGCAGTGCACTGGGGCACTGTAGCAAACGCACACAAAGAAAACAAAAGAAAAAAGACAGAAAAAAACGACAAGACACGAACACATGCAAAACAAATTAATGAGTGTAAAAAGAAAATATGTATTTATATAAAAATGCAGCGAGCAGCCCATCAGCAATGGTATAACAGCAGCAGAGAGCGAATATAGTGCTTTGTTGTTGTTTCTGGTTTTTATTTTGCTGTTATTTGCTCTCGCGCTCAAAAAGCTGCACACAAAAATTTCAATTTCACTTTCCGTCACTGAATGGCAGCGCGCAACAGTAGCGCAACGTCAGCCTCAACGATAATAACCATAAATAACATGAGTAGAAGAAGAAGAACGATGAAGCAATTGCTGTTAAAGGTCATTGCTGTTGATTTGTAATTATGTTTAAAGTTTGTGCTTAGCGGTTGAGCGAGTAATGGTGGAGTGGGTAACACAGAGAGGCACAATTTTGCTGAGATTGAAATGAGAGCAAGTTTGGGAGCGCGCTTTTTAGAAGCTTTTACTCTTGCTATTTTTTGTGAGAGGCACTGTTAAACTGATTTGTTGCTGTTTCGACAATGTTACTGTAGTTCCTAAATATTCATAGCGTTAACAAAGTTTGATATGGCTGGGGGATCGCCTAAACTGCTTCGAAATCGCGCTGTTTCAGAAAATGGTTGAAGTAGCCGTTTCTAAGATTTTTTTTTTTAAAGAAGTTAGCATTTTAAGCCACATGATATCTTGACAGCAACGTGGGGATCGATACGTTTCAGTGTAGCCCAGTCGGGCCGATTCTAATGATAGCTTATATAAAGGCGAGCACAACACTGTCTGATAAGAAATCACCATCTGGTACGATAGCCACTGGCTCTACCTCTCACAACCTTGCTTTACTTAAAAGGTAACACCAATGTCGATTGTCTTTCAGCGCTATCTTCTTCAAGATGGTAACATGCGGAGATTTGTTATCATAGATCGAACAATTAATTAACATATGACAAAACCTTTAAAGTCTATCTGAGTTGCCTTCTGTCGCTTATCCAGCTGTCTTACAAAAGCGGAACTTTGCTGTGATGATGATCTACTCTTGATACTATGAAAGAGTCTCTTTAAACTGCAGAGTTCTTTCTTCACTTTTTGTTTACTAAGTGTCACAATAAAGTGAAACTAAAACTAATTGCTCCTATCATCAGTTGTTTTTCAAACTCGGTCACGACGACTTGCCTGAAGGCGCTTGTCGGCATGTTTATACAATTCTAGTTTATAAAGTGTTATAATACACTGACATTGGAACTGCTTACCCCTGTCACTTTCTATTCAAAATTTGAATATTGATTCTAAAACTATTCTATTTTCAAAATGTATCCGGTCTTCGGACTAAATGTGCAGCTGTGTATATGAATAGCAGTTCGTTAGATTATGATATTTTCATTTTGTTGTTTTTTAATAGTGAACTTTTTGATCCTAACCTCTATGACGTGTTTCGTAAGGACCGCGATCTTGTTAAATTGGGCTGCTCCAGAGGCGGGGGTGTTCTTATTGCTGTTCGGAGGACATTTCAGGCAGCTCGTCAGGAATCCTGTACTTATGTGTTTCCTATATCCCGCCGAATAGCGCGGATAGTTTATATTTTGCACACGCTGACAATGTTGTAACATTGGCGTCAAATCTAGTTGGTGATAATCATCTTTGCGTCCTCGGGGATTTTAATCTTTGTAATGTAAATTGGTCACCGATTGAAAACTCGGCTGCGCTTATGGCCACTAATGTTAACTCTTCAGCCGAACTTCACGTTATTGACAGTTTTTTAAGCCTTGATTTAGCTCAAATTAATTGTCTTTATAATAGATTAAATAGAATTTTGGATTTAGTATTTATCTCAAACAATGTCAATTACACTCTGTCGGAATGCATTGCACCAATCTCTGTGACTGATAAACATCACGTTCCTATCTCGCTTGAGTTGGCGTTTTATGAATTTCCTAAAATTTCTGAGAATCCGGAAATTAAATTTAACTATAACGCTTGCGACTGGTCTAGCTTTATTGATGTATTGATGAGCATTGATTGGTGGATGCCTTCCGAGACAATGATGTAACATCATGTTTTCATATTTTTAAAACTAAGGTTTATGATTTGAGCTTGAAGCATATTCCTATTATTAATAAAAAAGCGTTTAAGACGCCTTGGCATACTAGGAGGTGAAAACGTCTTAGGAATTTGAAAAACAAATTTGAGAAAAAGTACAAGAAGACTGGTGATCCTGAGCACTTTTCAAAATATCAATACCATTTAAAGGAATTCAACTGTCTGAATAAGTTCTTATACAGAAATTATGTTCTAGGCTTTGAAAACAACATAATCCAGAATTCAAAGGCATTTTGGCGTTTCATCCAATCAAAAAAGTCTTCCTCCTCTGTCCCAAACAATGTATTCTATAATGATACATACGCAAATAGTGCTGTAGACTCTGCGAATTTATTTGCTAACTTTTTTGTTCTAATTTCGAATCAGACTCTACTCTATTATCAAGTGTTCCATCCATGAGTGACTCTTCGCTTAACTTCGGCTCTATGAGCGTATCCGCCATCGATGTACTGAATGGTATTGGGAAGCTTAAGCCTTCGACTAAAATGGACTCGGATGGGCTTTCAGTAATATTGCTAAAAAAACTGTGCATGCCTGGCTGAACCTCTCACAGTTATCTTCAACAATTCACTGGCTACTGGTACTTTTGTAGATGACTGGAATTGACATCAGTTACTCCTGTTTTTAAAAGTGGGAATAAAAATGATGTTCGAAACTATAGGCCGATCTCGAAACTCTCGTCTGTATCCAAACTCTTTGATATAGTAGTTAATGAAAAATTATATTTTGCGGTAAAAAGCCTAATTTCGAATAACCAGCATGGGTTCGTCCCAAAACGTTCCACTGTTAGCAATTTAACTATTTTCATTGAATACTGCATTTCAGCGTTTCATGACAGACTGCAAGTTGATACGATCTATACGGACTTTTCGAAGGCTTTTGACAAGGTATGCCACAGGATGCTCTTGTTGAAGCTGGGTGCGATGGGATTCTACTTTACGTTTTTGATGTGGATTGAGTCTTACCTAACTAACAGACACTGTGTTGTCGAAGTGGATAATGCGACATCTAAGCCTTTCATTGCATCGTCAGTTGTCCCGCAAGGAAGTATTTTGGGGCCTCTCATTTTCATTTTATTTATAAATGACATTGGTTCGTGCTTCTCCTTTGCGGAATATTTGTTGTATGCCGATGATTTGAAAATATTCGCAGTTATCAAGAGCTCCCGTGACTCTGAGCTGCTGCAAGCTGACCTTCTTAATGTTGAAAACTGAAGCTGCTTAAATCGTCTCACGCTTAAAATTAAAAAGTGTTTTCAGGTAACCTTTTCAAAATCAGGTAATACTCTATGTTCCACGTATGTTATTTCTGGTTGTGTCCTGCAATCTGTTAAGGAGATTAAAGACTTGGGAGTATTTTTCATACGTTCATACGTAGAAACTGTTCTGTACAGGACTACTCATGTATTCTGTCTGAGTTGCCAGATAGCTCTTATGAAGCTCGTTTCTGTCTTCTTTTCTATGAAGTGTCAGGATACAGTGACACTCAAATTACTTCCTGTTATCACTTGCCTTTCAATCCTGCTGTGTTGAGAAGGACAAGTGGCAACCGGTGCATTTTAGTAATTAGCTTGCTTTCAAATACAGTGACAATCACACTGATTGCTTTTCTAATGTTTGACAACCACTTTTAGAACTGCTTTTATTTAAACTCATCTTCTGTCTTGATCTAATATCTTGACAAAGCAATCAGCTTCAACTTTCTTAGTTATCCATAAAAGGAATGTAATAAAACCAAGACAGCCAAAGAGATCTTGTACTTCTTATAGAAAAACACAGTGAAGATTTGTAGCTATGAAAAAAAATCCTTCGCCTTTGAAAACCAACCGAACTTTTTACCATTTGCTTGTATTACAGAAGAAGCGCATTTAAAATAGTCTCCCGCGGTTGCACCTCACCGCTCATGCGCGCTCTCTATTTTCCTACCATTTATCAATACTTTCTAGTTTTACTCTCACTTTGAATATATTTCAAACGAGAATATAAATTACGAAATGCTATACGCTTCCTGCTTTTGAAAGCTTTCAGAGGCCAACGCAAAGGTCTACAAATTAAGCATGTATGTATGTTGCTCCAGCTGACTGACGGGCAACATTACTTTTATTGCTGCCACATATTACACATCCAAACCCCGCCGATATACAACAACAATGCTTTTTCGTAACAACTTTTCTCCCACACAACTGCGCGCTTACTTTTGCGTGCATAATATTACTTTTACTAGCGCGCTAGCATTGTTTGTTGTTGTAAGCGAGCGCGCGCTGCACATACAAAGACATTAAAGCGTCTAGTTGCTGTTATTGCTTGGCGTGTGGTAGCATTAGTTTTTCCGGTTACTGCTACCACTCGCGCCTGCTCAGCGCGCGTTATAAACAATAATGATATGTACGAACTAGACGAGTCATACAAAGCATTATCAGCATACGAAGTCACATAGCGGTAGTTAACGAACACAGCGCTCGTATCTATGCGCTAGCTGTCGTGAGCGCGCTCGTATATTCGCTTAGCTCATAAGTGCATTCGTTCCCAGCTAAACATACATAGCGCGCGCTTCCGTCTATGTGTTTGTATGTCAGACTGACGCGCGTTGTTGTTGCTGTTGCTTCATGCGCGCTACATATGATTAGGTATGAACCAATGCTCCTATGTTTGATTGTTAGTTTTTGCTTTGTTAGTTTATGCTGTTGTTGTTTTCTATTTGTTTGTCGCTTTTTGTGCTTTTTTTAACTTTACTGCTCCTCGCTCATTCATGTCTGTGTGCCCCACTGTGCTTTAGTATTAGTGAGCTTTCATGTTTCTTTCATTTCTGGTTGTTGGCTTTGTTGTTGTGCTGTCGGTGCGCCGCTACCATCTATGAATGACTATTATGTTGTTGTGTGTTTGACTAATAGTGTGCGCGCGCTAGCCATGTTGTTGTTATCGCAGTCGGCGCGCTGCAACAGCGCTCGTTAGCGTCAGCAATCGTTATTAGAGTTTTGGCGCTTGATGGCCGCTTTCTTCCATCTACTCCTTTCATTTCACTTTATTCCGTTCGTATGTACGCACGTTGGGCGCGGAGTAGCTAGCCAGCCAGCCAACGAACGAACGAGTCAATTTTTTAGTTAGTGTTAGCGCTAAGTTTATCATAACGAAGAACGACAATTGCATATTCCCGCGCGCGACCGTGCAACGCTTTTCGAGCAATATATCAGTCGGACAGACGCTTATTTCTTATACGCGCGCTCCCCCCACAGCTGGACGCGCAACATTAGAACCGCATTTGAAAGGGGCGCGCGCGCTCTCGCTCACGCGTTCTGTAAGTTATTCAGTGGCGGTAAAAGTTTTTCTCCGCGCAGTGAATTTGTAAAAAAGCTGGATGAAAGTTTATACCTGCTACAACAGCAACAACACTTTAAAAATTTTGAAAATTGTTTTTAAACTCTACAGCTTTGCGCTGATGGCATAGCCAACCGTGGAAATAGTGACGTCGTGAACGCGAACGAGTTTTCATCGTAGAGGTTTGTGCTCTTGCTCATATTATATGCCGCCAATATTAGATGGTTGGTAGCGCGTCGCGGCAATTATCGTTCGTTATAACACCGAAAAAAAAGAAACAAAAAACTAAGCGCACCGTTAGTCGTTGACGCGCCATCAGTGGAAGAGCAGAGTCGGCCAACAGTGACGAGTTAAGAACGTCAGGTGGCCCCGCCAAAGAACTTTACAAGAACTTGAAAAGTAAAAGTCAAAGATTTACATAGATCTTGTGTTGTTGTGTCTGGGTTTTTTCACGTTGTGTGAGTGTGTGTTGATTTTGTTGGTGGTTTTCGATTGTGACACTGAATGATTGCGCGGAAATGCAATTAATAAACGTGATGCAATGATATGAATAAGAAGGAAATGAATTATGGAAATGTAAAATGGACTGTGTTGAAGGAAGTGAAATGGGAAAGTGAATTCAATAAAAATAAAAGAAAATTAATTACATAGATTAAGTAAAATGAACTGAAATGAATTGAAATAAAATAAAATTAAAATAAGAGTGAAAAAAATTAATTATAAAATCAAACTAATCTAAATTAAATAAAATTAAAAAAAAAAATTGAAAAACTAAGTTGATAACATAAAATAAAAAAACAACAAAATAAAATAAAATAAAACTAAACAAAAAATAAAGAAAAAAATGAAAAAATATAAAAAAATGAAATGAAAAACAAAAAAAAAATTACTTAGGAATTCAGCATAATGACTTAAATTAAAATAAATAATAATTGATTAAAATAAGATGAACTATCTAAACAAAATAAATCAAATTTAGTTTCGAAGAGACTAGGATAGGCTTAAACTCAGAGTCAACCGTTTCTATTCGCTTCAAAGGCTTGTTATTTGGCAGCTTTTTATGTCTATCCATACAGCCAAATATCATATATGGCACGCTTACCTTCATGCGCGCGACTGCCGAATACCGGAAGTGCGGAGGCAGACATTCAGTCGTTAAATTTGACAAGTTAAGCGATGCAGTTGGCATTTAAAATTCAAGCAATTTTTGTTTCCAAATTTAAAAGAGAAGCGAAAATCAAAGAAATTTTATTATAGACAAAAAAAAAATAAAAACAAAAATTTTAAATTCAAATTTGTGTAAATTTAATATTGAAAGCTTTTGGCTAGGGTTTTTCTTAAAAAAAATTATAATAATTATAAAAATATTTAAAAAAATCGAAATCTAAAAATTACATAAATTAATAAAAACATATTGAAAAAAAAAATAAAATAAAATAAAAATTTAATAAGACAAATTAATATAAAAAGTAAAAAAAAAAGTAATATAACAAGTTGGTAACACTAGTAAAAATACAAATAAAATACCAAACATTTTTATTAAAAAAAAATTATTAGTAAAAAAATAAAATAATTGCATTAAAGAATACAAAAGTTTAAAAATATATTTAAAAATTAAAAAGGATAAAAATTAAAAAAATTTTAAATTTATCCAAAAACTTAAGACAAAAAATTAATAAATAAAAAAAACAAATTTTAGTAAAAAGATAAGGTTACTAAAAAATAAAGAAAAATAATACAAAAAATTCAAATATTAATAAAAATATTTATATAAAAAACTAAACATTTTAAGTAAAAAAGCAATAATTTTTAAAATTTAAAAAAAGACAAAAACTAAATATCGCCGGGTCCAAAGTAAACAGATGTATTTACTTTTTAAAATTTTTGAGAAAACAGCATTTCAAACTTGTATTTTTTCATAGAACTCAATTGTAAAAATGAAATTTTGAATGCCGTTTCAAAAACAATT
The DNA here is from genome assembly GCA_964058755.1 of Campiglossa producta. Lineage (NCBI taxonomy): Eukaryota > Metazoa > Arthropoda > Insecta > Diptera > Tephritidae > Campiglossa > Campiglossa producta. Next base: position 17,485,002 of record CAXKVI010000005.1, read on the forward strand.
TAAATTTGAAAATACTTCTGTTTACTTTGGAACCGGCGATATATTAAATATATAGTTTGTAATAAAAACAGAAATTTTAAGTGAAAAAATTTAAATTAGACTAAATATAAAATAAAACCAGGCATAAAAAATAAAATCAAAACACCTAACGTTGAAGATTAAATTGAAAAATAAAAATTTGAAATTGTAATAAAAAATGTACAAATGGGTTTCCAAAACTAAAATTATTATTATCAAAAAAATAAAATTTACAAAAATATTAAAAAAAAAAAAAAAATTTTAAATAAAAAAAAAAAAAATTAGGTAATAAAAACAGAAATGTTATGTAAACCCCCATTAAAATTAGACTAAATAAAAATAAAACTTAAAGTATAAAAACTAGGAATTTGAAATCAATCAAAAATCAAAAATTTGAAAATAAAATTAAAAAAATTCAGTATTAAACAAGCAACCCCAAGAAAACTGAAAAGTTGAAAAACTGAAAAAGTATTATCAACAAAATTAAAAATTGTATTTAAAAAATTTCAAGTATCTACAGAGTGAAAAAATAAAAATAAAAAATTTTTAATTTTGAAATTAAAAAAGTTAAAAAATGTTAATGAAAAAAAAAATGTAAAACAAAATGTAAAAAAAAATTTACGAAAAATTTTAACTTTAGAGGAGTTGAATTGAATTTAAAAACTGAAAGTAAAAGACTTAAAATTGATTTTAAAGAATTCAAGACTTAACTTTAAATACAGCCTTTTTTACAAAGAAACTGAAAAGTGTAACAACTAAAAAGGACAATAGGGGAAAAATGGTATAAAATTGTAAAATAAGTGGAAAACTAAATAAATTTTTCCAGAGAGCTCCAATAAACTTAGCTTGTGTTAAAAGAAAAAAACAAGAACCAAAACAGAAAACAAGTTTGTTGTGTCTTAACTAATTGCTGATGCCATAAGCAGTACTGCTAGGAAACCCTACGCTAACGGTTGTAGGCGAAATGGAGCTCCAGAGGCAAAAATCTTAAAGAGGAAAAACAAACAAAGCAGTGTAAACTATTAACGAAAAAGTAAAAAAAAAATTAAAAAAACAACATCTTTTGACAAAAGAAACAAACAATTTATATTTTAAATTGTATTAAAAAATTTTAACAAAATATTTTAGTGCTGCCAAAAATTAAAAAAAAAATAACAAAAAAAGAGTACCTATCGAAATGAAATAAAAAAAGCAACCAAAATAAAAAATATAACTACGCTGATGCAATATAAACATAAAATTACAGCATACATATTGGTATCCAAATAACTTTGTTTAATGTTTACCTACAAATGTTGGTTTTGCAGTGCAATAAACAAAAAAATGCACCAATCTCTGCTTATGAGTCTGTGTTAGTGTCTCAATATGTAGAAGCGAATTCTGCATTCATTCACACTTCTACGTTCTTCTAGGCGGTCAACGACAATCGACAATTGCTCGTTATAACGACAGATTTTATTTTATTTTTGTGTGTTTGTGCTTCCGATATTGCAAAGTGTTTGCTGTTGCAATAACCATTGCTGGTGCTTTATAAATATAGTGTTTTTAAGCTAGCACAAAGTGTTCGCATACATGTTTGGAATTGTGAAGTTGCAAAATATTTATCAGGGTTGAGTTTTAGATTTTTTGCTGATGATTTTTGCTTGATTTTGTGCTCATGAATCATTGAACTCAAGCGAGGCCAATAACCGGATTTTTATATTATGACAATTATATTTTATTGTAATTGTTCAATAAATTTTTTTTTTGTAATAGAAATTTTTTTTTGGTAAAAAATGTTAGATTCAAATTTGTTTTTTTAAGTTATAACCGTACTTGGTATTTAAATTCTTTAAATTTCTTTTTGTTTTTGATGTTTTTTACAAGTTGAAAAAAAAAAATTGATTACATACATATATAATGCCAGAGTTAAAATTATTTTCGTCATAATTTTTTAATTTTTTAATGAATAGGCGCAAAAAAAATTAATTTTTAAAATTTTTTTCATATCATACAATTTTTATTTTTAGTTTTTTAACAAATTTTTTTTTATCAAAATTTTTCGAACTTTGTTTTTAATTTTTTTATAGTTTTACTGCACTGCTATTTTTTTTTTTTTCAAAACTTTTTAGAAACAAACAAAATTTAAACAAAAGATATTTCGGTTTGATACATATTCTACAATTTTTTTGTTTTTAAGAAAATCTCATTTTACATAAAAAAGAAATTTTGAAAGTTTTTGTAATAAATTTCTCACCTATTTTTTTTTTTGCAAAATATGTTTGAATAGAAAAATATTGAAAACGTTATGTACACATAAACAATTTTTTGAACAAATTTTAATTTTTTTTATAATTTTTTATACCAATTTTTTTTTTTTTTTTCTTACCAAATTTAATTACAAGTTTCGTTTTTTTTTTTTTTTTTAATTGTACCGTTTAAGTTTTAGTTTAGTTTAGTTTTTCGAAACTACAAAAAAATATTCAACTTTTTTCAAATACCTTTTTTTATTTTTATTTTTGTTTTTATTTATAAAATTATTTAAAAATTAAATTTTTGAAATTATTTTTTCAAAATCCAATTAAAAAAAATAGTTTGAAAAGAAATAAGTTTTGAAAAAGTCGAGCTATCTAAACATTTTTTTTTATTTGAATGAGTACAGATTTGTTATTCTAGTTTCTATGCTTCAGCAAGGCTTCAGAACTCCAAACATAAAAAAAACACAAAAAAGATATGTAAAACAATAAACTGTTCAAAAAAATATGTTAAAAGGATAGCAAGTTGAAAAATTTATATAATACATTTTTTCTTCTGCCGCAGCGTCTACAGCATCGAAGTGAAGTCAATAAATATCTAAAAAAAAATGACCAAATAAGTGGAATCCAAAAACTACAGTGACTTTAAAATTTGTATAGTGAATACCCCTAAAGAAATAAAAAAAAAAAACCAACAAACCCTTGATTGAATCCGTCCTTGTCATTCCCGTTTTTGGTAAAAATTTACAAAAAATACAATTTGAGGAAATTTAAAAGACTGCATTTTTATGAAGCATTTTTTAGTGCTACGAGTTTTTAGTGCATACCACAAACATTCAAATAAAGTTTCCATTGAAAAATCGCGTCAAAAAAGTTGCAAGTCAAGGCGAATATTCGAGAAGCAGCAAAAGCTCAAAAGCTCCATAGCAAAGTTCAAGCTACGCTGCAATTGAACTTCAGTTTATTTAAGGGAGTGTTGCCACAGTTTTGTGCGATAAACATATATTTACTAGGTGTTCTAAGGATTTTATAAAGCATTTAAATATATGATAAAAGCATTTTATAATGAAAAAAAATACCAAAAGGACAACTTTGCATTTTTATACACATTTCAAAAAAAATTTAAAGCGAGCTTTTTTGCAAAAAGCTTAAGACTGAAGTTATAAAAACTGAAATTTAATAAATTAGTGCATTCGAAAAATTTTGAAAAAAATAAAATAAAAACAAAGCAAAAAAAATTTTGGTGTAAAATAAAAAACGATATTTTACGAAAAAGGGAGCAACACCTAACAAGAGAGCTTGCTCGAATTGTGAGTGAGTTTAAGATTGAGCAAATGAGTGATAAAGAGAAACAGAGTTAGAGATAAAACACTAGCCGAGTGAAGAAGAGCGCAGGAAGAGGATATTGAGAAATGTGAAAGAAACAAAGAGGAAATACAAAATAATATATGGTTGCTTAACGGAGATCATTATATCACGAAGAAAAGCCGGCAAGTTATTTTAAAGGGAAACAAAAGCAAAATAAGTTTTTTTACTAAAGAAAATATTTGAAGAAACATAAAAATATGCAAAAAATAAAAATATGAAAAAAAAGTTCGTCACTATTCGTATTCTAGTTTTTCGAAATTAAAAACTAGTTTCGCTGAAGCTGTAAGTGAAAAATATTGTGTACTTATTTAAATTTTTTTGAATTATGATTGATATAAAATATTTTAAATTATGTAGACCGAGATCTTTTCAGTAAGTAAGTAAGATATGGATTTCCACTGCTCTAAGCCGTGATTCTCTGCCAATTTGTGGTAAACAACTTTCAAATGTCGTCAAAAAAATCTCGGATCCTTCCATTTAATATTGACTCTGAAATTGATTTGCCAAGGTAGATTAGAAAGTTATTTTTTTCATACTTGTTCGGATCATCAGGCCGCTTAAAGCGATCAAGCAGCAAATCTCAAAACCCCTTCCTCCCCCAGGCCCAATCCGGTTCCCGGGCTATGACCCCTAACTGTGGATTTGAGGGAATATTCAAAATTCTGAGTATGCCATTTTTTATACTTTAAGGCAAACCCTTCCATTTAATTTAGCTAACAAAATCTCATACAAGGTTTTGGTTTTATATCGCCTACTAAAAAAAGGGTATTTGGCCCCTAATTCGAATTTGTGAGTATTCAGTTTTGTTTCTAGTTAAAAATCTTTTGAATTTAGCTAAGCTAAACTTAAACTAATGGAAAGGTCTTGAGTTTTGTATCGCCTGTTGAAAAAGGGGGTTTCGGCCCCTAACTCTGGATTTCGAGGGACTACTCAAAATTCTGAGTATGCAGTTTTTCTTGCTTTTTGTCAAACCCTTGCATTTATTGAAGGTAACAAAATCTTATTTAAACTTGAGGAAAAGATTTAGCTTTGTACCTTCTATTAAAAAGGGGGCTTTGACCCCTTTGACCGAATTTTGAGGAAATATTGGAAATACTGAGTATTCAGCCATATAAACGTTTGGAAAAGGGTGACATTTGTATTCTTTAAGAGTTTTAACCCATTTGGCCCCAAAATGCGGCGTGATGAAAACGAAAAACTCGCTAAAACTATTTACTGAAAAGAGGTCGGTCTAATGTTTACAATTAGGTTTAAATTAAAAAAAAGTCATTGATATGCAACTTTATGATTTTTTATGAAAACAGTATAAAAACTAAAACTTAAGACTTTAACAAGTAAAATGTTTTAAAAACGAAGACTGATAAAAAATTGCCTTAAAACATAAATCAGACGGGAAAACTTTAGCACAGTGATTTGAAAATAAAAATTAAACTATTTCGAATTTTAAGGAGAAATATTTTCAACGCAAAAAATAAAAACCTTTAAAAACCACTCAAAATGTTTTCGACTTTGCTGTGTTATCCCACTTAAGAAATGCCCCGAGTACTCCGATTACCGCTCAGCAACATGTTACGCCACAAGTCTTATGTTCGACAACATTTTCCAGAAAAATATAAACAAAGAACTTTTTATTAAAAAGCCAACAGACTCAAATGAACGCCAATCAATTGGCTACACAAGTGACAGCGGCTATAGCGATCACATCTGACCACGCTACCAACAACATAAGCAAAAGCAGCTCGTGCAACAATAGTAACGCTAGCGTTGTTGCGAACGAATCCATGAATCTAAGTATTTTAGGTAAACACGAAAAAATTGCTAAGCATTTAAAAAATTTAGCTGCGGGCAAGACGACCAACGACTTGAATGACGAGAGTGGTGGCAACAACAATAATAATAACACCAAAACCAGTGGCGTCAGCGGCGGCGCCGGCTATGAGCCAAAGCAGAATGGACAACATCACCCCGAGCACCCCGAGCAGCTGGAAGGTAGAGCGATGCCAACAAATAGCTACCCAGAGCAGCAGCAAAATCATCGCATAAATGGCGAGAAGTCGCACACGCACAACAACAATAATAGCAACAGCAGCAGCCACAGTGCGGGCAGCGACAATAAACGCGATAGTGGCGGAGAGTCGCCTCCACAAGAGGTCGCAGAAGAAGAAGCGCCAGAAAATGAGGGTGTCAGCAGAGCTGGAGATGATGGCGCTGTCGCCGATGCAGACGCGAACGATTTCGAACATCTCAATACGGCAACTATTATAAAAACTCCGTTGAACAAAACCTTGCTGAAGCGCTGCAGCAGCTATAATGCGATCGGTGCAAGCGGCAGCAACGGTAATGGTAATGGCAATGGGCATGGCCACTCAACTTTAACCAGCTCCGCCCACACGCCTGTCGTCACCGAATGTATGTTGCACTGCAGCGCCGCGGAGGAGCATGAACATGAGCAGCTATCGCCGCAACACAATAAATGTAACGGCGGCGACAATGGTACACCGCCACCACTCTCATCGCCCACAGCACAGCAGGGCTCATCACCGCCTTCGCCATCATCGTATGCCTTTTTGAGCAAAAGGCCAACAACACCAACCACATCGGCGGCAACAGCAACCATAGGGAGCGGTACTAACAATTCGTCAAAGTGTAGCAAATGCAACAACAACAATAACATACATTACAACAATTACAATTGCTATTATCGTAAAAAGTCACGCATGCCGATATGCCGTTAGTATTGCAAAACACACTTTTTTCTACTTATTTATTTCATCTTTTTTCAATGCAATTTACCTGGAAAATCAAGAAAAGCTGAGACAAAAATTAGAAATTTAAAGCGACCACATGGCAATCAAAAAATTGGCACTACTTAAATTTTAACCAAACAAATTTTCAAAATTAATTAAGCAAGTTAACTAATACGAAAACATTGAAATTGGCACTACTATTTTTGGAACATAAAACTTTCACGTAAAAAAACGCATGTAAACTTTAGACAAATAAATTTGAAAAGAAGCTAAAACAGAAGTTTTGAAGTAGAAGAAGAATTGAAGTAAAATGATTTGGACACAACATCGAGGAACAAAATTGGATTGGTTTACTTTTAGGGACAACTAGATTGGCACTACCATTTTTAGAACACAAAACTTTCAAGATACCCAAAAACATATAAAACTCTAAAAGAAAATATTTGTTTGGAACTCAGCTGGGAAACTCCAAAAATTGGCACTACTCAATTCTTTTGCCAAACTTCTCAAAAATAATTGAGGAAGTGAGCTAAAATAATTTGGAGACCGTACATATCAAAAACTTTATAAAAAATCATAGTTGGAACTAAAATTGGCACAACTGATTTCTTGAAAATATTTTTGCAAAACTGCAAAAAATTTAAAATTTTTGCACACAAACAAAATAAGATTATCTAAATTTAAAAAAATCGCATTTTATTCAAATTGTCAGCACTAATTTATAGAACACATAAATTCGGAGACTTTTTTTTAAAAAAGGTGGAATAAGAATTTTTTTTTTTTTATTAAAAAAAAAAACAATATAAAATTCATAGTAAACCTTTTTTTGTAATAAAAAAAAAATTTTTTCTGGCAAACATTTTCCTAAAAAACAAAGCGTACAAAAATGAAAACATAAAACCACCAACAAAACTTTGCCCCACAAGAACAAACATTGAACAAAAAAAACATCTAAATTTTCATAATTATTTTCCGGGATCCGGCAAAAAAATCATTTTTTTTTTAAGTTTCGCAAATTTTTTTTTTTTTTTTTTTCAAATTAAAACATACAAAAATCATCATGGAAAATAACCGATCCAAATTTTGTGAAACAACTAAAAGCTGTATAACTTCCCAAAAGAACAATAACTTTTTCCAAATTCTTAACACACAACTGTCAAAATGACAAAAACAAAAAAAACCATAAAAAAGTGAAATGAATTAAATTGGCAAACCGCGCACAAAAATTAAAAAAAATTAGGCTTTTCAACAAACCATTAATTTATTTTCTCATTTTTTAGAAATAACCGACAAAATTTATTTAAAAAAATTTAAACACAATTTATTACAAACATTTAGACAAAATGTTTATAGTAAAATTTTTTTAACATAAACATTTTCAAAAATCTACAACACAAAATTATGCAATACTGAATTGGCACTACAAAATTTTCTGAACCTAAAAGTATGCAGCGAAATTCACGACTATTCATCTGAAACAACAAAATTTCAAAATTTATGTGGCACATTTTTATGCAAAGTTTGGCAAAATAGTCGAAATTTTTGTAATAAAATTATGACGTCCATAGGTAAATTGCAAAAAAATATTTTATTTAAATTTAATTTGATTTTTTTAATTTTATTTATTTAAATATTTTTCTTTTTTTTATATTTATAGTAAGTTTAGTCAATCTAATTATAAGATAAATTTCTGTGATATATAGTTTTCCAGTATATTTCAACTTTTCAGAAAATATTTGGTTAATTCTACTATATACAAATTTGTAAAAGCTTCATATAAGAGCTTTTTAAAAGCTCTTTAAACATGTGACAGCTTTCTACTTAACCTAACATATTCATCTTCTTGTACGTAAACACAACCCAAAAAATACAGTTACCCGCAATAAATTCGATTTCTTTACCCGATTTTAGCCGTCTGCAGTTGAAACAAAGTTTATCGCCAGGTGGCGCTGCACTTTCGTTGTTGCTAAAGGCCGCTGAGGTCGTTCTTCAGGCATGTCTTGGCAGCAGTTTGGAAGTATATTTCTGCAGTTGTAAATAGTTGTTGGATTTCGAAAATATTTATTTAAAAAATAAAGCTTTCTCAAAGCTCCATAAACACATAGCCCCTTTTCATAAGCGTTGCCGTTTCAGTTTTACCCAACCTAACATATGCATCCTCTTGTACGAAAAAACAACCGAAAACTACAGTCTCGCACTAGAACTCGTAGTCCTTTAACTGATTTTAGTTGTCTGCCCTAACGCCTTTTTAAAAACTCCACAAGATATGTGAGCTTTTCTTGGGTCTATACGTCTACATTTCTATGCCCCATCGCTTTTTACACATTGTCTATTGTATTTATTAACGCAATGCTTCTTGTATTTGTACAATTAATTTTCTCTAATTCTCACTATTTACACTGTAGCCGGTGCTGTCAGCGTACGCGTTGTTGTTGCGCACAAAAGTATTTTTAAAATTTGACCTATTTTCATTATCAAGCGCAAGATTATTCTAAACAATAAAAGCAACAAAATACATTTGTGTGCATATACAAAGCACACATGTCATAGATATGGAAATGTACATATGTATATCTAGGCATAGAAGAACGAACTAAACGCAGCGCAATCGTGTGCCGTTGAACGCTTTGGCAGCGAGTGAAATGTGTGCGGCGCAGTAAAAAGCAAAAAAGGCAGCGTAGAAAAGTAACTAAATGAAATGTCAAAATTATTAAATACATTTTTGTTTGTGTGTTTTATATCTTCGCTTTTGTGCTCTGCTCATGTGTTTGTGTGTGTTTATTACTCATTAGTACGTAACGCATACGCACCGTACGCTCTATCCTCATTGAAAGCAGCTCTGCACTTAAGTGTGAGCGCATTAGAGTGTAAACTTTTTTGTATGTTAAAAAAATTGTATGTAAAAATTAAAGAATTTAAGTTACTAAAAAAAAACAATATTTAAAAAATAAAGTTAAAACTAAAAAAACTGCAAAAACAAATTTTCATAAAAAAAAAAAATTGAGGAAACAAAAAATTAAATTAAAAGAAAAAAATTTAAAAAGATTATTTGAAAAAAAGTTTTAATTGTAGAGAAAAGGAAATAAAAAATTACGAAAAATATAAATTTGAAAAAAAAAGAATTAAAAAGAAAACATAAAAAAATGATAAAATGATAAAATGTAAAAGAAAATTCATCAAGAATTAATACAATAATAACTAGTATGCCTTGTTGTTGAAAAAAAAAATAATAAAAAAATATTTAAAATAACAATATTAACTTAAATAATAAAAATAAAAAAAAAATAATGGAAAGAAATGTGATTGAAAAAATGCAAAAAATAAACTTAAAAAAAATCTCAAAGAGAAAAATTTAAAAACATTTTTTTTTAATTATAATATAAATTTAAAGAAAAAATTTGAAAAATAAAAAGAATTAAAAAAATGAAAAATTAAAAATATTTAAAAATTTTAAAAGAAAATAAAAAAGTCAATAAAGTTGAATAAATAAAAAGAATGAATAAATAATATAATAGTACAATATCAATATTAGCCTGAAAAAATAAATAAAAAACGACAAAAAAATAAAAAAAATTATTTAAGAAAAAATTTAAATTGAAAAGAAAATGGCAGGAAAATAAATAAAATGAAAAAAATTCAAAAAAATTAATTTTATATAAAATTAAAAAGGAAATATAAAAAATTAATAAATCGGAAAATCAGACAACAGTCTGAAAATAACAAAAAAGTTAAGACAAAAGTTCAAAGACAAAAAACAAAATTTTTTTTGCTTCAGAAAAGTTTTTTTTTTGCGTATGCCTCTACACCGCTTTATCTGCTTTGAACAATAGATCAAATATCAGTGAGTGCGATTGTTGAAATTTTTAGGAAAATTTATGTTTTAGGCATGAAACTTGAAACTCTTTGTAATTTGTTCTAATTTTGAACCGAACCGAACCATTTTTTAAAAATGGGAGTACATTTGTAATTAATAAAAATCCAGTTAACTATTCTAAAATCTAAAAATTGACGGTTTCTTAAATACAACTAGAAATTTTGTAGTAGTTGTTTATTTATTTAAGTCAATACTTTTTTTTTTAAATTTTTTTTGCATCCCACCCTAATATGTAGTTATGTCTCTATGCATGCGTGCGTCCCGGTCAATTTCTATGCTTTCTGTGTTTGATTGCTACATGAGGTTAAATTTTGGTGTTCGCCAGTGCTTGTTTGTTGTCGCTTGGCATACAAATTTTTTTTTTTACCATCTGTTTGTTAAAATAACAAACAGATCCCGAAAAGTGTGTCAGCGTTGAATTAAATTTTTTTATTTGTCAATTCTAAGGGACACATACATTTACTCGACGATCCTACTGTTTGACGGCTACGTTAAACAGATATTTCTATTCAAATGTTAACATGTTTGGTGCTCTTTCCTATTATTAGTACAATTTTTTCAGAGCTTTTGTTGGAAGTGATACGGTGATTTTGAGCCACTAAAATGTTTTCGAATTTCGTTAGACTGGGTACTAAGATAGTATTTCTTAATTTTTTTTATCAAAAATTTAGCCAATTATACTACCGAAACCAAAAAAAAAAAATTCTTTAAAAATTTACACAAAGTTCAGGGAAATTGTTCCAAATTTGAAAAACGGCCGCAACTTTTTACTTTGGCTAAATGAGTATAAGCATGGCGCTTTAGCATCAGCTGAGGTACAGACGCTGGGGTTCAAATACCAGTGTCCGAAAAGGAGTCCGTAGAGTAAGTTTGGAAACCTTGTCATCCCATTCCGTCGCCGTACAAAGTGTTGTTCTTTTTCCTTTAACTACCCCATTCTAAACAACAATAACACTGTGCAACCAATTTAAAATTGCTTCATTGGCATGAAAAACTATCAAAAATAAGACAAATTGTATAACAGCGCCACCTGTCGTAAAACTTAGGTAAAAATGCATGTCAAAAATGAGTTCATCGATCCAGCAAATAGGGATATATAAAAAAATCCATTTAAAATTGCTTCATTTGATCAAGTTTTAATCAACTTTTCTCATACACAGGGTTACCAACTTTGAATAAAAATAACAAAGAACACTGACCTATAGGCCAAAAGCCCAGCATGAGGTTTTGATATGGCAGGGCTAAAGTTTCATCTTCAATTGGTTTCATCAATTACGGAAAGATGACCCCTCAATTTGTGTCACAGTGTAATTATAAAAAACAACAATTACACAGTGCAACAGTCATTTTACACTTTTGAAGCGGCCTTGTAGAGATTGTTCATCTGGTCGGGTTATACACGAAACGCTCTTTAAAAAGTTTGTAACACACCCCAAATCTGGGTTTAAGGCCAAAAAAAACCGTTTTTTTTTTCATTTTCTTCGTAAAAAAAATTCATTATAATTCCAATTTGCAACCGATTTCAAAATTCTCAACGGTTTTCGATAGAAAATTGTTGACACTTTCGGAATATATACAGTGTTTTATTCAATTGAAAAAAGTATGATATGTTTTTCAAGCCAGAAGTTGGAGTTTTTGGAAATTTCATCCGGTTTCCCGGTTTTGATGCAATTTTTTGGCACTAATTGACAATGAATGAGCCTTATTGAGCATGTGTCATCGTGTGGCATTCATTACTTAATTATACCAGTTTTGTTTTCGGAAAGACTTCAAGTTTTCAAGATATGCAGCATAATCAAAAATCAAATTTGTTGGTCTCTAGCGTCCTACGGGTCGATTGAAAATCACCCAAGTGACAAGGAAACTCGTGTTTTAGGGATCAAAACAAGATACTTTGCCGAAGGAAGCATTTCTTAAAAACCAATTCTGATGTCCCGACATTCTACTTTTGACTTTGAGCGCCAAAGTTTGAAAAATCCTAAGTCGACCCATTTAAAATAAAATATAATAAAATAAAATACATCACATATCTTCGGTGTTTATGCAAAACAACGCAACGGACATCTAAGAGACAACATAAGCGACATTTGTGACAAACACTTTTATAGCCCCTTCCACTAAAACTTGTTTATTTATTCTTAAGAAAACTTCTTTTGAGTTGGAAATTAATTAAAAGGATCGATCTGGATCGTATTTGTCGTAAAATTTAATAATTTCTAGCTACAAAACCGCCAAACTGAAATATCACATACGCCGTTTCGAAAATGTCCATTACATCGTTTTGCAGAATCACCGACAGTATGTAAATTTGTCCCTATAAGTATCAATATACCAAGCCCAGCTCTGGCACAACAAAGCTACAAAAGGTAAATGAACCTTACACAAATGAAAAAACTAAAAAAAAAAATAAATACAAACAAAAACATAAAAAAACCAACCTTTATTGGAATACACCTTCTCAATATAATTCCGAAAAAACCATGCAAATAGTTACAGAACACATACAAACAAATATACATATGTACATGCATATCAACCAAATAAAATTACTAAAAAGCAAACGAAAAAATTTAAACAAAAAATGTTACAAGCCCCAAAAAATACAGTTGTCTAAACAAATTTAACAAAAAATGTGTGTGTGTACGTGCATATTTCCGCTATTTTTGTTGTAAACCGGCACTTGACATTTACAAATGCTGATTAAAGAAATTCAAATATGATGAATGTGTAGAAATTTTACGAAATTAAAAACTAAACAAAAAAGAGAAGTCAAAAAACGCTGTCGAGGCCAAATAAACCAGTTACAAAACAGCTGGAAGCGAAAGCGTGTGCATGAGGAAATCATCACAAAATGTAACTAAAAGATAAATATTTTATAGTAGGTTGACTATGCAAAGGCAATAAATAAGAAAGACGAAAATAACAATTTATTATAAAAATAGAAACTTGGATTAAAAAAATTTTAACATAGTTTCAACAGCTTGCAATACAAATTTCAACCGCAATGATAAAATTTTAACACACGAAAGTTAAAAAAATAAAAAATTTTTTTGATAGAAAATTTTATGTCGAAAAAATTTTGGAAGCAAATTCATCACAAAGAATATTATATAAAAACCAGTCAAATTTCAACCTTAATTTTTAAGTTCCAATAATTCCAATTTTCTATTCTAATTTCAACTTTTATTTATTCATCAATTGTAAAAATTCTAAACCAATAGATCGCAGTCTACAATAAATTATTGTTTGTTATTGTAGTTAAGTAGCTTAATGAAGTTGACATATATTCTCTTTATTAGTTCAGTCATACAAGTCTAATTATGTTTGCTTTGTTGTCGTTTTTGTAATACAAACTCGCGGATCTACTAAGTTATAGTTTTTTATCTAACTCTTGATGGTGAGGCCCTATGATACAATTGGAGTTAAGGAAAATGATGATGATGATGAGGAAACGGCCTTTCTCCTTATTGCTATTCATATTCATATCCCTATCCCTATCCCTATCCCTATCCCTATCCCTATCCCTATCCCTATCCCTATCCCTATCCCTATCCCTATCCCTATCCCTATCCCTATCCCTATCCCTATCCCTATCCCTATCCCTATCCCTATCCCTATCCCTATCCCTATCCCTATCCCTATCCCTATCCCTATCCCTATCCCTATCCCTATCCCTATCCCTATCCCTATCCCTATCCCTATCCCTATCCCTATCCCTATCCCAATCCCTATCCCTATCCCTATCTATCCCTATCCCTATCCCTATCCCTATCCCTATCCCTATCCCTATCCCTATCCCTATCCCTATCCCTATCCCTATCCCTATCCCCATCCCCATCCCTATCTCTATCCCCATCCCTATCCCTATCCCTTCCTATACCGATCCGCAAGCCTCTTCGAAAGCTAGAATAACTCTTTAAAAATTTACTATAAGTCCCTCACCTTCTATTTTATTATTGCCACTAGCTTTGTAAGTACGCAACATTGTTTAAGCTGTATTTGTAGCTTTTGTTAGCTTTGTCAGTTTTTGCTGTTCTAAGTGCTATTATATTCACAGAGCGCACGACCTACCGCAAGCAAAGTTGAATTGTGTTGTGAGCTCCTAACGACTACAGGGATGTTTTTGGTAAGAACAAAAAGCACGCTAAAATTTTATTGAAATAAAAGGCAAACGTAGTCTAGTGAGTACTTAAAGCTTCAAAAGTGCGCTCTTTGCTGTATGAATGAATGTTCTGTATATGTATTGTTGCTCAGAGAGTGAGTTTGGAGCTAAGTTTTCGCATAGAATTTTAATACTGAGTTTTATTTGTGCTTTACACTCACTTTCAGTTAGCTAAGTTGCAAAATTTTTTTGCTTCTTCAACGTTGATGAAGCGAAAGCTCTACAATTGAGATGCAATGCTAGATATCAGATAGGGACGTTAGGGCGTATGAGCAACTGCTGCTGAGCGATGTAATGAAGTAAAATAAATTAAGATAAAAAAGTAAATATGAAACAAAATATAATGTTAAACCCAATTGAATGAAATGATAAAATAGAAGGAAATAAAAAATAGAAACAAAATTCAAAATAAAATATTAAAAAAAATAAATTAAAATGAAATAAAAAAAATCATAATTAAATTAAACCAAAAAAAAAATTAAATTAAATTAAATAACTCAAAATAATATAAATAAATTTATTAAATAAATTAAAAAAGTAATAAATTAAATTAAATTTGGTTTAAATAAAAAAATAAAAATTAAATTAAACCGAAGGAAATGAAAAAAAAATCAAATTAAATAAAATAAAATTAACTCAAATTAAAAAACATAAATTTATTAATTAAATTAAAAAAAATAAAATAAATTATAAATTTAATTTAATTTATTTCATTTGATTTAATTAATTTATTTATTTATTTTAATTTGAGTTAACTTTATTTTACTCGTTTTAATTAAAATATATTAAAATGAGTAAGATGAGAAAAAAATAAAAATAAAATAAAATTAAATTAAATAAAAGAAAATAAAAAAATGTAAATCAAATAAAAAATGAAATATGTATCATCAAATAAATTAAAATAAAATAAAATGAACTGACATAAAATAGTAAAAAAAAATTTTAAAATTATATGTATATAAAAAAATTAATTGAACGAAAAAAATAAAATAATCATCATAATTTAATACAAAAACTTATATTTCCACTTCCAGTAAAATATGTACACTGTGTGTTGTATATTTGACTTCTTCGGCTACAGCTTTCATCAATCCTTTAGCCTTTATGACTTTATGCTATGACTTTCCTCAAGCTATTTTCACAACATGAGTACCTTTGCTTTTAGCGAACATTTTCTTCCTGTTGTGCATATTACTTACAATCAGGAGTTAGCAACTGCAATCTGCTTAGTACAAAAATGTCAAAGAAACTTGAAGCGCTTTTAACATTTCATAAATGAAAAGTAAAATAAAAAAAAATAAAATCCTTCCAACATGCATGAAAATATAGAAACAATTCAACATAATAATCGGCCAACAAGCTGTCGCCTGTTGAAGGTATAGAAATCTGAAAAAAGTCTGCATACACATCCACCTACATATGTAGGTATGATTGAGAAAGGTCTACACAAAAGAGAGAAGTTTTTCAAGTAGAGAAATAGTGGAGTAAAAAACTTACAAGCACAAAGGCAAACATTTGAATGAAAAATATAGGAAAAAAAAGGGAGAAAAAATATGCTATGAAAAAATAGTTGACCTACATTTAGGGCATGCTATTAATGCTTCCGCATTCAAATGCACTTTGTAATGTATACCCAAGTGGGTTCATAGTTTTTGCTGCAATACAACGAATGAATGTGCATAAGGACGCTTGTAGAGAAAGGTGTTTAAGTAAACAGAAAAACATTGTTTTATAGAAAGGGTATGGCAGGTCGATTTATGTAGAATAAAAGAGTTATGGTTTTTAAAATGAGAGGGTTGGAAAATGAATAACAAAAAAAAAAATAAAATAAAATAAAAAAGAGTAAAGTAAAATTAAATATAACGAAATAAAATTAAAAGAAAGTAAAATAAAAAAAATAAAAAAATTTAGCAAAATAAAATGCAATAAAAAAAAAATAAGAAAAATTAAAAAAAAAAAAAATAAAAAAATAAAGAAAATAAAAAAGCTAAAAAAACATACAAAAAATTTTAAATAATAAAAAGTATAATAAAAATTTCTAATATAATAACCAAATAAAATAAAATATTACAAAATAAAATATAATATAATAAAATAAAATACAACAAATTAAAATATACTAAAATGAAATAAAATAAAATAAAGCTAGTACGGAAGTCTGAATTCGTGTAAGCCAAACATGCCTTAAGCAACTCCTTTTTTCAACCTAAGAACATTCATATCGTCGGTGATTATGCAAAACAACGTAAGCGACATCTGAGAGACAGCGTAAGTCATATTTGTGACAAACACTTTTATAGCGCATGGTATTAAGACTTATTTTTTTATTCTCAAGAAAACTACTTTTGCGTAGGAATGTAATTAGAAGAATCGATCTTAATCGGAGTTTTCTTAAAATTCAATAATTTGTAGTTGTAAAACCTCCAAACTAAAATATCACATACGCTGTCTTCAAAATGTCGCATGCGTCGTTTTGCAGAATCACCCAAGATATATGGATCTCTATATCTATCTCGCTCATTTTGCGCCGTTACGTAGTAACGCTTTGTGGGCAAAAGTGTAATACCCTTGTACTACTACTAGTACCCTGGGTATAAAAAAATATGGCAAAAAAAGTATTAACCAATTAATGCTCGACATCAAATCTGCTGGCAGGAACACCTTTTAACTATCATTAATTAATTAGTTTTTGGTTAAATAATAAATTAAACACAAAAAAAAATAAAAAATAAAAAATTTCTCTAATTTCCAGATAATGGGTTGTTGTCACAAGGGGTTTAAGGGGAACTGATTAGTTCACTTGCGATCAAAGCAGTTTATGTCATAGTTGTAGCAACATTATGTAAATTTAAAATGCAGTTTTCGATGTTTGAAACAGGTGTGCTTGTATGGGCACAGTGGGCGTTAATGGATTAAAGAATTTTTTTTGCTTGTTTTTGACTTTTATATTTTTGTTTCTAATATGATTATTTAAAAGAAAAACAATGTCGAAAAATCATTAAATGGATTCTCCAGGGGCACTCATTTGAATCACTATTTATTATTTAACAGGTCTGATTTAATTGATATTTGATTTATTTTTCCCTCTCTTCTGCTTTTTCTAAACAATGAACTTAAGGGCACTTCTGAGGCATCTGGCCCGTATGATAAAAAGCCCAAAACTTTTGTATTATTGAAGGGTAAATACCCAACGGGAATACTATAAAACAAGATCTTATAATATTTATTCGAAGTCAGCTAAAGCTATTTTTCTTGACCACCCTAATTTGCGCTTAGTTTAAAAACTATTATTTAAAAAAGCAAAAAAGAAACTATACAGACTAGTCGTCTTACTTCAGGCGTTTCTATTTTTCCTTTTTCTCAACCCTTTCATTATTCAAGCATGCAAAACTATGCAACACCCACACATGCACCTTGATATCTTTCCACCACGTACAAGGCACACCGATTGCACTCCACACTCTACAAACATGTTTATTTACCTGTCATTGTGAAGTATATGAGTGCCAACAACATGCAAGTACCAAAGCTCGTACACATACACATGTGCATCTAAAAGTAAGTGTGTGCGCAAGTGTGTCGGCGCACAGCACTCTCGTTTGCCATTAAGTCGAGCATTTTAAATATAAATGCCGCAAAAAAGTGGAGTAAAGTTTCCTTCACCTTTTTGTCGAGCATTGAACTATGCATTTGCACTTATTCCCCGTTTGTGCTTTGCTTATGCAAGCAACATTGCATACTTTAGGGCGCACTTCAGTGGCAGCGCACTTTTCCATATACAAATAACCCTTTCGTTTTGAATCATTTCAAATGCTGTTGCTGACTTTGCTTATCCTACGAGCGCTTACAGAAGTCAGTCAGAAGTCAGTCAGTTAGTCAAGCCGTCTATCTGTCCGTAAGTCAGTCTGTCTATCTTTCATTTAGCCAATGAGTCAAGTAAAGCAACCTGTCTGTGGCACATTTAGCGTTCAAGCAGTCATGCTACAGCAAACAAAAAAGCTTTGCTTATTCACCCTGTTTTGCACTCAGATTTTGAACTCTGCATCAACCATATTAAGCTACCCGTTCTTTTTTTTTTTGAACTCGTATGCAAAATACATAAAAAAAAAACTCAATAGTGCGCATAATTGTTAGCTGGGAAAATAATTAAAAATAAAATAAAAATCCCTACTGTAGCTCTGTCGAGTTCTCGTGCGCGTCGTCTTGTCGCTCGTTCGGATTAAAAGCGACTTAGCGTTCTGGGGTGCTTGGCCGCTGATGCTTTGTCTCACGCAAGCAACCAAGCCATACATTTGCGTGTGTGTGTTTCTGTGTAAATGTCTGCCTCACGTTGATTGCATATGCAACCCTGGCAGTGCATTCGAGTGCAAAACCACCGCCACTGCCGTTAACGTCGCCGCTGCTGTCGTCGGACTTTGAGAGTTTACAGAGTGCAGTGTCCCACTGCCTGACTTACGACGATTGTGTAAACAATGAAACGAATGCTCGTGTGTTGCTGGGTGAAATACTTATACCTACACACATATTTTCATATGCTTTTTTTTTTAATGTAAATCGAGAAGCGAATAGACTTCTGTGCGAGTTTCTTGGTACTTTTTGCACTAGTTTGGCGGTGATGTGTTTATCATAGATTTCACTTTACGCTGTGCGTTATACCTGCTTTTGCCCTTAATCCCTGCGTTGTCTGCTTTGCGCCGGCTGTTATCATTTCTTCTTAACTCGCGTTTAAACGTCTGGGCAATCCTGGACTAGGCCTTTCACTCAATTGGATGGCTCGCCTTTCCTCAGCTGGTAGCGGCATCGGCTCAAAAACTACAAAATATATATTTTTTTTTTTCAAACTTTGACAATTCATTCTTTCGACATAGGCTATAATTTCCCCGTTAGAGGGCGCTGCATTCACTATATTTATAAAATCCATATCTATGATCCAATCCTGTTCGTTTTGGCACGTATGTATGTTTTATATGTAACTAACTACTTTGTAACAAAAAAGAAACCCCCTAGGTGGCGCTGCAGTCGAGATATTTAAAAAATTACTTATTTGAGGGCAGTTTTGTTATTTCAGACAAAGTCGCTGGCATCTGCTACTTGATATATGTACATATGTTTATAATTCTTAGTTATCTATACGATAATTTTTTAGTTGTTGTTGAATCATAACATTTGAGCCAGTGCCTCATAAAATAATAGATTAATGAATTATTCAAAACTGAATTATTCGAGATTTTTCTTAATCATAAGGTGCAACTAATTGATTAGGTGAGTGATTAATTAATCAGGTAGTGAGTAATCAATTAATGGTATAACTAATTATTAATTCATTTAATTTATAATTCGTTTTTAAAAATAAATCCTAATAGTAATCAATTATTTCCTTCTTTTTTAAGTAATTTTTTTTTCAATAATGCAAGATTTAGTGTGAATAATCTAGTTCCACACAAGGTTTTCAACAATTACTTTAATCAAAATCAAATAACTAATTGATTAATTAAGTGTGAATAATGTAGCTCAACCCAAGATTTTAATCAATTAATTCATCAAAATCAAATATTAGATAAAATCAAATTGTTGATCAAAATCTTATAACTAATTGATTAATTAAATATGAGTAATCTAGTTCCACCAAAAATGTTTATCAATTATTGTGATCAAAATGTAATAAGTGATTGATTTATTAAGTGTGAAGAATATAGCTTCACTCAAGATTTCAATTAACTAATTTATCAAAATCAAATATTTGAAGTAGGTAAATCAAATTTTTTATCAAAATCTTATAACTAATTGAATAATTAGGTATAAATAATCTTGTTCCACCTAAGAAGTTAATTAATTAATTTAATCAAAATAATTATTAATCCAAATTTAAGAACTAATTGATTTTTTAAGTGTGAATGTTAATCAATTAATTAAATCAAAATCAAATTTTTATTTAAAATTAGTTTTTTAATAACTATCTAATTGATTGGTTATGTGATTGTGGTATATATTGAATTAAATATTTCAGACCGGCCCAATAATTATAAATATCAGACACTATTACTTACTGACTAATCGCTGAAGTTTAAGTGTGACTACTTTAGTTCCGCCCAAAATTAAATTTGTTTACTACTTTTTTAATAAACTTTTGTGCCACACACCACATAACGCTTTATTTCATTAATCAATCGAACACATGGCACGTCTGCATGCACCTTGAAATAAAATTTATGCATTCTTTTGATTCGCAAATATTTTAAAAAAGGAATAAACCAGAATCAAAACAAAAACAGTATTTGCCTTTGATGGGAATCACCTTCAGAAATTGGTGAAGCTTCCGCAAAGCGTGCGAATTTGTCAAAGGCGCGTGCACAATACAATAGATAACCTGTTATAAAAAATAAAAAAGGCTCATAACTATAACAGTAAACAAGTTTTATTGAAATAAAAAATTAACAATAAAAATAGAAAGAAAAAAATAAAAACAAAAGTCATTTGCATATTTAAAAAAAACGAATTATAATAATTATATTTTTTTACTAAATCGCATAAAAAATCCACAAACTAAAACAGCAACTACAAAACTTAATGGCAGTGCTTGCTAAAGTTTGCAAAATCAAAAAAAAAAAAAAAAAAAAGTTAGCAAACAGTAGCACCTAGCCCCCTAACACCAAACACATACCAACTGCCTTAATAACAAAAGACTTAAGCAACAAACTTGTTTGCACACATTTAGCATAAAGACTTTAGACTTTAGTTAATTTGTGGAAAAAACGTCAAATCATTATGGTAAAATTTTAAAATAAAAGACTAAAATGGCAACAACAATTTGGCAAAATAAAACGCAAAAACATGCGGGCGAAACCTTGACAATGAGTTTCGCCAACAACAGCAAAATCGTCACAAACTAGTAGATAACTACATTAGTTGTTAGTAAATATATCTATTAGTAGAGTTTTATATAATTTATAAAAGATATGCGAAAAATAGAGGTATTTCTGAGTTGATTTAAGGTGTGTCTGAGACAAATTCAAAAACTTGGTTATTTTCTTTTTTTATTTATTTTGTTTACTCAAGCATCATGAAGCAATTTGCGAATAGTGTGCCTGAAAAATATTTTGTTTAATTAATATTAAAAAAATATGGTTCCATCCATACCCACTTTCTTTTTTTCTTTTTTTTAATTAATCGATGACCTTGGAAACCTATTTTCATTCTTACATCGGTAGCTAAGTGATTTGCAAATTTTTATACATCACTTTTGGTTTTTATTTACTTGATTCTCGGATGTTGTTGATCTTTATCAATTTATAATTTTTTTTTACAATTATTGTTAGTTTTTGGCAAAATCTATCGATTCCCATTATAATTATGTTTTTTCTTTTAATCGAATTTATATATTATATTGTTATGGATTTTTTAGATTTTTTTTGCTTCCATAGATAATTATATCGTTTGATATTTTCAATACTGATCGATTGTTATCAAATTCAATAATTTTTTTATTTTTTCGTTTAAATAATAATTTAATAGCTGATCAATTTCTTTCGTTATGTTATCCATACAAAATTGAATTTTTTTTCCTATCAATTCTATAATATATACCGATTGTTGTTTTCAAGAGAATGGATTTTTAAATAATTATTCAATCGCTGAGCAATTTTTTGATTCCTTTGGAATTTTTAAATTCACTGTTCGATAATCGATTTTCGATTTTATTCCACATATATCAACATATCAATTTTATTATATTTTACTATAATCGATTTTTGTACCTTCGCAGATTGCAGTCAATTTTTTTAATTTTTTGTTATCCATTTTTTCAAAATATTTCGGCTTCCATCGATAACTACTCGATTGTTGTTTTCGATGAAATTTGGCATAGAGAGAGTATGCTTGATTCTAAGACTTCCCACTTGGGTGTTGCTACTTGAGGTGGTTTACAGGGTTGCCACCTATCACAACTTTTTAAAATATTGAGTAATATGTGTATCAAATGAAAGGTATTTTCGGCGACACACCAACTGAATTTTTTTTTTAAGGTGGCAACCCTAACCGCATTATATTTGTATATTTATATATCCGGTACTACCTCGAGAACCGTTTGACTGATTTCGCTAAAATTTGGCAAAGGGATAGTATGGTTGGTTCTAAGACTTTTCTCTTGAGTGTTGCCACTTTGGGAGGTTTACAGGGTAGATATCTATCTCAACTTTTTTTAAGAATTGAGCAAGATGTGCCAATATGGGTATTAAATAAATGGTATTTTCGGCGACATATGTACCAATTAAAATATTTTCAAGTAGGATTGCTGACCCAGGTTGATATTTTATCGAATGTATTTATATACATATTTCGGGATCATTTTGGGATAATTTTATGGTCATTTTGGGATAGTTTTGGGGCTATTTTGGGATTATGAGGCATCATTTTTGTATCGTTTTAGGGTTATTTTGGTATCATTTCGGGATCAGTTTGGACCACTTGACCGATTAAATTTTTTTTTATTAAATTTGGCATAGAGATAGCATGCCTCATTTATAGACTTTCCACTTGGCTGTTGCCAGATGCGGCGGTTTAGCAAGGTATGCCAATATGGGTATCAACTGAAAAGAACTTTCAGCCGCATACCAACCATAATGTCTTTAAGATTAGTTGCCACCTAACTGCACTTTATTTATTTCTTCGTATATTGCCCAATTTGGATGAAATTTGGTACATCCATAGTATGCTCCATTCTAAGATTTTCTACTAGGGTTTGCCACTTGAGGGGGTTTATGAAGATGCCACACATTTGATATTTTTTTGGAAAAAAAATGTTGGTAATATTTTAATTTAATTTATGTAGATCAGCGGATTTAATTTTTATTTTTAGTTATCGTTTTTTTTTTTTCAGACTATTTTTACTGACATCGATAATTTTATAGATTTTTATTCTGAATGTGACTTGCGATTATGTATTTATTTAATTAGCTATTAAAAGTCGCTATGAAAAACTCAGTTGACTAAATTACTCATATTATTAAAATCCAAATATCTTGGCATACAAAAAATTCTACGAACAAATTTTTGATAACATTTAAGCAGAGCTAAAAATATGAATTTTCTTTTCATATTTCTACTACAGTTGCTAGCATACAAAATGCAACAACAACAATACCTTTCTCACACAATTTATTGTTATTCGCCAGCCACGAAATTGTTCAACTTGAACCTGACATTTAAATTTTAAAATGTTCATAATTTTTAAATTATTCGTTTTTTTTTCACTAATGGCATCATATTTGCATACGCATAAACACCTACTTAAGTATGCAATGTTGCTGTTTATGTATTTCCTTAATACATACTATTTAAAAGTTTATTAACTTTGTTGTCACATTCTTAGTGGCTGTGTTTAAAAATAAGCAGCAAATGAAATGCAATATTCAAGTGAAACGAAAGAATGATACATTTTTAATTGTTTTCTGTTGTGGCGGGTGTAGTGTGTAAGATATCAAATAGTGTGCGAAGCACAAAAAATCTGATTAATCATGATTAATTAAGTGTGACTAATCGAGAAATTTATATCTTTTAATTAATCGGCACCAATTACTCTATTATTATTTAATTAGTCTGAAAAGATTAGTTGGTATGTTCAATTTATTGATTAATCGTTCCTCCGGGGATTCTTTGACCTTGTCTTAAAGTTTCAATTTCAGTTCTGACTGCGTGGAATCAAGTTATGGAGTTAATGAAAGTCGACCCAGAGAAGGCCTGGTAGACGTTTACGTTCAAGCCTTCATTATAGCCTGTTTCGACCACCATTTGCAGTTCCAATTCTGCTCCTGTACCGATTAACTTAACGTAGCATCCCTATTTCACCCAAAAAAAATATTTCCAAAGTAGAAATTTCGCAACATTAAAATTATTCCACAAAATGTTTGCAAAAATTTAAATAGAAACAACAAAATGAAACATTTTAAAAACAAAAACAAAATGAAACATTTTAAAAACAACAACAAAATGAAACATTTTAACAATAATACTCATAGCCGTTCGTATCAAAATTTGAAGTGGGTGCTGCACGAGGTATAAGTCTATATATAATTTGATAAATTTACTGCCGTCAAGCGATTTTAGTCAAACTCATTAGACAAGTTTTACAGTTTTCCTGTTGACCTTAAAAATTAAATTAAATTAATGCACAAAAGGAATACATACATAAAAATGCAAGCATAAATTTAATTTTTCTCGTTCTGTAGCACATGTTGTGCTGCTAACATGTGTACATAAGACCGTAGCTAGAAAAAAAACTAATCATACAAGACAATTTGAACTATTTTTGCAAACCGAAAAATTCTCACCAGTCTAGTGTAGCCTGTTTTGTATTTTTCGTCTTATCAAATCGAGTTCTCAGATTGCTGAGGGCTGAAATTCTCTTCTCGAAGCATTACTGCCCAGTGGGAAAGTAGGTAATGCATTACCTTTTTCATCCATGAAAAGAAGCATGAGCAAAGTAACGCATGCACAAATATTTGAAAAATCTTCCCATGTAATGTATTTCGTAAGGTTTTATTTTTCAAAAACATTACTTTTCCTATGACATTGCTGTATAAAAAGTAATGCATGAATTCCATTATACATAACAAATTTTATAGGCGATATACATTACTTTATACATTACCACTGGGTGATATTTAGTCTCTTCATCATATAATAAAATTCCTAATTTATGTCTGCGTGTCTGTCTGTCTGTATATTTGTGGCCGTATCACTCAAAAACTGCTGAATGGAATTTCACTGTTGCATTGCTAGGCGTCGATGGGTCGATATAACATATTCTTATGTTCCTGAGGATGGTTTCAGAGTGAAACCGAAATATTGAAAAAATATATGCAAAATATAATCCATAATATTGTGTTTTATTTTTCAAAGGCCTTGAGCTCACTAAATAACTTAAAACTATTTAGGATATACTTTATTTCAAGTTTTGGCGAGAAAACACCTGCTGGTTCTACAAATATTACATAAGATATAAGAAACATGTTTGCCTTTACAAACAGTAAAATCCTGAACGATGTGGAAGGTTTAGGAAGTCACAAGGGGCCTTTTAACAATCTATACATCTATCTCTCTAATCTTTGGTATACCTAATGATCATATACATATATGAAGAGAGCATTCACAGAGGTGGAGTGAGTGAAAGAAGAGAGGATGTGGATTGAGAATTGCATTTAAAATTTTGTGGGCTAGCTTTTGACTTTTTAAACGGCCTAATGTTCATAACGAAGTTAGAATGTTGTCGGTAATAATTTTTCATTTACAACATATATTGTGCATAATTTGGAAAACATTGTATGTTTCTATGATTAAAGTGATACCAGAGGGGCCTGCAGACGTGGTAGTACACCAAAATTTTCTTTTGGAACCTTTCACCCATTTTCAATATTTTTTCATGAATACTTCCCTAGTCTTTCACGAGGCCGATGATATTTTATTGCAAATATGGATCGTATAGGGCCCAAAAATACTAAAGGTTATATAAAGTAAATTTTAAGTTTAAAAGATTTCTGAGGGAGTGTGATTCTAACCAGAGCAAGCTCTTAATAACTACCCGGAAAATTGTTTGTCAAAATTTGAAATTCTAATACAAAATTATGATAATGCTGTGAAAAAATCATAACAGCACTGATCCCTTACTTTCAAACTTGATCGCTTGACAGTTCTACAACAAGTTGTCAGAATTTACCAGCAAAAAATCTACTGACTAAATCTTGCAACTCTCTGACTGGAGAGAACTCAATTTTCTGCTCTCACCAGTCAGAAAAGTGGCGTACGGGATCACTTTCCTGTAGTTCGTGACTATTTCTGACTGTCAAATTGGTGTAAAGGATTAGAGCCAATAACTCTGTGACAAAATTATGACGATTTCTGGACAATGGCCAACTTGACTTGGTGTAACTTATATATTTCGAATAAATGCTTAATCTTCACTATGCCACTTTTGTATGTTCCAAACGGAAGCACATAGTAACTAAAGCAAGCGAAGAGCATATTGACCGCATGGTAATTTGATGCACCCAACAATGTGGTGTAATAGTTGGCGCCAATTTTTACAACACAAAAAAGTGCGAAAGTATGCGACGAAGTTATGAGAAAAGATTATAAAAGAGAAAAAATATAAAGACAGCTCTTTAGCTCGTAAAGGCAGGATTCATTCCATTTTTTCCAAGCACGGCACTTTGGCAGCAGGTACCACTGTCATGCAGCTAAAGTTACATTTACTTTACAACAACTTGGGAGGTATGAAGTCTGTGTTTTTGTTAATGGAGCATGCATTGTTCTGGAATTCTCCATTGAAAAAACTAGTTACAAACCATAAGATATTATATAAATAAGTATAATCACAATATTAGCTCAGAATAAGTATTTCTATATAATTCACATCTCCCACAAATGTGCCAACCCCAACTAATTCCAAACTTTTTCCCCTCTTCCCTATCTCGTTCCAGGAATTATGACACTGAGCCGTGGCCCGTACAGCGAGCTCGATAAAATGAGCCTTTTTCAGGATCTAAAACTGAAACGACGAAAAATCGATTCAAGATGCAGCAGTGATGGTGAATCAGTAGCCGACACTTCGACATCTTCACCCGATCTACTCGCACCAATGTCGCCGAAAATGTGCGATACAGGCGGTGGCGGCGGCCATGGAGGTGGCGGTGTTGCACTCTCCTCTATGCCGTTGCCCACCGCTGTTGTCACATTAACGGCCACCTCCACCTTGGCGCCTGCTACTGCTGCCACACCAGCCACAATCTGCTCAAGCAGCTGTCCAACTGCAACCAGCAACAGCAACAGCGGTCACAATGTATGCGCACCAATGCCACCAAGCGCCGCCACTACAGTGGTTGTATCTGCTGGCAAAGCAGCAGCTGCTAAAGCTGATCAACAACAGACTGAAATTAACTCGTCCAGTGGCACTGTTAGTGCAGCAGCCGCCTCTTCTGTGATGTCACCGCCACCAACTACAACAACTGTGCGCATGTCACCTGCGCCACCGACTGACTTAAGTTTGGCGGCTGGCCGACGTACACCTAGCAATGTTACACCGACGCGTGCAACACCAACACCGCCACATAATAATGGCAATGCGAGCAGTAGTTGTGGTACGAGTAATGGTGGCGGTAGTAGTCGCGCTTCGCCGGACTCAATGGAGGAACGGCCGTCGACGACAACAAATACTAATGCGTTAGATGGTAGCACGCAAATGTCGACGAATGGTATTCACACGGTAGGCTGTGTTGCTCATGCAGCGAATAACTCAAGTGGTGATTCTAGGCCTGACTCAGCGGGTGGTGCGCCGGAATGTGGTGTGAGCAATTTAAGTGTCATACGCTCTGTAAAGGAGGAACGTATTGCAGCTTCACCTACCAAAATGTTATCTTACCAACAACATCAACAACAGCAGGCGCAGCAGCAGCACCATATGCAACAGATGCACCAGCAACACCAATCCCGCTCATCTGCGCCTTCACCCACACAGTCCAAAGGTCTCACACAGTCGCAGCAGCATGTCACTGTGCTTGTGACGCCGTCACGCATAAAGTCTGAATTATCACCACATCAGCAGCAACAGCATGCGCAGTATATGCAACCAACGTCGCAGCAACATCTCAACACGTTTCATCCAGCCTATTCTACGTCAATCTCTACAGCTACCGCAGCAGCTACTTCATCCTCAGCTGCTGGTGCGTCTACTGCGACAAGCAGCACTAGTATGACGTCACTGCACTCCAGTTCGCCATCGCCTACGCCATTATCTGCAGCGGGGCAGCATCCAAATATGCATCATCCGCCACTACCTATAGTGCAAACGCATCATTTACATCAGCAGCTCACGCAGCCGCGTAAGAGTAGTCCGCCATCGGGGTTGGGATTGTCACAGCAACATTTACTCAATCAATCCATGCAGCATTTGACACAGCAGCAACAATTGCAATTGCTGCAGCAGGCCGCCGCTATGTCGCGTTCGACACAAATGTCTCCCAACGCCATTAGTTCATCACCCAACGCGCGCCATCAGTCTAGCTCTTCGTCGCCTCATCAACAGCTACTACAGCAGCATCAGCAAAACCAGCAACAGCAACAACAACATTTACGAATAAAAAAGGAACCAGCTCAACTATTGGCCGCTGCCGCTGGTAACTTGTTGGGTAATAGCGGCGCGGCGCAGCGTCACTTACACTCACCATCACATCATCACCACCCATCATCGCCGCAACATCACCAACAACAGCAGCAACAACCACAATTGCCACCACAAGCCTTGGGCAACATCGCGCAGCTCATACATCCCGCTTCATTACAGTCACTGCGTCACCCAAATCGTGATGCCATACTATTTCGCGTGAAGAACGAAGTACACCAGCAAGTGACTGCCGCACAGCTAATGCAGCCAGGTGCTGCAGCAGCAGCCGCCGCGGCCGCTCAGCGTATGGTGTGGGTATCGAATGCGCGCATCAATGGCGTGAAGCCAGAGGTTATAGGTGGCCCTTTGGGCAACTTGCGACCTGGTGGTCCAGCGCAGTCGCCTTCACCGCATCACTCGTCATCCTCCTCTTCGTCGCAATTGTCCCCGCAAACACCGTCGCAAACGCCACCACGCGGCACCCCTACTGTTATTATGGGTGAAAGTTGTGGCGTGCGTACAATGGTGTGGGGTTACGAACCTGCGCCACCAACCGCTGGTCCATCACCCACACACGGAAGCGGTAACAGTAATAGCGGTAATTCAGGTCTACATCAGACACCGCCCTCAACGCCACAACATCAACTAGCACATCAACAAATGCAGCAGCTGCAACAACACCAACAACCACCCTCCTCAATGTCATCGCTTTCACAACAGTCGCATCACTCATCACAGTCATCACTACAGTCTGGCTCATCGCCATCGGCCGGTTCGCTAACACCTACGCATACGCCTGGTCCATCACCGCAGAACAATGAGGAGGCTGCGCAGCTGCTGCTCTCTCTTGGTCAGACGCGTATACAGGATGCGCGTCCGCGTCCACATCAATTCCGTACGCCGCATGCTCTGAACATGGAGCGTTTGTGGGCGGGTGATTACTCTCAATTACCGCCTGGTCAGATACATGCGTTAAATTTGAGCGCGCAGCAGCAATGGGGTAGCTCAAATGCGACTGGTTTGAATCGTTTAGAAGTGCCACATGAGCCAACGGACGAAGATGATCAGCCACTTGTTTGCATGATTTGTGAGGATAAGGCGACCGGACTACATTACGGTATCATCACGTGCGAAGGGTATGTGTGTGCGCACCCAATGAGTGTACTTGTTTATACTATGTAATAAAAATTTGTCTCGTCCACAGTTGCAAAGGCTTCTTCAAACGCACCGTGCAAAACCGGCGCGTCTACACCTGCGTAGCCGATGGCACTTGCGAAATAACCAAAGCCCAGCGGAACCGGTGTCAGTATTGTCGATTTAAGAAGTGTATCGAGCAAGGGATGGTGTTGCAAGGTTAGTTGAAACTATATGTAGGTACAATATTGTAGAGGGGGTTTGAGACCCCTCATCAAGTTCTAAGTACAACCCCGCAATATAAACGGAATCCCGAGTATATATCACTCCATTTTCAAATTTTATTTCTTTCTCTCTCTCTCTTCCAGCCGTGCGTGAGGATCGCATGCCGGGCGGTCGAAACAGTGGCGCCGTCTATAATCTCTACAAGGTCAAGTACAAGAAACACAAAAAGTCCAAACAACAGCAGCAGCAACAACAACAATCACAACAACATATGCATTCACCTCACCATCAATCGCCACTCTCACCACACCACCAACAGCATTTGCTCTCACCACAACAACATCTGCATCAGCACCAGCAACAGTTAGCGGCAGCTGCAGCAGTCGCTGCCGCCGCGCAACATCAGCATTCAAAGCTTTTGGGCGCGCTAGGACAAAGCGAAATGAAGCCAATGTTTTTGGGTCCCTCAATCAAACAAGAGCAGCATCTACAGCAACAGCAGCACCAGCAACAGCAGCTGCACTCACCACATCATCATCAGCAGCTTTTGTCGCCGCATCACACGCTGCATGGCTCACCGCTACAGTCACATGCGTCAGTCGGCGGCGCGCTGCATAGTCCGCACTCACACGGACCACCCTCTCTGCCACCACACACCTCCTCCTCCTCATCATCATCCTCGTCGTCAGCGTCTTCAGGTGGAAATGGCGGCGGCTCACAGCAGTCATCTCATCAAGCGCTGCACTCGCCGCATAACGCACTTTCACATGCGCATCATATGCAAACGAATGCGGCGCAGCACTCACAACAACTGCATCAGCAACAGCAGCAGCAGCAACAACAGCAAGCTTTGCAGCCAACGCAACAACAGGAGACTGCCATTAAATTGCCCTCGCATTTGGTTAACGGTACAATACTTAAGACTGCCCTCACGAATCCCAGCGAAATTGTGCATCTGCGTCATCGGCTCGACTCAGCCGTAAGCTCGTCTAAAGATCGTCAAATCTCATATGATCATGCGCTCTCCATGATACAAACGCTAATTGACTGTGACGCCATGGAAGATATTGCCACCTTGCCGCATTTCTCTGAATTTCTTGAAGATAAATCAGAAATTAGCGAAAAGCTTTGCAACATTGGCGACTCGATCGTGCATAAATTGGTTTCGTGGACAAAGAAATTGCCTTTTTATTTGGAAATACCCGTTGAGATACACACGAAGTTGTTAACGGATAAATGGCATGAGATACTCATACTAACGACGGCGGCGTATCAAGCATTGCATGGCAAACGCACCACAGCAACGAGCAGTGGTAGTGTTACCCCCGCACATGCATCATCCACCACCAGTTCAAGTGGACGTTCAAGCGTTGGTGCGCCACCACATTCGCCTGCCTCTGCCAATCATTTGCATCACAATAATCAAAATCAGCATCATCAAATTCATGGCGCTACGTCGCCCCCACCAACACTGTCAAAGGATGATCCCGAGTTTGTGGATGAGGTGAATGCGCATTTGAATACATTGCAAACGTGTCTCACAACGCTGATGGGTCAACCCATTGCGATGGAACAATTGAAATTGGACGTTGGTCATATGGTCGATAAGATGACCCAGATAACGATAATGTTTAGGCGAATCAAACTCAAAATGGAGGAGTATGTGTGTCTAAAGGTTTATATTTTGTTGAACAAAGGTAAGTTGAAGAGCGCACCGCTTTATAGTGCAACTAAATTCCAATTAATCTTATTTTTGTCTATTTTCTTTTCTTACTTTGTTTCGCATATTTTCCTTCTTTAGCAGAAGTGGAACTGGAAAGCATACAGGAACGCTACGTGCAGGTGTTGCGCACTTATCTGCAACACTCCTCACCACAAAATCCACAAGCGCGTTTGACGGAGCTGCTGTCGCATATACCAGAGGTAAGTAAAAGAAACTATTTCGAAACGTTTCGGGATAGTTCGGAATGAAATGGTCCTGAAATAGTCCCGCAGGGATACCGAAAATAGTCGCAAAGAAGATGCAAAAAGGTTCCAAAATAATCTCGAAATGATCACAGAAAAGTCCCACAAACAATGCCAATGTGGTTCCAAAATAGTGCGGCAATGTACCAAAGACAATCGCGAAAACGTTTACCCGAAAACATTTCCGAAATGGTCAAGAAAAGTACAAAGCCAATTTTGAAAAAATTAAAAACATAACCGAGATTGTCCCGGAAAAGTCCCAAAAACAAAAAAAAAAAGCCCGAAAGACCCTGAAATAATTCCGAAAAGACGCAACATAACCCCGAAAAGTCCCTACAAGCCTGAAAAGTTCCAAAATGGTTTTTAAGGTTCATAAGTTATATCGAAATAGTCCTTGAAATGTCCTGAAAACCCTCCCGAAAAAATCCGGAAGTATTCCCGTGAGCAATCCACAAATAAATCCAAGTAGTCTCAATAAAGCCCTTCATTATCCGGAAGTAGCCGTATAAACATCCCAGTGGATCATCCCGAAACAACAAAAAAAATCTTAGAATCAGTAAAGTCTCCTCTTAAATTATCCTTAGTTTATAATCGTCGAACCTCATGTGTTCCAAATTTAACGAATATCATCAATCTCTCTCCCCACAGATTCAAGCTGCTGCTAGTCTATTGCTCGAAAGTAAAATGTTCTACGTTCCATTCGTTTTGAATTCGGCCAGTATAAGGTAGCAAATGCTTGAACGTGGCCTATTGCCGATCGACGATGACCCGCCAAAGGGGCTGATGAGCATAACGCAACAGCAGCAACAATGCGATGAAGCTGAGGATGACGAAGAAATGGAGCAAGAGCAACAACAGCCAAGTAATTTAATGAAGGCGCGACGCCGACAAAAACGGCACAGTGAGGATTTACAGAAACAGCAGCAAGAGGAACAACAGCAACAGCAGCAGGCTAAATTGTGTTTACCCATGTTGGAGCTTCCGCGCATCAAAGTAGAAAACGTGCTGCAGCAAGCGCATGATGAATCGATGGATGAGGATGATTGTGACGATGTGGAAGAAGAGCTGCGCAAAATGAATAAAGAGCAACAAGAAGAACATCTTCGGCAAAGCGCTAAAGAGGAATCGCACCTGCGTCCAATAGCTCGCATTATAGAACCCACAACTTCGATATTAAAAACTTCGCTGATAGCAGGCGCTGCAGCAACACTTGCGACACTAACAGCGGCAGCGGAACAGGTAAACCTCGCAACACTTTCGCCACAGGCGCAAATCAGCAGATGTGGTGCGGGTGTGTTTGTTAGCCAACGCGCACCTACGCCTGCAGCGGCGCATGATAATTTGTTAGAGAATAAAAGACTGCAAGAACAACATGATCAGCGCGCATCATCTTCGCCTGCAACTTCATACAAATCGATATTGGCGACCGCGCTTATGGGTGAACGGCCGTGTAGATCACAAACGCCACCAACGTCAGCGCCTGCACCAATAATTGTGCGCCCGACACAGTCACATACACAAGCGCGCCCATCGCCACCGCCACCGCATGTGCTCAAAACGGCTGTAACGCTTGCCAGCCTAAGTGAGATTGCCGCTGCACGCCAAGAGCAAGAAGAGGAAGACCGCAAAATACGCGCGCAACAACAACAGCAACAAGAACAACAGCATTTATTATTGCAACAAACACTGCCATTGAAGAAGAAGAAAAGTTTTTTGCAACAAAAGTTAACAGCAACATGTAATATGTTGACAACAGCAGCAACTATATTGCAGCAACAACAACAACCACTTCCACAACAACAACAAAACACAATTACTATACTGCCAGTTGGAAACAACACTGCCCTCTCAGCAACATCAGCAGCGCCAACAACAACCAAAATTGCACTGAAAAACGTAACGGCGGGCGCGGGTGGTGGTAGCGACGGCAGCGTACTACGGTGCGCTTCAACGGCCACGGCAACATGTACAACGACTGCAACAGCGCGCCCATCAACAGCTTGTTTCAGCAACACGCGCGCAACAACGCTGGCGCTGACTAACGCTACTCACACAAAATACTCGGCCAGCAATCATGTTGCCGCCAGTAACAGTAGCCAAGCAATGTCAACACAAACTATAAAAATACCAACAGTGCGCACAGCGACGGTCACAACGCAAACTCAAACGGATGAAATGCAAACGGCAGCAGCAAAGACCAATGGCGGCGCGCAGCAGCATCCGCAACAAAACACGTCTGCTACATCAACAGTCAGCAATCATATAATAGCGCGTAAATTCAACACTGCGTTCCAACAACAACACATCGCTATATCCTCCAGCAACAACTCGTGCGCTACTACATTGCTTAGACTGCCATCGCCGCAACAACAACAAAATGCTGTTGCAACAATGCGCCGTCCCTCGCCACAACGTCAAACCAATTTAATTACTGCCACAACAACGAATGCGGTCTCAGCGTCGAGCACTGCACCGCCCACAAACACTGCCACAGCGCATGCTGCCCCGCCCACATCCACAGCTGTTACTGTTGTTGTTTTTAAAACATTGTTACCTGAGAACTGAATTAATTAAACATTTTAATTGTTAAACATATTAAGCAAAAACAAACGAATTCAAATTTTTTGCTGCACCTGTGGAGCTTTGGCTGAAAGCTCTGCATATTTAGAATCGCATGTACAACGTTCCCATTATGTAAATTTTGTGTTTGTTATTGTTACTACAATTATATGTAGGATATATTGTATTTGTTATAGCATTTAAGTAGCATGCCTCTTAACTGAAAGCTCTATTTGTTCGCTGGCATTTTACTACTAGATTTTTTGATGACTTGGCATTTTATAAGCTGTATGTACAAAGCTTCAAGTGAGAGTACTAAAGGTGGAGCTTCAAAGCTCCGTGGTAAAGCGAGAGCCCGAAAAGTTTTTATTCCATATAAAAGCTCGATTGTAACGGAGAAACATCTGTGAAAGTTTTTATGGCGCATGAGAAGTTTCGAAAACCTCTTATTGTTTATTATGACCATCCAAAGGTGCTGCATATAGGAGAAGTTACAAAAAGCTTACCGAAACGTATTACAACAAAAGCTTGAATTAATGGAAGCTTTTTGAAAATATTTATTTTTTTGTAAAGAAATTCAAAAGCTCGGCGGTAGGATACTTAAATTATTTTCTAAAATCTTTAGCCCCAAATGAGCTTGTAAAAGTACTAAACTTACCTAACTCCTTAAAAAGATTTTTTTTTTTTTCAAAGCAGACTAGCGTCTTATATCAATCATGAGCTATGAAATATATAAAAACATAAGATTATGACCTGCTTCAGAAAAGTTTTAATGTAAAGTTTAAAAAATGTTTCGGGCGAGCTACGAAAGCTGATATAAACAGGAAAGTTAAAGCTGCGTAGCTCAATGAAAGTACCCTAGTACGTAGTGTAGTGAAAGCTTTCCAAATTTAATATGAAGACTTTCAAATCGCTGTTGGAAAGCACGTGTAAGTTAATTTGTTTAGTTAATCTCTTGCGCCTATCTACATTTGTGAGTGAAAGCTTAACAGATGTTATATGAAACTCTTTTGAATGGTTTTATTTTAAGAACTGCCAAAAGCTATAACTATCGTTGCTCAGCAAGACAATAAGAGCTTTAAGAAAAGAAATTATCCTTCTGGAAAACTCCAAAAGTTTGTAAAATCTACCAAATGTTTTGAGTTTCTGTTTAAAAAACAGCCGAAATCTTCAGGTTATACGAGTTTTTTTAATAGTACTTTTCTCTCTCGAAAGCTCCTTAAGTTTGCAAAAGCTTAACAAATGTAATATGAAATCTCTTTTTAACGGTTTTGTTTGAAAACGTGCCGAAAGTTTTAGTTAACGTTGTTGAAAGGCTCGTAAAGTTAGTTAGAGCTGCCCAAATGTCCTCATACTTCTCGAAAGCTTCGTAAATATATAATTCTCTTTCGTTGTTGAGAAGCTTGACAAGCTGAATAATGAGATATGTTTAAAAGTACTTATCCGTCTTGAAAGCTCTAAAAGAATACAAGTGTTATAGGTAAGCTCTCTTTAGTTATTGTTACTGAAAGGCTCAAAAACCAAGTGAGCGCTGATTGAACGTACTCATACTTCGCGATAGCTACACAAATTGTTAATCAAATTTGTTAAGAAAAGTTCGAAGTTTAGTTTTGATTCTCGCGCATAAAATGCCAAACATTATTTCCTCTAATTTTGCAAACGCATTTCCTTCCTTGCTCTTCTTCACATTTGCATTTGCTGCTGTACGAAGTTAAAATAATAAAAAAAAAATAAAAATTAAGCTTGAGTAAAGCATATTGGCTGATGCTTTTTGGGGTTACAGAAAGTAAAAAAAGTAGAAGATTTAAAAAATGTAGTTTTTCATAAGAATAAAAACAAAATAAAAAAATAATAAATAGTTAAATTTTTAGTTTAAAAAATAAAGAAATTTTCAAAAAGAAAAAAAGTTTTAATTTTAAATTTTTCATAAAATAAAAAGCAGTTTTTTTAAGCAATTTTTTATTTTTTAAAGGCTTTTTAGAAAAACTTCACCCATATAGCATTGCCAAATATGCATTACGCCTAAACAGACTTTTATTAGATTAATGCTTTTTTAAATATAAATAAAACTTACAATAAATGGACTTTTCAGTGTAATTTTCAATTTTTATGTGTATTTATAGTTAAGTGTAAACAAAGACCGCAAAGTGGGGGCAGCAAGCAAAGTTAGCAAAACGATTTGCAGCCTCTTAAACTTTGCGGTGATGGACAGATGGACTTTTAAAATAATAATTAAGTTAAAAAATAAATAGCAAGTAAATAGCGTGTAAATTTTTATACTAAATAAAATATACAAATAATTTAGAGATTAATATAAGTGAAGTGTAAAGCATGCATGAAAGAAAAAGTGGAATTATTAGGAAAAAAAATCGAAAATATGAGAATTTTTTGTTTGCACTGAGAATGAAATTGAAAAAAAAAGAATAATTAAATGTCAAATATTTAGTATAAAAAATATTAAGAAATTACGAAAAAAGTTGTTAAGTAAAATATAATATAAATTATTTTTAAGAAATTTTGTTGCAAAAACGGAGTTAAAATTAAAAATATAAACAAATAAAAACAACATAATAACTTAGTAAAATAATGCAAATAATTAGCTGTACTTTAAGACAAAAACTATAGGCACGCTTAAAAACGTACTTGAGTTGATTTTTTAGAGTAAATAAAAACTTTAAGCAAAATATTTAAAGTAAATTTAAGTGAAATTTAAGCATGTGGAAAATGCAAAAAATTATTACTTTAATTCAAAGAAAAATAAAGCATGATAAATAAAAAATATTTGTGAGAAATTCAGCAGCGAAAATTGTAAAAAAAAATTAAATGTATGTATTTTTTGTTTACGAAATAGTAGCGAACAAAAAAGTGTTTTTATCAATTCAAAAATCCAAATGATTGCAATGTGAAATTTATTTTGATAATTTTTGTGCAATTTTCTTTATCTATTTTGTAATCAAATCAAGGGTAGCTAAAAAAATCTTTTTAATTAAAAAAATATATTTGCAATTTATTTTAATTAAACTATAAAACGTATTAAAAAATGATTAAAAAAATTATCAAAAACTATTTTTGTTTTATAATTTTTTTAATAATTTTTTTTTAATAATTTTTTTTTTTTTTTCTTGGCTTGCGTCATAATGACGCTTAACCGCCTATGCGATTTTGGCCGTTTCGTATCAAAGCACGCCAGTCATTCCTTTTTAGCGATAACTGACGCCAACTGGAAACCCCAAGGGAGTACAATTCATCCTCCACCTGTTGTTTCCATCTCAGTCCTCCCCCTTCCCCTGCTGCCGAATTCGGGTGTCGATAGTAAAACTTTCTGTGCTGGAGCTTCTTTTTCCATTCGCATAACATGACCCAGCCAGCGGAGCCTTTGGGCTTTAATCCGCTGAACTATGGTCAGGTCTGCGTAAAGCTCGTACAGCTCATCGTTAAATTTCCTTCGATACTCGCCGTTGGCATCACGGGAAGGACCATAAATCTTCCGGAGAACTTTTCTCTCAAATACTCCAAGGGCAATCTCATCTTCTCTGGACACTGTCCATGATTCCGAGCCGTACATCAGGACTGGTATGATGAGCGACTTATAGAGCGTGATCGAAAAAGCCTCGGAAGAGAACCCCCTTTAATAATTTTTTTATATGCAATTTTATATTAACATAAAACGGTGAACCTTTAAAAAAAAAAACTTTTGAGCTTATGCTTTTTAGTCCAACCTTTTTCAATCAAATTTTCTTTTCAGAAGTTGTTTATTTTGTAAATCTAGCAAATTGAACAATGAACTTTCGGCTTCAAACTGCGTACTAATTTTAAAATGAAAACTTTCGACGCCAAAAGTGGCGCTTTCGTTTCATCAATAAAACTTAAACGCTTTAACAGTCGACTTACGTCAGAGAGCTTTTTACTTTGCACTGAGAGCTTTGTTGCTTCAATGAAAGCTTTTGGATTATTTCTGAAAGCTTTCGACTTTGGGAGCCTTTAACTTAACACTGGCAGTTTTGTTACCATACTGCTAGCTTAAAACCTTCTGCTGGGAACTACTACTTTTCCACCGAAAGCTTTCGTCTGATCAATACCTAAAGCTTGAGCGCTTTAACACACAACTTTCATCAAAAAGCTTTCACCTACACTGGCCTTGCGTTTAGTGCTTTATTAAAATGTGTTATTCCTGAAACACTAGGAACTTCTAATAGCTTTTGAGTTTAGACAACGGTCTTTTGACTCCATAGTAACTATTCAGTTTCCATTAAAAACATTTAAAGGAAAGCTCTTAACACATTTAATTTCGAATCAAAGCTTGAGAAAAGGCGATTTGCGGAAATACAAAAAGCTCATAAAACATTGAAAGCTGCAAAATGCAATTAGGGAACAGATTAAGCGTTTCTAAAACGAAAAAACTTTTTTGCAGTTTTTGTGAAATTGTTTTTTTTTTTATTGAAATTTTAAAACTTAATTTTTCTTTATTAAATTACGAAATGGCCAGTAAATTTTGTGATTTTTTTTATTTTTATTTTTTAAATATTTTTTTATGTAACTTAAATTTTTAAAATAAAATACATACATACATGCAAACAACAACTTAAAAAAATCAAAAAATCTAAAAATCTAAATTGTACATATAAAAACATAAAACTAGTTGTAAAAAATAGACAGATTTTTTTATTTTTATTTTTTTGTGTTAATGATTATGAAGAAAGCAGTAAAAATAAAAATAAACCAGCAAAACCACGCCCACATGCCTAAGCATACATTCACATGTTGATCTCACATAAATATTTAAATATTTGTGTGAGTATGTGTGTATGTATACAAAAATAGATATACATATGTAACTGTAACTATGTACATAAATAAATTTATGATTTTCCTATTTACTAAATGCACATACACAAAGATAAATATATACTAGGCATTAGTTTATACATATACTAAAAACATATACAAACTGTATACAGCATTCATAAATACATAAACACATGTAAACATACATACTGACTAGCATTAAATCTGATGTAATTTGCATAAGTTAATTATGTGTTATTACATACATACATACAATACCAATAACTGTAATAAAGCTAAAAAAAAATTTTAAAAACAAAACAAACATTGTGTTATAATTTTACATAGTAAATATGTATAACTTTACAGCTATACATATATATACAAACATATGTATACTTATATACATTGAATATTGGTTCATGCATAAGTAATCATTAAGCATAAAAATAAAAGAAATACCATTTAGATTTTAGTTTTATATATAAGCAAAGTTAGTAGAAGAGGAAGAAAGTTTCAAAATCGAGTTTTACATAAATATCGATTATGCTGAAATGCCGCCTGTGTTGTATTCTTTGTAAAGTGTTGTAGTTGTAGTTAATTTTTAAGTGTTTGCTTTTGTAATTGTATTTCATTCATAATTGTTTTAAATGTCTCTCATTACTTACATACATAAAATACACGCAAGCATACTAAATACATATTTACTATATATACATAGAGAACAAAAGAAAAATAAACACGCATTTTTATGTCACTATCAGTTACTTTACTTACATATTTCAAACATATTACATATGTCTGATGTGCTTTTACAATAAAACGTGCTTTCCTACTGCCCAAATTTACCTTTACGGCAAGTGAGTTCGTGCAGTGTGTGTGCGCTTCTCTTCTGCACTGAAAGCTTTCAACCCAGCTTCAAGCACATATCTTTCAACAAGTGGTAGCTTTCGTACTTTTAAAAAGAGATTAAGTAAAAGCATTTTTCTATTTTCTGAAAGCTTCGACTTTTGGCAGTAAACAATAAGCTTTCGACTTATTAGTGGGAACTGCTAATTGTAGACCAAAAGCTTTCGAAGCCCAAGTGGTGCTTTCGTCTGATCAATAAAACAAATCACTTGAACATTCGAATTTTCGCACAGTACCGTTTATTTTACATTGGGAGCTTTATTGTTCTCTAGTTTATTGTTTTCGACTTTGCGTTGAAAGCTTTTCATTTAACACTGGGAGCTTTATTGCTACACTGCAAGTTCTTGGGTGAAAGCTTTCGAAGCGAAGGTGGCGTCTTCGTATCTTTAAGCTTCCGACTTTGTGTTGAGAGCTTTTCACTTTATGCTGAGAGTTTTATTACCATACTGCTAGCTTTTGCCTATAGACAACGATCTTTTGCCTCTGTACTAGGAACTATTAATGGTTTAGTGAAAGCTTTTGAAGATCGAAGACATGCTTTTCTTCGCCCATTAAATATCAAGCGTTTGAATAGTGCAAAAACTTTAAATTTATGATTTTTGGAGATTTTCACTCAACGTACTAGAGCTTTAGGGTTTTATTTTCCCAGTTTAATATTTCTCTGCTGCTTTGAGCATTTTAATTCAAGATCGAATTTAAAAACTGTCAGCCATAGCTTTCACTGAAATTGTAATACAGTTTAAATCCATAAGTTTTTCATTCATAGCTTTCTAGGATTTTTAAGCTAGCTTTTAAAGAAGAAGGAGAGATATTTTCTGATTGTCTTAAGCCTCCTGTAGCAAAATTCCATATACTTTGAGCTTTCACGGACGAAATTAAGTTGTTACTCAAATATGTCAATCAGTTAGAAATTTATTCAAAAGCTCGTGTGGCAGAGCTCATAAGGTAGTGAAATTCTCTCTGTTACAAACGGAAAAACTAAGAGCCAACAAAGGTAGCTGTAAGTTGAAATCATATATTTATAAGGGAATTTTTTCTCCCAAGATCTTCAAATAATTTTTGGAACATTTGGACATTTCAAGCGCTAAGCTTCAAGCTTTTATTTTCCATTTAAAGTCTGATTAGTAGTTATTTTGAATACATTATATGCCTCGCTCAATTTAAATCTTTTTGAAAAGCCTACTACTCCGTATACCCCTACGAAGCGCTCAAATACACTCAACAACTATCAAATGTCACAAGCTTTTAGCATAGACTCAAACCCGTACTTTTAATAAACCTGCTTGTCACTATTCATACTAGTCCATATGCATAACAGTTTTCACCTTCATCTTTATCCTAACTATTCTACATGCAGCGCACCAAAGCAAATGACACTTACTATACAACTATTTACTATATAAAACCATTTTACTTTCAAAGCTTGAAAAATAATGTTTTTGGACATTCAATTCTGTAAACATTTAAGTAATAATTATTGTTTTAGTTAGAGTATGTGTTAATATTTACAAAAAATAAGGTAAAAACACAAACAATGATAAAGCGTATAATTTTTGAAAATGTTTTTTGCTGACTAAGATTTTAAGTAATTTGTTGTTTTTTTTCGTTTACAGGTTTTATTTTATTCTATGAAAACTTAATAATTTTTGTATTATAGTTCATATGCGCTTTTGCTTTTTTGTCAATGTTTACATTTTCTTATTATTGCTTCCCACAATTTTGATTATTACTTATCATTTCATTATTGTAATTATGTTACCTAAGATTTTTTTGTGAGTAGGTATGTATATTTTTTAATTTTTTATAATTTTTAAAAATTTTACAAAACATTTATATGAAAGTGAAAAAAATAAATGAAACAAAAAATAATAAAATTAATATTTTAAAAGTTTATTTGTTGTGTGTTTTTATTTTCGAAATTAATTGGCTAATTTAACCCGTGAATTGGTTATGTTTTGGAGCCTATTCTCTATTAGACATCAGTTTTCATTGAATGGGATTCTCAGTCGACTGGGAATTTAAAGATCACCAGAGCTTGGCTACCATTTAAAAAACGGACCATGACAGAAGAAGTTTCAGGAACACCCTGTACCAT
Organism: Campiglossa producta; assembly: GCA_964058755.1. Taxonomy (NCBI): domain Eukaryota; kingdom Metazoa; phylum Arthropoda; class Insecta; order Diptera; family Tephritidae; genus Campiglossa; species Campiglossa producta. Next base: position 17,527,229 of record CAXKVI010000005.1, read on the forward strand.
AAGACGTCCTATTTCAGAAAAGCTGAACATTTGTCTCAAGGAAACCTTATCTCAATTGAAATTATATAACATTTTTGGCTAATCATCCACTTAGCTCTGAGTAAGGAATTTATTTTTACAAAAATGTCAACATTCAGATTCTTTACTCATCGCGCTCACTCGCTCTGAGGTTTGTATTTTCGCTTAAGCAAGGACGTAACCCTAAGCTATTTATATACACTGTAAAAAATGTTATTTATCAATAGGTTTAGCCTTGTTTTGGGTATTTAGCTGATCTAAACGATAACGAGCTCATTTTTATCATATAGTCGTTGCCTACGCAAAAAACCACCTATCGACCAACTGCAAACCACCTATCGACGAAAAATGCGAAAATGAGATTTGGCAACCCTGGGTTCCAGACATCGAGTTTCATCAATAAAAATTACCCAAAAAACGGTGAACTGCCTGGCGAATCTTAGGGGTGTAGTTAAATTTTATTTGCAAAACTTTAAAATTTTCTTTTTCGCTTTCCTGGAAATTTGATTGCTCTCAAAAAGTTGGTTTTGCAATTGGTCGATAGGTGGTTTTGCAAAGGCATCGACGATATGATAAATGAGTATACTTTCCAGAAGAGTTTAGACCTCTGCAAATTTTAAATGAAATAGAAACCATTGGACTGGTGGTCGGTGGATGACGATATCATCTTTTTTTAAGCTAGGCGCACAACGTCAAGCCAGTGACCAAATAATATTACGGACGACGCCGTGTTTCGAGGAAGCTTTCGGTTGATGTCCTGTTGATGTGCCTAGAGGTGTTGGTCCCCAACCTTAGTTGAGCAACTTATATCGAAAGCCGAAAAGAAAACATTCTTTAAATATGGAATACTTTCTTAAATTTGAGAAAATTTTAGTTATTATAAAAATATCTAATATAAACAGTTGTTTAATATTTTTTAAATTATTATTTTATGACTTCAAATCTCTATCTACCTTTCTTTTGATCCAGTTCTCTGTTTATCATAACCCAGCTAGTACTCCAATTTTAGCACAGACAATAACCTATCTAAACCAGCACCACTACACTGAAACAGAGTTGACATCAAATTTGAATTAAATTTTTGTTTTTTTTTATTTAAAAAGTTGTAGGTACATAAAAGTTTATAGATAAATAGTAAAAATTAATTTCTTAACTTAAGAAAATTAAGCATAAATATATAAGAAACCAGTAAAAGCAAGAGTCTGATATATAAATGCCTTGACAAAGTTTTTTACACAATTAAATAAATACCAGCACTAAAATAGTTAGAATACACTGTAAAATAAAGGGAAAACAAAACCATATAAAATGAAATAGTTGAATTTAGCAAAACCGTAGAAATAATTATTATAATACTAAACAAACACAAACATTAAAATACAATTTAATAACATGCAATAAAAATGTTAAAATTTCAATTTTATTTTTTCAGTGTAGAAGTTGTAATGTTGGTTGAAACAAGCCGAAATTTGTAACATAATAAAAAAACTTTTTTAAAAATTAAAAATTGGTTAATTGAGATTTGCAAACATTTCAAAGTAACAATTTATTTTTAAGAACGTATTAGGTTCCTTCCCCACGGTCGAATCAAAGGTCGTCAACGTCACTGCTCTACGAAGTGTTAACTTTCAAAAAGTTTAAGTTCCTGCTCATTATATTAGCTTAGACACAAACCCACTGCCAATTAATTCCAACTACATGGAAAAAATTAATATGCATTTACTACTTAAGTTAAATTTAATTTAAAATAATGTTTCAACTATAAATTTCATAATTTGAATAAAATTACTGAAGAGCCACCAAAAAGTGCGTCAAATATTTTTGCGAAATATAAAAAAATTATTTAGAATATTTCGCTAATTTTTTATTTTAATTTGTTTTTGTAAAATATACCAGAAAAAATTTTATAACAAAAAATAATATTTAATTATGACAAAAATAATAAACAAAACGCATTTAAAATTATTTTAAACTATCTAAAACAAATAAATAAATTTCAAATTCTTTAAAAAAGAAAAATAAATTATAAATATGTGTAAAAAATATTAAATAGATAGCAAAATTTTAGCATAATAAAAAAATTTAATTAAAAAAAAAAATTAGTATAAATAGTTTTGTACAGAATTTAGTGAAAATTAGTTTTTAGCAAAAATAAATTCACAGAAGCTCGGTATAAGTTTTCTTATAGATTTAGTATAATAAACCAATTGGTGCTCTGAATTACGAAAAGGTTTGTGTATATAAAAAAAAATCATATTTAAGGAAGAAAAAACAAGTGTCTGATATATTAAAAATCTAAATAAGAAATATTCAGCTTACATCTAGGCACCATGCATGGGACTGAATTTAGGTTTAAACTAAAGCACATATAGATTTTTAAATAAAATAGGTATATAAGAATACGAAAAAGTCATATGAGTAATTCAAAAAAAATTTTTTTTAAGTTATATGAAAATAATTTGCATCTTGGACTTTTAAACTTTTGAATATATTTTTCTTTATAAACATCATGATTGCTGTTAGAAATTGTTCCCCTCTCTTTTCTACTTATGACTTGATTTCTTCAATAATTATTACACAGAGAAAAAAAGTCGTTTATATTATTTCAAAAAAAAAACAAAAAAAAAAAAAACATTTAAGATAAAAAATATATATATAAATAAATAATTATATTGAATATAATTTAAATATGATGCAAATAACGCATTTTATTGTAGCTACTCAAAGTACATGGAAAAAAAGAAAATCACTTATATGGCTGATAAATATATTTATGAGATATTTATGAATGAAATATTCATAAATATATAGTTTAAACGTAAAAAGTACTTATATTTACATAAATATATACACCAATATAAGCATAATGCACTTAGTAGTTGCAAACAATAGCAGAAATCAACAAAATAGCATTGCACTACACTGAGAAAAAAATATACACAAAATCAGTAATATTCATAACAAAAACAACCCCAACAAGAAATGGTTAGTTTAAAAAGGAAATAGAAAGGCATACAACCAAAACAAAATTTAATAAAAAAAATCTAAGAATTAAATTGTATATTAAACTTTTTATTAATCATTTTAAGTATCGATCTTATAAGTATTTACTAGGCTGATTTGCTTATCGACAAAACATAATATTTATAAATGTAGCTATACAATAAATAAAGTATATTTAAAGTTAGACCTAACAGAGTTTGTGCATTTGTTAAAATAATTTTATTGTTGTTGTATTAGATCCCTTTTAAACATATGTATAACAAAATGTAACTATGAATGTGTATTGAAAACCCTTTTAGTGCAAAATATTTAAAAGTTAAAAAAAAAAACTCCTTTTATTTATATTTTTAATAAAGATTATTATAAAAATAAAACAAAATTAAGTCATATGAGATGAGTACCTATTTGTTGAAAATAATTGGACTGCACAAAAATAAAATTAAATTAAAAATGTTTCCATGCTTGAAAAAACAATTAAATACAATTAAAAACTAATACATATTTAAAAAAATTTAATAAAATTGAAAATATTAAATAAATAGAAAAGTTTTGTTAAGTTTCTTAATTTAAAAATATGATAAAAATCAGAAAAGGCTAAGCGCTCTAAAATTTTTGAATAAAAACTGAAATTATATTCAAAATTCATGTCTGTAATTATTTTATTTTATTATATTTATATTTATTACTTTTAATGATAAGTACACTTGAAAAAATTAGGGTGCAAGTACGGGAACTTTATATACAAAAAGTTTCCAATAAATTTAAACTTTATAAGAAAGAGATACTAATAAAAAAACACTTTAAAAACAAAAAAAAATAAAAAATTTATAAAAATGATAATAATAAAATAAAAATAAATTGTAACCGGAAATTAAAAGTAATGAAAGTAAAAGAGAAATTAGAGTAATTAAAGCATGAAAGCATGAAAGAAACCCCGATAAAGTTAGAAAAAATAGAAAATAAGTAAACTATGATGAAACAGCAAAAAAAGTTATATTTAAGAAAAAACAACCAAAAAAAATTATATTTATGCAAAAGAATAATATGTATACATAATTATGATTATTGTATTGAATAATATAATTATGCATAATTCTTATATTGAATTATATTATAATATGATATTATATTATTATGAATATTTATTAATATTAAAATGAACACAGAAAAATGTGAAATAAAGATTTAATAAAAAAACCAAACATTTTTTTTCTCGTGTAGGTTGCAATATATATCGCGCTGCCAGATCGGTAAATATTTTAATTTTTAGGAAAGTTTGACATAAAGATATACAATATCTTAGTAGGTAATGACACCATCTGGATGAGAACATATTGCTCTCTTTTAAGGAAGGCTACACTAAAAAAAATGTTTTTTTCGAAGATCACACTAAAGACAAGACATAACATTTTAGAGCTCTATCAGGAAATCACCGACGATAAACTGACGACTGGGAGTAGTTCTATGATGTAATTTTGAAATGATTTTTTTTTTATCAAGTTTGATGCCCTGGCGAACGCAAACTATTTAAGGTATTTTCAAAAATCTGAATGTGTCATCAAATCGGAAGCACCAACGCAAGTAATTAGTTATAAACTTAAACTCCACTTCCACAACTAATTAGACACATATGACAAATAACACTGCACCCTTTCCGGCGCTGCAATGAACTACCATCACAACATTTGCACCACGCTGCGTTCACTGAGCCGCGGTCGTCGTGTTTTAACCGTTTCGCTGCCATTGACATTGAAATGTGTTCGCAAACGACAAAAACCGGTTCTGTGTGCGATGCGCAAGAATAACAAAAAAAAAACGATTTATTATTATTATTATTATTAGTCAGTGAACTTTAATAATTCGATATTTAGAGTGATCTGTATTTTCCAAACATAAAAAAATTAATGTTTATATCATTGGTATTGAGCGTAAGAATGACTAATTCCCACGCATTTTACAACATATTTAAATCACTCGTAAATTAAGGGAAAAAATAATCTGGTTAATAACTTTTTATCCCCATAATGCGATTTGTAGCTCTCAGTAAATATTGTAATTAATTAAGAATTGTAGCGTTTGGAATTATTTTTTATTAATTATACTGTACAACAGCTTTTTCGAAGCAAGAGTTCCAGCTAGCGTTGAAAGGCCCCCGAGTCATTCAGCAAAAGTATTTGTTGTTTCCATTCTAGTTCTAAAAAATGGTATTTTGGAAATCGCGACAAACGACTTTAAGAGATTTTTGACCACAATCTAAGCAGGCGGGTCTAGAATGTAGTTCGGTTACTATGCAGGGGTTTGAACGTGTCAGGGAATGAACTAGTAATTGGCAAAGGGCAGTCAGCCATTATCGAGACATCGTTCACTAATAGCAATAGTATGGGCATAATAATATTGCCCCTGCGGGTTAGAGGTTTAGAATATGCTCGAGGTAGGCATACCGGTCGTAAGAGGCGACTAATATGCACATAGGTAATAACGTGCTAACTCGATGGTTGATCTACGGATATGATGCCTCTCATTACCCATTTTCTCCTTCCTCATGGATGGAGGGATGGCATGACCTAGAAGTTTCCACTGGTCATATCAAATCGCTACCACGACAGTCGGGCAGTACTGCAAGGGAGTACCGCAGCGTACCGGGTTCATAGCCGGCCAAGGACTATCAATTTCGGAATCACTCCCCAAAACCTTCGGGGAGTGTTTTTGCTGTTAAAAACAACAACATGGGCACGAAACATGTTTGGTCCGAGTGCTTCTGAAAAGACAAGGGAAAAAAATCCATTGAGAATGAATCAGTAGGTACTAGGAAAACTTCCCGCCGAACCAGCACTGGAGAAACTGGAGGTGCTATACAATAACGGGGGCAGAAGTTACTGACGAAAGGGTAATGGGATCCAGCAATCAAATATTCTGATAAGAGTTTACAAGATTATCATGGAAAAAATGCACTGGGACGATTTTTTGGAGCTTAGCCCCATGGCGACTAAATTTTAAAAAATTTCCAGGCGTATTTTGAAGTTAGCTTCCCGGGACTTTAATCTGCGAGCTTTTCTGTGGTAGGAAAGCACGCTAAATACCATATCACGGCGACCGTAATAGATGGGGTCTACAAAAAATTTTGTAGTGACGTCAGCATTTCTTTAAATATTTATTTATTTATAAAAATCCCTCAATGTTTAATGAAGGTATTAGAAAGATGAGAAACGCCCCAGATACAAATTATTTAATAGCTTTCCTAATAACAATAACAAAAACAACAAGTTTAATACGCAGATCAAAAATTAAGTTTGATTACAAATCGCTTTTGAAAGCCTGAGTTTCCCAAGAAATACATTTTGAATTTCAGAGTGGGCCCGCTCGTTTCCCACCTCCGCCAAACGAAATCATTGCCAATGACCCATAGCGCTGACAAACACTAACAAAAAGTTATCAAAAGTCAACAGCATCCGAAATTGCGGCTAACTGATTGACAAAAAACATCTGAAAAAAAAAAAAAAATAACAACAAAACACAAAATGCAAAGTTAATGCCCCATACAAAATATAGAGCAGCTGAGACAACACAGTAAAAACGATCTCAGCATAGCGCGCATCAGCTTGAAATGTGCGCTCAATAAAGAACAGAGGGTAGAGGGGAGCGTGTAAGTGAATTATTGGTGGCGGCAGAATCCCAACCACATTAGCAAACAAACCAGAAAAAAAGCGGAGACTTAAGAACAACCGGATGGCTGGCGCTTCCGATCGTTGAGATTTTCTTATAAAAAGTGCTTGACACAACTGAAAACGATATCAGTCATTCGTTCTACCTTGTGTACTCACAATCGCAATTAAGTACAAGTTTAATAATTCAATTTCAATATTTTAGAAGCTCTGAAAAAAATTACAACAAAATGAAGTTCCACGCGTGTATTGTTGCCATTTTTGCTGTTGTTTTTGCAAGCCTGGGCTGTGTTAGTGAAGCTGCTTTGGCACGCGCGCTGTACAAGAACTCAGGTGAGTGAGCCTGGAGAGGTGATGTATATAGTAAGGAAATCCAGTAACTTGGTATCCTAAAACCTTCCGCGAACAAAAATAAACTTTTCAAGCAAATTAAGAGTTCCACGTATTTGACATTACTGTGTACGAGATATTCGGCTTGTCCTAGACATCAAGCCAAATGAGCTAGAACCAGGGTTGCAGAATATTTCAGACTACCTGAAGTGACAGATATGGGCCGGTCTCGGTGCTTCTTCCCTATGTGAGTAAATTGAGTTGGTCCAGCTTCATTCGAGTTCTGGGTTAAGATTTCTCCATGTTCACTTTCAAATGCAACTGCTTTCTTTTCCCGTTGTACTTCACCAGATCTCTATTTTTTAAAAGGTTGGTCAGAAGGGAAATATGTCAGTGTTTCAGTAAGTTCATTCTATATAGCTTGGTGCCTAACCTATGTAATCCAATTATTATTTCCAGCTTTATTCCACTTCTGAATTGAAAGTACTTCTCTTTCAAGACCTACCAAATACCTATCCTTTGGTACTACACTAAGATACGGATCTTGGGCCCTTTTCTGTGCCTTGACACTATGTCGCAGTATCGACACAACTAAATTGATCCAGCTTTATTCCACTTCTGAATTAAGAAGATTCAAGTTTAATTTCCACTGGATACTTACCCTCTTGTTCGCCACAATAATGACTTTTTTTGTAAGACCTCATAAATAGATAACTGATGTTGAAAAATTTATCAGAAATGCAGGGATTTTACCTTTCTTTGACACTATGGTGTAGTAACGAGAAAATTAAGTTAGCCCAGCTTTATTCCACCTCTGAATTGAGAAGATTCAAGTTCAAATGCCACTGGATACTTGCTATCTTATACGTTACAATGATGATGATTTGTTAGAGCCTCATAAAACGATAACTAAAAAAAGAAAAATTTATCAAAAGTGCAGAGTTTTTAAAATTGTGTGCTTCGTCAATAAAATCGTCCATAGCAAACATCATAATTCATTTCGTTTATTTCCGTTCCTCTAAAATAGCTTATCCCGGAAAATGCGCAATCAGCTACGATTTGATACTTTCACCTGGACAAACTGCTAAATCGCCCACCAACCCATGCGCTGGCATCAAGTGCTTGCCAGATGGATATGCTGAATACAGAACGTAAGTAAAACTACAATGCGGAAATACCAAGCTAATCTTAGTTAAGCTGACATATGTGAATTTATGTCTTTTAATTTCGTAAAATCTTCCATCTCAACAACTAGTTGTACTGCTGTGGCGCCACCAAAAGGTTGTAAACAACGTGACTTCGTCAACACCGACCGACCTTTCCCGGAATGCTGTGAGCGCGCCTATGATTGCACGCGTGCCATTTAAATGAGCAAAATCAAAAGGAACACAACAAAAACTAGTTTAGCGCATCAGGAACCACAAAGCACATGTCGATACTAAAAACACAGATCATACGCATTAACAACGCGCCGTTATCGCTAATTATACCAGATCGCCAACACGATCTTCATATACATTAATATCAGAGCTACTACGTCATTTAATATTATTTGCAATTTCATAGCGTCATTACCCATTTGAGCTGTTTTTGCTTCCTCATTGTTACTATAGGGAGTCATCACGCATGCGTTTACACACCCACCCGCGCATTAATACGTATCAGCACTTCATGATCATACCAAAAGTACAACGTTAATAAGCCGACTGCTGAATTGAGCTGAGCTTACTTCAGCGAGGTCTAGTTGAGTTGGCTTAAGAACCAGCTTATCCCTGCCATCATATTGTGATGACTTCCGTGGAGTAGTTCTGTAAGCTCCACTGATCGTCTGTCACTTCACTTTAGCAATTTATTATTACTAAATACTTTGTATCTTTGTTTTGAGGTTTTGCTTACTTAACTTTTAAGCATCTACTACTATTTATTGTCTTACTCATATTACACATCATGCATTTTTTCGTTGTTTAATTTGTTTATCGCTTCCTCGCCCATTTAGCGCTGTTATTTATAATTTATTATTTCATTACGTATGTATTTTTAATTTGTTAAACATATCAATTTTTAATATCATTCACTCATGGAATTTTTGGCATTTTGAATACTTATAGCAAATATCGTAAAATAAACTTAAATGTTAAAATAAAAAAATCATAGTTTTTTAATTGGGTGTGTCTGATGATACTATGAAACAAATGAGTGTAGGACAAAAAAAAACCAACATCAGCTTTGAAGTCAACAAACTTGCAGATTTAGTTGTTATTGTCCATATTCATAAATTTTTATGAAGGAATGATACCTATTCGAAAAAGTTCAGTCTGGTGTTTATAAAGTTTTCATTGTTGGTATAATTTTTAAACACTACCCTGCTAAAGCGTGCTGTAGGAAACTCCAATACACTTACACCTTTTTTGACAACACCTACACAATGACAAACAATCCTCTTCTCTTCTTTTTTGGTTTGACTGTTCGTGTCAAAAGAAAAAAATTTTAGAGATTTTACGTCAATTTCAATTTTCAAAAATGGAAAAAATTAATTCGTCTGCTTTTATTTCGCATGTTTTGCTCTAAAAAACCATTTCTTCGCTGTAATAGGAAAGCTAACACCGATAAAAAGAAGCATAGGAAGAAGCAGCAGCAAAAAAAGAAATCGAAGAGACGGCTTTGAATCGTGAAATCTACAAATGCATGCTGAGGATTCGCCAAAGGCTCCCGAAGCCAAAATCAATAGGCGCGTAGAGTCTGTTGCTGATCGTCGTCTTCAAGACGGCCCCTTGAGGACTCGTATGCCGTTTAGTGGAAGAAATTGCAGCAGCTGCAGCGGCAGGAGTGCAATTGTTAGTTATGTTCAAAAATTGGTTGTACATATTATTAATAATTTTTTACGCATGCCAACATATGTAGATAATATACAAATGTATCATAATATGTAATCATTTAAGAATATATGCAAAACTTTTAAATCGGATCTAATTTCATTTATATAGCATTCTTGTTGTTGTTGTAGGTTTGTTATTGTTGTTGCTCAGCTTTGTTTACTCATGCCTGACTGACATCTATGTCACGAATGAAGGAAAAGTGCCCGGACAAAGATAAGGAGAGCCTTATGGAGTATTTAATTAGTAAGAAAGAGACGCAAAACCATACACGTATACAAATTGTTTATTCAGGATTGTAATGTCGCTCTTGAAAACCTGAATGAAACTTTGCACTACGGCCTGAAATAGATTTCATTCAGCCATACCTGACATTTGACTATTCAAATGACTGATATATGTCTAGTAGGGTATTTGGTTTCCTTCAAAAAGTTTTCTTCTATTGTTTTCTTCTTTAAGACTATTTCAGATTTTTCTAGCTTAGTGATGCTTGGGATTATTTTGTTCGATTCGAATAGGTTTCAGAACTGGGAAATCCCAAATCTCACCTTCGAATTCTCTCTGTTTGATTACGGGTTCGTTTTTGTCTCATTCTTCAATATTATTTTAACTTGGTTCCAACTTCGGTTTTTGTTTCCTTGGCTTTCCTGGTCTCGTGACCCTGGATATCATTATGATTAAGTTCCGATTTCAGGTTTTGTTTCATCCTAGAAAATGATTTATTTTCTTTATGGTTGAAGTAGTGCTTTCGTTCTTTTGAATATTTTTTGATTTTGATTTGATTCTGGTTTTGTTTTTGGCTTCGATCTTTAAATTTATTATTACTAGGTTCCGTCGTAGGTTTTTGTTTCCGGTAACAAGATTTCGGTTACTGTGTTCTTCGTCAAGATATGTATGTACGTTCAGTTTTTTTCTGGTTTCTTGATCATTGAGATTATTTTGGGTTTAACCCGATTTCGTTTCCTTCGGCTTAGTTTGGCTGCGTCTTTGAGATTAATTTGGTCAGTTCGATAAGGTTTCAGAGCTAGGAAGAAGTGCTAAATCTTAACTTCAAAACTATTTCTGTCTGATTCAGGTTTCATTTTTTTATGGTTGATGTGTTGGTTTCTTTAACATTATTTTGATCGATTTGGATAAGTTTCAATGCTGGGAAGAAGTTCCAAATTTCACCTTATCTACCGAAAATGGTTCAGTATTCTAGAGCACTGGAGGATGTTTGACAGAGCTTAATCTTAGTTACGACTCTGAGTCGTATCTTTGCTAGAGGCTCCCAAGAGGAAGAAAGTAAGGCAAGTCGGTCAGACTCAAACCAACAACGAAAACTAAATCGAGAAGTATGGAAAAGGAGGTGCTCAGTATGGTGTTCTATAAACTATCTTATTTAATTTCCCACCCCATCTAAAGGAGATTCCATAATTTCCTACGCCGAAGAAGGCACGATTATGTCTACGGGAACGAGTGCAACTACTCATGAGCTAACCCTGCGGGTTAGGGGTTTAGAATATGCCCGAGGTAGGCATACCGGTCGTAAGAGGCGACTAATATGCACATAGGTAATTGATGTGCTACTCGATGGTTGATCTACGGATATGATGCCTCTCACCTCTAATTACCCATCTTCTCCTTCCTCACGGATGGAGGGATGCCATGACCTAGAAGGTTCCACTGGTCATACCAAATCGCTACCACGACAGTCGGGCAGTACTGCAAGGGAGTACCGCAGCGTACCGGGTTCATATCCGGCCAAGGACTGTCAACTTCGGCATCACTCCCCAAAACCTTCGGGGAGTGTTTTCCTGTTAACAACAACAACAGCTTAGCGCATAGATCAACCGCTATTTTACTGACCTCTCCAGTTTCTTTCCTGAGCGGAACCCGGCAATATCAGCGAACCAAGTCTACTGCGACACTATTCAGGTCGTGGAAAGCATATATATATGAGTGTCAACCAGCCATCCTGACCACCGCAATAACCACAAAGAACAGAGCGCAGCAGGATCCTGAGGTGATTCGCTACCAGTACTTTGGCAAGGATGATCTGAAATTTCGACCCCGACTACTGGGTCTTCGAATTAGTTCTCAAGACAAGGTGCTATTCACCGGAATCATACTCGGCTAAGGACTTTCAACATCCGTAAAACCCTGTCTGGTCCTTCACGTAACTTTTGATAAGTGGATCTTTCGTCTAGGCAGGGCGAAGTACGGTTACAACAGCAACAGAGTGTCCTCTCCAGGTATACTCAAGTTCAATCTTGTAACTGGTTAAACTCTCAACTACACCGCCATACCAAAAAGGCGTCCTGCATGTGATATGTCTCCCCATCCCACCAACCCTCTCTTCAAATGATCAATAGAATCTATACTTGGAATACCGATTTAGCTTTTGTCTAACTCTGTTAAAACCAGTTTTCTCGGTCTTGTTTTATAAGAATGTGACGACGGCTCTTAAATTAAAATGGTACTACTAATAACAGAAACAACGTAGAATTATCTCCTTTTATTAAGAAAGCAGCCCTTGTTCTACTTAGTATGCTGCTTTTGAGGCATCATTGCTGCGTCTGCAAAAACAGATATTCATTTTTTTTTTTTTCAAAAAAAAAATTATTTCGTATTAAATTAGCACTATCCATTCCCGACCGTTCTGCGTTTGCCATATTTTAATATCTCTTCGAATTCAGAATTTATCGAAAAAAGCTCTCTGTTTCTAGTACTAAAAAAACCGTTATACCCGCATGTGGTAAATTTTTTTTATTTTAGGTGTAACTAATGAGTGTGCTTTGATTTTTTATTATCAAATACCTCATAAAACAACTGCATGTATACAAAAGTACAAGATTCCGTGTACAGTGTGATTTAGAGGCATGGGCAAAAACAGATATACCCTGAAAAAAGGCACAAATCCTTAAAACGGCGATGTCGTTAAAAAAAATAAAAAAACGAATGCCACAAATCATGGGAACGCAATTAACAGAAGATCTTCCAAAAAATTGGTAGAATATGGCCCAATATAGCAATAAACCAGTTTTTTTTGCTCTCCTGAACCAATACTAAAAATTTTGCAGGCGCAGTGACAAAATGTTCTTCTATGGTCTATGGAGGTTTGCCTTAAAGACCACGTTTGACTTCCACATATACTACTTAACTATATTAATTTAATTAATTTTATATTTAGCACTTACCCATGTTTTCATCACCTTAAAATTCCACGTCTGTATTATTTCGTAATAGTATCTCTTCCAGCGACTAGTTTAAAACTCTTCATATCCATTTTAAATTATGTAGCATGTTCAGTCTTAATATGGAATGTTTTATTTAAATAATTCTGTAGGAAATTGTTCGGGAAATTCTACTTTAAAAGTACTTCGTTGAGCTGCTTCCTCTTCAGCGACAATGGCAGCATTAATAAAGTCTCTGCAAATACAGAAATAGGATGCAAATGAGTATTTTACTGTGCAACATTTTTAAAGAGCAAATAAACTTACTCCTCATCGGCGAGCGTAATATTAACACGACCAGTTGAAATTTGTGTTGGACGTATGGAGCCAAAAAAGTCGGTTATTGGCACCTTATTCGGATCGCGCCTATAGAGATCTTTACGTACACCAACTGTTGAAATACAAACGCGTTTAGGACAAACTTGAAGCTGTGGAAGAATTAGAAAGGAATATGGGAGTTAGATGATAGCAGTTTTTATTTAATTGGAAATTCAACTTACAAACTCGCCCATTGTACTTTTGCTGTTGGGTTGTACTCTCTCCAGAAATTCCAACGCATAATATGTATAACGATCAATCATATAAACGCCAATTGATTGGTCCACATGATGCTGAAAAGGGAATGATTTAAAGTTATAGAAAGTTTTTACTTTTATGAAAATGAAACATGTTGTTGTTGTTGTTGTTAACAACAAAACACTCCCCGAAGGTTTTGGGGAGTGATGCCGAAGTTGACAGTCCTTGGCCGGATATGACCCCGGTACGCTGCGGTGCTCCCTTGCGGTACTGCCCGACTGTCGTGGTAGCGATTTCCTTTCTAGTCTTATTATAAGATATGGAAAACTGGGATCGTGCAGTTCGGTACTCGCCCCGAGAGATCCTTACTTCTCGGTCCGAAGAGGGATGTAGGCTTGAGACATATTTTCATAATGCAACATTAAGTAATAATAATTATTAGGGGTTTAGAATATACCCGAGGTAGGCATACCGGTCGTAAGAGGCGACTAATATGCTCATAGGTAATGACGTGCTAACTCGATGGTTGATCTACGGATATGATGCCTCTCACCTCTCATTACCCAGCATCTCCTTCCTCATGGATGGAGGGTGACATGACCTAGAAGGTTGCACTGGTCATACCAAATCGCAACCAGACAGTCGGGCAGTACCGCAACGAAGTACCGCAGAGTACCGGGTTCATATCCGGCCAATGACTGTCAATTTCGGGGATTTTTTTTGCTGTTAACAACAACAGGAGTTTTCCCAGCATTACAGGTAAAACGCCCATAATTGGATAGTAGTTCGAAGCAAGAATCATTTTAACACTTACCGAGAGAGAATCTTCGCCCACCAAACTGCTTGCCACTGCCAATACATTGGGCGAGGTGAATTTCTCATATAGGGAAGCGGCTTGGCAAGTGTCTACCATGAAAAATAGTTCGTTGTATCTGCATAAAGAGTAAAAGAAATGTTATTAACACAAAAAACATAAAATCCAGCGCATAACCACTTACCGCTTCTTTTCCCACATCTGCTCGACAGCATCTGCCAACTCTTGACTGGTAATCTCTTCAGAATCTTGAAATTTAAGGAAACCATCACCACCATGCCCCGTCAAATAGATCAAAACATTACTGCCAGCATCGGTAAGCAGTTTTTTAGAACGCGCTGTACCATTTTGTGTACGTCCCGTAAGTAGACGCACAAAATTCTCCACGGTCACTTCATAGCCACGATAATCCACTTCCACGTCATCGCCATACACATTTATATGCTGCTTGGCATTATTGTATACTTGTCCAGGACGTGGATTACGTGCATTACATGCCATATCATCTGCCAGCATTAGAATGATTTGCGAATCAGGTATGCCCAGTCGTTTCACAGAACGATAAATGCTTAGGACATTCGCTACGTGACGATAATTGAACCAAAAACGTGATGCATCTACGAGCACAGCCCAATTGTTGGTGTGCGTTGAACGTTGCACTGAGTCCACATATTTTTCAGGGAGTTGATTGTCCGGCTGCCGGTGAAAGAGAATTTTAAATTTGTGCTATGCAGAGTTTAGACGGTAAACTTACCTCTTGGCTGGCTGTCTGCATTAAAAGCACACTGTAAATCGTTGACACGAGAAGTAACCGGCAATATTTACCCATTTTGAGTTGAGTTTGTTGAATATAAAAACAATTTTTAATTTTATTCAAACGAGATGTAAAATATTTGCTAACAGCTGATTTTTCTGCTATCTTCCTCGCACAAGGTGACATAGATAGAAAGATTTTTCTAAAAGCAATTAGCACAGGGTGGAACAGCGATATATTTTAATGAAAATCGTTTGAAGTTCGTTTGTAGTTGTTTGATAGTCGATAAATTTTGTGATAGTAAATATATTTCATATCTTTATGAGAAACTTCCCTGCAATAATCGTTGGATTATTGGTTCTAATTTTTTGACATTTCGTAAAAGGAGAAACCATAATTTTGTAAATAATCATATAATAAAAATCCAGGCATAAGTGCAGAATACATACATTTCGCAAATCAAAAAAATATTTATATGGATCGATAGCGGTATTTGCGAAAAGTTGAAACGTATAATTTTTTTTTGGTGCAAATAAAAACTTTAGGGGTAATTCCACTTAAAAGGGCAATTTTTAATTTTTTTTAAATCGAAATATCTTTCAAACTACTTATCGGATTAGAAAATGTTAAATACCAATATTTAGGTAATAAAAATACCTTTCATTTAATGTATAACACTCCCACCTTTATGTAAAATTTTTATATGAAAACTATGTTTTTTATAAAAAAAAACCAATGGAAATGAATAAAACTGTTTAAAAAACGAAAAAATGTCCCGTTAACGGTATCGTTAGATGGTAAAATATTGTAGATAATGCAATAAGCTTTCATTTTATACACATATTGCTATATGAAAATGGTGTTTTTCCATTATAAAAAGGTAAAAAAATAAAAAGGTATAAAAAGGTAAAAAAGCTCAGGGTTAATTTTTTTTTTGGAGTAAAAAACAGAAACTAAAAGTGGTTTAGAAAGGTCTTCTGCACATAAATACCATGAATCCCGCCCATAGAGGCAACCACCCGGAGTTCGCATGGCGTAGCCCAGGGTTATATTTTATAAGCGCGGCCGAAGGCCGCCTACTCAGAAAGGTGTTCTGCACATAAATACCACGGATCCCGCCCATAGAGGCAACCACCCGGAGTTAGCATGGCGTAGCCCAGGGTTATTTTTTATAAGCGCGGCCGAAGGCCGCCTACTCAGAAAAGTGTTCTGCACATAAATACCATGGATCCCGCCCATAGAGGCAACCACCCGGAGTTGGCATGGCGTAGCCCAGGGTTATTTTTTTTATACTCAGAAAGGTGTTCTGCACATAAATACCATGGATCCCGCCCATAGAGGCAACCACCCGGAGTTGGCATGGCGTAGCCCAGGGTTATTTTTTATAAGCGCGGCCGAAGGCCGCCTACTCAGAAAGGTGTTCTGCACATAAATACCATGGATCCCGCCCATAGAGGCAACCACCCGGAGTTGCCATGGCGTAGCCCAGGGTTATTTTTTTATAAGATGGCCATTCTAAAAGAAAATTAAGTATTTGATCGTTTTTGAACGAAATTTGCTTTTTTGTTCATTTTTAGTACATAGTGTGTCAAAGGGTTAATAAAGTATACATTGAATGAAAGGTATTTCGAAGAGAAAATTTAGGAACAAACAATTTTAAAAATCCATTTACCAGTTTGCAAGATATTTTGATATGAAAAAAAAAATTTTTGACCTTTGACCTTGAATATCTTTTTAACCCTTCGAGTGCACCAAAAAAGAAAAGCACCGTTAAATTCAGCGTAAAACCCTCTTTCAAGCCCAATTTTTTTTTTTTTTTTTTGGACAAATGTATGTATTCTGCACTTGTTCCAAAATCCATCTCTTACAACACTTCGCTGCGCAGACAACCGCTCCCTAAAATAGCAATAGTGTCAATTGCCACTATTTCCATTTCCAAAAGCGCAATAGTGTCAATTGGCACTATTTCCAGGGTAACTATTACATGTCACCAGTATATACTCCTAGGAGTAATAACATTAGAGTACTCTATGGAGTAACAAAAACAAAGCGAAGATTGGAGTAGATGGTCCAGTCCTAGGACATCCCAATGTTAATTGGATCACAATTTTTATATGAAAAAGGTTTACATTTGGAGTACTCTGATGCTCCAATTGGGGTACTCTTTGGATAGGAAATAGAGTATTCTCGATTTAAGCAGGTTTATGGCGGTTTTCTCAACTAACATCAAAGTTCACTGTCAATTTAAAAGTCACTTCATTTGCCCTTTATCTTCAAAGGAGGTTGAACTGGCCGATTTGTTTTTAGTGAGCTTTGAAGTTGACAGCTAGTCTTGAAAACGGTCCTTAAAGCCCAAGTGGCATAAGTCCAGTTTTCTTTTTTTTTTTAATTAAGCATGCGACTGTATAGAGAAAATAGTTCAATATATCGCTCATTCCATTGTAAGCATATGCATTTCAAAATTTTTTTAATTTTTGGAGAAAACGAGTTCAAACTTAATTTTTTCATAAAGCTCCATTATAAAAATTGGTATTTATTCCCTTTAGCACCCAACTACTAATAAATTAGCTAAAATTATGGGAGATAGCTCAATACGGGGTTTGGCCTCAGGATCACGAATCCGGAAGCGCTTTTTTAATTTTTTGTTTTAGTGAAAAGTTATGGTCAAAAAACCGAAAAATGACCCGGGTTCGATACCAAAACTCTTCATCTACTTCCACTGGCGGGTGCCGATAGGAATACCTTCTGGGCCGGAGCGTCTTCGTTCATTCGCACCACGTGTCCTAGTCAGCGAAGACGCTAGATTTTAATTCGCTGAACTATGTCGACGTCTGCGTAAAGCTCATACAACTCATCATTATATCTTCTTCGGTACTCGCCGTCGCCAATTTTTAGGGGTGCATAAATCTTTCGAATAGATACTCCCAAAGCTGCCTCGTCAGATGCTGTCAGTGTCCATTAGGGTGATTCAAATTAAAAAAAATTGTTTTTTCTTCGGTCTTACCCCCTGAAACTTTAGGAAACTAGATTTACTAGGTTTTATACGTGTTACTGTCATTAGTACAAAACTCAGTGGCCCGTAATCATAGTCGTTGCTTAACACGCGTATTAGTTAATATCTTCTCTAAACTTAAAAAGAAATGTAAAATTTTGGTCAATCATAGTCATGCTAAACAAACATATTAGCTGAAAATAAATTTAACACAGACCCCTCATAAAAAAAAGAAATTAAACAGGAAACCCCTCATGAAAGGAAATTAAGTTGGTTGGTGGTATGAAGATTCTTTTTTAACTTTAGCAGGATCACCCTGTGCCAGCTAACATAGCATATCTATGTTACAAACCATCGCACATTTGTGCTAATAACCGATAGAGGGCAAACTCACGTACTGTCACCCACGCAACCATAGACACACACCGCTTTATTAAAATGATAAAATGGCATTTTCTTCATTTTAATTTTAAAACTCCATTTTAGACATAAAATGTATTTTATGTTGAGTATGACAGACATAGAACGATGTTTATGTAAGAATCATGTTAAAGTAGATTAAACTCTATCAGTCATTTCTAAATGGCTGTAATTATTTTAATAGTTAAGATAATCGCTTATGGCTTATCATTTCGGAAGCTCCAAAGCTTCAACTTTAGGATTATGTAAAAATATTTTTAAAAAAATTTCAAAAGTTAAAAGAAAATTCACTTAAAAAAAAATGCCATTTTCTCCCATACAACATGAAAAATTTACCCCTAAAGGTTAGGTTAGAGCGCTAATTTTTTGCAAGGCTTATTTTCTCATCAATACCTAACTTTTTAAGGGATAAGAGCAAGTCGACATTTTTCTGAATCACTCTAGTGTCCATGCTTCTGCACCATATGGCAGGACGGGTACGAGGTGACAGGTAACAAGGTCAATGAAAATAGTGTCAATTGACCTTATTTCGCACCCCAAATGGAAAAAGTGTCAATTGACACTATTTCCATTTTCGAAATGGAAATAAGGTCAGTTGACTTAACTTCTCTTTGTCAATATGTTTATTGGCGATATTTCATAATTGAAATGGAAATAGCGTCAACATTGCTTATAGCATGTCAACTGAACATCACGCGATGTATGAGTTTGATGTTATGATTTTCAACATTACAAAAAGCGTCGAATATCAACATTTTTAAAGAGCCCGGGTAGAAAATAATCTAGGCAAATATATTCTTAATCTAGGCGCTGGCTAGATTTTCCTACAATATACAACTCTACCTTGGGCCTGCCAGGGTTCTGGAATGGAAAGCGTATGTTTTTATATTTACGGGCAATTTATGGATTATTCTGTAAGGGTACTGCCTAGTTTTGCATACCTTGCCCCGGCTCAGTTTTTCCAATCCAGGGTCTAAATATTTTGCCTATATTGGGGCGGCCTAGTTTTTCCAATCCAGCGCCAGGATAGTTCCGATAGTCACGATTATAAAATTAAATTAAAGTTGTTAATTTTCCGAACAAATTTCATGCGTTGTGACAGCTGAATGGATAGAGACGATGACTGTAATGTGAAGGTTCAATGCTGGCTCAGGGACATGCATTTTTTAATTTTTTATTAAATGTATGTGAAATTTAATTGAAGTTGTTCATTTGCAGAAAATATTTCAATGATTGGAATAGCCCAATGGACAGAGAAGACAACTGTGATGTAAAGGTTTCATTGCTGACTGAAAGGCAATGAATTTTTTTATTTCTTAGCTGGCATTGCCTTGGAAAAACCAGGCAGGGCCTAGATTTGCAATACCGGACAGGCCCTTTATAAAAAAGCATTAACACACAGATAAGGGCCTTTGTAAACTTTCCTTGGCAGTTGGAGTTTGATTTTAAAAGGGAAAACCTAGTCAGGCCCTAGGCAGCAGATTTTCTACCCGGGAGGAAGTTTGACTATAGTTGAATGAAGCGATCGAAAAAAATTTACGAGATCCGAAAAAGAAATGTTCAGGCTTGCCTCAGAAAGCACCACTCATATTAATGTTTTTGACGATTTATAAAAGGATAGGTTAATCTACTCTCTTTGTTATTTCCACACATCATATGGCATCATATCAAGTCATATGACTTTACAAATTAAGCAATCACATCACTTAACAATAAGCACCACATCGTATCAAATCATCTGTATGAAAATCACATGATCATATAATATACCAACGTAACAAGAAGCATTTTTCACATCATATGGCATTGCAGTAGATCATAACGAAGTTATAAACACTTAATCTCTACATATAATAAAATTGTAACAGGTCGATGTCTGTACATGGCAGACATCAACAAAAAAATTGATTGGGGTAAGCATTATTAATCGAGTAGAATCCAAATCAACCATTTTAAAAATTGTTGTGTGTCTGTCTGTCTGTCCGTACGTTTGTGGCCGTATCACTCTGAAATTAATGAATGGAATTGAATGAAACTTTTTTCGTTGGATTGCTCGGCGCTCAACTTAAAATTTAAGATATTACTTTTTTCGATATCTCAACCGGTTTTGGAGTTATTGCCTAATATGTGGACCATGTCTCTAAAAGTACTGAATGGAATTGAATCGTTGGATTGCTAGACGCTCAACTTAAAGTTTAAGATATTATTTTTTGCGATATCTCAACGGGTTCTGGGGTTATCGCAAAATATGTGGACCAGGGGTGACCAAAAATGTCTTAGTACAATATGGGTGTCAAACGAAAGGTGTCAATGAGTGCTATAATATGCGATGTGATTCATTGAAATATCTGAAATGGTTTGGTAGATATCTTGATATTTCGATAGCTCGACCGGTTTCGGAGGTGTCGACGAATATTTCCACAAAAATGTGTTAGAACATTATGGGTATCAAACAAAAGATGTTTATGAATGCTGTCATAAACCATTTGATTAATTTCAATACCTAAGCTACGCATACAAAGTCGCGGGCACCAGCTAGGCGAAGAATATCACAAAGTCAAATCAAAGCATTTTCTTTCAGAGCTGTTGTAGAAGTGGTTTTGTCACGTTGTTTTGAACTTGAAAACGGTATTTTTAACTATCTGCTTTAGCTTTAAAGCGATATTTTTGGTTGAGTTAAGTTTCAAAATAAAAAATAGAATAAAAAATATTTTTAATTTAAAATGTTTTTAAAATGAACTAAAAACTGGAAAATAATTTCCCCTCTGCCTACATAGATTCTTCACCACGTAAAGCTTATCTGGAACATTTGTGAGTGGGAATTCTTATAGGTATTAAATAGTTTTTGGAGTTTGAAATGTATAAAAACATTGGCGCACGCTAAAGATGGTTCGCATTAATTTCTAACAATCTTATTACCGATATGAGCTTTTCTAAAAAAACGATATAGCAAGCGCCAAATGTTTTTATACATTTCAAACTCCAAAAACTATTTAATACCTATAAGAATTCCCACTCACAAATGTTCCAGATAAGCTTTACGTGGTGAAGAATCTATGTAGGCAGAGGGGAAATTATTTTCCAGTTTTTAGTTCATTTTAAAAACATTTTAAATTAAAAATATTTTTTATTCTATTTTTTATTTTATACATTTTAGTTGTGAGTCTGCGAAAATTTCTAAGATTGTAATTGGATATTCTGTGTCATATTAGTGGTACTCATGTAACCATATAACTTAACAAAAGCGTAAATATATACATTTAACAGCTCAGTTAGATGAACGATATAGATAAATTTATGTGAATACTTTTTATTTTGAAATTCTTATTAATTTAATTTTTGACCCATTTTTTAGCACATTCTTCTATTTTTTTTGTCTAGTGTGCATTGACTGCTTTGAAAAACTGCATGTCGAACAGCGTAATCGAATTGGGTAATTTTTCGAGATGTTTACACACTAAACTCCTCGCGGAAGTTTACCGAATTTGTGTAAACTTCGTTCCAAGGCGAATTCATTACAGGTGGCATCCTCCCACCATATGGTTTCTTCTTCTTCCCTGAAAATCAAATCGTAGCTGTCAAATTGCTTATGTTGTTGCTTTGTCTGACATTTACAGCCACAAGGAGTGTGTGCGTGCGTGTAGATCTGAATTCGCTCGAGCACACCTGTATGAATTCGCCTTGCTTCGTTCCATAAAATTTTGACAGTTCATTTACGCCTTCGGCAATTTTCTACGTTTACACGCATTACGCGGTGTACCTATGGTTACATGAATAAAATTATTCTTTTTTAAGCCTTATAAAGCACATTATCTTTCCTTTGTGCAACAGTGACTGCGCCTAAATGTATGCAGATGAAATATTCGAAATTTCGATGCTGTTTATGGCGCTGAAAACGCATTATAGCATGTGTACGAAATATTCAGATAGCAATAAGGTAGATAGGCCGATAAATGGGACTTTTGCAATTAAAGCAATATTTTGGATTTTTTTTTTTGTATAATGCATTGTCAGCGAAACCTGAACGATGGTGAAAATTTCAAAACCCCAGCTCAATGGGAAGTTAGTTCAAAATCCAAAGCAAAATCTCTGGAAATGAAACTTTTCAAATATCTCTACCCGTGCGCCACCTATCGGACTTATTTTTTTGTTATACTGCGTGGGGCCAGAAAACTAAACGACGATGAAAATTTCAAGATTCTACTCCAACGGGAAGTTCGTTGAAAAACAAATTAATCGACACCGAAAACAGACCTTCGCATTTCGTAAATAGAGCGACTCACGCGCCACCTAGCGGGTGCAATTTTTTTTTGAACATTTGGAAATTGATTAAGTAATACACACGCTAAATATCAGCTAAACCGGTCCATAATTAGGATTTTCAGTTTTTATTACCCCGATCTCAGCTCCACCTAACGGAATTTTTTTTTTAGGAAAATATTTCTTTTCATAGTAGTAATACATGTTCCGAATTTCAGCCAAATCGGACCATAAATGCGATTTTTGAAAATATAGCGACCCACGCGCCACCTATCGGAATTTTTTCCATAATATTACATTGTCATCGCGACCTGAACTGTGGGGAAAATTTCAAGACCCTAGCACAACAGGAAGTTGGTTCAAAATCGAATGCAAAAATCCGGAACGACGAAAGCGACCTAATAAAAACATTTTAATAATAAAAAACTAAATATTTTGTTAAATCTACTATATATGCCATTTTTAATTAAATATAAGTCATACCTTGTCACTTTAGTTAGTATTGATTAATTTTATAAAATTGATAAAAATATATATCTAGAAAAGGTTTACTCGTGCTTCTTTGAGCACCCAGCACCACCATGTCCACCAAGGCCTGGAACCTTCAAATCAGGTGAAAACATACTCCAAATTGCTTGTTGTTGTTTGAGCCTTTCCTCAGTCAAACCGTCAGCGCACTTCATATTTTGTGCACAGCACTTTTGAAAGGTTGTAGACTGATCATAATAGCCAGTCCATTCGCAACCATCTGGAGGCGCTACAGCACCACAACTAAAAATAGATTGAAAAATGAAAAATAAGGTCACACGTGTTTTTGATTCAAAATTCATGAAATATCAAAACACTAAGATCGACAAAAGTTGCTCACCCATTGATTGTAGCACTGCCATCTTCATCCTCACATGATATTTCGGCACAAGCATCTGGTAATTTCTTGGTTTCTCCAGGCGATAAGGTGATCAGATTTTTGTAATTGCACAAGCCCGGGTTTTCTGCGGAAGTGATAAGTTGAGGAAATTTTATTAATATTTATATGCATTTCACAGTTCCAGCGTCATTTTTCCTTACGCACCATCATTATGAAAAAATCCTCTCGCCTGCCATGCCTCACCACCAACAGTGAAATAAAGTAGCGCTGCTAGCAGCAGCCAAATATTAAAACTTTGCCACATTTTTTAGTGCGCTTCCACTGAAACACTTGAAGCGACTAAGCTTGGCCAAGCAGCATGTTGGCTAAATAAAATATATCGATTTTGGAATGAGTGAATGAGAAAATTTTGAGCAAAAAAATAACAAATCACATCATCGTTGAGTAAACAAGTGATGTGATGACGAAGAGAACATGAGCGATATGTTGGGAAACGCAGAGTTGCCATCTATAGTATATCTATATACTCAGTTTTGTACATTATTTTCTTTTGGAATTTTTTTATATCTATGATTTTTATTTTATTTTATGTATTTTATTTAATTTTTATACCCAGCGTACTAGTACTAAAACAGGGGTATTATAATAAATAAATAAAATAAAAGTCCGGGTTGACCGATTATTTTTGTCCGAATCAAAATATAGCTCCAGAAATTACTTTTTGCGTTGCAATTTTATTTTAAAAGGAATAAGAGTCCGGGGCCCTGATTCTTTTTTTGTATGGGGACCGATCCGCACTAATGTCCACCAAGGCCGGGAACCTTCAAATCAGGTGAAAACTTGCTCCAAATAGCTTGTTGTTGTTTGAGCCTTTTCTTAGTCAAACCGCCAGCGCACTTCATATTTTGTGCACAACACTTTTGAAAGGTTGTAGACCGATTATAATAGCCGGTCCATTCGCAACCATCCGCAGGCGCTACAGCAATACAACTGAAAATAGATTGAAAAATAAAAAAATAGGTCACACAACGTTTGATTGATTCAAAATACATGAAATATCAAAACACTAAGATCGACAAAAGTTGCTCACCCACTGATTGTAGCACGGCCATCTTTAAGCTGGAATTATTGGTGATGTTTGTCGTAACGCTGTAGTCGTATCCCATCAGCTGATTCGACCAACCTTATGGGATTTAATGCAATCGATTATTGGTGCCATATCGTAACGCTAAGGTCGTAACCGGATCGTAGCCAACCAATTGGTTTTTGGTTTTCCGCGGTAACGTAAACAGCTGATTACCTTTTTTGTTCATTTAATTTATTTGTTTTGCATTAATTTTTCGAATTTATTGGTTTTTGCTATTTGGTGAGTTATCATTTTACATTTTTTAAGAAAATATTAATTAAGATTGTGTTCATAGCTGAGTTTTTGCAGTCAATCCGCTGTTTACGGTTACCGCACCAATAATCGATAAAAATGTATCGCATAGGGTTGCGTTAGGGATACGACTACAGCGTTACGACAAACATCACCAATAATTCCAGCTTAAAACTTTGCCACATTTTTTAGTGCACTTCCACTGAAACACTTGAAGCGTTTAAGCTTGGCCAAGCAGCATGTTGGCTAAATATGTAAATTAAAGCGATTTTGGAATGAGTGAATGAGAAAATTTTGAGGAAACAAAATAACAAATCACATCATCGTTGAGTAAACAAGTGATGTGATGACGAAGAGAACATAAGCGATATGTTGCGAAACGCAGAGTTGCCGTCTATAGTATATCTATATACTCAGTATTGTACATTATTTTATTTTGGAAAAAAATTTTTTTTGGGATCGCCTTCAAAATATCTTTAATTCTAGGGGTGGACTGGAAACAACTTTTTTTGTCGATCAACCCTAGTGTACATGATAACTTGAATGAAAATTGAGATGTTTGCATGAAATTTGCTATACGGGTTACTTTCTGGCCAAGGTAGGTTGCTATGGAAAATGGCCGAAATCGGATGACAAGCACGCCCCCTTTTTCGATATCGAACATTTCGAAAATGTCATAAATTGACATATTTTGGTATCTAAAATGATATAATTTTACAGGTGGATCCCCCTGATCATTCTATTATGATTTTTTAATAATTGTTTTAAAGTGGGCGTCGCGCCGCCCACTTTTAAAGAAGGCATTTTTAAAATTCGACTGGTCGTAACTCTTAGACTGATTACGGTAGAACGATGCAATTTGGCACAATGCATACTGGTATCATTGGCAGTATACCTGATAAAATCGGATAGGTTAGGTTAGGTTCAAGTGGCTGCCGCAGAGGCACACCTAGGCCAATATTCAAAGGCCCGTTGTGATACCACCAACATTAGGAAAGTCAGTTCCGGGATCCTGCCATATGGAAAATCCCTGTATTATCGGGATTCTCCACATAGCAAAATCCCAGGACTGACGCTTCTAAACCGACATCGTTACTCCTCCTCGAACCATTTAGATGACTTGATGAAGGCCATAAAGTTCTTTATGCCCAACTCCGTGACCTGGCGTAGGCTAACCAGAAAGGGCATTCCCACTTATTGAAACTGGATAAGATTGCCCACCAACCATGCCTACTTTTGGTATCGAAAATTGCGAAAATCACCTAAATTAACATAATTCGGTAACGGAAATGTCTAAAATTATATAATTTGATAGGATGAACCCCATAGGCATTCTATTATGATTTTTTGATAAATGTTTAAAAGGTGGGCGTGACATTTTTTTAAATTCAACTGGTCCTAACTTTTAAACTGATTACGGTAGAATCATGAAATTTGGCAGAAGGTATAGTAGAATTATAGGGAGTATACCTGACGAAATTGGACGAAATCGCTTCCCGACCACGCCCACTTTCGATATGGAAAATTTCGAAAATCACATAAATTTACATAAGGTAAATAGCTAAAATAGTGTAATTGGGTAGGTAATTGCTCATGGTGATTCTATTGTGATTTTCTGTTAAACTTTAGAAGTGGGCGTGGCACCGTGAATTTTTAAGGGGCATTTTTGGAAATTCTTCTAGTCGTAACTTTGGGTTAGCAGATTTCATGGTGGAATAGGAAATATTCCTTATGAAAATGGTGAAAGTCGCTGGGTATTCAATGTTTGCTTTACTCGAACTTAGACTTCCTCACTTGTTTTTTTTTTTCTTAATTTAATTTAGTTTTTTATAATGAACTATCGAAACCTTCTTCAAAATTTGAGGCTTCGAATTTGGAGAAACTTATTTTATCAGCATGGCAACTCTACTGAGCAGAGCGCGTTTGAGTGGGGGATCAAGTGAGCGTGATTAACTCAGAGTACCCACAATGAAAATAGCTGGCATGCGTAGGAGGTCGTTCAACATTTTTAGTGTTTTTGTTTAGCATTTTTAGTGTGATTTGTATCGGTGTAAACAAGTTCATAAAATCTAGATGCTCACGAAAAACGTGAGGCGTATGCAATTTTGAGTACATAATATTTGTTCATTTTGATTTAATTTATTTCGTGTACTTCATGTTTTTCTGTTAAAAGCTCGTAAAAATTGTAAATACGATATTGAGAAAATTAGATAAACCCAGCAAGTTCGAGTAAATGCGAGAGGGCTGAAAACATTTGTACACGGAAAGGGACTAGTAGCGAGCCATTCTCTTTGGAGATTAGTCGTACGATTTTTCCACACTCATTCAATTTAGACTAATCTCATTTTTTGTAGGGTATACATATTCATTCAAGCGCGGATGTATACCCTGCAGTCATTCGAACTAGTTGAAAACTAATCTACAACTAGTTTGTGCACCAAGCCGAACACTTTATCTTTTTCCTTATAAGCAACTGGTATTTTTCACGTGTTTATGTCCTACGAGATGTCAATTGTCAGATTTCGACCAGAACATACCAGTCATCTACTAGTCAGGAAATACTGGAATTATACTGGTGGTAAAATACCAGTCTCATACTACAGTCCTGATCATAATTATAGGACTCCTCGTTCTGACATGTTCTAAGACCTTATGTAATTTTATTTTCATTTTTTGCTAATAGAATTCTAAATTGAAAACAGTAAAAGTCTCCGCTCTAAGCGTTTACTCTGATTTTTTTAAGTTAAAAACTGTTTGGTAAAAGTACAAAATTTTTTCAAATATTTTGAATCAAAAAACCGAAAATGCCATTTTGTAGCCCGTTCAATTCTAGTGTAAGTTTTAAGTATCTCAAAAATCTCCTTTTTTTGGCTATGCTGCGCACTTCTCTCCATATATCCCGAAATCAACATTTTTGTATTATGTTTATGTTTGTTGGCGGCCGCCGTGGTGTGGCGGTTAAGTGTTCGGCCTTCTACACCAAGTCGTGGCGGATCAATGCCCGGCAAAAGTAACATCAAAAATTATTTAGAAAAAAAATTTTTCTAAACGGGGTTGCCCCTCGGCAGTAGTTTGGCAAACTCTCCGAGTGTATTTCTGCCATGAGAAGCTTCTCAGCAAAAACTCATTTGCGTTGCAATTGCCGTTAGGAGTCGGCAAACAACTGTAGGTCCCGCCAACTTGTATATGTACATGTTTCATGTCAATTATACATGAGAATGCCTTCAATAATACATAATGGCCAGGGCTGCCGTTTTGGTTGTTTTTCACCAAAATGGTTACAAATTTTTCATTTGGTTACGTGGTTACCGCTTGCCCATTTTGGTTACTTCTAAGCTGTTTGCATTTGCTTACTTTCACACTGTGTTTTCGACAACATTAAATATGTTGAGTGCATAAGATGTATAATTAAAATTTGATGGTGTAGGCTTTATGTAATGTGATGGTATCGATAATAATTGCAAGACGAATCGAATTTCGAAAAGTTTGTGTTCCTTAGATTCACTGGATATGACTAATAATAACAATTATTTGCCTATACTAGACTTTTTTTTATAGGGAAAAGGCTAATTCCTGTTTGCGGAGTAGCCAATTGTCAGATAATTGTAAACAAGAGATAAAAATTAACATCAGAAACTTTTACTTGTAACTTTTAAATCAAATTCGACAGAGATTAGACTTTTCAAGAGCTGATTTAAAGAACTTATCCACTATAACACCAAGTAAAGTTATGT
Source organism: Campiglossa producta (assembly GCA_964058755.1). Classification (NCBI taxonomy): domain Eukaryota; kingdom Metazoa; phylum Arthropoda; class Insecta; order Diptera; family Tephritidae; genus Campiglossa; species Campiglossa producta. Next base: position 17,556,066 of record CAXKVI010000005.1, read on the forward strand.
CTAGGTCCGATGTATGTATATCTCCTTTGTTAAAAAATTTTCACAGCTTGAACGGTTGTGATACAGACTATAATCACGGAGTGGAAACTGCTTAGATTTTCAAGTTTGTATCTTTCCAGTGACATGGATATAACGGAGTTTTGGGGAAAAGTATCACATTATAAAAATGGGATGGGGGAAAGCTGCTTTAATAATCTTTCGCTATTTGCTTTTAATTTATTGTCACTACCACATAGTTCAGCCGCGGCGGAGAGAAAGTTTTCTGACTTGGTTTTAATTAAAACAAACCTGAGAAAAAGCCTTAATTTCCAAACCTTAAACACCATAATGCTATCAAAAGAGTTGTGTTCAGGGGAAAATGAAGGCAATTACGTATGGAATGGACTGAATCCCGATCTCATTATATTTTAAGGTATATGGATATATCTAATGTACAACAAATTAATTTATTTACTCATACACGTCACATGTGTAATGATGTTTTTTGCTCTTATTTTTTTATTATTAATTTGTTTTGTCAAACCCAAGAAAAGTAACCGTATATTTTGTTGAAGTTATATGTACCATGAAATAAAAGTTTAACAATGCTTAGTGAAAACACAAGTTTTATTAATTTGGTTACTTTTTTTTTTTAAATTTGGTTACTAAAAAAAATTTTTAGTGGCAGCCCTGATGATGGTCATGTTTATTTGACGTTTTCCTGTACGTTTTTACGTTTTTTTGTGCACATCCATTTCAAGTAGAAATGATATTTTCGAAATTGTAGAATTGACATTTTATCAGTTCTTTTTTTTCTTTTCAGTTGCATTTGGTAAACAAAAAATGTTAATTTACAGTGGTTTTTGATATTTTTTCTTTCGGTGTAGGAAAAAACACAAAAGCAATACACCACAAGTTGGAAAGAGAATCTCGCCAAAAATTTCGTTAGAGGTTATGAGAACCTGTGGGTATATCGCTGCCATTAGTTTTTTATCTTTATTTATTTTATTTTTAATTTTTTGTTTGTCATACTTATATTTTATTTCCTTTCATTTGAAAGTTACTATATCATTGTATTAATTTAATATTAATATTTTAACCAATTTTGATGTTTATTGAATTTTTTTTTGTATTTATTAATTTTTTTTTATTTTACCTTATTTTATTTTGACGACATTGTGACTGTCAGCTCGAGACCAAAAAAGAATAAATTTAGTTTTACTGTATTTCAAATTCGTTTGTTATTTTCGTTTACTTTACTTTATTATTTTTTTTATATTGTACTTCATTTTATTTTATTTTTTGTTTTACCCTAACTTATTTTGTAGTATTTTACTATATTTTGTTTTATTTTTTTATCTCTTGTTTTATTTTTTCTTTTCCATTTTTTTTTACCAATTTATTTTTAAGCTATTGCATACATTTTATCGCGGGCTTTGAGCGTGGCGACTGAATAAAAAAAAAACCGTAACGGATATTTATCGCTATTAATAACAGCAAAAGGTTCGGCGTTAACAACAGCCCGATTACATAAAATTGGATTTGTAAGCAATAGCTTTACCGCGGCAGTCCCCGAGTGTAACACGTCCTTTTTTTTTTTTAATCTAGTTAAATTTTTTTGCTATTTTTTTATTATAATTTAGTTGGGCCTGGTGCACCAACTAGTTGTAAAGTAGTTTTCAACTAGTTGCTTTCGCTGCAGGGTAACTACCGTTAGATAACGATTGATGGTTAACCCAATGGCAAGCTAAGCATAATCAATCAATTATCGTTAACAGGATTTCCACTTGTATGTGGCTGGCATGTAAATTAGTGGTCTTCCGGAAATGCATAATTTTTATATTTTACGAGAGAGACCGAAAAATCAACAGAGAGGTGTTTGCTGTAAGCGTTGGTAGACTCAGAATAGGATCACCGTTTCCTAAGGCGTCACTGGCGAATAGGCTCCAAAGAAGGTTGTGAATGGGTCCACCGTGAAGTAGCCAGTACACTGCCGAAAGTATCCCGATTGCCAAAACTGCAATTTTTCATCTCTCGCAAGGGCTACACACTTGCAATTACGTGTTAAAAGCCACATTTCTAGGTTTTGTCAACAGAAGAGCACTCTTATCTTATCAGCCTTCCATTTCCTTTAAACTAGAAACATCAAGTCTCTCTATTTATCATAACTTTATCGACAAACTCCTTGTCATTAGTCCAATAACGTCCTAAAAGCGTATCTACTTCAACTAAGAAAATTCGTCATTAAAATAAACACTCATAGTTTACAGTTAAACCTTAATTAAAAAGTTCAGAAAGTAATTAGAAATTATGCACTGCCGTGCGTGACTTGATTAGCAGTTGGACTCCTACGATAAAATAATGCGCTCATCTTGGATACGCGCTTGAGGCCGCTAATGTGAACTTTAAGTGCGATTGCGAGCTTTCAGGTGTCGCTTAGTTGACTTCAAGCTCATTTATTTAGTTTTAGCTGATTCAGCAGCAGTTGTTGGAAATTAAATGCAGTGAATGAAATGAAACGGATTCAAGCGTGATGGGACATTCACCAAATGAGTCCAATAAAATTTAGTGGGCTAGCACCTAAGACTTTCAAAATAAATGACGTCAACAAAGAGAAATGACGAAAGGAAATTGTAAATTTGTATTTGGGCTTTGGTCAATTATGAAGTCTCTGTATCAATTATCAATAATGATGGCTGAGAGCTATTGAATTGAGCAATGATTTTATGATTCAATATTTTAAATGAATAGCACAAATTTGTTTGAATTGCAGGTGTGATAGGTCATGATTGCATATAGAAATTATATCTTATTACTACCTTTATATCAAATCGCTTTCTTGTTTGTCAACTTATATTAAGCTGTGAAATCTTGCAATTACTTTCTTTTTTGAGCCTGAGTCTTGTAACGTGGATTATAGATGGTGTGAAGACCGCTTATAATTTAATTTAGTTAAATTTTTCTATTCTATTATATTTTTAGTTTTTTTTTATTTAATTCAGTTAATTTAATTTTAATATATGTAAATAATTATTTTGGTTTTATTTTGATTTTATTTTCTTTTATTCGATTTTATTAGCTTAATTTCATTTAAAAATGTCAACTCGCTGGGAGAAAAGGACTTCAAACTTCAAACATAGTTCCGAATCGTAAGAAAAATAATTCCACTAGGTGGTGCTCTGAACAAGATATTTTGGGTTTGCTGCGAACGTAGTGGATCTTTAGATCGCTTTTGAGATAACTTCCCTATGAGATAGAAAGTTAAGCCATGGAAAATACTTTAACACCCGAAACAATACCATATGTAGCGAAAAACGATGGTGGCGTACTAATCGAGAGATTTAGAAAATTCGATAATTGGTAATGTAAACTTAGTTTATATTTTTAAACAGGTTCTCTCTTCGATAGAACTCAAGCGGCATTTGGAAAGCAGAGCAAAAATCAATGAAATTATAATAGACAGAGTCAGAACTTTCGCTAGGTGGCGCTCATGTTTAGATATTTAGAAAATTCGTCTGGAGTTCGGGAATTATGCCATCGAAAATTTCATGAGTAAAGGAAAATTATACCACTAGGTAGAGCATGGATCATAATTTTAGGGAAATTCTTATTTATCTGCAATCACGTATCGACAGCTGAAATATTTCAAAATATTTTTTTTCCGATAAGAATTTATGTATATTAGGATTAGATTCGAAAAAGACCTATCCCGTAAACATAAAAACAGCTTGAATTTTTGTTCAGAGAGGGTTTGTTTTGAAATACATTCTGAGCTAGCGCGTTTTCGAATCAATTTTAAAATACGGCGTTGTTGAAAAAATTCCGAAAACGGAGGTTTTGAATCAAATTCTGAAATATGTATACCGTTTTAAGAAGGTTTTTGAATGTAAGTTTTCTTCCACTCAGCCGTAGATATAAGGAAAAATTGGCTTCTGGGCTCCGGTTCATTTATATAAAGGTAGTCTTATAAACCTTTGTGTTATAGAATTTTCTGATATAATTTTGTCCAAACGTTTTTTCGCTATTTGTATTTAGTTCCAGACGAAAACAAATTTACGTCATTAATGTACAATGGCGACCACTAATTGAGTTCAGCGGGTCCAAAAAGCTCCTTTTCGAGGACGTCATAGCATACAAGCACTCAAGGCCACCTATTTGTAGCAATACGTAAAGGTGATAAAAAATCATATTATATTGATCCCACGTCATATCAAAGATCTGTGATCACTTAGACTTCTGACTTCAGGGGGTACGCTGCTGCAATCTAAGCAAATTAATACTAAAAAGAAACAATCTAAGCAAATTTTACATTGACTAAAATAATTACACCACCGGGAATAAATTTGCCTAGCATCGGCATGCTGTCGTCGACTCTCCCATTCCACTTCATGTCATTGTATCACAAAAGAGTTTTATATAACCCACTTCCGCTTCACATACTTTTAGGCGCTAATTCTGTTATTGCACATTTCAAAGCACACACAAGAGAGAAAAACGCTAAGAACGACAGCAAAAATCAAAAGTGAAAACATTTGAATAGCAGTAATTTCAACTAAACAAATTTGCTTTATTTAATGCGACAAAAGCTGCTGTCGCACTAACGCCAATGTTTGCTTTTGTTTCAACCAACTTTGTTAAGTTTCAGTGTTTCATTCAAGTGTACCTAGTGTAGTGAGCTTTTGATATATTCTTTTAAAATTTATGATGCCTGTTTAAGTTTTGCTTTGGCTTTCAAAGCATTAATTTAAAATAAACCGAAATGGTACGTTATAACTAAGTGGGTTAAAGGTGTTTAATGAAACAGTAGAGCGTAAAATTTTAATTATAAGATAGGTGTTAGGGAAAGGGAATGGGATAGGGATAGGGATAGGGATAGGGATAGGGATAGGGATAGTGATAGGGATAGGGATAGGGATAGGGATAGGGATAGGGATAGGGATAGGGATAGGGATAGGGATAGGGATAGGGATAGGGATAGGGATAGGGATAGGGATAGGGATAGGGATAGGGATAGGGATAGGGATAGGGATAGGGATAGGGATAGGGATAGGGATAGGGATAGGGATAGGGATAGGGATAGGGATAGGGATAGGGATAGGGATAGGGATAGGGATAGGGATAGGGATAGGGATAGGGATAGGGATAGGGATAGGGATAGGGATAGGGATAGGGATAGGGATAGGGATAGGGATAGGGATAGGGATAGGGATAGGGATAGGGATAGGGATAGGGATAGGGATAGGGATAGGGATAGGGATAGGGATAGGGATAGGGATAGGGATAGGGATAGGGATACGAAAAATAAATGCAGATGAAGTGGAATAAAGAGGAGGAAGAATGGCAGAGAGCATGGAGCTTAAATGATAAGAAAGATAGTCAAATTTTATACATGCAGGCAAGTATGTAAATATTGGGGCAGCAAAACGTCCAGGTCCATTATCTATTAGTAAAGCCGATTACCATTAATGATGTACATTGTCCATTTTAATATTCTATTTCAGACATTATGATATTAATACACCATATGAATCAATTTAAATGCAGTAATATCAAGCATTAACAACTGGGTAAAAGCAATAACTATAACAATAACACTAAAATCGGAAACTAATGACAAATAGAAGACAGCAGCACGAAAAACATTAACAAATTAAATTCACCAAATTTGGGTTGGCACGTAAGAAGTAGTGTATGTGTAAGCAAGTTGATACGCACTTTGTCATTATTGTTTAAGTTATTGAGATAAGATCTTACACATGTGTGAGGCTGACCATGCGTGTAGTATTTGTAAAGCGCGCAAAACTTTAATGACTGTTACGAAAATGAGTGGTCCGCTGTGTTGCGAGACTTTGCCACGAGTCCAAACAAATAAGAAAAAGTTCAGAGCATGTCTATTGCCGAGGGCTGTGTAAACGCTATGAACCTGGCTTGGACATACCATAATGATTGTTGAAGGAATTAAATATTTTTGAAAATGAATCACCCTAATGTGCATATGCATTGCCATCTTGGTAAAAGGTGCCTCGCCGTACACCACAATCAATTAGGCCAATCGATTCTTAATAAAAGAAAATACCAAATTCTGCTTGTTTGTTTATCATGGGCAAAGATTAAATGGCTATATAAATACACATACAATTAGGGTGGCTCAATAGTAAATAGTTTTTAATCCCCATCCTAGATTGTATGTGTATAAAACTATACGAAAAAAATAATAAAGTAGCGCGAGGCCTAGTAGCCTCCAGAACATTTTATTTTCAACAGCTGGCTTGGTTTCATTGACAACGGGGTGAGGAGAAAACGGAGTACTAAGGAAGATCAAAAAAGACGTACCCTTTCTACCCTGCCTTAGTTAGTAGAAGAGATGAACCCTCTGTCTAGCCCTCATTGCACCTTTGACTGATTAAAGCACAGAAAATATGCCCATCAGTGAATGGCATCAAATTTTTCCTACCTTCAAATTTTTAAATGTAAAGTTAGAGTGGAATGCCGGAATCAGACACTAATTTTTCCCTGTTATTGCATTCCCATTTCTAAGTTAGAGCTCTGAGTTTTTAGGACGAAGTTGGAAAATATGGTACACCCTAATGCAAATAACATGCGGAAGACATGTGCATTAAGAACACTATTTGTCAGAAAAGAAATTATTGAACTTACACTGAAGCATAATGTCCATTGTCCGTGTGTATATTAAATAAATTAATGAGATCTTGAATTAATGGGAGCTTTAAAGGTATTTATGTCACTTTCAGAAAGGGAAAGCTTATTGGTAATGTAAATTAAAATGTTATTTACATTTTGGTAATTAATTTAGGTAAGTTTTAAGTTATTATTACGTTTGAGTTAAGTTGTGGGCTTTATGCAGAGGAGATGTAATACGAATCTTCTGAGACGGTACAGGCCTGGTTGCGGATTTAAGCTCGGAAGTTCCTCAGACTGGAACTAACGCCAAAAAATGTCCAATTTTGAAAAGAAAAAATTTCTTTATTTTTACTAAAAATTTTCAATAAAATTTTTTTTTTTAATTTATATTCGAAAAGAACTGAAAAATACATTGGAAACTGGTTTCCATGTACCTTCTTAGTACGTCAATTACAATACTTCCAATTTAAAGAAAAAAGGCCTACACAAAAAAAATTGCGAATTCAAACCCATATATCCAGCTAATCTTTCAATCATGATATCTGGTGACTCTTAGAAAAAGTGCACACACACAACATTTAAAATTAGCAATCGGCGCCATCTAGTGCTTTGGTTGTATTACTTGCAGTTTAAAACTAGATGTCGCTGAGGATTGTTTATTTTTTGGTGAAACTACTGTCCAGTAGCGGTAAGATCGTAATTTTGGTAGTTGTCCTTGCTATTTTAGTTTATTTATCGGTGACAGTAGCAGTCAAATCGTTATATCTTTTCCTGAAATCTGCTCAAATCTTCTTAATTTTTTGGGAGTTTATAATGGCGGTTATGCTCAAGTTAACTCCCAAAAGCAGAGTTAATTCGGAATTTGCGCTAATGTATCAGTCCAATAAGCTCTCTGCAAAAAATAAGCTGTGGCGGAATAATGGTTATTTCGAATGACTTTTTTGACCGGACTGTAACTTGAAAAAAAAAAACATGTAATGCCATGAGTTTGGGTGTTGTTCAAAATATACTTAAGAAAATTAAGTTTGAATTCCAGTCGCAACAAATCCATTCAAAATAAATTAAATCAAATGTTATGCAATGACACTATTTTTAAAACAAAAAAGTTATTGTGTCATCCTTCATTCAACCGCATTTTTTTCAGTTAGTTTATTTATAGTCTTTAGTTATAAATGCACGTGTAAACCGTTAATTACAGACATGCGTCCATACAATAAAAAAAACTACGCTTAAGGACATTTACTGTTACCTCGAACTTTATTTCCCAATTTATGTGAACTAAAACCTTGTAAATCAGTAAAAGCATCTGTTGATTTTTAATATGTATCTATTTTACAGTGAAGACTTAACAGGCGTCCTGGTAGCAACAGCATGACGTCTGAAGGCTTTTTATGTGATATGAAAAAGGGTTGCCACATTATAGATTTCGGCCCGAGTAGCAAGATTTAGTTATGTATAAAAACTACCAACTGTTTTCAGGAATATAACTATAGCTTGAGGGTTATTTAGATTGATGAAATTCCTAACTTACAGATTATTTAATTACCAAATGAATCTTCCTCGATGTTAAAATTCATAACTGATCAAATAGGGTAGATCCAACGAAAAAAAAGTATCTAGAATCTGCAGGGTGTCCCTCCAAATCCAGAAGTTTAAGAGATTTTCATCTTAGTACTTTTGCAATTTAGTATTACAGTGAACTAGGAATAAAAAGAAAATGGACGATTTTGAACTAAAAAAAAAATTGTAGCAACCATTGAAACGACTGAAATTTGCTTTCTTAACATACAAATCAATGTTCGGCAAAAGGGTTTGACTATTAACAGTTGGTAACGAAACAGTGATATGTTAAGGTGGATGTTAGTGCAAAGCAAAAAAATTTAACAGTATTTTAATACATTATCTTAAATCCATATGAGGATGGTCAAGTTGGGTTTCCTTCTACATACGTTGAACTCCTCATGTCTTTTAATGGGCGAATTGTGAGTATTATTTATTTTCTCACTATTCTGGAGGAAAAAAACCCCGAAAAAAACAGGAAGAAGCCCTAGTATCCCTTAAGGCAGACTTAAAACAACATCTACATCTGTGGGCTTATCATTAGTAACCCTGATCAAGGTAAGGCAATAAATAGGCGTGACTGCTCGCTTCGTAGGACGAAAGATATTAATCATGACTACTTTCCTTTAAAACTTTTATTTGAAGAAAATTTAAATATAATCTCGATTATTTCCCATTGAACAAAAGAAATTAAAACATAAACTTGAATAATCGGATTAATAAGGGGAATAATCAAATCTACTACTCATTTTATCTTCATTAAAACAAATTGGTTAAAACCATAATCAAATATAAAAATTTTTATTTGCCACTAACAACTACATCAATTATTATTAATCAAGAATCTTTGTCTTAAAAGACAAACAAATAATAAAAAAAAAAATAAAAAATAATCGCGATTATTTGCAATTAAAAACAAAATTTTAAATAATCAGATTAATTAGAGGAATAATCAAAACTTTAGTTCTATTAAAATAATTTGGTTGTAAGAATAAACAAAAATTTAACAAAAATATTTGTCACTAAAAAGATTAATCAGAAAAAAAACTATAGCTAATCGCGATTATTTGAAATTAAAAGACAATGCATTGAAGGAATAGTCAGAATTATTACTATAAATAGTAGGTAAGCATACTAGCAAAGAAACAAGTTTGTTTCGGGATATACAAATATGTATACATTAGACTGTCCCAAAAATTCAACGTTATTTTATTTAAATGCATAACCCCTGATTTTGACCATTGTGCATCAAAAAGTATCCTAACAAAGTTTTATGCAATTCGGACCCCGGCAACCCGTGCCGACTTGCAGTTGAAGCTATCAGTAAAGTCGTACTATATTCCACTGAGTTTCGGTAATTTAATGATTTATGTACTCGTTTTTCTCATATTGCTGTATCGTTACCCTTTAAGGACTTCGTAATTAGTAAATCGATATTTTTTTCTCTACCAGATGCTCAGAATATCCTTTAAAGGATCAAAGATTGTACGGCCTCCCGAAACATTTCAACAAAATGTGGATATGTGAACTTTAACTCAAAATCGGCACGGGTTGTCCTTATCCTAGAACAATAAAACTTCGCACACATGTTATTTAGGTTAGAATTCACCGATATAGAGGGAATGCATATCAAATTTCGTACCTTCCGTTTTTTTCATACATTTTGGAGTTAGTCTAGTATACATACATATAAGAATAGCTCGTTAAACTTATAATATATTTGTATATTTCTATATCCGGTACTATTTTGAGAACTGCTTGCACTATTTGGATGAAATTGGGGTGTTGCCACTTGCGGAGGTTTGCAGGGTTCCCACCTATCTCAATATCTTTTTAAGCAAGATATATGTACAAATACTGGTATCAAATGAAAGTTATTTTCGGCGGCTTAGAAACTAAAGTATTTTCAAGTAGTGCTGCCACCTAACTGCATTTTGTTTATGTCTTCGTATATCGATCCCTTTCTCGTTATAGACCGGTTTGGATGGAATTTGATGTATAGATTCTTTATTCTAAGATTTTTACTGGGGTTTTGTCACTTGGGGTGGTTTACAGGATTGACACCTTTCTCAATTATTTTTAATATGTACTAAGAAAGGTATGTCAATATACATAGGTATCAAATGAAATGAACTTTTAGTCGCATAACAAACGTGATATTTTCAAGTTGGGTTGTCATCCATGGTTGCCACCTAACTACATTTTATTTATTCCATCGTATATCGAGTCTATGCGGGGAACGTTTTCAGCGATTAGGTATGTGGATAGTATGCTTCATATTAAAATTGTATACTTTTGGTGCTTTACATTATTTATTTTTACATGTTACATTATTTTTCTTATTTTTGACCGCATACCTAATTATTATTATGTACTTGTTTAAAAAAATAAATAGCACGTTAGCTTTAATCGCACTGCCTTAACTTAACTCCTTTGACCATCACTAAAGCTTTAAGGGTTTACGTTACTTAAGCACTGTTAACAGTAACATTGCCCTTGAAATATTTTTCTTTTATTTTTTTACAAAAACTCACCCTAGCTCTCTTGTCCAACTGAAGTTGGATATGGGCCCTTTAACACTCAATTCTCTTAACAAACTGTTGCTAATTATTTTCATAAGAAATTAACTAAGCCCAGCTAAGCCTGCTTCATTATTTACTCTCTCCAAATGCACTGAGCAGGTGCAGGTGACCTCGGGAGCCTTTTAGCTCTTTATGAGGATATAATAATATCCCACAACAAAAACAAAAATATATCCACAATAATATTCACCACATCATAGTAACCCCCTACCACTCAGTCACCCACCCATGCTCTCACACATTTTCACTCTGTTGCGCACCGCTTCACAGCCATGTTGTAGCTAACAGAAATGCTAATGTTACAGTGACTTAACATTTGGACAACGCATAATAAATAACAAACATCGCGTATTGGCCAACTTCAGTTGCTGTTAAACATGTGCCGGTGTCGGTTGAATTATGTGAAAATGATTATATTTCGTTGAACGTTCTGTGATTGTTACCTATATCTTTTGAGGAAAGTGAAAAAAAAATAATTTAGAAAAAAAAAAAATAAATTGAAATTGAAAAAAAAGCCAAAAATCTTAAGAGGAGAATTAAAATACGTCAAATTTATAAGATTACTTAAAACAACTTTGAGTCTTAAAAAGAATAAATAAAGCCTATTTTAGTTTGACCTTGTATGCTTCTGGTTTAGAATTGCTCAACAGATGTCTGAGAGTTATTTACTCACATAAAAAGTATATCAAAAAGCTTCAAGAAAAATATCCAAAAATTAAAATAAATAAACAAACAAATCTTTTGGTGTTTTCTACGCTGTTAGTACATACATATCTGAGTACATATGAACAACTGATAGCTAAACCAATTAATGCTACAATTAATGCCTAGTTACAACGCCAATAAAAATCAGAATCAAAATCAACATCAATCATTTACCGTTAACGCTGATAAGAGAGTGCAGGTGTAGATAATTACAAAAGTGCTGGTTAAAGTGTATATGTGTGAGTGTAATTACTTAAGTGCGGTTAAATTTAAGTTAAAAATACTCACTCTGTACGTGTGTATTCATGCTTGTACTTAAAAGCAATCATCAAACGTCACTCATTGGCGGTAATTGGCGCGGAAGTTCGTCTTTATACAACAATAAAAAATCGGCAGCCAAAAAAGCTCTGAGCGCAAAATATCAATCAGTAAAAAGAAATTTATAAAAAAGGTAAATAAATAAAATTTGTTTTTCATATTAAAGTAGCAGTGCGTGCTAATTAATATAAACATTAAATTGGTATCGCTGGCAGGTGAAGGCGAATGTGAAATTGTTCAAAAGACTTTAATATAAATATTTATTTTTATTTATCTTTATCAATTTGTTTACATCTGCCCTGTTAGATTTCCATTCATGCATTTAATCATTTTCGATCATTATTGATTGTTGAATTTAGTTGAGGTAATTCACAGAAGCGTTTAGCATAGTACACGTGAAAGAAGTTAACTTCTTACCTCAAAAATAGTTATAATAAAATTACATAAACATCCATGTAAAATAGAGAAAATCCGATTATTGTTTTTTCCTCATTATTACTACTTGTTAGGTTTTCAATTTATCTATTTAGATAATGCTATCCATATTCATTATTCAAAAACAATTTACGTACCCCAAGGTCAATGGGTTTCCGAGATTCTGGTCGATATACGAAGTAATAAATAAATAGTCGTTTGGTGGCAATGCTAAGTGGCAACTCTACCTGAAAATATGTTCGTTGGCATAGGAATAAAATTTCCTTTCAAAGTTCAAGTCAATGTTAAACAAATAAATTAGATAGGTGGCAACCCTGAAAACCACTCAAAGGGGAAACACCCATGTATTCAACCTTAGAATGAAGCATACTATCTCTATTTTAAATTTCATACAAATCGCTTTAGCAGCTCCCGAGTTATTGGTCGATATAAGAAGGAATTAATAAAATGGAGTTAGATGGCAACCCTGCCAGGAAATATATTACTTGGATTACGGCCGAAAATACCTTCAATTTGATACCCATATTGGCATATCTTGTTCAATATTTAAAGAACATTGAAATTTGTGACAACCCTCTAGAGTAGCTAAAATAATTCTTTAATATTGCGGGGAGTTTTTACCTTCTTTTATTTAAAATCACGGGGATTCGATTTGAATTCTAACTAACACGGCATCCGCTTAGTTCGCCATGCAATTAAAAAAAATCCCCCTGAAGACGATCTCCGAAGGAGGTTGAAATATATAGGGAAACCCACAATAAAACTTGTGTTTTTATTCAATTTGACCTTGAGCCAGCCAACACAAAAAAATCGTGATATAAAACAGGTCGCAAAAAATTCAAAATCTATTTTTTGAAATATTAAAAATAATCATAAATTATGACATTCCACTAATGGACTACTTTCCAAGGAATCAATAACAATCTGATTAATCAGCAAATTCAACTTTTAAATAACTTGTTTATTTATTAATCAGAGAATAATCATTATCGATTAATCAAAAGGACACATTTCGCCTTTAAATCAAATTCTTTTTTTTAATTATAATCTAACTAATTAAAGAATAATCGTTATAGACTAATCAGAAATAAAATTTTTTCAGTTTAATTACATTTTGTTTAAAAACAATCTAACTAACGGGATTATATAGAAAACTAAGGACCGTTTACGGACCAATGACTAGTTGTCAACTATAACGCTCGCTATAAATTCATCACACAGTTCATCCTCCTGTAAAAATAAAGGGCAAATGAAGTGGCTGTTAAGTTGACAGCGAACTGACAATAAACCTTGAAGTTAGCAGACAGTCGAGTATTCCGCCATAAGTAATTACGACCTGACTAATCAGAAAATTTGAATGTTTAGAAAAATATTTAAAAAAAAAAATTGATTCATCGCACTCTGTAGTTTATTTTCCAGTATCATTTGAGAGTAGTAAAATGTTTGCTTATGTGAGTATATATTTTTATCAGTCTAAAAAAAATGATAACAAATACTCAACTATTTAAACTAAATTTTACGTTGAGCTGACATTTTTTATTTTAGTTCATTGATTAAAATGATTTATGGAAATACCAAATCTAATCATGTCTTATCAGAGTTTGATAAAAGTTCGTAGAACTGAACTTGAAATTATTTAAAAAAGAGTTGCAAAGTCAAGTGATACTTTGAACTAAATAGGAAATTCAGGGTTAAAGTTCTCCCTCCAAGATAAAAGACCACGCTATAAACCACTTTCATCATACCTGTTTTGATGTACGGCTCGAAATTAAGGGCAGTGACGGATGAAAGAGAAGTTCTCCGGAAATTCGGAGGACATTTAAAAATGAGCTGCACGATCTTTACACAGATATGATCATAATGCAGCGAATTAAATCCCAAAGGCACCACTGCCTGGGTCATATTATGAGAAAGGGCAAAAAACTCCTGCCCAAAAGGTTTTTCTATTGGCACCGGAATTTGGCAGAGGAAGGTCGACGCCTTCAGAGATGAACAAAAAAACAGGAAGAGACCTCACTTAATGTAAAAAAAACGAACAAAGACAAAAATCCCTTGGGCCTAGGCGAATACGAGCCAATATATCGCCGGTTCCAAAGTAAACAGAAGTATTTCAAAATTTAAAGTGTTTTTGAAACGGTATTCAAAATTTCATTTTTACTATGGAGTTCTATGAAAAAATAAAAGTTTGAAATGCTGTTTTCCCAAAAATTTTAAAAAGTAAATACATCTGTTTACTTTGGAACCGGCGATATGATGCGAAAAACTATTGCATACTTTAAGCCGGAAAATTTTCCTTTTAGGAGTATATGAGCTCTCAAGTCTTTTGTAAATAGATTTTGTCTGACAGCACTCATTCCAGAATTTTCGGGCAGATATTTTCTTAGAGCTTTTAACCCTCTAGTGACCTCCAAAAAGCCATTTATCTGGAACTACCGAAAAAAGGGGCCAAGAAGACACAACATGACAGAAATATAAGCTTGATGTGGCTAACAAAAATATATCCGTTAATGTTTCTTCATGCACGTTAACAACATATTTCTCTCCGTTATGAATATAAGAATTTTCTTTTATATTTTTAAGTAAGTAGCTTCTTATTTTTTATTCTTTTTTTATTTCCAGGATTACCTCCGTATGCTACACTAATTGAACTTGATTAAATTTATTTATTTTTATCGCTCTTTCCGCTGTTTTGTTTTATATTTTTAATCCACTTTCAAAGCACCTGTTTGCGTTCCATTTCATTTACTCACTCTTATCACTTCCTATCCAACTAAGCACATACACACATACATATGTGTTGTTTCGCAGGTGTTCGTGCATTTATGTACGTTCGATCACTTCACTTAATCGCATCCCATCTATTGTGTACTTCCTGTGACCGGATAATCTACTACAAACAATTGCTAAAGTTAAAGGTTCACTTCTGGCACATAAGTAACCTCGTATACCCACATACATATCGCCGGTTCCAAAGTAAACAGAAGTATTTCAAAATTTCATTTTTACAATGGAGTTCTATGAAAAAATAAAAGTTTGAAATGCTGTTTTCCCAAAAATTTTAAAAAGTAAATACATCTGTTTACTTTGGAGCCGGCGATATGTACTTTTGAATGGTTGAAATATCGCTAAAAAGGTTGCTAGTCTTTTGTTGGATTGTTTCAGTTAATTCGCTTGCTTCACTTTCTCAGAAAAAAGAATTTGTCGCCCTATCTAGTGCTCTCAGCTTTGAGCTCAGCAATTAAGTACTAAGTAATTGGTGATTAAGCTCATAAAATATAAAATTTATCGAACATTTTCTGCTGAATGTTATCATTGTCCTTAATTCATTTTATTTTTGAAATGAAAAAGTGGATTTTTGTTTGTTGCGGATTATAGTATTTTTACACGTTGCAGTGAAAAGCCTAGCGCTTACGCCCCAAAACGGCAAACGGATATTTATCTTCTCAGACAGTCAGGCCGCGCTAAAGGCACTGAACTCATGTGTCGACAACACAAAGTCGCTAACTGAATGCCGCAGATCTCTTAACGAGATGGCTCAGCACTTCAGTATCAGCCTTATTTGGGTACCTGGTCACAGGGATATTGAAGGCAACTGTATAGCGGATGAGCTGGCCAGAAGAGGTACCACCACTCATCTCCTTCCAGGAAATGATCTGGTAGGCATTCCCATGGCCTCTTTCAAACTCCGAGCTAGAACAAATACCTTAAAAAGGGCAAATGAGCTCTGGTCAGGTCTCTCGACGTGCGAGATATCAAGGCTAACTTGGCCTTCGTACAACAAAGGACGCACTAACTGTTTGCTGTCCCTTAATAAATCCGGTGTCTCATCTCTGATAAGGGTGTTAACAGGGCACTGCTTAATAGGCACACATGGTGCTAGGATGGGCGTAATAACTCACGATTACTGTCGCAGTTGCAGATGTTTTGAAGAGGAGGAGAGTGTTCAACATCTGCTGTGTCAATGTCCTGCACTCAGCAGAAGACGATTGGCTATTCTCGCCCAACCGTTCATCGACGACCTCACGGAGGTTTCAAAAATGGATATTAGAGCTCTATCAAAATTTATTGATTCCACGAGCTGGTTTGATCCTCTAATCTAAGTGTGAGAGTGTGAGATTATTGATTTTTGATTCTCGGATATGGGGTGGGTCTTAAGACCGCATAGGGTATCACAATGGGCCAACTTGACTGGCCTAAGTGGTGGGCAGGGTCCTGCACTCTGTCCTGCCCTCGCAACCTAACCTAACCATATACTTAATCAAGGGCAGTAAATAGTAAAGGTTTTGATAAATTAAAAATAAAATAATTTAAAAGAAAATAAAGTAAAAAAAAATTAAAAGGAAAATACAATAAAATCTAAATAAAATAAAACAAATGAAAAAAAATAAAAAAATAAAACTAAGAAACAAAAATAGAAGAAAATAATATATAATAAAAGAAAATTAAGTTAAAAAAAATATAAAAAAATAATAATTTTAAAATTGAGTAAATGAAATAAAAAAAATAAAAAAATTTAATGAAAAAAAAAAACAAACTAATAAAATAAAATAAGATTAAGCTAAATTAAAATTAAAATTAAAATTAAAATTAAAATTAAAATTAAAATTAAAATTAAAATTAAAATTAAAATTAAAATTAAAATTAAAATTAAAATTAAAATTAAAATTAAAATTAAAATTAAAATTAAAATTAAAATTAAAATTAAAATTAAAATTAAAATTAAAATTAAAATTAAAATTAAAATTAAAATTAAAATTAAAATTAAAATTAAAATTAAAATTAAAATTAAAATTAAAATTAAAATTAAAATTAAAATTAAAATTAAAATTAAAATTAAAATTAAAATTAAAATTAAAATTAAAATTAAAATTAAAATTAAAATTAAAATTAAAATTAAAATTAAAATTAAAATTAAAATTAAAATTAAAATTTAAATTAAAATTAAAATTAAAATTGAAATTAAAATTAAAATTAAAATTAAAATTAAAATTAAAATTAAAATTAAAATTAAAATTAAAATTAAAATTAAAATTAAAATTAAAATTAAAATTAAAATTAAAATTAAAATTAAAATTAAAATTAAAATTAAAATTAAAATTCAAATTCAAATTAAAATTAAAATTTAAATTAAAATTAAAATTAAAATTAAAATTAAAATTAAAATTTAAATTAAAATTAAAATTAAAATTAAAATTAAAATTAAAATTAAAATTAAAATTAAAATTAAAATTAAAATTAAAATTAAAATTAAAATTAAAATTAAAATTAAAATTAAAATTAAAATTAAAATTAAAATTAAAATTAAAATTAAAATTAAAATTAAAATTAAAATTAAAATTAAAATTAAAATTAAAATTAAAATTAAAATTAAAATTAAAATTAAAATTTAAATTAAAATTAAAATTAAAATTAAAATTAAAATTAAAATTAAAATTAAAATTAAAATTAAAATTAAAATTAAAATTAAAATTAAAATTAAAATTAAAATTAAAATTAAAATTAAAATTAAAATTAAAATTAAAATTAAAATTAAAATTAAAATTAAAATTAAAATTAAAATTAAAATTAAAATTAAAATTAAAATTAAAATTAAAATTAAAATTAAAATTAAAATTAAAATTAAAATTAAAATTAAAATTAAAATTAAAATTAAAATTAAAATTAAAATTAAAATTAAAATTAAAATTAAAATTAAAATTAAAATTAAAATTAAAATTAAAATTAAAATTAAAATTAAAATTAAAATTAAAATTAAAATTAAAATTAAAATTAAAATTAAAATTAAAATTAAAATTAAAATTAAAATTAAAATTAAAATTAAAATTAAAATTAAAATTAAAATTAAAATTAAAATTAAAATTAAAATTAAAATTAAAATTAAAATTAAAATTAAAATTAAAATTAAAATTAAAATTAAAATTAAAATTAAAATTAAAATTAAAATTAAAATTAAAATTAAAATTAAAATTAAAATTAAAATTAAAATTAAAATTAAAATTAAAATTAAAATTAAAATTAAAATTAAAATTAAAATTAAAATTAAAATTAAAATTAAAATTAAAATTAAAATTAAAATTAAAATTAAAATTAAAATTAAAATTAAAATTAAAATTAAAATTAAAATTAAAATTAAAATTAAAATTAAAATTAAAATTAATTTTGGGATCATATTTGGATTATTTTAGGATCATTGTTCAGTTCTTGTTGTTGTTGTTCAGTTGTGGATTATTTTAGGACAATTTTGGGGTCGTTTTCGACTCATTTTGGCATCACTTGGGTATCTCTTTTCGGTCATTTTGTGTTAAATATAGGATCATTTTTGGGTAATTTTGGTTTCAGTTTTGGATCATTTGGGAACGTTCAAGAGTCTTTTTGGGATTATTTTAGGATTATTTTGGGATTATTTTAGGGTCATTTCGGGATTATTTTGGTATAATTTTGGGGTCATTTTTGGATCAGTTTAGGAACATTTAAGGGTCTTTTTGGTGTCGTTTTGGAGTCATTTTATGATTATTTTGAGATTATTTTAGGGTTGTTTTAGGATCATTTTGGGTAAGTAAAGTTAGAGCTAAATTGATAGCCCGAGCAAGCTCGGTCACTAATGTATAAAAATTAAATGAAAATCCTCCCAACTGACAAAAGTGGCAAAACCGGAATTTGGTAAAAATAATAAATTTCGCATTCCAACAAAAATGTACACAAAAAACGTTTAACCTTCTAGCAAATATGAGGTGTAGTTCAATTTTATTTTATGGTCATCAAGATATATTTAAAATATAAATTGTGCAACTTTAATATTCTGAAAATAAATTGCATACATTGCATATTGTTTACCTGAGGTTTATTTTGGGGATTTGTGTTTCTGATGAATGCAACAGACTGCGTTATTAAATTAATTTAAATTGGAATTAAATTGAAAAGTTAATTTTTTTTGCTAAGAAAAATACTTATTGGTTATTGTGGCTTTTTATCTTTCGACAATCTTAAAGTCGTTGATAGTTGTTGTAATAAGGAGGAATTATACTCATTCAACATAGAGTGGATTTCCATTCCACTCTATCGAAACAAAAAAATTTACCTGTAACGAGTGGAAAAAAAGGAATAATTAAAATCCTACATATAACCACCAAACTGTAAATTAATGAAGAGCATAACAAACAAAAACAAAAATTATAATATAAAAACTACAACACTTACAACAATGAACAATAACAATCAAAAACAACAGCAGTGGAAAATCGGCAAGCACACAAAAGCTGCAACTTTCAAAGTTCATACGAAACGCATCACTTTTCACTGCCACTTCCACTAGTTGGGTGTGTTGCCACTCTTTAGAGCGTCGCTCTCTCCCTCAACCATACAGCCATTAACCGGACGTAACGCCAAGTGGAAATTTATTTATTGCTCTGCTATGGTAGCATAACATTTATTTATTGTCTTTCCTTTTGTTTGGCTTTTGTGGCGGTTATGGTTTGTACTAATTTCGGTTCGCGCATATCCTTCCGTCCGTTTTACTTTGTTTTCCTTTTAGTGGGGCTTATTAATATGCATAAAATAGTCATGGAAAATATATAATTTATTAAAAAATATGGGGGTGCTGATTGTAAAATGTGTTTTGCTGGTCGTAGGAGTCGCAAAATGGTCCAGTATTCTCTAAGTAAAAGCTGGAGACTGTAATAAGCATCTGGAGTGCTCTGGAAAACCTAAATTTCAAGATTTTAAGCTTTAATGGCTTACGGAAACTCGAACTCATTTAAGATTAGCTTCTAGATGCTGAATACTAAGGGTTTGATTGAAAAAAAAAAAAAAAAAACAGATTGGGAAAGTCTTTTCTTTTTAGTGGTCGGTCAATTTATTAATAGTGTTAATATGGTGTAGAAGGCGCCCAAAAACCTAGAGGTGAGGACCGAAAGCACTCTATTGAACTGCATTATATAGATCCCGATTTCTTTATGCTTCCTTGGAAAAGGCTTAGAAACATTTTCCTACAGATTTAGTTAAAAAGCTGAATTTTTTGTGAAGGACAATTTACTACATCTCCTAATTGGTCTCTTCTAAAAATTCTTGCCTCACATACCGACAAGAGGCCGAAAACGGTGAATAACGTACCTCCACGGCTAAAAAAAATTTGTTTAAATTTTAAACCCTTCGCAGTTTTTTTTAACTCTTTTACCTACAAAGAATTTTAATTTCCTTTAGTATCGATTTAAGATCTAAATGAAAGAGCAGTCGCTCCCAACGAAGACTGTTACGGTTCAGTTAACGTGGAAGACTAACATGGTTCGTTCTCTGCGTGGAAGACTAAAACACTTCAGTTTTCTGCGTCGAAGACTAACACACTTCAGTTGTATGCGAACAACGCCCAATGAAGCTCTCCAGGCCATTCTTGGCTTTTTGCCACTCGATCTGGAAGGGTACCGGGCAGCAGCAGCATCGGCTCTGCGTCTAAGGGAAACGTCCGTCTGGGGCGCAAGCACTATTGGACACTCTTGTATTCTAAGATCTTACAGCTTTCTCCCTCTGAGCACAGATCGGTGTGCGACCACAACAGTCGGAGATTGTTGTTTTAGAATAAACATTCCCAGCAGGGAAGACTGGGAGAACATAGATCGGTGTCCCGCTACTAATGGCGGCACTTTTATATACACCGACGGCTCGAAGTTAGACGGCAGAGTCGGAGGAGGGGTTTACTCAAGGGATTTGGACCTAGAACTCTCCTTTAGACTACCTGATCACTGCAGCGTCTTCCAGGCTGAAGTTTCTGCAATCATGGACGCCGTGACTTGGATAGGTAAACGCACCATCGGACAGGATATCTGTATTTTCAGCGACAGCCAAGCGGCCATCAAATCCCTTGGCTCTTACTCGTTCAACTCTGAACTGACGCTCAGCTGTCGTCGATCTCTTCAAGAGATGGCCCAACAGAACCGCGTGAACCTCACATGGGTCCCGGGACACAGGGACATTGAGGGAAACTGTAGGGCAGACGAACTTGCCAGGCAGGGCACGACCAAGCAGATTCTTCAAGATAAAGAGCGCATAGGTATGCCGTTTGCCACGTGCAAGCTAATGCTGAAGGAGCATACACTCCGCGAAGCCAACGAAAGATGGCTACAAGCCCCAGGGTGCCGGATATCCAAGCAAACCTGGCCAAAATGCGATCTTAAAAGATCTAGACACATATACGCCCTAAAAAGGAAGGAAATCTCCATATTAATAGGTGTTTTAACCGGGCACTGCCTTATTGGTAGGCACGCAGCAAGGCTAGGCGTTCCCTACCGACGATGCTGCAGGAGTTGCAAAGATGATGAGGAAGAGGAAACGGTGGAGCACCTCATCTGCAACTGCCCGGCCTTAAGCGGAGCGAGAAGGCGCTCTCTGGGAGTTCCCTTCCTGGTTAGCTTAAGCCAGGTCGCGGAGCTAGACATAAAGGACTTGATGGCCTTCATCAAGTTATCAAAATGGTTCGAGGAGGGGTAGCGGTGTCGGTTAGGAGTGTCAGTCCCGGGTTTCGGCTATATGGAGAGTCTCAACAGCACTGGGATTTTCCATATGGCCGGGCCCCGGGACTGACTTTCCTAGTGTTTGGTGGTATCACAACGGGCCTTTTATTACTGGCCTAGGTGTGCCTTTTCGGCAGCCACTTCTACCTACCTACCTACTATATTTTTTGCGTTACTTTTACTATATTTTTTGTGTGAATCCGCCCCTGCTGCCAACAAACAACAAAGAACTTTTTCATTTAAAAAAATTTTAAGTCCTTTCCTTTTTTAATTTTTAAACACTTTTCATTTCATATGAAACCAAATTTGGTTTGGTCATATATGTAGCCCAAAAAAATTAAAAATTTATGCTCATATTTTTAGCCGTGTACACACCAAATGATTGAGGCATATTGAAGTTAGCCCATGGGAATTACATCGCTCTTGAGCATCACATTGATGGACTTTTAACCAATTCAAAATAACCTAACCACACTTAACTTATATGTTTGAAAGCAGGGACCGTGATTGACTTGACTTTTAAGAAAAGTCTAAACAAAATTTTTTTTTGATAAAAATCAGTAAAAATTTTGACCTGGACTATTAAAGTAAAATTTAAAATGAAAAAAATAAATATAAAGCTTCACTTTTATAGTAGTTTTAAAACAAAAGACGGGTTTTAACTTCCTTTGACATTTTGATAACAAAAATCATAAAATATTTATTTGGACTTCAAAAAAAAGGGGCGAGTTTTAAATTTAATTGGCGGCTTTTGTTTCTTAAATAGGTAATTTCAATTTTGACTAAGTAAAATGAACTTTTGAAATGCTATATACACACATAAAGCAACTACATAGATTGCAATTTTGTCCTTGTTGAAGGGTCTTGTCTTGTTAGAAATTTGTCATCATCTTTACATACTAAGCAGTGTTTTGTGTAATGGTTACGCACAGCGGTTAAAAATTCCTTATCTCATAGGTTTCATGGCCAGTAAACATAATAAAAAAACTTCTAACAATACAATATAAAGCGGTTTGACAAGATCCTTCAACAAGGCCGAAAATTCAATCTAGTTGGTATTGTGTGTGTTTATAGCATTTTCAACTTGTTTTCGCCAACACTTAAAAGAATAAAAATTATTCAATTGGCAAAAAGTCCACACAAATTTCCAAAGTTGATCATATAATGACCAATAACAACAACAATTGAAATAAAATAAGTAAAAATTTAAACTTCTGCCCTTAAAAGTCGAATTTCAACTTTTATTGCGTACATCCAAATTATAAGAGCAGTTTTAAATTTTATGTTTGACATAAAACAAAAAGGTCGACTTTTAATTTTAGTTTATAAATTTAAATTTACTTTACCTGCATTTGAAAAAATTAAAGGCAACCTTTGCTTTTCAACTTTAAGTTTTTATTTAACTTTAAAAAAAATTTGTTTTTTATTTTTAAAAGCCGCCCTTAATTTCAAATTTTGACTTAAAAAATTAAAAGCCTGATTTAACTTTATTATAAGATTATGTTCCCTATGCCATTTCAAATATAAAATTTCGAAAATACCTTTTAAAGTCGATCCCTGTTCAATAGCTCGCCCAAGCACTCCCCTGAAACAATAAAATGTAGACTCTCGACCATAATAATAACATTTATTGATGGCTCTACAGAATTACTGCATTTTACAATAAAATTTATTATGTGTGTAACCGTTAGTTATTGGCAACGCTTCAATAGCACAAATTTTATTGTTGCTCGTAAATGTGTAATATTTATTCACAGAACATACATATTTAGCTCTTGCATGTGCAAATATTCGCATTTGAAGAGCAAAGCTCGTTATTGTCAAGAGATTATCTTGAAATGAAGCATTCTTCATTATTTACAATGTAACATGTCAATGGTTGAATGGAAATGCATTTAAATGCATAAAGGATATGTTATAAATTTGAATATATCTGCATATGTATGAATATGCCACGCATTTAAAGTTTCTATTGCCAGTAAATATCTATACATTAAAAACTAATATGAGTGCTGAGTGAAATAAAATTAAAAAAAAAAAAACAAGTATGGAAGTCTAAGGGCCTCATTACGTATGACGAACGTAATGTTAGTATACCTTAGTATATTGCTCATATGTATGCATAGAAATAATTAAAATGAAGAATCAAAATGAAACAGAGAGTCGTAAGTGCGTGAAGATCTTAGAATGATTCTTCCAGAAAAGCAAAAGTTCCTATAGTTATGACCCACTCTAATTATCTCGCATATCGCACATACATGTCATATAAACTTCATCTACTGAGGCATACAACGCAAGGTCAAGATATGAATACATACATATATGTAGACACATTTACAGGTTGGAGCGTAAAGTTTTGTGGCAGTGAACCGGAAACGAGAAAATTGCGGTTAATTTTCATTAAAAAGTTTTACTGGCAATAAAAGGAAAAAATATTGAAACAGCAAAAATAAAAGCACCAGCCATGTACTTATGCGCATAAATAATAAATAAATAAAATTGAGAAACTTTTGTTCAATGATGAATGTGGTTGCATGTTGACGACTAATTTCAAGATATGTTCAGATTTGACCTATATTCATGAAAGATATGAGACACCCCTTCTCTTATTTAATTTCTCTGAGAATGGTATATGTATATATAATTCAGCTCTATGCCAGGACGGGCAGAATTGGAAGTGAGGGTGCATTAGTGTAAGAGCGGCCATCGCACCAATCAAATTCTGCTATCTTTTTTTCCTCCGTCGCTCACTAGCAAGCATCGAAGCAACAGCATATCGTCCCTCGCTTAACAGAGGCATGAATGTGAAAATTTTCCAAATTTCATTGATTGGTCAGTGTGACCATGCGCTAGTGAGAGGCAGCCAAGGAAAGATCGTATTTGGATTTGGGAATTTGGTTCTCATATTTTCAGACAATTGTCCTTACAGCTGCCGACGCCTGCTTTATACCAGTTTCCAGGTCCCTCCCAAAAACATTTTTAGAGAATTTCAACTTTAAAAACTAAGTATGTATGGAAGGTGGAACGCCCCCTTTTTTGAAGTACCACTAAACGAAGACCTTGAACCAACAGAATTTTATTAATAATCACCATAACTTGCACATATTAATTGCACACCAAGGGTTAATGAAGTCGAAAATATTTAATTTTTTAATTTTGAGAAGTTTTTATAGCTTTCAGTACACTCCTTTGCTTTTTTTCAATTGTTTCTTTATCCAATAATTATTTTTTCTTAACCCATAAACCGCCAGCAATAAAACAAATATAAAATACTTACGGAGCTCAAATAAATTAGTTATACATAATTGTATATTTTGACGGGTTTTCTTCGTTACAAGCTACCGATTGCGTGTGTTGCCCAACAACAACTCGAAGTTTAGCCGTGGCCTTGTGAAAAGTTAAAGCAAAACAAAAAGAGATAGAAAGAGACGAGGACGAACATAACGAAGAAAGAAAAGTTTTGCAATTTAATTAATTTGAAGCGAAGTTGTGATTGTTTGCGTGATTGAAAGTAACAATAAAAATAAAACAGCCACGAAACTACTAATAGATGGACAAAAAAATACAGACACTTATAAATAAATATTTGGTTTAGCTTGAGATCTTTATTAATTAGTTGGCGTGTGCTCGAGATATTGATATCTGCGGTTCTACTTTTACACCGCAATTAGATATGAAAAGAAGCCGATGGGTGTGTTTGCCAAATGGGAGCAAGGTCAAGTATCTAATTTAGCAACATAATATTGACTCTTCAGTTAATTGAGGGTTAAAAGTTTTTTTTTGGAAAATCGGAATTTTTGCAAAAATTAGTTGCTTCTTTTTATTCCACTCGTTTACACCGAATTTGATGGAAATTATACAAAGCTCAACACTCTGCCAGTTACAACATTTATCAATAATAATTTAATTAAGTTGAAAATAAATATGTTTATTAAATTATTACATCATATTATTTTTTTTTGTTTACAAAAACTCATACGAATTGAAATAAATGAAGTGAGTGTAATACAAAATCCGATTATAATTAATTGTACTGTCGCTTTTGAAAATTAAAAAGAAATGTGCTGAAATATGCAATTAGCATATCAATAATTAACAAAAAAAAAACAAAGAGAAATAATTCTAGTAAAAACATGCAAACAATTTAGTTGAATTCTCATTAATTACAGCAGGAAAGGATAAAAAACACATTATTAAACCGCAATCTGTGTCAATAACTTACAAAATATTGTACATAGAAATATGCATTTGATTGTCAATAGGTTGAAAATAAATGTGTGAATATTATTACACGGTTAAAAATTTGAACCTAAATTTTCAACTTTTTTGGACTACATACATGACCAAACCAAATTTGGTTTCAAATTCAGTCTAGACCAGTTTTCAAGAAAATTGGCTAAATGAATCGGGTTTCAATTATAAACCAGAAATGTTTTAACAATTTTTTTAAAGATAAAATAAATTTTTGGTCCGTTGGCGGGGATTCGAACGAAGTCTCATGCCAGTCTGCTCTACCACTGAGCTACATCGCACACATAAATGTTGTTGGCAAAATTCAATCTTGAATAAGCTTTCAAAAATAAATTTGAATTTTGAAACCCAAAAGTTTAAATTTTCGACCGAAAAGTTTTAATTTTCAAACTAAAAAGTTTTAATTTTAAAGCGAAAAGTTTTAAGAATAAAATAAAATTAAAAAATGTGGCACTTGGCAGGATTCGAACGAAAACGCTAAGGAGTCACAGCCGACTGCTCTACCGCTGAGCTATGACGCACATAAAGTTTTTGTGGGCAAAATTCAATTACATTCAAACAAACCAAAAAAAAATAAATTAGATTGCTTTTTTATTTAGATCTTAAATCAAAACCAATAAAATTGAAAATCTTTGTAGGTATTTGGACGATTTGAAATGTTGTACAAAAAAGTTTGAAAAATTGATTAAACTTTATACAGGTTTAAAATTTATTTTCATTTTTTTAGCCGTGTAGATTTAAATGCGCAAATAATTAATTAATTATTTGAGCATAAGTACATACTTAAAACAGTCTTTCAATGCCTAGGTGATTTTTGCCGTTCAACATGTTGCGCCAGTCGATTCATTGTTGAGCCAACAGGCGCCAATTGAAGGCACCTCGTGATTTTATATCTGCCTCCATTTGGTCCTGCCATTGTAGTATTGATCTCCCTCTTCTTCTACTTTCACCGGCGGGTGTCGATAAGAATACCTTCTGGGCCGGAGCGTCTTCCTTCATTCGAACAACGTGACCTAGCCAGCGAAGCGGCTGAGTTTTAATTCGCTGAACTCTGTCGACGTCTGCGTAGACCTCATACAATTCATTATTATATCGTCTTCGATATTGCTTTATATCGATCATTTTCAACTAAGTGCATCGTAACAGCACATCGAAATTTTTTTTTATTATTGCAAATAGCTTGTGAATACTCAATACAACTACCCACAAACTTTCACAGAGAAATTAGTAAAAAATTTGTGAAATTTTCAAAATTTACTTGATTTTCACTGAAATTAAGAAAAAAAGTTTACTTTAAACAAGCAAGCTATTTTCTCATTAAGAATCAAAAACAAAAAATTAGAATGAGAAAATGTTCAACAACAATTTTAAATAAATAAGAAAATATTTCTTCAAATTTACTATATTTAGGAATTATTATCTTATTTTTTTTTAAATAAGGGAAAGTTTAAGAATTTTTTCTTATTTTTTCATTTTTTTTTATTTCAGTCCCTATTGTTTACGCAACATTAGCTATGGTAATTTCGTTTATTTCATTTGCAATACATACTCATGTAATTCGGAGAAGCAAATTCGTTAAAAGTTTATGGAAAGACATGGTTTATGTGTGCAATCATAAATCGTGATTTCCTCTCAAGCAAAATAAACGCAAGCAGAATGACGCTCTACATCAGCCATCGCCACGTAGAATCTCAGTCTGCTCACTGCCGCTCTACAACAACAACATTTTTCTCTTTGTGACTCACCACAACAAACCAGGTTTGCAAAAAAATACAAAAAATCATTGCAATATTATTCTCGGAATGCCGTTCATTTCATGCTGCTGGTGGCGCTTCGCTGTAAAAGTATAACGGCATATACACGCGTTCATGGGTACATACTAGATTCGGCGACTGTTTTTTTTTGGCATAGTTTAATAATAATTCTTTCGAGTAATTTTTTGTGATTCCCTGCTCTAAATCCTCAGAATCCAAGTGCTAGCCCCCATTGAATGGCTTATTTTGTTTTTGCTGTAATGTGGCCAGGTAGTTTTCTTCCACTATTTAAGATTCCTTTATGATCCGAATACCGGATAATAAATATTTCCAAAAGGTCGGATGATGCAGCCAAAATTTAGAAAGACAAGAAACTGAAGAACGAGCTAGCTGCATCTTACTCGTTACGGGTATGTTTCCAATTGGCCTACCATATTAGGAGTTCAAGATTTCGTACCGCATCAGTTGATGATCGCATGATTTATTTGAATTGTCACGCAGGACACCTTTAAGATAGATAGGGTACCACCGAACCAGGATAATAATAGTGGCCGCTAAAAGCCGACGCATTCGTAAATAAGCCATGGAACGCACATCACAACCTGTGCATGCACACCTGCTGTGTGCAAAATGATTTTTCCATAAGCACACAGCTCATGTGCTTGAGCAATAAATTAAGTGAGTATTTTTTTGCACACGTGCGTGTGCGGTGTTTGTGCGTGCAAATACGAACCCTGAAATCAGCCAATTACACAACTCTACAAAAAAGTTTTTTATAAACGTTTTCGGGTATCCAAATAAAGACTGCGTTCAAAGTACTAGATGTGTTCTAATTTTTAAAATTTTTTCGTAGTGTCGAGCAAAAAATATTGGACCGAAGTAAAATGTTGGTTTTGGACCATAGATTACACAGCTCTACATCGGGGTTGGGCCATTTTGAATAAAAAATTAATTAAATAAAAAATTATTCATTACTTTAAAGAATTTTGGGTGATGAGTGACCGGCTATTTTTATTCAAAAAAATCAAAGTGATGCATAACAATTTATTTTTATTTCCAGCGATTCTTGAATAAAATAAATTGTTATTCATCACTCAAAATTTTTTTGAATAAAAATAACCGGTCACTTATCACTAAAATTTTTTCGTATAATGAATAAAAATTTATTTTTAATTTTTTCGTCACTCGTCACTCAAAAGTAAAATGTTGCCCAACCCTGCTCTACATTACAATGCACTACATTACACAGCTCTTCAATTGTGATCTATTTGAATAATAATTTATAGTTTTTGATTATTTTCGTTCACCTTTTTAGGTTAAAATACAATTAATTTTAATTACCGGCTAAGTATCAGTTATACAATTAATTCGATTTACTGTTAGAGGGAAATAATCATTATAATTTGTAATCTAATACCATTAAACGAGCTAAACTTGTATATTTGTAGGTCCGGTACTATCTCGAGAACCGCAAGACCAAATGGAATGATATTATGATTGATTCTAAAACTATACACTTTGGGGTTGCCACTTGGGGTGGTTTACAGGGTTGCCACCTATGTAATTTTTATTTATTTATGGAGCTAGATATGGGTATCAAATGAAAGGTATTTTCTTTGACATACCAACTCAAATATTTTCAAGTAGGGTTGTCACCTAGGGTTGCCACCTTACCAGAGTATATTTGCATATTACATTATATTATATTATTACATCCCCCAACCAGCCTTATCTTATGTATTTTGACAAGCTAACGCGAATACGGCGTCCGTTCTGGCCCTTTTGGATTTTTTCTAACCTCAAAAACATGTCAAATGTTTAATGGTATACGAATTTGAGGTTAGAAAAAAATGCAGATGGGCTGGACCAAAACGGACACCGGATTAGGGTTCAGCGCGTCAAAATACACAGAGAAAGGGTGGTCTGATCCCCCTACCTCGACACTTTTCTTAAATTCCTCTTTACATATTTCACAGTGCAACAACTTTAAAATATATAACCGCCGAGTTACAAAGTCAAAGAGTCGTCATTTGAAGATTAATAAATACAATAAAAGCACAGCAACACGTCACTCATACGCAGCAAATAAAAAACAAATTACAAAAAAATTATTTAACTCTTAAGTGAGTAATGTGACAGCGGAAATCGAATGAAAATCTGCTGCCCCAGCAGGTGGAAACGAAATGGATGAATAAGCTAGAGTAATTGCGGCCATTGTATATGGTTAGCCAAAACAACATAACTAATTAAATGAAACTAATTTTAATTAAGATGTGAATAACTACACTGAAAAAAAAAATAACCAGAGAAAAAAATATCGCATGAAATTCGATTAAGAAAAAAATAAAGTAAAATACAAGCAAAAAAAACCGAACCAGTTTTTTAGTTCTCAAGTGAAACTCAACCAATTTACTGACATGACTGAGAATAAGGATAAGCAAACAACGGGTGCTGGTGTTGGCAGCGGTGTCGTTGAAATTGCTAGCAGCAATAACAACAATGGCCAAGGCCAAAGCGCAATTGTTGCTGGTGGCAGTAGCGTAGGCGGCACTAGCGGCGGCAAAACGAAGGATAAGAAAAATGACAACGAAACGTCTGTAGGCGCCATGGCGGATACGCAACATGAGCGCGAGAAGGATAAAGAGCCGCACGACAGGTGAGTTAATAAGTGGAGCGAGTGAATGAATGTTAAGAGAATACATACAACCAAATTAAAATATTTGTAAATGTATTTGTGTATATAACACGAGTACACAAACAACAAAAAACATGCTTCAGTGTGTATGAGATATAAATATTTTGATGTTGTGCATATCTATATGTATATG
Source organism: Campiglossa producta (assembly GCA_964058755.1). Lineage (NCBI taxonomy): Eukaryota > Metazoa > Arthropoda > Insecta > Diptera > Tephritidae > Campiglossa > Campiglossa producta. The sequence goes on from CAXKVI010000005.1 coordinate 17,586,623, forward strand.
GTCGATATATATTAAGGGATAAGAAAGGATATGCAAGAAAGTACAAAACAAGTTACAGTTTACAATGGATACATATTTAAAAGGGTGTTTACAAGCATGTTATTTTGCGACAAGTTGAATATTTGATTTTTTTCGCTATAATTTGTTAAGTTTTTTTGTACTTTTATTTGTAATTCCGTTTTATACTTTTTATGTGAAAAGAAAGCTTAAAAGGCGGAAAAATAAAGACAAATGATTTTAGAGTAAGAGTAAGTTGCATGCTTGACTCCTTTGTTATTGTATGTACACATATTTTTATTCACACAGCTATTGTGCAGGAAAATATGTAAGTACCCTGCAGGGAACTCAGGCACTAGTGACACAAATTTCTGGTTCAGAACTAGATATAAAGTGGCCAATAAGAACTAGTACGTTAGTGATTACATTTTCACTAGTTCGAAACCAGCGTTTGAGGAGTCATTAAAAGGCATTTGGATTCGTATTTGAATTTAAGTTTTTGTACTTAATTTATATTTAGAACTATAGAAATAGTGCCAATAAACGAACTAGATCCAAACTATCGAATTTTGTACTAGTTCCAGCCTAGGACATCGCCATGTTAAATTCGCCAGTTGATTTCATGTAAAAAAGATAGTTCGCGAACTAGTACTGGTTCGGAACGCACTAGAAGCGAACTAGCTCTGAACTAGAGATTTTCCCTTCAGGGTAGCTAGTGGCTAAAAGTTCTGATAGTTATTATTGGAATGAAAATGCGCAAAGCTCTTTAAAAAAAAAATTCATTTTAATTATGCTTCAAATATTTGAAAAAAAAAATATCTTAACCCTTTGTTGATCATAGAAAAAAAATTAAATTTGTACTATCCTAAATACCCTGCAGGGAACTCAGGCACTAGTGACACAAATTTCTGGTTCAGAACTAGATATAAAGTGGCCAATAAGAACTAGTACGTTAGTGATTACATTTTCACTAGTTCGAAACCAGCGTTTGAGGAGTCATTAAAAGGCATTTGGATTCGTATTTCAATTTAAGTTTTTGTACTTAATTTATATTTAGAACTATAGAAATAGTGCCAATAAACGAACTAGATCCAAACTATCGAATTTTGTACTAGTTCCAGCCTAGGACATCGCCATGTTAAATTCGCCAGTTGATTTCATGTAAAAAAGATAGTTCGCGAACTAGTACTGGTTCGGAACGCACTAGAAGCGAACTAGCTCTGAACTAGAGATTTTCCCTACAGGGTAGGGACTAAAGCAACCCTTCTTATGCGATAGGGCATATTTAAACACAATTTTCCTTCTAATGTTCCGATATATAGTTTTGACCTTATAGTGATCATTAAAATGTTTGGCAACATCTGTTTAGTCGTATTATTAAAAAAAAGTTATAAGGCATCTGCATCATGTTAACCCTATGCTGTCTGAAAATACATTTTTAGTCATACTATTATAAAATAGGGACTAAAACGAACACTTCGTTATAGAGTACCTTGAGAATTTTTCTTCGAATAATTGCCTGAGCATCAATTTAACCCTACAGCGATCATTTTTAATATTTATATGAATTTTTTTATTTATACTACCCAAAAAGAACCTTCTTGATAGAGGAACTTTGGAGACTTTCTCCATGAAATATTTTACTACATCATTTTAACTTCATGGCGACTTGTATTAATATTTCACTGAAAATATGTAAACTACAGTTGGAAGAATTTTTTCAAAAGCTAATGACAGTGTCCTTCAAATATTTTTATAGAATGTCTTTTTAACCTTTAAGTGATCCCTAATTTATGTACCATTTTATTTATAATATCCAACAAAGGAAATTAAACGCCCCTTTAGAAAAATGTAGCGACTTTCAAAATATCAGTGTACCTTCAAAATATTATTTTAGTCATGCTATTCAAAAAAGTTACTTAAACGACCCTTGTGTGCTAGGGCATCTATATAAAAAATTTCCTTCAAATATTTTCCAACATCATTTTAGCCCTATAGCGGCAAAAAAAATATATGAAGGGCTTAAAACCAAAAGGATCTAAGTGCCATTTTTTTTTAAATTGAGTTATACCCATATTTGTATAGTTAAATATGTTGTACACTGAGATCCAAGCGATTTTGGACACTTTAGTGCCATATATTTGCAAAGCCAAGAACGTACTAAATTTTATTGCATTATTGATTGGAGCCAAACGGATTAAGCGCTCTCCTTCATTTGCTCGGCCAAAATAACATGTAGAATTTTTTCGAGTATGCAGTTTTGTAGCCCGTTTAATTTTAGTATAATAAAGTGCTAAGCTTAAGTTTGTAGAATGTATCGCTGATTTTTCTATTTTAAGTATGGAATCTTCAACGGATTTGGGTGTAACGGCTTAAACACATCTTCGTTTAGCAGGAAAGATGGTCTTCCGATTTTAAGCGCTGAGCATTTTTCCCTTTGGTTCACGGGAGCATCAAAATTTCTTACTAAACTATAGCAAAACTAAAAAAAAAAGTTTTCTTTCTTGTATTAGATCCAGAAAAAAAATTGCCAAAAATCAGCGTTCGAAATTTGATTGAAATAATTTTTGGAAATTTTTTAAATAATTTTTGGAAATTTACAGTTATTTTTCATCTGCAGTAAACACCCTTTGAATTAGTTGACTAACCTGCATTCATTTAGACAGGAATCATTTCAAACGCATTTACCCAGAATTTACAATAAGTAATTTACGATCCTTTTGGTTCTAAGCCCTTCATATATATGTATGTCTACTTTCGGAATATATTTTCAGTCAAACAATCTAAACAAAAAGGTTAATCCTATCGTATAGTGAAGTTTTTCATCGATTGCTTTTATAAATCATTTTAACCCTCTGGCGACCCATAAAATATAATATCTAAAAAGGATCCAAATAACGCTTACTTGAGAGAGCATCTGTAGTTAAATTATCCACAAAATATTTTACTGAAGTATTTTAACCCTCTGGAAACCTTAAAAATATATTTTTACTTAAACTATCCTTCCCTTAAAAAGTAGAACATGGACATTTTCCATTGAAAATTTTTCTATAGCAATTTAACCCTCTGACTACATTTTATATATAATTTAATGCATCCAAGCATTCCATGGGCGGCCGCCGTGGTGTAGCGGTTAAGTGTTCGGCCTTCTACACCAAGTCTCAAAACTCAAAAGCAACACACCACAAGTTGGAAAGAGAAGCTCGGCTAAAAATCTCGTTAGAGGTTATGATGACCTGTTGGTATATCGCCGCCATTACTTTTTTTTTTTATGCATTCCAGGGATCAAACAGACCTTTTCGTTAAGAAAAACCATAACTGAAATTATTTTCTGAATATTTTTCTAAAATATTTTTACCCTTCTGGAGACCTTTAAAATTAAATTTTTCTCATAGCATCCAAAAAAAAAAAGTAGTGAAGTAGCATTTTTAGAGATATTTTCGTCCAATAGCTTGCCTTAATATTTTAACCCTCTGAATATTTTTGGGGACATAATTTTAACCCATTTATGAACCTTCGAATTATATCATTTTATTCACCGAACATTTTTCTAACACATGTAACTCTTTGGCGTGCTCTAAAATATAATTTTACAATCGTGATAAATCAAAGAAATTTTTCATCAACTATTTTTCTACAAAAAGTTAGACCTCTTTTAACCTCTAAAATGTAATTTCCTTAACCAAATATTTTTCTAGAATATTTTAAAACTCTGGTGATAGTTAAAATATCATTTCAATGGACCAGAATCCCGAAATCGCGTGACAGTGGCATAATTGATTTTAAAACTTTCTTTCAAAATAGCCAACTTATCCTAATGCACATATAGATGTGTGTATTTTAATCCTATTTCCCTTCCTTTGCACCTTTTTTATTTTAACTCGATGAAAGCGCGTTTATATAAATAAAATATTTCTTTTGTACATCAAATGTTTACGAAGTGGATTAACCTTGCTTGACATTAAGTATTGTTAGGATGAATAAACAATTGCAAGGACATCATGTGGCACGTGTGTGTGTGTGTATGTTCATGAGAAGACAAATAAAAAAATAAAGCACGACACAAATGTTGGAAAAAATAAATAAAAAATATATTTAGCGATGAATTTGTAAGAATGTTGATGAATATCAAAATGTCAAGTCAATGTTCGTGTTATTGTGTGAAACTCAAAATATACAACTTAATCGTAGCTTGACAATGACAATGATAAATAGTACGCGCGTGTAAATATATTTGTTGGTGATTTCACATGACATTTGTCAGCTTGGAAATGCAAATAAAAAGGGGTGGAAACTTGTTTTAGTACAAATCATTTGTTCAATGAGTGTTAACGCTTTGAAAATTTTTATATAAACCAACCAAGCTGTTACTTTGAATATTTTATTAAATCGAAATATATGTTTCGATGATACTGGAATTACATCTCTTCATGGACTTTTCTTCATTGAAAGCATAGACAATTCTTTCACGTCCTAAAATTCGTATTTCTTTCATAAAAGTTTGAAATAAAATGTTCTAAATGGAAGTGTAAATATATTCATAAATGAACACTGAGAAAGGTTTTCTTCAAGCTGGGTAGTGGCCTAAGGTGTTAGACATCTAGCATACAAGCCACTACACTCTTGTGAGTTCGTCTCTCAAAAAGCCGGGAAGAAGAGTCCATGAAGAGATGTAATTCCAGTATCATCGAAACATATGTCTGGTTCCTGCAGCGCGTGGGTAAATTTTTCTCGAAAAACACATTTTCATACAATCCCGAAAATTGCTTCACAATACCGTCGGTATTTACAGCAATTTTCAGTGTAATATAGAATTTTTACAGTTTATGTTTTCAAAAGGTGATTTTAATACCTTTCTAACGGTATAAAAATTGTTGATATCGGCGGATTAGTTTACGGGTGATATAAAAAGATATAAGAAAGTAACCAAGAGAAGTATTTACTTAAATAACTTTAAAAAAAAAAAAGAAAAAAAACAAGCCAAAACACAAACAAAAAAAAATATTTTTTTTAAATATTAGTTGTTTTTATTTTCTCCAAAAAGCTCGTAACTATTCCTTTTCATATAAGTGGCAATGCCTTAAATATATTTTAAAGACAAAGTTTGCTTAAAACTATTTTATTAACAATAATTAAAAAAAAAATTATTTCGAATAAATATGTGGCAACTCTTTTTTTTTTAATTTATTTTATCAATGGCAATGCTTTTCAAATATTTGTGAAACAAAGCCTGCTCAAACCTTTATTACGTTCCAACATTTTTGCAATATTTTTTTTTTTTTAATAAACTAATACAAAAATGTGTCAACTCTTATTCGCAATAATTAATTTTTAATAAACTTTGAATATATTTAGAAAGTAATTGTTCTAAAAACTCTTTTATTTGACACATTTTTTCAGATATACTCGTACATATTTTGCTTAGGATGTGTATTTTATTGATTTTGAGATTGAAACAGGTGGCAACTCTCTTTAATCAGACGTATATTTTTCAGTTTTCTAAATTGGTTACTATTCCCACGAAAACTTCCTTAGCTAGAAACATATACTTTGATCTTTGGCTGAAATATATCTATTACTATCTATATTGTCGCGGACGTACAAGGATTCGGCGCGCACCCAAATACGAAAAGTATATATTTCAGCTAGCCTTCACTTCATAAGGTTCATCTTCATGATTGAGATTCTATTTATGATACTCATTAAAATTAAATTGGTACGCGCAGTTTCGCTATCGAAGCGAGGCAAGTTAATAAACTTTGCTTAACTGATTATGATTAATCATGCAATTGACTTGCAGATGCGTATCTTTTTCATACCACGCTAACGCCAATTGGGGCTTAAATCGAATGCCACGCCAGCTTTAGCAATGAACTCCGCAGGCGCGCTAGTGTTTCCACTTTCATTGCCACCATTTGAGTCAATGATGATGTTTCCCTTTGGCGCCAATGCTGTTGCTTTAATTTTGACTATAAGTAAAAAATACGAAAAGAAAAAACTAATTTATGCGTAACTTTAATGATATATTAGGCGGTAGCAAAAAATTTCGTTTTGCAGAAAAAAAAAAAAAAATGGAGGAATATTTCTATTTTTTATTCTTATTTATTCAATTTTATTTATTTTTTTTTTATTTTTTTTTTTTATTTTATTATATTTTATTTTATTTAAAGTTATTTCATTTGATTTTTATTTAATGTGTATTAATAGTTTTTATTTTTTTCTATTTTTTTTTTTTTTTTGTAGAATTTTATATCATTATTTTTTTAATTTTTTTATTTTACTTTATTTTATTTTACTTTATTTTGTTTTATTTAAATTAATTTATATTATTTTTTTTATTTCACTCTGTATTTTTTCAGTGTTTTACTACTGACTTTATATTTTTAGTGAATTCTGGAAACGGTCTAATGTACATAGATATTTCCTCCACATCCATAGCTAAGCTATGTACGTCGAAGAACACCATCAAAAGCCAGGAGCAACCAGTAAATCTATACGGGCTATAACTTTTTATATCGTTTTATGCATAAGTTTAACGTTAGTCGAAAAGTTTTTCATTTTCTTTATAGCTTTTTGCCATTAACTATTTCAGTCGCGCTCAAAAATATTTTGTTTACGTGGGAGGATCGAATAAAATGTCTGTGTTGCTTTCATAAATATTCATTTGATTTTCATTTGATTTTCATTTGATTTTCATTGGTTTTAAATTTTTTCGGAGTAAAAGTTTTTTTGCATACTACATTTCGGTTATTATTTCAATAAGCTCCCAAAAGAGGAAAGGGAAAGTCAAAGCGAAGAAGGATATTTAATGACTTTAAATTCGAAATTTGTTTATAAATAAAAGTGTGGCTGATGAATTTTAATCAGCGCCATGGAAAAATCATTAAAAATAACAAATTGTATCTGCGCCAAAAAGTATGCAATATTTAACTACTGTCCGCTAGAAACTAGATCGGATTCATAGGCAAAAAGCCGTGCGCAAATTTAAAAAATTTTAAAAAGTTGAAGAAACCAGTATTTGTATACCCAGCGTACTAGTACTAGTACAAGGGTATATTAATTTTGTTCACATAACGGTAGTTTGTAACGGCACAAAATAATCGAGATAGATATAGAGTTCCATATATGAAAGTTCTTAGTTTGAAAAGAGGATTTCATTCAGGCATGTCCGTCCGTCTGTCCGTCCGTCCGTCCGTCTGTGTACACGATAACTTGAGTAAAAATTGAGATATTTGCATGAAATTTTATATACAGGTTACTCTTTGGCCAAGGTAGGTTGCTATTGAAAATGGGCGAAATCGGATGATAACCACGCCCCCTTTTTCGATATTGAAAATTTCGAAAATCACACAAATTGACATATCTCGGTAACTGAAATGGCTAAAATGATGTAATTTTATAGGTGAATCCAATCGGCCATCCTCTTATGATTTTGACAAAAAATTTTTTAAGCTTCAAAAATTAAGTTTGTATTAGCGCTGCCACGCCTCTTTTGCGATAGCTCCATACATTTTCTTTAGCCTTAAAAGTATGTATGTATTGGAGTTTCCATGCCCCCCTTTTCCAATAACTAAAATTTTTTTTCGTGATTAAAGTAGTGCTATCGTGTATCTCCTTACAAATTTTCAGATCCCTACCATGAAACCTTTTAGAGACTTTCAACATGAAAAACCAAGTTTATATGGGAGGTGCCCCCTTTTCTTAAAAAAATATTTTGTAAAGAACAGTTGGTCATTATCTCGGAACCGCCGAGAGTCACATGTGTTTCACGTTAAGGACAATGTGTCGGAATCGGGCTCGTATCGAACTGAGAACCACAGCCTTCCATCTGGGTCATACCTAGTCCATATTTTGATGGATATCTCGAAAACGGGTTCCCACATGGGACAAAGAACTATCTTATACCGAAACTGCTATCAACACCTTCCATTTCATACCCATACCGTACAAACAGTTTGGTCAATATTTGGGAAACGGGTTCGGACATGCGACTTACAACCACTACCTGTCAAAACCCGCATCAGCACCTTTCATTTGGTACCCATATTGTCCAAACACCTTTTAGGGTCACATCTGGTCTAAATTTTGAGCAATATCTCGAAAACGGGTTTCTACATGCAACTTGAAACAAATAGGGACATGAAATATAGATTAAAACCTGTTCTCATACCACCCAAATATACATACAAAATTTCATAACCGTTTAGAAGATTTAAGCTGTATACATCGTGACACAGGATTTTTATATATTAGAATTACAGTGCATAATTTTAGCCTTTGTTTTAAAATCGTTGTTTGTTTTTAGGCGCACAAACATTTTTTTCTTATGCCGCCCAACGCCTGTAACCCTGCAAAAATCATTGGATTTTGTGTTCCAATTTGTTTATATTGGAGTACTCCAATACTGATCCTTTGTATACCTCATCGGACCACCTTCAGCCTTTTGAAAGCCGATCATTGCTCGTGCCTTATCGACGAAAATCACGACACGATCACTCTGACAGTAGATACTCCAAGGAGTACATTGCAAAGTACTCTGACTGTAGGTACTCCATGGAGTAGCAGAAACAAAGCGAAGGTTGGAGCAGGTGGAAAACGATTACATTTGGAGTACTCTGATGCTCCAATTGGAGTACTTTTTGGATAGGAAATAAAGTACTCTCGATTTTTGCAGGATAAGTATTGATAGACTTTCCTCTTCAATTCTCCACACAATCAGAGCTCCGATGAGTGCATGTATTCTGCTTACTTTCTTACTTTCTTCGAAAAGCCAGAGCAGGGATGCAAGGCAAGGCTTGAATCAAGTTTAGTAGGATCAATAGGTTGACACTCTAAACTTGAAAGAACACTTGCTGGTCCCCTAGCGGTTAATTTCAGTCGTATTAAGTGTAATTTGAGGCCATGAACTCTTCATAGCTGAGAGTAGTTTTATAAATACCAACCTTCTTAGAAACTAAATGGTCTAAAAGAAGAAAAGAAAATAAAAATATGACAAAAATATAAACGGTTATTCAAGGATATGAAGGATGTGTGAGGAAAAGAAAAAATGTATGATGAAAGGAATACTGCCACTTTTTAAATGGTTTCTTATTACATTTTAATTTTTAATGAAGACTAGTTGGGAGACCAAAAAAAAGGTTTTAAAAGAAGTGCTAAGCACCCCTTTTACATAATTAAAAACCATGCAAAGAGCATATCAAACAATTTTCAATTGACTTCACATGAAGCTGCCAATTTAACTGCGAAAGCCTTTTCATAATGTTGTCAAAGAAAAATTCTACAAAATTATGCGGGAATGTGAGCATGAAAACGATTAGAATATGAAGAAGGAAAAAATCAAGAGGGAGATTGGAAAGAATGTCTTTGCACAGCATAAAATGAAAAAAAAGGAATAGAAAATAATGAAATCGACAGCCCCCTCTGCAATGAGATAGGCTACTCGTGCTTATCTTTGCACATTGTTTAGCAAGTAAAAGTTTTCCTTAAAGCTTCTAAAAGCCTATACATGAAAGTGCAAAATAAGGCCAAAGAGCTTCAGCAAATCAGTAAACTTCAATGAGATCATAAAAAAGCATAAAAATGAAAGCAAGCGTAGAAAAAGGGTCACAATATGCTTGCGAAACGTATGTGCCTGAGGAAGTAGATTTGAAGAAGCTAAGAAAGTTTTGCATGCTTTGTAGATGCACTCAGAAAAAAGTTTCCTTAGTTTGTCTTCAAACACATTGCTTCCTTAAACTGAGTAAAATACTCCTTAATTTAAAGACTTTTTTCCTCAATTTAAAAACTTTTTTCCTTAAATTGAGGAAAAAGTCTTTAAATTAAAGAAGCCATGTCTTTGGAAAAAATTTTCCCTGAAATAAGGAAACTATTTTTTGAGTGTGCCTTCTAAATTATTACAATATTATGCTAGTGCGATAGGAAAAGGAAGGCAAAAGTCAAAGGATGCATGATTTTGCCTTTTAAACGCACTTTTGACACGCCTTGATTCGTCATACTTGAATATCAGCACGTGTTAAGACCTTTTTGCTGCCAAGTGTTTAAAGGTGCTGAAGTAAAGGCTACTACATTTCCGCCGCACATAGAGCATCATTCCATGAGCTCTCACGTATGTAGTGTTAATTTGTCATGGTTAGGGATGATTTGCTGATGTTTGTGAAATCTTTGAAGGGATTGCTTTTTTTGTATGCAAACAAGAAAGTGTGAGTTGATGCTTGTTTTGCTAAGTCTTGTCGGTTTAAAAGAGTTGAGAGATTGAAATGCAAGAAAGAAAAAAATTAAAATCGATTAGAAGGTGGGACTTATTGAAGTTCGTTTAAAAATTAAACTTTTTTTAAAAGCAAGGGTTGCTATATGTTATCAGGCAAACATAATCTACAAATTAAATATAAAAAACTTTGAAAAATAAAAAAAAAATTTGAAAAAATATGGCTTTAAAAGGGTTAAATTTTTTATATAAAAGTTGCATACTAAGAACTAGAGATGGGCGTCATGCGTGTTTTTGATCGTGACACGAAATACGCACAAATGTGTCCAAGTGCTCGAACGACCTATGTATCTGAACGAAAATATATTATGTTGAACTATGTTATGAAGGCCAACCCCGCAGCGGGTACAGAATAAAAAGCAAATTAAACCACTTTGAGCAGAAATATCAAATTATCGTCTGAGGGTTAAAGCGTTAGCGTAAAATTTTTAACCATAGAACTCGATTTCTTGAATTCTTGAACTCTTTATGGCACACTTTTGACTCTCTTTTTTTCGGAAAGGTCAAGGTAAACGGACTGTAAAATTTATTAAAGGGTTAAAAAGTGATGAAAAACATTAAAAAAAAGATTATCAGCGATCCGCTCGGGCTCGAACAGAGTACAAGAAAAAATAGGGTTTAATCTGACACAACACTAACTGATGCTTTTTTTTTTTTAGAGGGTTAATTTTGTTTGGGAAAATTTTTTATAGAAAACTTCAAAAACAAGTAATAATGGAAAATGGAAGTGTATATGTGAGGGCTAGTTAAAGAGCTGAAATATAGAGTCAGAAAATCTGTGACGGGTCGCAGAACCTTTATTACTCCCCATGTTAAGACTATCATTAAAAATTCTATTGCTTCAGAAATAAAACCACTTGCTTGAAGCGCATAATCTCGCAAGTAAAAAGGTGGGTGAATTTGCAAAGATGCGGCTATCTAGGAAGGATATGCTTGTCAAAAAAACATGTGGCAGTAAATCATCAAAGAAAAAGATTCAAATATTTAATTAGCTTGTTAACGCCATTTACGGTCTCAAAAAAAAATGCATAAAAAATGCTAGTGGGATAAAAAGAAAGGTGAGCTTTACCAAACCAGACAGTTTAAAGTTTCGACGAAAAATAGGGACAAAAAAGTCGGATATATATATAAACATTATACAATTTTAAGTATTTACATATGTACGAGTATGTACATAAAAAGTTAAGCAAACAAAAGCGTGCCCAAAAGTATGCAACATTTTTTCGGTTTTTCACAATATCCCTTTTTTGCCTACTCAGTTTACCTTTTCTTTTGTATATATATTTTGTTATATTCTCAAACTCTTTTTCCCACGGAAGCTGAGTGAATTGTCAAATTGTCCCAATTTTTTTCTTTTTCATTTTTTTTTTGCACTTTGTTTGAACATAATAAGGTATCGTTCTAATTATTCGGGCATACTTTTAGGCGTACGCAAAAGTTTGTAGGCAAATGCCTGTTAATGATATTTTAATTAGTTATTTATTGACAGAAAAGGTTTTGTCCTTTTTTATTTAGATTTAAGGGTGAGAAAGATTTTTTTATATAAATATACATTAGATGACTTTTTTTTCGGAGTATTACAGATCTTCCCTCGGAGCACAGATTATGAAAATAGGATGGTATAGAAGAGAAATGCAAAAAAAAAGATTGACTTTTGCAAAAACTGAGAGCGCTACACCAAAAACCACGATTTTTAAAAATATTTTATGATGGATTTAATTCCGTAAGCATAAAAATTTATGGGGTTTCGAGAGCAACAATGGTTTTATCCATTCTTATGTAGAATTAACCGCTGAAGCGAATGGCACAATCCCTGTTTTGGTACGACCTATGTGGAAGTTACAAACGTCGCCTAAATTGACAAATTCAGTTGTTTTTTTTAATTTTCAGATTTATCCGTTAGGATTTTTTCGAAATCGGTAATTTTATTAAAATGTAAATACCAGGATAAATGGGCAGTTAAATTAAGCTTTCAAAAAGTTTTTTTTCGTTATAAATGCAACAAAAATTAACGGAGTTACTTAAGTAGAAAATTTTTCATGGACTATTTGACCGATCGAATAATAAATTTTTTTTTTTTTTTTTTTTTTGTTTTAAATTATTCTATTTTTGTTTTTAACAAACAAACCAATTTTTTTTTTTTTTTTAATTTTTTGTTTTAAAATACGAGGAAAAGTGGACAGTTAAGTTTAGCTTATGAAACCCTAGTTTTAATTAAAATCTAAATAAAATTGGACAGTGTCATTTTATTCAGAGAATTTTTGCACTGCAACTTTGTCCATAATCGGGTAAGTGCAGCATTTCGAATTTAACTTTCAAATTTGGCAGACATTGTCAAAAAAGTACTACTTATTATTACAAAAGTGTGTTATTATAAGGCCTTATTAAACCGCGACCATTTACACATCGATCGATTGTGTGTCAACGGTGTATTAATATTTACAATGAATAACCAGGAAAACATTAGTACCTTCTTAATCGGTAAGCTTTATTAAATTAAATCAAATACCGATGCTGAAAAGTGTGTTAAACTATAAAACATAATTTAACTACAGATAAACCCATTCGCGCTTTCTTGAAAACAGTTTTACCTACTCGGGAGCATGTATTGCGTCGTTTAATCAGCCTTCGGTTGGAAAACAATTGCACAGTGAATGAAAGTATTTTTCCCGTCGTCGCAGAGTTAGTAAATATTCGATTCGGTATTGTTACTATGTCAAATACATCTGTGAAATATAACGTCTACAAACTCTTCGCTCAATACGATAGCATTAAGAAAAACCGGTTTGATAAAAAAGTCAAGAGGCAAGAGCTTAGGGAATCGAAATTTAAATCCGAGAAAGCCCAACTCTTTGACATATCTGCTAAAGGTTAGTATTCAGTGTTTAGTTTTATAGGATAGTTTTATAGGATATACAAATGCGAGAACAAGAGAGTTTTTAAAGAGCCATGCAGAAATTCCTGGAAATATCAAAAAAATTTAGGCTTTGAATAAAAAATTACGCTTGGAGGCAGCTCATTTACCAAGCAATATGACTAAATCTACTCCCGTTGTAAGTATGCCAGTAAATGTTGAGGAAGCTTGCACTGTGTTTGACTCTAAACATGAGGTGTTTAAAAAGAAGAAAATCGTTCAAAGAAATCGTGGAAGGAAAATCGAAGTCGTTAATGGCAACGTTACTTCGACAATTGATCGTTGCGGAATAAGTAATCAAACTGCAATGATGTTGATGTCCGCTCTTCTTGATGTAGCAGGTCACGACATTACGAGATATAATCTGTCAAGTTCGACAATAAGAAAGCGTCGTCACCAAAATCGCTCTTTAATATCTAGAGATATAAAGACGCATTTTGATTTTGGTGAAGCTGTTTTAACTGTGCATTTCGACGAAAAAAAAAAATGATTACACTGGTGGGGTCGATAGGCAAAACGCTACGGTAAATAGGTTGGCGTGCGTGATATCGTGCGAATCCGGATTTAAGGTACTTGCTATACCAAAGATAGTCGAGGGCACCGGGAAAACGATTGCCATGCATTTTTGATACAATTGAAGAGTGGGGTTTGACAAAAAAAATAAACGCGGTATGTTTCGACACAACAAGTGCAAATACTGGGCAGCGTAACGGTAGTGCATTCATTTTGGAGAGAATGCTAGATAGAGAAGTTTTGTTCTTAGCATGTCGCCATCACATTTCAGAACTACATGTATAGGTGTCATGTAGTTCTGAAATGTGAAGGCGACATGCTAAGAACAAAACTTCTCTATCTAGCATTCTCTCCAAAATGAATGCACTACCGTTACGCTGCCCAGTAAGCATCATTTTCCTAAGCGTATTCGAAAAGACCTGATCCAATTCGCCACCATGCAATTGAACACAAATCACTCCAGAGCCGAGATTTCTCTCACATGGTCTTATTATTTCTTGGAGAGATGCCATTTTAACTCGATGGGCTCATTTCTAAAAATAAAGGTACCGGGAGCAGTGTCGCGGGCACGGTTCATGGCAAAAGCCATCTACTGCCTTAAAATTTACCTATTTCGGGACCAATTCAATTTAACAGGTGACTTTATTCCCCACAACTTCTAGTTTTAACAGGTAATTTTAACACCGTTTCTTTATTTTGCAGCGAAAGAGCTAAAGGGCCTACGGGACTTGAACGTGTTTATTGCCACCATATACATGAACTACTGGTTTCGATGTCCTCTACCAACTGCTTCTCCTACGCTTGATGTAGCTCTTATTAAAAATTTGGTCGAATATGGTAGCATTAATCATGTTATTTCAAGAGGAGTTTTGAGTGTATTCAGTCGCCACTTGTGGTACTTGTCAGAAACACTCATCGGTCTCGCGTTTTTCGACAGAAATGTAAGTAATGAAACGAAAAAGCGAATGGTTGCTGCATTAAACTTAAGCGATAAAGGCGAATGTTCGAAGAGGTCGAAGATTGTTTTGGACCCAATAAATACTTCCGAGTTAAACCTTGAGTGTTTTGTTACGACAAAAACGAATACATTTTTTGACGCTTTATTTTTGGATCCAATGGATAAAACCAACTGTCAGCAGTTTCTGCAAAATGATCCCAGTTGCTGGATAAACGACGAAAATTACCTTCGCGTTGAAGCTGTAGTGAAAAAACTCCTAGTTGTTAACGACCCTGCAGAAACGGCGATCAATTTTGCAACGAATTTTAACGAGAAGGTTACAACATTGGAAAAAGAAAAGCAGATGGTTTTTCAGGTAGTAGAGGCACATCAAAAACAGTTTTCCTACAAAGCATCAAAAAACAATATTACAAAAAATAAAAAAAAAACAATAATTTATATGTATATTTCAAATTAATCAATTTTATTAGGATTTAATTAAAAACCACGTTTTCATAAACTAAACTTATCTGTCCACTTTTCCTCGTATTTTAAAACAAAAAATTAAAAAAAAAAAATTGGTTTTGAAATTTTGTTTAAACTTAAGTAACTCCGTTAATTTTTTTTGGATTTATAACCAAAATACCTTTTTGAAAGCTTAATTTAACTGCCTATTTATCCTGGTATTTACATTTTAATAAAATTACCGATTTCGAAAAAATCCTAAGGGATAAATCTGAAAATTAAAAAAAAAAAAAATGAATTTGTCACTTTAGGCGACGTTTGTAACTTCCACATAGGTCGTACCAAAACAGGGATTGTGCCATTCGCTTCAGCCGTTAATTCTACATAAGAATGGATAAAACCATTGTTTCTCTCGAAACCCCATAAATTTTTATGCTTACGGAATTAAATCCATCATAAAATATTTTTAAAAATCGGTTTTGGTGTAGCGCTCTCAGTTTTTGCAAAAGTCAAACTTTTTTTTTGCATTTCTCTTCTATATCGTCCTATTTTCATAATCTGTGCTCGGAGGGAAGATCTGGAATACTTTAAAAAATATATGAAAAAAAAGTCATCTAATATACATACATACATACTTAGGCATGGTATAAAAAATAAACAAAAGTTTAACCCTCATACCCTGAACAAAACTTTTTAACAAAAGGTCTTTTAATTGACAATTTCTATTTATGTTATATTTTGCAAAGCATTATAAACTAATTTGAGTTTTATGAATATGGTGTAACAGTTATAATTTAATTAGCCACCTAGCTCCTGCGCTGTCAACGCTAAAAACCTTTTCCTCCCGCATACTAATAAATTAATACTCATAAATACGAATGAGTGCACTTCTTTTCCCAATCCTTTTCCCAGTTGCATCTTACAGCTGCAGCTTAATGTGCTCATTTCGCTACTTTAACTTGTTCATTGCAATTTATCGCTTTTATAAGGGCTATTTTCAAGACAACACTAGCTAGCGCCGTAAAATATGCAATAATCGAAACAAATTTATTGCAAACATAAAGCAAGAGCAACGAATAACGCTATTTCCATATGTTCAAGAGTGGATGTTTTAGAGGGGTGATAGAAGAGAGATAAAAGAGATAGAGGATACGGGAATTGCTAGAGGAAATTTGGTAAACTGTGGAACTTATGCTATTATATGCATAATTTAATTCATTTAATTTTGACATACTTTCGGGAATACATAAAATAGGTTATTAAAATCTGTTGCATTCTTTAAGGCGCATTTTTTTTTCTATACATTTATATGCTTTTTTATGAGCCTATCATCGAAGGAATGGAATTTTTAGGCCAAAAACTTTCTAGAAAGTTTAAAGCCAGTAGCGATCGCTAAAATAAGAATTTTTGAGGTATTAAATAATATCATTGAAATTATGCTATTAATGGATACCAAAATTTTGGACTGTGACGATCGCTTTGCGTAAATATTAATCCCAAAGAAAGCCTATAAATTTCGAGTGCCCTGAAAAGCATCACACGTTTGCTGTAGAGTAGAACACGCTTCATGCAAACTATAAAAATCGGCTTAATGTCTTAATGGTTTGATTAGCTATTGCATACTTTTAGGCTGGTATTACTTTAATGAAAGGTGCATGGAGATTTGGTATTAGACATTGCTATTTTCAGGGTCCCTTTTCCAAAAGCAGTTTTAATGACTTAATATATGTACCTTAAGTCCTTTAAATCGATGTCATACCTCAGCAGAAGATCCTTAAACAAATTTTGTGGATATCTGAGAATTCAAAGAGTTTGGAACTGATCTAGCATTTGCTGACGTCTACTTTCAGGTCTTCAGTTGTATCTAAGCTAAAAAGAAGTTTGTAAATATGTCATGTCGGCACACGATCAAAGAACGAAGAAAATGACAAGCAAGATGAACCAGCTACGAACCCGGTCTACAAATGTCAGCAAATATTTCTTGTAGTTCATGTTAAGGTCTTAACTTTTTCGATGATGCATATCACCAGGCAAAATTAGGTCTTTGATCTCCACCTAATCAATTTGGCCAGTGTCCAGATCGCCCACAAGGGATAAAGGAGCCTTAGTGAAATCAATGAGCACTCTATATACCAGTGGTACCTCGGTTCATTATAGCTGAGATTCGAATCGCAAATTTACTCCATTCGGAGCTATAAAACGCACAATTCTCAGAGCATTTACCTCAGACCTAAAATCTCATTCACATTGGAGACTTTTCTTGATAACTCGGAATTTTTGTAGCCTTCTTGAAGTTTACTAAATAAAAGCCGAAAATATGTCAAATAAAGAACTATTTTTGGATCATTATTTCTAATCGCTCCGGCTACGGGTAGCTGTGAGAATTTATTATCTTTTTTTTAAGAAAATTAAAATTTGCTCTAGAAATGTAAATGCCGACCATTGCACTAATTTCGATATGAAAAAAGTTACTCATACGCCATGTGGTACCCAAGTTCTTTATACAAGCTCAGACAAAGAACAAAGTAACGAAAGAAATTACAAAACTAACCAATTAAAACTCATTTTTAGTTAAATTCCATCAGCAAAGTTGTTTAAAACCAGCAAAATATGTACATATAATTGTATCAAAATACACAACAATTTCTTCTGTGCAACCTTATTACTGCAAAAAACCCACACAAAAGCCCGTTGGCATGGTTATTTATTATCAGCAAATGCTAAGAAAACACTTAATAATAAGAAACTCAGCATGAAATGAAGAAAAAAGAAGGACTGACGGAAAATCGTTCCAATTTACATGAAAAAAACAACTTCTTTCTTAGCCAATTTGCAGTTTGTGTTGTTTGCTTATTTCTCTCTTCACTGCTCAGCACAGCTCAACGCGGCTCATCCTTTTTTCCGTTTGCGTATTATAAATGCGTCCCAAGTTACTGTTTGCAATTTCCTTTCTGCTTCTGTATACTTTTGAGCAGAAAACTGTGCATTTTATGTTTATTAAATCAGCCCACAGGCGTTTGTCTTTGAAAGACAAAAAAAAAATGAATTTACTGAGACTTTAAAATAATAAAAATGGGAAAAAGGTGCGGAAATGTGTTCATATTATTAAAGCGCAAATTAATGCAAGTGAAGGTGCTGTTCAGCTGCTGTGTTATTTTGTGATATTATATTATAATTTTTTTAATATAAAATACTACCTGTATAGCTGTGCAACCAAGGGAGAACAACAATATATACATATGTGTATTAGGGTGGTAATTATTTGTGGGAAGACGATCTTATCATCAGATTTTCAAAGGCGCAACCCTTAAGCCGATAGTAATATAGAAGATATCACACACCATTTTTGGTCGCGAAACGATTAAGGCATGTCGAAGGGGGTCAAAGTTCACTTATCCCTATTGAGACTCAAAAAATTAAAACGATTTTTTTTCTCTAATACCCAAAATCGATAGCACTATGGTCCAAGATATTACTTAAAAAATTTTGTTCCGATTGGAAACCCCTAAGGCGTGTAGCATGGCGGTTAAAGATCAGCCAACAATTGAAGCATCGTCGCGAAAACCATTTCAAGTGTCATTTTTTCCAAAACCGGTTTTATTGCATATAACATTTTGTATTGTCTTACATTGTCCAGATAAAAAAAATTTTAAATTTGGTACACCAAAACTGTAAAAATGCATTTAAAAATACTAGTATTTTATTTTATTTTATTTTGTTTTATTTATTTTATTCTATTTTATTTTATTCTATTTTATTTTATTTTATTTATTTTTATTTTTTTTATTTTCATTTATTTTATTTTATTTTATTTAATTTTGTTTTATTTTATTTTATTTTATTTTATTTTATTTTATTTTATTTTATTTTATTTTATTTTATTTTATTTTATTTTATTTTATTTTATTTTATTTTATTTTTTTTATTTTATTTTATTTTATTTTATTTTATTTCATTTTATTTTATTTTATTTTATTTTATTTTATTTTATTTTATTTTATTTTATTTTATTTTATTTTATTTTATTTTATTTTATTTTATTTTATTTTATTTTATTTTATTTTATTTTATTTTATTTTATTTTATTTTATTTTATTTTATATTTAATTTAATTTAATTTTTTATTTTAGTTTATTCAAATTTTTTTTTTTTTTTTGTCATTTTCCAAGGACATTGACCAACTCAGCACGAGACAAGTTTATTATCCCACGCTCTTTCATTTTCCCAGATTTCCTAAAGCCAAAGCTTAGCATTGAAAGGTTACACGAGGATAATAGCGTAGCACTATAGAAAAAAAAGCAACAAAACGACAATACAAATGTAACTAACGCCTACCACTATACAAGTTAACTAACGCAGTCAAATCACTGCACTCAGCGGAAGTCATGTAAAATGGTTACTGTGACAGCTTTGTTCTGAGGTTTCTGTTATTCCATGTAACACCCTGCATACAAAACAAGTACTTTCAAATTGACATACAGCAAATGTTATTGCCCCTTACTAGTTCCAAAATGACAAAAACTGGCAAGTTCCATCGTGAAGAATGGATTTGGGGTTAAGATAAGAAGATTTTCGTCATTTTTCTTTATTCAATATTTTTTAGTATTATTTTGTCTTATTAAATTTTTTTCAAATCAAAGTTTCACTCATTTCGGACTAGTCCAGGATTTCACTGCAGATCAACTATTATTACCACTACAAGTACATCAGCCACCCACTCACTAACTCCAATTAACCATAAAACAAGCCTTGCCTTTGTGCGTTTATGCGCTCATTCGCTCAATCATTGTACTCATAGTAGTAGTCCATACGCATTGCATATTAGATAAATGAAAGCTCAGGATAATCATACGCCCTGTTGCGCCACGTAAAGCATTTAGCAGCTGTTGGTGGTCTAATGCTAGCTAAATATGGTTTTAGTGTAGTAGTTTGCATTTATTGAGTGGCTATTGTTGGTGGTAACTGTGTTAACACAAGTAGCACAAACAAAAACAAATAGAAGTTTTATTCGTAGCAGTTCAACAAAGTCAGTTAATTTAATTTCTTGGCATAAACGGAATTTAGGATTAATAAATAATGGTATTTACTAAATTTTGTATGCTTTTTTGTCTTTGAATGCTGATGATTTGATAGTTGAATAGTTAAATTCCATGAAAAATAATTACAGAAACCAAATTAATTTGGAATTTCGTCTTTAAAACTATCATTTAGCAAAATATTTTGTTTGAAGCTCAAAGTTTATAAAAAATATGGCCAAAAATATCACTTAATATTTTATTTTATTTCATTTTATTTACATTTTATTTTTTTGTATTTAGTTTACTTTATTTTAATTTGTTTTATTTTATTTAATTTTTTTTATTTATTTTTTTTTTCCTATTTTAGCTTACTTTATTTAAATTTTATTTTATTTTATTTTATTTTATTTTATTTCATTTCATTTCATTTCATTTAATTTGTTTTATTTTATTTAATTTTTTTTATTTATTTTTTTTTCCTATTTTAGCTTACTTTATTTAATTTTTATTTAATTTAATTTTATTTTATTTTATTTCATTTCATTTCATTTCATTTCATTTCATTTCATTTCATTTCATTTCATTTCACTTTATTTTGTTTTATTTTATTTTATTTCGTTTCATTTCATTTCATTTTATTTTATTTTATTTGGTATTATTTTATTTTATTTTATTTTATTTTATTTTATTTTATTTTATTATATTTTTTTTTATTTTATTTTTTTTTATTTTATTTTATTTTATTTCATTTTATTTTATTTTATTTTATTTCATTGTATTTTTTTTCATTGTGTTTTATTTTATTTTATTTTATTTTATTTTATTTTATTTTATTTTATTTTATTTTATTTTATTTTATTTTATTTAATTTTATTTAATTTTATTTAATTTTATTTTATTTTATTTTATTTTATTTTATTTTATTTTATTTTATTTTATTTTATTTTATTTTATTTTATTTTATTTTATTTTATTTTATTTTATTTTATTTTATTTTATTTTATTTTATTTTATTTTATTTTATTTTATTTTATTTTATTTTATTTTATTTTATTTTATTTTATTTTATTTTATTTTATTTTATTTTATTTTATTTTATTTTATTTTATTTTGTTTTGTTTTATTTTATTTTATTTTATTTTATTTTATTTGATTTTATTTTATTTTATTTTATTTTATTTTATTTTATTTTATTTTATTTTATTTTATTTTATTTTATTTTGTTTTATTTTATTTTATTTTATTTTATTTTATTTTATTTTATTTTATTTTATTTTATTTTATTTTATTTTATTTTATTTTATTTTATTTTATTTTATTTTATTTTATTTTATTTTATTTTATTTTATTTTATTTTATTTTATTTTATTTTATTTTATTTTATTTTATTTTATTTTATTTTATTTTATTTTATTTGATTTTATTTTATTTTATTTTATTTTATTTTATTTTATTTTATTTTATTTTCTTTCATTTCATTTCATTTCATTTCATTTCATTTTATTTTATTTTATTTTATTTCATTTTATTTTATTTTATTTTATTTTATTTTATTTTATTTCATTTTATTTTATTTTATTTTATTTTATTTTATTTTATTTTATTTTATTTTATTTTATTTTATTTTATTTTATTTTATTTTATTTTATTTTATTTTATTTTATTTTATTTTATTATTTATTTTATTTTATTTTAGTCTATTTTTTATTTTATTTTCATTTATTTTATTTTGTTTTATTTTATTTTTTTATTATATTTTAGTTTATTTTATTTTATTTCATTTGATTTTATTGTATCACTTTTTGATATTTTTTTTTTTGTAAACTTAATAGCCTTGAAATCTTAAACCAGGATTTCCGCACATATGTAGTTACAACTGAACCAAGTACTCATACCTGAACATTTGTGTTTGTGAGGTAGTTGTTTTCACCCTCCTCAGCAAAATTTCTTTTTATTTGTAACGAATACTAATACTAATACAAACATACATACATACATGCTTGTATGCATACATACATATGTATGTGAAAAATGGTACATGTAAATATTTCCTTTTCTCATTTAATTTAATTTGGTATATTTCATTTTTCATATACGCTACCGAAATATTCTCTCATTGCCAACGTAAAACATACATGGGGAATTTAATATTAAATGGACAGACCAATAAATAATTCTTCATATGACTTCCTTCATAATTTTTGTCAGCTTTTTTAATAACATCTAAAGTCAAATTTAGTATCGAAAATCTAGTTTCATAGCTAATAATATCAAAATTTTATACAAAAATATCCTTCCTATCCCTTTGCATGGATTGGCCCATTAAAGTACCCACAACTGTAACCGTCATTCTGCCAGGATTATTTTGTATACGGAGAGTAGCTCCATTTGTGTTGCTTTGTAAACATGTAAGCATGTGTGTTCACCTTGAATTCACAAAAATAGTATTTATGACGGCTCCATATGCAGACCAATTTTGGTATATTCATATTAGGGTGGCCTTATGTTTTTGGACAACTCACTATATACATATAAGGGCAATAAAATATTTTTGTGTGGTAAAATGGTTCATAAACTTTGAGTTCGGCACTAGCAATCGGCGGTGAAAATTGTATCCATTTCTATCCAGCAGTTTTTAAGTGATGCGATAACAAACATAGACTGGCCGACAAAAGTTTTAAAATCCGTTATTCTGGCTTTTTTTCTCTGACCCTCTTATATCCCCGAATGGAAAAAATCTTAGGAAAAAGTTTGCGGGGTACCAGCGTTAAGCACTTGAATGTTAGGAGCAAGGATTGTATCCTTGTGAATAGGAGGGTCTCCATAAAACCAAACTTTACCGTTTAACCTGCTTTGTTTGTAATTCTGAGGATAGCGCGGCCTCTCAGCCACAGCCAGCGGAGCTTATAGGTCGTACAGCTCATTGTTATTTTGGAAGCAGAGAAAGGAGACCATAAATCTTCTGCAGAACTTGTTTTTCCAATACTGCAGAGAGCGATCTTCGTTCCTCGGCGAATGAGGGTTTTTGTTTTTCAAGTCATCTATTGTATGAATTTCGTTCAATGATCAATTTACTTTCATGATTCGCAAACGGTTTATCATTTGCGTTACTTTAGTATACCTGCTGATCCCAGCTTAAATTTGTATCAAAGCGGTTTTTTTTTGGTAAGGTGGGTAATCCAAAAGATATTTTATAACTTTAAACGAGCTAAGCTTGTATGGTTGTATATCCGGACTATCTCGGGAACCGCTGGATAAAATTTTGAATATAGATTGTATAATTGATTCTAAGATCCTAAGTGGATAGGGGTTGCTACTTGTGGGGTGTACAGTGAACACTGTACAGAGTTACCGCGTATCTCAATTTTTTTTTTAAATTATGGAGCTAGATATGCCAATATGGGTATCAAACGAAAGGTATTTTCGCCGACATGCCAACTAAAATATTTTCAAGTAGGGTTGCCGCCCAAGGTTACCACCCTGCAGGGAACTCAGGCACTAGTGACACAAATTTCTGGTTCAGAACTAGTTATAAAGTGGCCAATAAGAACTACTACGTTAGTGATACCATTTTCACTATTTCGAAACCAGTGTTTGAGGAGTCATTAAAAGGCATTTGGATTCGTATTTGAACTTAAGTTTTTGTATTTAACTATAGAAGTAGTGCCAATAAACGAACTAGATCAAAACTGTCGAAGTGGGTACTAGTTCCAGCCTAGGACATCGCCATGTTAAATTCGACAGTTGATTTCACGTAAAAAAGATAGTTCGCCAACTAGTACTGGTTCGGAACGCACTAGAAGCGACCTAGCTCTGAACTAGAGGTTTTCCCTACAGAGCATTTTATCGAACTGTATTTGTATTGTATATTTTTGGGACCATTTAAAGACCATTTAGCGATCACTTTGGGATAATTTTCGGGCTGTTTTGAGATAATTTTGGTTTAATTTTGAATTAATTTGGGACAATTTTTGGGTCATTTTCGGATCATTTTGGAATCATTTTGGGATAATTTTGGATAATTTTGGGATAATTTTTGGGTTATTTGGGGTAGTTTTCGGATGATTTTGGGTACATCTAAGAGTGTTTTTGGTGTCATTTTGGGGTCATTTTGAGATCATTTTTGGGTCATTTTGGGTTAAATTTCAGATCATTTTAGGATTATCTTGGAATTATTTTAGGGTCATTTTGGTATCATTTTGGGTAAGTAAGTTAGCGCTAAATTGATAGTACCGAGCAAGCTCGGTCTTTCAGGTACTTTATTTGTATGACATCAATCGCTGATTGCTCTGAACCAGGCACCGGTTGTTCATATCCACTCCACCATCCATCAATTGGTAGCTCTGAGCAACATGTCAGCAATTTAAACAGTAACTTTTCAAACACTTTACTGATTTTACTAATATATCCGACCAACACTCCCACCAGTATCTCGGAAAAAAATGGGCAGAATGGTTGAAGGACAATAAAAAAGCAACAAATATTCTGTAATCACCATGCGCTTTGCGGTGTGTGGTGGCAACTAAATAACACCCTCACCACCACACTACCTGCAATGGACTCGAAAGCTATAAACTCATTTCCAGCGACACGTAGGACAAATATTAGACATAGCGGGGTTCAAAGAGCTGACAAATACGCACGAACGCCCTCAAACGAGCAACAACGCTTGAAACTCTTCGAAAAAAAGTCAAAATGTGCGGGAAGCCACAAATTCGATTTTAACATGACCATCGATTCGATTACACACGTTGCTCGCTCATGCACATTTGGCACACACTTACATACCTACACTTGCACTATTTGCCTAGCCGTGTTTGAGCTCTTTGTGCAATTCAATCATATCACGTTTTGGCAACAAGTAAACCAGCTTCCGGCTAAATATCTCGATTTGCATGCATAAACTGGAAATGGATAAGCCAACAAAAAGAAAACAAACAGAAAGAAAATCACTGAAAAACTAACATCAAAGACCAGGCAGCTTAGCCGGTTTATAACATATGCAACACACGGCGCTCAGCTCACAGCACAGCTGTCCGCAGCCAATGCACATGTCGTTATGAAGATTTGTAGCCTTGGAGGCGCTTGGCTTCATAGCAAAAATGCAATCATACCAACATTTGTTCTTCAAAGGCGTTTTATCGCATTAGCATTGAATTAAAGCTGTACCATAAACCGCATAAGAGCAAATAGATGGACTCAAGTACACATTTCATCTCTCATTTGCGCACACTCGTACGTACTCAGGCGTAAGCACACTTTGTATTACATTGAAGTAGTTTTGCTTGTAGCATATTTTAAGTGCAAAATCACACCATTTATTTCCTTAACTCGTTTGCATATCTTTACCGTATCCCACATTTGTAACCACGCACACATTGAAATTGGTCGAGAAAAAATGGTAAACAAGCGGAGAGCCTAATGTCGGATGGAAGAGTATATTTGATACCCCTGTGGTTTGCGAAGGTATAACATGTTCTTGGAACCAAAACAGTAGCCGTTTAAGGCCTTGTTATATTTAAAACAACGAACCGTTGCATTTGTAAAAGTTCACAAATTAAATCGTTTAAGCCCGATTTATATACAATATCTAATATGAAGTAGGAACAGAAAACTTTGAAGTTTGAAGTAGGATTTTACTTCACACAACCATTTCAAAGCTTCATCATTTTTCCAAACCAAAACCGAACCGTTTATACCCGACTCATTTTGAAAGTCTTTTCAACTGTTAGTTATATTTTTCAAAAATCAAACCTGAGGCGTTTAATGCCTTTTTTTGAAACCCGATCGCTTAAATCTTAAATTTTCCGAACGGAAACTCAAAGCGCGTCGTTTCGCACATTGTTTTTTTTTTTTCAAATCCGAACTTAACCGCTTAGGGCTCTTTTTTTGTTTAAAAACTCCAACATGAAGTATAATCCGTAAACTTGTAATATTCAGGATTGTAACTCAAACCCGAACCTTTCAAAATACTTTTTTTTTTTTCAAAACGGAAATTGGACACTTACAAATTTGTAACTTTTGTGAACACTGAAACTAAAATTTAAATAAAAACTACTATTTTTCAAAACTGAAAGTTAAGCGCAACCCTTTCTTAAACTTTATCTTCTTTTAAACCCGAACTAAACCGTTTAATCCCATTTTATCGCAAAATTCAACATGAAGTAATAACCGAAGACTTGATATATTTACTCAACCAAACTCTTTCAAAACCAAACCTTTAGTTTTTAAAAACCAAAACTAAACAGATTTAATCAGTATAATTCTCAAAATCCAGTTTAAATAAGAAGCGAAGCTTTAACTGAAACGTTCCCAAAGTCATCCGTTAAAAATACGGTAAGAAATGGGAATGGAAAGCTTTTAAGCTCTTTGGTTTTCAGAACGCAAATTCAAACCCAGTGGTTTTAAACCGTGATCATTTTTCAAAACCGAAAAGAAGTGAAAAATGTTTAACGCTTTAATTTTCAGAAACTAAACTCCAGCCAAACCGTTTTCACCGGTTTCATTCTAAAATCCGTTTTAAATCTTTCATTTTCAGAAAGGAACCTCAAACCGAACCGTTTCAGACTTACATATTTTTTTTTTGTAAACTGAAACTGCTAGATATCAACTCTTACCATAACCGTTTCATACCGAACACTTAAACCAGGACCGTTCAAACCCGTTAGTTTTTTATTTAAAAAAAGTGACAGTAACTATAAACATAACCATTTGAAACCGTTTCAATTTCAAAACTTAAATTTGAAATAGCAACCGAAAACATTTAAGAAAGTTTCCTTTCAAACTTTAACTGGTGTCTAAGCTGAAGTTAAATGGTGGGCGGAGAGTAGTTTATTATTATAAATATGTATTTAGTTATTGGCTAAGGAGCATGAGCTGTGGCACAGTGGTTGACGTACCCAACTCACACTCCGGCGGTCAGGGTTCGCATTCCGCCGCCGCCGGTATTTTTTAACTATTAATTTTTTTATTTTAGTTTTAATTTTTAATTATAAGTGGACTGTAAATTTAATTTTATTGTTGTTACTAAGTGAGGGTGAGCGTTAGCACTAACGAGTTTGCAGTTAGCAGCAAAAGCTGAATGACACTCAGCACTAGGCTCTGAGACAGGCATCTGGATGACTGCTCATTTTACCCACACTTTATTTATTTAGGGACTGGTCCCTTCCAAAAGTTTTTATATGCATCGTTGTCATTAGGGGCTTCGATCCCCTTCGAAGCGTATGCATAGGAGGCTAGCACAGTGCTAAAACCACGATTTTTTGAAGCGGCTATAAACTATGTATTCCGAAATTTCCATAAATTATCTGCGAATTACATTGGTATGTAATGCAGAAGATATGAAATGAACGAAATAAACATAGCTTATGCCGCGTAAACAACTGGAACCATAACAGTTCAAAAGCGGTACTTCTTTAATAGGAAAAATTAATTAAAACCGAAAAGATTTAAACACGATCTATTCCAGAAGCGAGTTCAAGCGCGTTTTAAAATCGATACCGAAATTATAATCAAACGCAAAACTAAAGCCAACAGACAAGTTGATAAAACTAACACAAAACTGGACAAAATACTACACAAACGATTACGAACGAAACCAAAAGTCAAACAGAAGCATGTTAGTTCAGAACGAGATCAAGAAGGCAAAACCACACACGAAGCATGTTGCAAACCCGAAACACGAAACTAATTTTGAAGAACGCAGCCAGACCAAAAATTAAAACATACACTGAAATCAATTTTGACGAAAGAAACCAAAGCCGGACGCGAATCAAACTGCATAATCGAAACCGAAACAAAAAAGCAACCAATGCGAGTGGCAAAGTTTAAAGCAAACTTGAAGCAAATACGATGCAGAATCAAACAGCAAAACTGAAACTCGAACGCCACAATTGATGACTGATATATACAATCCTATAAAGAAACAAACTGCAAAGCCGAACTCGTATAAAGGTAAATAAAACCCGAAACGATTTTCAAAACCCAAAATAATTGTTTTTTAAGAAACGCAACTTGAAACTAAAAACTCAAAACTGAACTGAAGCGAGTTCAACGCAGGGCTGCATCATTACCTTCTTTTCATGTTTTCAATTCATTATTCAAAATTCCAAGCGTTTTTACATCAACCTTTTGCTTTGACAATTAAATATTCTAATCTTCGTAAAAAAATGGTCTTCTATAGAAAGGTGCCACGCCCACGTCTTCGAAAGAATCAAAATGTGGCTCTGAGCAATTTTAACCTCAACAATACTGCCCAAACCATATTCCATGAAAGTCTTCAAAGTCGTTTAGGTACAGTTCGGTAAGTAATAAACGATATTCCAGTAACTATGTAACGGTATAACATCTTATAGAGTGGAGCGATTTTCACCAATTTTTTAATTTTTTGAGTTTAGCCTTACAGAGCACCTTTTAAAGCACATATTTACATACATACGTTTATGTACGAGTATTAACTTTGCAAACATATCTATATACAATAGGGTGATCCTTATAATCAAATGTACAATTTTTTCCAGTCTCACCCCCTAGAAAGGTTGTACCACGGTCAACTACATCGCACATACATTTTTATCGCGGTTGAAGATCGTTTAGGCGTGTTGTATTGGGTCAAAGATTAGATTTCCCTATGGATACTCTAAAAATAAAAGTGCTTTTTCTGCCGGAGATATCACATACAAAATTTGGTTCCGTTTGGAAAAGCCTAAATCATGTCGTTTTAATTTTTTGAGTCTCCATAGGGCAATCTGAACTTTGACCCCTGTGCGACACGCCTTAATCGTTTCCAATCGCGACCAAAATTTGTGTGTGATATCTTCGGCTATTTTACTATCGATCTAGTGGTTGAGCCTTTGAAAATCTGATTATAAAATTTTCTTGCTACAAATAAGGACCACCCTAATATACAAATCCTGTGTTAATTTAATGGCAGTGAGTTGATGAGTTTCATGCTCGCTTGCTAACGTAAATTAGAAAACTGTATTAAAAATAACTTTTTTCTGACTACACAAAGACGCCCTTGGGAAAAATTCAGTAAAAGTTGTGATTGTGATATTTTTTTTTTCTAGTTGGGTTGTGGGAAAGTTGCTCGTTTGTTTTATCCTTTGTTAGTTTTTCATGTACGAGTATGAAGCAAAAACACAAATTTGTTTCATTTAAATAAGAAATCATTTAAACATTTTTGAGCTGTTGTAACCAAATCTAACAGGGATAATAAAAATGTTCTTAATGTTGGGAAATGTGTATGCAGGTATACAGATTAGAAGGAATGTGCACTTGGAATAGAATCAGAGAAGGTTGTTTTGGAATCTAAGCCAGCAGAGTTGACGGTGCTCACTAGGATAGTTGTTGTGGGAGAAAGTAATTAAAGTGATGTTGGACATAAAATTTTAGGTTAGGTTGATGTTGAGCAGGTCTGCATGTTTCTTTAATATACAATCACTTTTCTAGTGAACTTGAAACGTGTCAATCTTCTTGTTTGACTCTCTCCTTTTATCTTTATTTTTCGTGTATATACTAAACTCCATAGATTCCTCTTAGTAAGCCACAAATATCTTGAACGTCATACAAAACTATCGGTCACTTTCGTCCTTTATTCATTTTATAAATGTTTTAAAATCTTTTCAGTTTTCTTTCATTCATCAAATATTTATACTGTCCTACAGCATTTCCTCTTCAAAAGTTGTAAAATAACAAATCCATCAGCGCATTTCCGCTTCCGTTGTCAACGAGATTTTATTACACAACAAACTTTTTTTATGGAGCTTTGATTTTTTCTAGTTACCTTTTTCGGTAGCTTTCTTCTTCTCTTACATTTGAAAAAATGTGTTGAGATGCAAAAAGTTGATTTCAAGGAGCGAAGTGAAAAATGTCAAGCTATTCAAAGGTCACAACGCTGTCCTGTGAAAAATATTGCCTACATTCAGGCGTCCCTGCTGTGAAGTCAGCACCCTGTAGGGAAAAGCTCTAGTTGTGAACTTATGCGCTTTTCGTGGGAAATATGTCATTGATTCATAACAGGGACGGAAAATAAAAGTTTTATTTCGATCTCATAAAGATATTGTTCCTGAAGAAAATTATTAAGTTTTTTGTCATCCCAGGATTTCCAGGATCAAAATCCTGGCCGCAATTAATTTTCATGGCTTTTTTGAAAAAAGTCCGATAATAACTTAAAAATGCAGACTTTTATTTTTTCTCGCCAGCAATAAAAGTTATCCCTTTATTTTCTTAGGGAGAGCATAAAAGTCCTCTCAAATATCTTCCGGACCGCTTGTCCAAATAAATTAAATTTGGTATCATATGAAAGAGGAAGATATTTGAGAGGACTTTTATTCTGTCCTTAAAAAATAAAAGAACAAAGATAACTTTTATTGCTGGCGAGAAAAAATAAAAGTCCGGGTTGTGCGATTATTATTGTCCGGATAAGAGTAAAAGCCCAGAAATAAATTTTTTCTCTGGACTTTTATTTTAAAAGGAATAAAAATCGCGGTCCCTGATTCGTAACCAGGCCAAAATTCTTCTAGAAATAAATTTTCAACTGGCGAATTTAACAATAAGCTGTTGAAAAAGGCCTACATTTAGGCGCAAATCATCATGAGAGGTGGGCATTTGCTAAAATATATAAAGAATTTATGTTGAGGCTGGGAGTTTTTTAGCCAATTGCTAAGTCGAGGAAAGTATTTATAAGATAAGGTGATAATAAAAAAAAAAAATTAGTAAATAGACAATTCCAATTGCAATACAAATCTAGTTCTGAAGCAAAAGTCTCCTGATAGGATATTTTCCAAACCAATTTAGGGGATAGGGCCTTCTTCGACGAAACCAAAATCTGAAATTGCTAAAAAAAAACCGAGATAAGGCGAGAGTTAACTCCATTTTCGATTAAGGGTCTGCTGGTGATATATTTCCAGCGTTATTCTGATCGAGCCCACATCTTTAGTTCAAAGAAAAAATGTACAAGATATGTCGTTTTTGACACAAAAATCGAGAGCTCATTTGCATGTAGAAGCTTTTAAAGATCTTACATCATTCGGACTAGTTCGGGTTTGGCACTACAGCTCTAGTTCTGAAGCCAAAATTTCGAGATGGGTCTTCAAAAAAACCAAAATTTAGAAACTAATTATCCAGATCCTAGTTGAAATGTGACAAGTTCCGCTTTGACACTACATCTCTAAAGCAAAACTTTCAAGATACGTAGTTTTCCGTAAAATAGTCTAGGATAAGACGTACTTCAACCAAAATCTTAGTTAAGTTGGGTTTTAAAAAATTCCGAGATAGACCTTTAGGTATCTAAATTTCCTCCTTAGGAAGTAGATAACACCTTGTGCCTATCGGTGTAGTTCGGAGCACCAACGCTCTTTACTGCGCCTCGCCAAAAATAAAAAGCGGTAGTGAGAGTGGCAAATCAGTGAATGTCGTATGTTATGCTCAGTCGCTCACTTGGAAGTTGTTGCTGAACAAAAACAAAGGACAATGTTTAATTTTTGTGATCACTACCCTCTTTCTAGCACAAACTCACTTACATTTATTGGCTGTTCTGCTCTAAGCCAAAAACTTTCATTCAATAGTAAACATTTTCCCTACAGGGATATTCTCCAATAACCTAGTGTGTGCGTGTAAAAACTTGTTTCACCGTTAGTTCGTCTTTAACTGACGTTCACATGTTGTTGAAACTTCGTGCAGGTCAGCTTGTCAAGTGCCACATCGCGTGTATGTGCTCGAAATGCATTCAAACAGCGCGCGAAAACATCGAAATAAAACGTTTAATGTTTCGATGTACAAGCAATGTGTGTGTGTGTGTGTGTGACTTATCCCAGTGGGATAAGGTAATGTATAAAATAATGTATATCTCCTATAAAATTTTTTATGAATAATGGAATTCATGCATTACTTTTTCTACAGCAATGTCATAGGAAAAGTAATGTTTTTGAAAAATAATACTGTGACGAATTCGATGATTCCTTGATTATTTTCCCTGAGTTCGATCACTGTACGTTAAATAAAACACTCCGATTCTGTTCAATAAGTAGTACGCTTTATTCAGTACTAAAAACCGTAGTACAATATCGCGGGTTAATTTACTGTTCAGTACTTCACTGTACAACACTTCAAAATAAACTGATTGATTTGCGTTGTCTTTTCGCGGTTTATATACCCTAGCAGACAGCAGCTTCACAACCTAGAAATGTCTACACCTTTCTGGTTTATTCGTGCAACAGTGTTCTCGAAGCGTTTATCTATCGTCATCTCCTCTTTGTGCCACATTCGCAAACACGCGAGCTGCCTCTCGCAGCTGTAGTTGTGGTAGTGACGCTAGTGATAGAAATACGCTAGAGTTGGGAGATGAGCGATTCTTGAGAACATTCGCCACAATACCTTACGAAATACATTACATGGGAAGATTTTTCAAATATTTTTTCATGCGTTACTTTGCTCATGCTTCTTTTCATGGATGAAAAAGGTAATGCATTACCTACTTTCCCACTGGGATGTATCTATGGAGGTTGGGCATATGTAGCTGACAGCTGAGATTAACTAACTGATGTGAGAATTGACTTAAAGTGTTGCTATTTTTAGTTTGCTTCTATAACGACAGAGAAACCTGAAAAGTCAGCTGCAGATATTGAGTAGTCGGAGCTGGATGAGTATTGGAATTGAAGCAATAAGATGCGAACGAAGGCATTTCTAAATTAAAGTGCGCAAACTTCGACGTTCTCCATCTCAACATTACTCTAAAATTCTCCGAAAGATTTATGCACCCTTAAAAGTTGGCAGCAGCGAGTACCGAAGAAGATATAATGATGAGCTGTATGAGCTTTACGCAGACATCGACATAGTTCAGCCAATTTAAACCCAGCGGCTTTGCTGGCTAGAACACGTGGTACGAATGAACGAAGACGCTTCGGCACAGAAGGTGTTCTTATCGGCACCCGCCGGTGGAAGTAGAGGAAGAGGGAGGCCACCACTCCGATGGCGGGACCAAGTGGAGGCAGATCTGAAAACTGGTGGTGTCTCCAATTGGCGCCAGTTGGCTTAACAAAGCCAAATCGCCTAGGCGGTTAAAGGCTATTTTAAGTAAGTTTAGTAATACCAAAAAATGGTATGTTCCATAATACTCATTTAGCCAAAGCAATCCGTAGTTTTAACAATACTAGTATCGCTTGTGGTCGAAAATTCGACCAATAAAATCTGTTAGTGGTGACTGGAGGGGTCGTGGGTTCGCTAGCCCCGTATCCCTCCATCCTTAAATTTCGCGGACGCCCCTGAAGTTTTTCATGTCGCGTATTTATACATAGATGTATTGATAAATTTTAAAAATACATATGTCAAGGTTAAGCTTTATTTGGATTTATAAATTAGCTTTCAAGTCAAAGTGATTTTTATACCCAGCTGTACTTGTACTAGTACAGGGGTATTATAACTTTGTTAGGATAACGGTTGGTTGTACAGGTATAAAGGAATCGAGATAGATATAGACTTCCATATATCAATATGATCAGGATCGAAAAAAAAATTGATTGAGCCATGTCCGTCCGTCCGTCCGTCCGTCCGTCCGTCCGTCTGTCCGTTAACACGATAACTTGAGCAAATAATGAGATATCTTCACCAAATTTGGCATGCGTACTTATTTGGGTTCAGAATAGATTGCTATTGAAAATGGGTAAAATCGGACCATAACCACGCCCCTTTTTCGATATCGAAAATTTCGAAAAACGTATAAAATGGGATAATTCAATATTAGAAGCAGCTACAATGATAAAATTTGCAATATGTATTGATTTAGATGTTCTAAGGCCGATTTTATAAAAATTTTTGAAAAGGGGGCGTGGTACCGCCCACGTATTTTGACTCTTAATAACTTCAGAACAGTTTATGCTAGTATAACGAAATTTCGTAGAGGACATACTATTGTTGTGGTAAATTCAGCTATAGAAAATAAACGAAATCGCTTCGCGACCACGCCTACTTTTTCATAAAAGTTATATTGAAAGGAGGTGGAAATATTGAAAAGTCCATATCTAATTAACTGATTTCGCTATAATAATATAATTTGGTACATACATCAACTTTCATATTCTTTACATAATTTTTTCAAAATTTTGGAAAGTGGGCGTGGCACCGCCCACTTATGAGTCAAGCAATTTTTAAATTCGACTGCTAACAACTTCAGAACGGTGTGAGATAGATTTACGAAACTAGGTACCAGGCATGTTATGTTTATGTAGAGTACTACCACAGAAAATAAGAAAAATCGGTGAACGATCACGCCCACTTTATGTGCACAGCTGGGTATGTAATGTTCGGTTTCACCCGAACTTAGACTTCCTTACTTGTTTTATTTCCATCGTTCACAACGCCAAAATCCTTCGCTAATATTTGTGGTTACTTTGGTTGTAAGTTCGTTCAACCTGCTACTGCTGGCTTGCAGATTCCAATGAAATCGCAAAATATTAATCCTCATTTCGAGCGCAGACTCACGTTGAATTTGTAAAAAGTTAGAAAGATAAGTAAATGTGACGAGGTGTGAGCTGTGTACCTGGGTTGCAAACGCAATAAGCTTAACTTAGACTGTGTGTGAAATATTGTGGGACAAAAATAAATCGATTTTCGTTTTTTTTCGAAAGGGCATACAGTTTTCGAATTCCTCACCATAAATGGAGTATAATGGCCACATTTGAGTTTTTATGTAGATGAGAAAGCGTGCCTCATCGCCGTTTTTTGTTTTCGTGAAAAGCTTATATGTAAAAGAACTTCTCTTCTCCCCCAAAAATCGTAATCGAGATAGATATAGAGTTCCATATACTTATGAGAGTACTTAGGTTGAAAAGAGGAGTTGATTAAGGCACGTCCGCCCGTCTGTCCGTCTGCCCATGTACACGATAACTTGAGTCAAATTGAGATATTTGCATGAAATTTTGTATACAGGTTACTTTCTGGCCAAGGTAGGTTGCTATTGAAAATAGGCGAAATCAGATGATAACCACGCCCCCTTTTTCGATATCGAAAATTTCGAAAGCCACATAAATTGACATATCTTGGTAGCTGAAATGGCTAAAATGATATAGTTTTTTTGATACATTTTTAAAAGTGTGCGTGGCATCGTCCACTTTTAAGGTAGAACCGTGAAATTTGACACGCCCACTTCGATAACGAAAATTTCGAAAATCACCTCAATTTACAAAATACATACCTTGGTAGGATGAACCTCTTAGTCATTCTATTATGATTTTTTGAAAACATTTTTAAAAGTGCGCGTGGCACCGCCCAATTTAAAGTGCAGTATTTTTGAAAATTCGACTGGTCATAACTTTTAAACTGATTACGGTAGAATCATAAAATTTGGCACAGGTATACTAGCACGGTGGAGCACCTCATCTGCCACTGCCCGGCTTTAAGTGGTGCGAGAATGCGCGTTTTGGGAGTTTCGTTCCTGGTTAGCCTACGCCAGGTCACAGAGCTGGATATAAAGGACTTGATGGCCTTCATTAAGTCATCTAAATGGTTCGAGGCGGAGTAACGGTGTCGATTTCGGGATTCTGCTATGTGTAGACTCCTGATAATACAGGGATTTTCTACATGGCGGGGTCCCGGAACTGACTTTCCTAGTGTTCACAACGTGCCTTTTAATACTGGCCTAGGTGTGCCTCTGCGGCAGCCTTTGAACCTAACCTAACATACTAGCATTATAAGGAGTATACCTGATGAAATTGGACGAAATCGCTTCCCGACCACGCCCACTCTCGATATGGAAAATTTCGAAACTCACATACATTTTTATGCCGTTTTGAAAATTATCGCTGGGTATTTAATGTTCGGTTTACTCGAACTTAGACTTCCTTAATGGTTTTTTATTTTTTCGAATTTATTATGTTTTAATTTATTTTTTTTACATAATTTTTTTTTTGTATTATTTTATTTTATCTAATTTCATAAATTATTTTATATTTCTTATTTTTAATTTTTCGTTTGTTCTATTTTATTTGATTTTTTTCACTTTATTTTATTTTACTTTATTTTAAATTATTTTTTACCTAATTTTTGTTGTTTTACTTAATTTTTTTATTTTTTTTTATTTATATCGTTCTAGTTATTTTTTTTTGTTTTTTTTATTTTTTTTTATTTCATTTATTATTTGATTTTATTTTTTTCACTTACGTTTAATTGATTTCTTTGCTCTTCGTTTCTTTTACTTTACTCACCTTCGCCGAACCGTTCTACATAGATACGCCAGTTCACCAGTCACAAACACTATTTTTTATAGTTTTTTACAATTGACTGAGTTTCGAGTATTTCTAGAAAAATTTGTTATTGACAGGAAACATGGTATGTTAAGCCTCACGTATGCGAATTTGTGTAGCTAAGCGAGATTTTCTCATGAATTTTGCTTTAGAATTTTGTATGTGTTTTTCGCTTTCAAAACACATCACCTGCAGCTTCGCATAGCTTACATATGAAGCCAATATTTACTAAATTTTTTTGCTACGTTTTACTTCAATAAGTACTGGCAATTTTTTGAGTTTTTTGATATTTTCATTTTTGTATTGAATTCATGTTTGTCCTGCGCACAAAAAATGTCTATGCATACGTTCAGGCGCATATTACTTTTAAACCAAAAAACGAAGCGTTTAAAAACTTGTCAGAGCATAGAATCACTACAAATATTTGTTTACAGGGAACACAGCAAAATTTGTATAGAAGTATTTTTCAATGGGTTTGTAAATTCTTGGTAAGTTTGTCTTTACCTTGCATATTTTATTTAGATCACTGCTAACTGATTTCATATACGCTTCGACGAGTATCAATTTAAAAATTGTACTTTGAACCGTTCAAATGAAGCTTTAAAATTTTAAATTGTTAAAATGAAAGGTAAAACACAAGTGGACCTTGTTTAGACCATTTGGGTATAGCCTTGTTTATGTTGAGTAAATAATCATTTGTTTTGCCAGAGCAATCTGAGATACTTAAGTAAACAAAACCCTAAAATATAATATATAAATAAACGTATGTTACTTCCGTACTGTTTACAAACATATTAATAAATGCCCACTTTTTATTCGTATTTTATATATTTATGAACTGCCAAGATTTTCATGTTAGCAGCTGTCAGCTTCATATGTTTTCCCTGGCAACTAATATTCAAATGCAAATATATATCGTCGGTGTTTATGCAAAACAACGTAATGGACATCTAAGAAACAGCGTATGTGACATTTGTAACAAACACTTTTAGAGCCGCTGCCCCTAGGGTGTAAGAGTAGGTCGACTCCCCGTTGGTGCATCCTGGGTAACGCTAAATGACCTACATGGCCTACATGGCTAGTTTCTTGTATTGCCGGTTCTACGAGAACGGTACCAGTACCCATCGTGCCGAAACGACCCAGGCCGTTTTCTTATATCGACCCGGCCAAGAGAAACACAATCG